>CM074434.1:3628387-4228387 GCA_037101425.1 Elopichthys bambusa
TCAGCACCTGGACTCTTCTACGACGAAGGTATGCTGTTATAATAGCTGCAGTATGTGGTTTTGCATTGTCCTGCTGAGATACACAAGGCCTTCCCTGAAATCATGTCTGACCATAGAGCGCTTTTTCACTTTGAAACAGTCCATTTTAAATGAGCCTTGGCCCACAGGACAGGATGGCGCTTCTGGACCATGTTCACATATGGCTTCCTTTTTGCATGATAGAGCTTTAGTTGGCATCTGCAGATGGCACGGCAGTGGTTTCTGGAAGTATTCCTGGGCCCATTTAGTAATGTCATTGACACAATCATGCAGTAATGCATCATCATGAGTGATGCAGTGTTGTCTGAGGGCCCGAAGACCACGGGCATCCAATAAAGGTCTTCGGCCTTGTCCCTTACGCACAGAGATTTCTCCAGTTTCTCTGAATCTTTTGATGATGTTATGCACTGCAGATGATGAGATTTGCAAAGCCTTTGCAATTTGACGTTGAGGAACTTTCACAGATTGGAGAGCCTCTGCCCATCTTTACTTCTGAGAGACTCTGCCTCTTTAAGGCATCCCTTTTATAGCTAATCATGTTACAGACCTGATATCAATTAACTTAATTAGTTGCTAGATGTTCTCCCAGCTGAATCTTTTCAAAATGTCTTGCTTTTTCAGCCATTTGTTGCCCCGTGACAACTTTTTTGAGACCTGTAGCAGGCATCAAATTTGAAATGAGCTCATTTAGTGGATATTTCTACGTTTAAACATTTGTTATGTTATCTATGGGTTTTTGTAAGAAAAATATCCATATTTAAAACTTTATAAACTATAATAACTAGCTTCCAGCAAATGGCTGTACGCATCGAGTTACAGAGGAAGCGTAACCCCTGAATAGGATGTAGGATTATTGTAAGCTTAGACTCCTCTCGCGGTTCAAACAAATAGGGCTGTGCAACAAACTCAAGCTCTTCTTCTCTTATATCGAAATCCTCCAGCATTTCTCTGTACAAATTCTAATTTTAGACCTCGTGTTCATGCATTTAGCGCAGTTGTAATCGCTTCCGAATGCTTGATCCATTGGGTGTTTTCGTGCATTTAATGCATAATCGCTTTCAAATGCGTGCTCATTTTCCGTTTTCACTTTCAAATTCGCTCACGTTCAGCAGGGATGGAGGTGTGGCATGGTCACTCGTTTGTGAGGGCATGGCCCGCGAATGCCACCCCCTTGGCACCAACCCTGCATTCGTCGCGTCACAGGGGTTACTTTTCTTACAAAAACGCATCCCTTCGCTTCAGAAGGCCTTTATTAGCCGAGTGGAGTAGTATGGATTACTTTTACGGTGGATGATTCACTTTTTTTGGGCTTCAAAATCATGAGCGCCATTCACTATACCATTATAAAGCTTGGATAAGCCAGAATATTTGTAAATATAACTCCGATTGTGTTTATCTGAAAGAAGCTAGTCATATACACCTAGGATGGCTTGAGGGTGAGTAAATCATGGCATAGTTCTCATTTTTGGGTAAAAAAAATAGATATTAGATATTTTGAGTAATATGGGTGGGTATGTTACAGTTGACGGGCCTCAGTGACTTCCATAGTATGGGGGAAAAAAATGATAATAAATACTATGGATATTTAATATCAAATACTGGTTTTGCCTCACACATGGGTGGACAGAAAGCAGAAGCATTAGAGGAGTTCTGCAAGTCATAGGGTCACTCAAGTCAGTGAGGCCCATCAAATATTTGGTTACCGACATTCTTCAACATATCATCTTTTGTGTTCAGCAGGGAAAAAATCATACAGGTTTGGAACAACCTGAGGGTGAGTAAATGATGACAGAATTTTTATTTTTGGGTGAACTATCCCTTTAATATAATGGCTATGTTTATGCAACTGTGTCTGTCTGTGTATCACTGGCGCTCCACGGCAGCAGGAGGCAGTGATTTGCAGTCAGGTCTCCGTCTACTTCAGATTGGATTCTTGTGGCAACCTCTGTGTCTCCGCAGAGAGCGGGGCAGTATGGCGTCAACTGTGCTCAGAAATTGTTCAAAGGTCCTTAAAATAAACGTCCGGCAATTCACCATTCTCCCGCACGTTTCAACGGGTAAGCAGAGTCCTTACGAAACGCGATTATGCAATGACTTCGATGTGTTGCGGCCAGGGGGCGTAAATGTTGGAGGTGTGGCCAGCATGACTAGAGTCCACTCAACATAAGGAACGAGTAGTTTCAGTTTGTTGTGTTTCATTGTAAATGCACAGGCAATAATAACATTATGATGTCTTGATGTAACTTTTCGATTTCGTAATTTAAGCTTGAACTCTGCTAAAGTGGAGATAACAAGGCGGAAGAGTGCAAACCTGCTATTGAGATGGCTGCTGAAACACCAGAGGAGAAATCATTCGTTTTTGATATCCTATCTAAGCGCCACCAACTACAATTATCAAGTTTGTAATAAAGAGTGAAAGTGAAAAAAATATATCTAGCACCTCTGCTTGCAAAGAAGAAAATTAATAGTGTTTTGTAATAGCTTATTTTAAGTAAGCTTAGCTTTCAGGTTTTAATTCTGCATTTAAATAAAATTGCACATCAGATGTTTTTTTTGTTTTTCATTTTAGGTGTTCGACACAAGACCACAATTCAGTATGCTACACGGCCTGATCTACCAAAGCTGGCCTACAGGAAACTGAAAGGGAAGAGTCCTGGAGTGGTTTTCTTGCCTGGTTTTGCCTCACACATGGGTGGACAGAAAGCAGAAGCATTAGAGGAATTCTGCAAGTCTTTGGGTCACTCATACCTCAGGTACCTCACTAGAGATTGACATTCTGAATTAGTTGGTAATCACAATCAAGTGGGGGAATCACACAGATCCACGAAAATGACTAAAAACGCTGTATTCTGCAGCCAGGCCAGTAGATGGCGATGTCACTTTGTACAGAAACACTGAACACCTACAGACTTTTTTTTTTTTTTAATGCAAAAATATACAAAGATTTGTATATGAATATACAACTCACAACAAGTAGAAAACAAATAAACATACATAAAAATATGTAAAGTAAAATTACAACAATTTAAAGTAACAATAAGCTTCATAGGTCTTTTTTGAGGCCGTATTCACAAAACATCTTAAGGCTAAACGTAGCTACTTTTGAAGCTAGTCTTCAAAAAGCTTACGCTGAATGTCCTTCTCTATTCAACTTACGGAATGAACGTGGCACCACTTCCGTTTTTTTCCGTAAGTAGAATAGGGAAGGCGTAGGACATAAAGCGTGAGCTTTTTGAAGAATACGGAAGTGCGGTTTTGGCGGAACCACTTGAAGGCGATCATTTGTTTATATAAAGCGCATACATTTAAACAATTTTTAGAAAATGACCGATCGTTTCGCTAGATTAGACCCTTATTTGTCTAATGTTTACCTTCAACCGTTTGGAGACCATTAAAGTCCACTATATGGGGAAAAAAATCCTCAAATGTTTTCCTCAAAAATCTTCATTTCTTTTCGACTGAAGAAAGAAGGACATGGACATCTTAGATGATATGGGGGTGAGTAAATTATCAGGAAACTTGAATTTAAAAGTGGACTAATCCTTTAACTTAAACCCTAAAATTAGTAAATTCTCCTAGCAGCAACTATCACAGCATGTCAAGCGCTAAATGGGTTAAAACATGTTTTTTTCTGTGTTAAATAATGCCGCAAATACCAGTAAACTGACATGTTGCTTGATTAATTTAAAGGCACACTTTGTAAGTTGCACTGCTAGAGGTCGCTTATTCAAAACAATAACAAAGGTGTATCTTGATGACAGCGTGAATGAGCGTGGAATCATGGGAGTTGTCGCCTTTACCTCCACAGGCGGTGGAAAGCAATCTAACGGGCAGAAATCTTGTTCATGTATGAAGCAGGATGAGGCAGAGAGCCTGGGACATTTTACTTTCCTGTTTTTTTTTTATGCTTATATGCTGCAGTCAACAAAATATATAACATTGTTCTAGTGGTTTTTGGATATTTTAATCCAAAATCTTACATATTGTGCCTTTAAATCAAATTTGTAGTATCTTTATTCCGTCTTTGTCCAAAATGAGTTGTAGTGTCACATATTTTAATAGGCATCTTGCAACACTGAAAAGAAAGTCTGTAACACAAGTTTTGGTTTCATCAAAGAGTGGCGACTATATATATAGATCTCATCTTATGTTGAGGATGGCAATAGCTAGTAAAACTGTTGACTGGCTACTTATAAACATTTGACCTAAAAATATTAACAGTAATAATCCAGTTACTCACCCTTTGACTCTGAAGAATCTGCAATGATTCTTTAAAATGTTAGGAAAACTTACATCACCATCTACTGTCGGAAATGGAAATGTATCCTGTGGAACCAGAAGCAGGAATAATACTTGAAAAAATGAATGAGCAGAACGGGCGACAGTGTACAGTGTTTTCTCTATCCACCTTGACATTTGAACTCTAATGCTATTGTGATACATTTT
Source organism: Elopichthys bambusa (assembly GCA_037101425.1). Classification (NCBI taxonomy): domain Eukaryota; kingdom Metazoa; phylum Chordata; class Actinopteri; order Cypriniformes; family Xenocyprididae; genus Elopichthys; species Elopichthys bambusa. The sequence goes on from CM074434.1 coordinate 3,632,873, forward strand.
CTTCCTGTAGGTTTGACTATTCTGGCTGCGGGTCATCTGAAGGGGAAATGGGTAACTACAACATTGGTGCCTGGAAGAAGGATGTACTCTATGTACTGGATGAACTAGTAGAAGGGCCACAGGTGAGTGGATTAACAGCATTACCACACTGGAAAGTCTTGATGGATTGAATTTTACCTGGAATAATTTATTGACAAATATGCCTTCAGTTAGTTGAATACAAACTGCTAAAATTATATACATAACCAAAGTGAAATCAGCCCTAGTACAGACTACTTTTTGCCATCAGTATCCCATGTTCACGATGTTTTTTCCGTATTAAAAGGTTCTGACAAGTGTTTGGAAGTTGACCTGTTTTTTCTACTTTTTTTTTTTTTAACACAAATTGGCAATTTCAAGATCCTGGTGGGCTCCAGCATGGGTGGGTGGCTGATGTTGCTAGCCGCTCTTGCGCGGCCAGAGAAGACAGCTGCTTTAGTGGGCATCTCGACCGCTGCAGATCACTTTGTCACAGCCTTCAACGCCCTGCCAATAGAGGTGCGAAAGACTTCAATGTCATCTTTGAAACATTTTAAATATTGATATATAATAATAATAATGCAAGTAATTTGATACAAGTTTTACAAATTGTATAATAGCATTACTATTACCATAGAGCGCTGCAGTGACAATGTATTTTTGTAGGCAAACCCAGAAGTTAGCATCACCCTGATTCCCTTGATTCCCCAAAAAAAAAAAAATATATATATATATGATTTTTCCATTGGCTTTTTAGATTATTGCAGAAAATAAGCTCTGTGATCAACAAAAGTTTATGCTTCTTGCACATTTTTTTCACCCTGATAATCTTCACAAATGAACACAACTTTTATCAATTTTGAAGCCTAAATTCAATCGCCAGTAGTAAAAAGCTAAACGTAGGCTATAACTGAAGTACACCACAGTCACATGACTTCACCATCACCATCATTAAGTTTTGGTCAGTCTTTATTTAAAAACATTTTCTCTGAAAGGTTGGTTTGTTATAAATTAGGCTGTGAAAGCGACTAGTGAGTAGATGAGTTTATCCGTTCAGCTGATGACGTTTAATGTCTCGACAGCCTCTGTAGTGCCATTTAGACACTTGTTAGCAACTGCCTTTTTTCATGACAAGTAAAAGCTTTTAAAAAAAATCACAAGAGGGTCAGTGTTGCCAACTATTTTCAATTAAAAGTAGCTAAAGCCTACTCAAAAAGTCTCTAAATGTCACTAGATAACATAATGTGGCACTTTACATCTGTTTTCTCTCCTAATCCGTGGTCACATATGATATTTTAATGTTTTTAATATATAGCTGAATGTCCAAAAAAGCTGTTCTCATTTGCATATTCTGCCAGACGACGGAATGAGTATGATATAGAGACTGACTACATGTTAACCAGCAGTCCAGTGTTAGTATTTCAGACATTTAACCCAAAACCCATTTTTTAAAAAAAACAAAAAAACATTGATTTTGATCATTAGCACTTTAGGAAGTGCTAAAATAAAAACTTTTTTCTGGGTTTTGGCCTACGAAAAATACCTGTCATTCCTGCGCCACTCTATTGCTTATACTCAGAGTTTCGGCATGCAACCCTCAGCATGTAAATGAGAGTTTTACACTTAAAGGGATAGTTCACCCAAAAATGATCCCTTAATTTACTCACCCTCAAACCAAAGGTGTATATGACTATCTTCTTTCAGTCAAACACAACTGGAGTTCTATTAAAAAAAACCAAGCTTTATAATGGGAGTGAATAGTACCATTTTTTTGAAGCCCAAAAAAGTGCATCCATCATAAAAGTAATCCATACAGCTCCAGTGGGTTAATAAAGGCCTTCTGAAGTGAAGTGATGCATTTTTGTAAGAAAAATATCCGTATTTATAACTTGATAAACTATAATAACTGGCTACCGGTAATGGCCGTACGCTAGTCTTGTTCCGACGAATGCAGAAGCAAAAACAAAACACCGGTCACAGTGAATTAGAAGTCTAAAACGAGAATTTTTAAAGAGAAATGTCGGAGGAGCTTGAGCTTGTTGCCCAGCTCTATTTGTTTGAACCGCGAGAGGCGTCTACTCTCATCTTAGCTTACGCTACTCCTACATCCTACGTCATACGCCTGAACTCGACTCTCTAATGAATGCGCAGATGGCTGTTACCGGAAGATAGTGATTAGAGTTTATAAAGATTATAATTACAGAATTTTTTCTTACAAAAATGCATCGCTTCACTTCAGAAGGCCTTTATTAACCCTCTGGAGCCGTATGGATTACTTTTATGATGGATGGATGCACTTTTTTGGGCTTTAAAAAAAATTTGTACCATTCACTTCAATTATAAAGCTTGGAAGAGCCAGGATATTTTTTAATATAACTCCGGTTGTGTTTGACTGACTGAAAGAATAAATGCATATACACCTAGGATGGCTTGAGGGTGAGTAAATTACGGGATCGTTTTCATTTTTGGGTGAACTATCCTTTTAATATCTCCTTTTATACTATTAAGCATGCAACACTGCAAAAATTTGTACCAGGGGTTTAAGTGTTTTATTGTAAAAAAACAAAACAAAAAAACAAATATTGTTTTTCATCTTTATACATGGTCAATTTTTTTGAGGAGGCACTGCCTCCTATGCCTCCTCAGAGGAAACACTCCTGATCCAGATCTTCTTCACCTGTTTCATTAGACAAAGAAGGAGATAGAGGAACAGGGCTTTTGGAAATTCCCTACCAAGCACAATGAAGAGGGTTTCTACACTCTAAGCTTGGACTTCCTGAAGGAGGCAGAGAACCACTGCATACTCCACAGCCCCATCCCTGTTTCCTGCCCTGTTCGTCTGATTCACGGCCTCAAGGACTCTGACGTACCCTGGCACGTCTCCATGCAGGTCACAGAGCGGGTACTCAGCAATGACGTGGATGTCATTTTTCGCAAACTTGGGCTTCATCGCATGTCAGAGAAAGATGATATTAAGCTCATTGTGTACACGATTGATGACCTTATCGACAAATTGACCACATTAGGGTGAAGAATGAGTGTGAGGACAATGTGAAAGATGGACCAGTTGGGATGGGGAAAGCAGTGTACACAGATGTCAGGTTTCTGGAAAATGGAGGTAGATTTTAAAGTGATGGAAGCCAAATGAATTGAAAGGGATGTCAAACAAAAGTGAAAATACTCCATTTCTTTTCAGAGCCATAGGACTTTCTTTGTTCCCTGGAACACCATACAGTGACCAGGTGCCGCCATGCTCCCAAAATTATATTTGACGCATGCGTTCTTCCTTCGACGGTCACCTGAAGCCATACGATAGCTTTGTTTAAGGGACAGGCCAAAATTTAAATAATTTTTCATTGAAAATCTTGCTCAGTAGCTCCCAAGCAGAAAATTCCTCATAACCCAAAGCGACGTGCCAAGTTTGAATATGCACAAGTACAAATGAGATTTAAAAGCTCTGATGGGGCAAGAATTTCAGTGATTAATCGCTTCAGTAACACTTCACAATAAGGTCTCATTTGTTAACATTAGTTTACGCATTAACTAACATGAACTAACAATGAGCAAACTATTTTTTACAGCATTTATTAATTTGTTCACAGTCCATTAACTAATGTAAACAGATACAACTTTTGATCTATTATATTAGTAAATATATTGTTGAGTTGAGATATAAATTGAGATTAATATTAACTAACATTAATAAATGCTGTAGAAGTATTGTTCATTGTTAGTTCATGTTGTTAACTAATGAAACCTTAGTGTAAAGTGTCACTTCAATCTGCTAAACCTTTGTAAACAAAAGCAACAAGAACTCCACACGAGTCTTGCCTTGACTTTTAGTATGGTTTCCTATTTTAATGTGATAATTCTATAACCTGTAAGGCCTTATTTTGTTTTCAAAGTTTTGCAAGTAGCATAACACCGTCTTTCATTTAATTTGTTGAGGGTTTGGTTGCACAGTAGCTGACAGTGTCTGTGCCTTGCATGTCTTTATCACTTCCAGTATAACACACTTCTGAAGAACATTGTTTTTCCTCACATCTTTAGTGTTCTTCAATCTACCAGTGAGTCCCTTTTATCTTGTTAGAGTTTTAAATAGGTTTCTCATGCATAAGTTATCTAATGTGTGGATCTTTTCACCATTCAAACACACCTGGGCACTCTATATGATGATCACAATATGCAGATTCTATTGTGAGCTTTATTGTGAACTTGGAACAAGTCTTGGACAAAGAAAATATTATATAGATTTTATCATAGAAGAAAAGTAGTCCAAAATAAGGCTTGGCAAACAGCAAGATGTGGTGTATTTGTGTTTTGTATTTGGCGCCATTTTTGTTGTGCGTGTTCCCGAATGAAGGAATAACTACGGGAATTTTTATATGCAAAACTGCATGCAAAAACAGAACGGAATGGCTAGTACTTGCTTTTAATATAACAAGGTATTCAGTTAATGGGACAGAATATTTAAGCATTTCGAATCACTTAAGTTCTCTGTTTTGCGCACAGACAATGAAAAATTTACAAGTAGATCACTTTTTTTTGTTGTGCTACTGACTACAAGATTGATGAACAACACAGTAGTGTTATATAAAGCCTTTATTTGGAATGTGAGTGTAAACACTAGGACGGTTTTGCTGATTTTTTTTCTTTTTCTTTTCAGTTTGACCTCTTTGTCTGTTTCAACACCTGATTTTTCTCCATGCATTGATGCAGCCACAGAACAATAATATCAGTGTCTATCTTTCAAGAGCCTCTTTTCTCTTCAAATTGTTCTCGTTTATATATACTCAAAAATACTATATATTTTTTTATATCTCTTTGTTTTTTTTGTTTTGTTTTTTTACCGCCAACTGTGGTATTATACGTGTTTGTTAGAGTATCCATTAATAGTCTTGATGGTGATTCTTCTAGTGAGAAAGGTTTTGTCTTCCTTTTCATTTTTTGGGATTGGTGAACTAATATCCCCACAAGATTACCACAAGTATCGTTACCCTTCTCTTCGGTTTGTCAGCATTGTACTTGTTTTAATAAGTCTCATTTATTATGTACATGTAGGACTTCCAAGCTGACTTTCTGTTAGCTCATATTAAACATTTCAAAATGTTATAAAATTTAAAATGCAACATATGTGTCATGTTTTCAAATATGTATAAATCTGTCATGTATAAAAATAGGTCTTTTCATTATTAAACTGGACAGTGAGAAACTGCAGCTATTCTAAGGCATTTGTTTTTCTGTTTCTTGTCTGTGTTTGTTTTTCTGTAAATCTATGATATATCCTAGTCAAAAAGGTTCACACTAATTTAGTCAATTCTATACTTTTGAGCTGTACTCAATATTTCAGAGACCTGACCTTAAATGGACTAGTAAAGATTATTAGTGTGTGTGTGTGTGGATCAGGTAAACCCTACATTATGAGGACAAAATGTCCCCACAAAGATGGCAGTTTTATCTGAAATGACATTTTTTTGGTCCCCATGAGGAAAATTGCTTATAAATCATACTAAGTGGTGTTTTTTGAAAATTTAAAAATGCAGAAAATTTTCGGTGATGGGTAGGTTTAGGGGATAGAATATACAGTTTGTACAGTCTAAAAATAATTTTGTCTATGGAATATCCCCGTAAAACATGGAAATGCTGTGTGTGTGTGTGTGTGTGTGTGTGTGTGTGTTAAAATAAGAAATTTGGATAAACTAACGATTAAGTAATTATTTATTAGCAGTAATATAGTGGCCCCAAATAGTTTTTGGCCATACTGAAACTAGCATGTCATTGCATTAGTACATTATTAAAGCAAGGGACATTTGCAGACAAATGGTATATAAATGTTTAATTTAAAACCTCATTTTATTTGGTGGAAACCGTAGGTCCTGGAGGCCAAGGCAGAGCCACAGCGACAAGAGTCCGAGGTGGAGCCAAGGTGCCAGTAGTCTCAGCCTCAAACCTCACGCCCATGGGCTGTTGGCTGAATGTCTGATGCATATGGCACCTAACTGGAAACATTTCAGGATTTTTGAAGTCATCATCTGGTTTGTTGAATTCTACAGGATGTCTAGGAAACGTATGTGTTGCATTATCTGACAGTCTGCCTGGAAACAAATGCCGTGACGCCAAAGCCCCTCGTGGAAGAAGAGCACCATTGTGTTTACAACTGTGAGAATGAGTGCTTTCTGGGATCAACTAAACGCTGGATTTTCAAAAGTATGTGAAGTTTGCGGCTCCATTGTTGCAGTAAACTTGCACAACATTCTTGAATGAATAATTTATTAGATGCATGCTGGTCTGTTATTGTACGGACATCGACTTTACATTTTACATCCTAAACATGACGCGGAACAAAACGAACTGTGATTGGTTGCGTTACATGTCAGTCAAACATCCTCTTGGGCGGTTCTTTGCCAGTGAAAGCTGCGATAGAGTCTTAGGTGCCGGACGACCAAGATGGAGCCGGAGGGGTGGAGGGACAAAGCGTAGCTGAAGGCCCAGAAGTCCATGGTGCAGGCAGAGCGACGACCAAGGTGGAGCCGTGAGGACGATGGTCCCAAGTGAAGCCAAGGATGCAAGGTGGAGCCGACTTGTAGATGGGCCGAGGTGAAATTACGGGCTTGGCATCCCAAGGTGAAGCAAGGGGATCCACTTCTCAAGGCAGAGCTGGAGACCAGAAGACCTGGAACTGGGCAGGACCAGCGGTGACAAAGGAGACTTGGAGCTGGGCAGGACCAGCCAGGACGAAGGAGGCTTGGAGCTGGACGGGACTATCATCAACAAAGAAGACTCCGAGCAGGGTGGGACCATCATCAACAAAGAAGACTTGGGAGTAGGGCGGGACCAGTGGAGACGAAGGAATACTTGGAGCTGGGCAGGACCAGCAGGATTGATGGAGGAGACTTGGATTGGATATAGGAGGGAACCAAAGAGTCCATTTTATTGATTGTGCTTATAGGCAGCAACTGTACACCAGGGAAGGGGACATAAATGGAATGCAACTCCACACTGTCAAATTCCACTAAAATCTCCAATGGGACGGCAATGGGTGCCGGCTGTCGCACCTAGTCATACACAAAGACTGGCTCGGGCTCTGGGGCGAGTAGGGCTTCAGGATCTGGCTCCGGGTTGACCTTCTCCATTAGTGACAGGTCCTTAGCGGACACTGGCTCTGGCCCTTTACTCATGTTGGGCTCGCTCGGTCGCCCAGAACGGGTCTGTGGTGGGCACTGGCTTTGTGACCATGGTGGGTTGGGTAAGGGGCTGTCTGGGCTCAGGGTCTGTGGCAGTCATTGGCTCTGGCTTGGTGGCAGGTGTGAGGAGTGGCGGAGAAAGACTAGGGAGGAGTTCCAAGGCAGGTGGTGTCTCTGAGATGAAGACCGATGGCACTAGGAGGACTGAAGTGGGCTGGGGAGGCTGTGATTGAGGAGCGACGGGCACACAAGTTGAATCAGGTGTGATATATGAGGGAAATATACAAAATGTGCAGGGCTGGGGGTCCTCCAGGACGGGTTTGGGAACCACTGTTCTAGAGGGTGGCCATTTGTGAGAGGGAGAGGAGCAGGTCAGCGGGATGGACAGGTGAATAATGGTGATGATGATGATGGAGGACGTGGATGGATTTTATCCTGGTACTGACTGGCATGCTGATGGGGAACAGGTGCGGGTAATGGCCAAGTGAGTGCAGGAGAGAGACAGGAGGGATGCTGGGAAATGTAGTTCCTGACTAGTTGACTAAACTGGTGAAGATGGGCAGATGGAGAGCGTACATGATAGTGTGTTTATGTGAGAAGTGTGCTACATCTCAATAAATGCTACTTGACTTGATATTTTGTACATAATCCAATGACATTCATGTATTTTAAAGCATGGCTCACATTTCCAGATACTTTTGGGACCACTATACTGGGCTGCATTTCGCAAAAGCATTGTAAGGCTAATTTTATCTATTGTTCTACGATCAACGGCTTACGATGCTTTTGGGAAATGCAGCCCTGGTCAGAAGTTTGGAATAATTCAGATGTTTTAATGTTTTTGAAAGAAGTCTCTTTTGCTCATGAATGCTGCATTTATTTGATGAAAAATACAATAAAACAGTAATATTGTGAAATATTATTACAATTTAAAAGAATATATTTTTAAATGTAATTTATTCCTGTGATGCAAAGCTATATTTCAGCATCATGACTCCAGTCTTTAGTGTCACATGATCTTGATTTATTATTTTTTATCAATGTTGAAAACCATTTTTGCTTCATATTTTTGTGGAAACTGTGATACACTACCATTCAGAGGTAAGAATAAAAAAAGAAAAGAAAACAAATTCTTTTTTTTTTTCAGCAAGGATGCATTAAATTGTTTGGAAAAGTGACAGTAAAGACATTTATAATGTTAAAAAAAAAAATCTATTTGAAATAGATGCAAATGAATTCTGAAAAAATGTATCACTGTTTCCACAGAAATATTAAGCAGCAAATAATGATAAAAATTGATAAAAAATTTGAGCACTAATAATAACTGGTAATATTTGAGCTGCAAATAAGCATATTAGAATGATTTCTGAAGGATCATGTGACACTGAAGACTGAAGTCATTTCTATCACAGGAATAAATTGGATTTTAAAACATATTCAAACAGAAACGGTTATTTTAAATGTTTCACAGTATTGTATTTTTGATCAAATAAATGCACCATTGGTGAGCACAAGAAACTTCTTTCAAAAACATTTTTAAAAAATCTGAATTATTCCAAACTTTTTTAGTAGTGTATATTTGTATTTGTGTTAAACTGCTATATTTACTTATGTGAATGTTATTGCTATTCTAGGTGAATAGTTATTTCAGTGGTCATGGTTCCCACAGAGTTGTGTATTCATATCCGTTCTGAAAGAGTCTCCAGTTCTCTCTCACACCACAGCTCCACATTCTAGCAGATGCCTCTCGTGATCCGCGCTCTGCAGACTTCTGCACCTCCATCAGCACAGGTAAAACTCACAGCAATACTCGAAAACTAGAGTTTCAGCAAACCTTGTGTAAAAAGTGATAGCATAGGTCAATTTGATTAGCCTTTATATAGTTTGTGAAGGACATGACTACTCTGGGCTGCGTTTCTCAAAAGCATTGTGAGCTTGGTGCCAATGGTTCTATGATTTACTTAGGCTTACGATGCTTTTGAGAAACGCAGCCCTGGTCATTTTTTGATGTTTTCTTCTATTTAGCAGCTGAAAGCTAGCAGGGTTTTTTTTCTTTTTTTTTGCATGAATGTGCGACTTGTAATAGTTGAGGCCAAAGTTGCTTATATTATTGGCAGACATTTCTTTGTTGCTGCTGTTTGATGTTTACTGTACATTTCATAATTACTTTGTTTGAAAGCACTTTGTTAGTATACAACTCAGTAGTGTTGAGTTAATTTATTATTTTAGACAAAATTAGTGTAACACTTTACAATAAGGTTTCATTTGTTAACATTATTTAACTAAAGTAGTGGCCAAAAACGATGTCCGCAGGGGATTTTTGTTTTTAATGATGCTACAAGTTTGATTAAACCATCAAAATATGAGGTAAATATATATGTATATTTTTTAAATATGAGGGAAGAACAAAACACTAAAATTGGTTAAGGTACAAAATTATTTGGCAAAAAAAAAAAAAAAAAGGCAAACTACAGCTAGAGGTTTAATTTTTCTATAAAAAAAATGCATAGAAAAACAAAAAGCTCACAGTACAAAAAGATTGACTACATAATCAGTTACTAATATTTCGCTGGTTCTCTTTTCTTTTTTGCATGTGTTCATAATCTTTGTATGACCGCCTGGCCAAAAATGATTTCTACACAATTTGGCATGTTTCATTGCATTATTATCACAAATAATTAATCCAAGCACAACTATGAAGTAGTACATTATATTTATAATATTTGAATAAAGGGTGAAGACATCACTTTTGGCCACTTCTGTACATCAGGTAACCTGAACTAACAATGAAAAATACTACATTATTAAAATCAAAAGTTGCATCAGTTAATATTATTTAATGGTACTGACTGAGCTAACATGGACAGTTGCATTTATTAACAAATGATAACAAATATTAAATACTGTAACAAATGTAATACTCTTAGTTAGTTAACCAACGTTAACTAATAAAACATTATTGTAAAGTGTTACCAAATTAGGCTCATGTTTTGTTTGTTTTTTTCCATTCAGAGTAGATATATATTTCACCATATTTTTTTATTTAGAGAGCACATTTTCCCTGCTTGTGCACAGATGAAAAGCATGAAGCAGATAGTTATTCTGATGACTCTCATAAGTGGTGAGTTTAATTTTGCCTGTGTATAGCAAAAATCTAATCATAAATTGTGTGCATGTAAATTGGGAACTGTATTTGACTCATACAGACAAATGAATAATCGATTATTCACATAGGTGTGTTCACCGCTCCATTTGTGAAGGGGGAGCAGGCCACGAAATTTTTACGTATAAAGAGACAGTCTGGCTACTGGGATCCCAGTTATTCTCAGAACCAATGGGGTTACACCATACAAGAGCAGGTGAACACTAGCGACCTATCCACAGCCTCGGATTTGATATGTTGTGTGAAAAAGGCTTCCACTGTGAAATCGAACCAAAGTACATTTATCACTTGCTTCGTATTTGGAACCTCTAAAAGCTACAGCACTATTTACATCAAATAAAAAGAACTTTCAATGTTTTTTTGTAGCCTGCAAAAGGTTCTGTTTATTCTATTTTGAGGTTCTAAACCTTTTTGTTTTATATTTATACTGGATGTTTGAATTAAGAATCAAGAATCTCTGTATACAGCCATTATTTAGTTATGTAGATAAGGTGCAGCAAGCGATTTCTGACAAACTGTTAATTTTTTTTTAATCAACCCAAACAAACACACCCCTCCCTTCATTGCTCCGCCCCCAAACTTCATGAACATGCAATGCAAGAGTGGAAGTCTTGCTCACTCTCTCTCCTACCCCATCATGAGTGGACACACCCCTTACTGCTGATTGGCTACAAGTGTGCTGCTCGGTCTGATCCACTTTCAACAGCGTTTCTCATAAATCACTTACTGCACCTTTATGTCATCAGCAGTCAAAATGTATTTACAGTGACATAAGGAAAGTGAATAAAACACATTAAAGTATAGTGCGATAGTTAAAAGTATGAAAAAAAAATTTTCTAATGAAATTAAGTACATGATTAGTAATAATATAACTGGAATATGGTGTTTATGCGGCAGGCAAATGAATACTGGACTGATCTGAGAACAAATGCTCAATACTACATGGACATGGCAAATCTGGTATTTGACCGTTCTGTGGCTGAGTGAGTACCATGATAAGACTGAACAGAAAAGTACAATGCAATAAAACAGCAAAGAAATGAAAGTCTTTTTTTTTTTCTCTCTCCTTAGTGAGAATAGTAGGCTCTACATGGATATGCTGAGGAATGTAAGAGCACAGCTGGATGCACACACAGGCCAACAGTGATTGATATGGACCAAACCATTGACTAATTGAGTTAATGGAGAGTGCTGAGGCTGCTTTGCTGACCTAAGGGATGTGTGCAGGACAGCAGCCAATATTTTTTCTTCTCTCAGAGATTGCAATTAATTAGTTTGCAGAAATGCTTTTTATACAGTGTGCAGTATGGAGGACTAGGAGAGCCACTTTAAAATAAAATAAAGAAATTGGTTTATTAAATAATTATTAAATATGTATGAGATAACAAGAATAGTGATTGGAAAAATGCATTAGAAAAGTTGAATTAAAATGATTTAGCAATTCATTATTTTTTTTATTTTTTTCTCAAAAATAAAAAAATGAATAAATGTTTAATAGGTCATTGATTTCTTCATTTTTTTTAAAGGATTAGTTCACTTTCAAATGAAAATGACCCCAAGCTTTACTCACACTCAAGCCATCCTAGGTGTATATGTCTTCTTTCTGATGAACACAATCAGAGAAATATTAATAAATATCCTGACGCATCCGAGCTTTATAATGGCAGTAAGCGTTACCAAACGAGTATAAGCTGAAGAAAGTGCCTCCATCCACATCCATCCATCATAAACGTGTACTCCACATTGCTCCGAGGGTTAAATAAAGGCCTTCTAAAGCAAAGCGATGCATTTGTGTAAGAAAAATATCCATATTTAACAAGTTATAAAGTAAAATATCTAGCTTCCGCCAGACCGCCTTCCGTATTCGAGTTACGAAGAAAGTGTAAAACTGTCTTTGCGTCAGTAACACTTTTTCCATAAGCTGAATAGGGAAGGCATAGGACGTAGCGTAAAATTTTTGAACTGCAAGAGTTTTACACTTTCTCCGTAAGTAGAATACGGAAGGCCGTCTGGCGGAAGCTAGATTTTTAACTTTATAACTTGCCAAATATGGATTTTTTTTTTTTTTTTTTTTTACACAAACGCATCGCTTCGCTTCAGATGGCCTTTATTAACCCCCCAGAGCCGTGTGGAGTATGTTTATGATGGACGGATGTGGATGGAGACACTTTCTTCAGCTCATATTCGTTTGGTATCGCTTACTGCCGTTATAAAGCATGGATGCATCAGGATATTTATTAATATTTCTCTGATTGTGTTCATCAGAAAGAAGAAAGTCATATACACCTAGGATGGCTTGAGGGTGAGTAAAGCTTGGAGTAATTTTCATTTTAAAAGTAAACTAATCTTTTAAGTGAAGTGTGGCACTTTTGGTCTTCCATATAGCTGAGATGACTGTTCTCTGGTGTGACATTCTGTACTCCATTTAAAACAATTTTTAACATCATTCTCTACCTAACTATTGGAGGACTGACAGTTAACTGCAAAAAAAAAATTCTAATTAAAAATTGATGAAAAAAAGACTAGAAATGATGACCATGTCAGCAAACTAAAATAGCCTATACTTTCCTTTTTACATATGCTAATATCTGTTTTAATGCTGAAAACGTTTATCATATTGTGTATTATTTGCCAACTATATTCATTGAGTGCATTAATTAACAATAAATAATTGTGCATTTTACACCTTTGTTGGATTCACTGAAAATTGCTTAAGAAATATTACTAATGATTAGCCACTCAAAAGAATTCTTCATTTGAGGATAGCCTTGCTTTATTACAGAAAATAAAAATAAAGATGGAATCATTTCACGCGCGACTTTATTGCATCATTCCCGACTGCATATAGGCCTAGCATATAGCCATGTTCGTCATGGCCTATTTTTCATGTACACACTGATGCTTTCACATGCACGTGAGCCTTTTTTGGCTCTCTGCTAGACGCGTTTTACATACTGAAGCCAATGATGCGCGCAACCTTCGATTTTACGTAACACTTACTGTACAGTTCCTAGCCAACCCTCTTTCCATCAGCGAGGATGCGTGATTCTCTCTCTGGTTTGGCTGCTTCCATGAAGTGACGGATGCTGAGCTGCGTCCCACCCCCCCTGCCCCATACGAACGCCAATCCATGGTGCCACCAGACGGACATTACACGGGCGAGGAAAACAACAAACAGCCTCCATCACTAGTGAGTATATGCATAATGTCTCTCTGCGGTGTCGGTAAATTAGACTATATTAAACCATCAGTTAGTGATGCGCAGTTGCCTGCTGCCATTTTTTAACTAGAGTGCGTCAGACTCCAGTTGGCGTTTTTGTCAGTTTTGTCTGTTGATAATCTCGATGAAATTGAAACGCGGGTCATTGTAGGCTATTACAAACATCGCAAATGATCTTATGATTTTGCTTGTTCATGTTTCGGAGTGATTGGACGTGTGTTGCATGGAAAGCAGTCAGTTTTTGTATTGCTATCAAATGTATCAATTCCAGACAGGCAATTTAGTTCTAGAAATAATTGAGATAGAGTTGAACTCTTTTGTCAATAGGGTTAGTCTCAGAGCCAGTCTAATCTGTTTTATATGATCTATAGGCATATAGTGCTTTAAAATCAAATTCAGTCTATTCAGACGTACGCTGTGTTTGTGTGTTTCAGATTATCACCACTGCAGGTCGGTGTTAATGCCTGAGTGCTGCCATGGCCAACAGGGGACCAAGCTATGGGCTCAGCCGTGAGGTCCAAGAGAAGATTGACCAGAAGTATAATGCGGAGTTGGAGACTCGGCTTGTGGAATGGATCCTGGTCCAGTGTGGCGACGACTTGGAGCGACCTGAACCTGGCAAACAGAACTTCCAGAAATGGCTAATGAGTGGAACAGTATGTGCTGAAAGTAGAAATGGAACATTCCAGGACCCTTGTTACTGTAAATTAAAGGGTTAGTTCACCCAAAAATAAAAATTCTGTCATTAATTACTCACCCTCATGTCGTTCCACACCCGTAAGACCTTTGTTCATCTTCGGAACACAAATTAAGATATTTTTGATGAAATCTGAGAGGTATATGACTCGTCAGCAATCAACACTTTCAAGGTCCAGAAAGGTACTAAAGACATCATTAAAATAGACCACGTGACTGCAGTGGTTCAAACTTTATTTTATGAAGCGACGAAAATACTTTTTGTGTGCAAAAAAAATGAAACCGCAATCTCTTCCCTTCCCTGTAATTATCCTCACGCAGTGAAGACTTCCGTGTTTACGCCCGGCTCAGTATTGGCCAAAGCTGATCACGTGAGCAGCACGACACGTGTGTGATGCAGACGCAGGAGCCGGCCAATAATGAGTCGGCGTTCTGACGTAGAACCTGGAAGCGCTGGACGTAAACAGCATATGAGAATGACAAAGAAGAGATGTTGTTGAATAAAGTTGTTATTTTTGTTTTTGCGCACAAAAAGTATTCTCATCGCTTCATAAAATTAAGGATGAACCACTGGAGTCACATGGCCTATTTTAACGATGTCTTTAGTGCCTTTTTATGGACCTTGATAGTGTTGATTATATTGCTGTCTATGGAGGAGTCATGTACCTCTCAGATTTCATCAAAAATATCTTAATTCGACGATGAACGAAGGTCTTATGGGTGTAAGAATTTTCATTTCTGGGTGAACTAACCCTTTAATGTCAGCAACTAATTTTTAACAAGGGGAGCCTGAAACAACATAACATTTGTCATTAGATACACACTTAAAAATAAAGGTTCTTTAATGGCATCTATGGTTCCATGAAGAACCTTTAACATCCATAGAACTTTTCCCATGCACAAAAGGTTCTATAGTGGAACAAGATTCTTTAGAATAGATGATTAACATGTTCTTCACACTAAGAAAAAAAAAAAAAAAGAACTGTTCACTGAAAGGTTCTTTTTGGAACTCAAAATGGTTCTTGTAAGGCATTTGCTTTGAAAAAAAAAAAAAAAACCTCAAACAAAATGGCAGCACTTTATTTTACAATCCTGTTTTGCATGTACATACTATATACTTATTATAGTAATTACAATAACTGTGTAATAACTAGGTGCTAACCCTGAACTTACTCCTAACCTTAACCCATGTAGTTACCTTATATTACCCATTACTTTCTTAGGTAAGTGCATGTAATCTCAACTGGAATTATAACAACCTTGCACAATAATATCCTACTTCCTCATTATTTCACTATGATTATGACACTGTACACTGAAAAAAACATTGTGGGTGTGTGAAAAATTTGGTTTAGAAACAATTTTCACTCAGAAATTGCTAGTAAATTTCGAAGAAATGGCAAGTAACACATTGAATTAAACATGAAATTTTGAAGTAGTAAGACTGAAATAGTATATATAATAGTATATATAAAATCTTTTTTTTTTCAGTGTTGTCATGTGTTGATGTATTCAAGATATTTTTGCACCTCAGTTTCAATTAATGGGCTGCTTCCCAAGTCGTATACTCTACCCACTAAAAGTATTCACTTTGCTGATGATGGGAAAGTACACATTTTTGAATAAGTAGTAAGAGAGTGTACAAGTATTAGAGCATACTGTCTTGATACCACACACCTTCCTATTGTTGCATTGGCATGTAAGCATTAACATCTGAAGGCATCATACACTTGCTGACTTTGTAAACGGTTACAGAGGAATCATAGGAGACGCATAACAAATAAAAACAATATGTTTTAAAATCAGCTAATATGATTAATATCCTCTGACTGGATTTCTTTGGAATCAAAGTGAAGCTAAAAAGTCTCTGCTGACTTCCCCAAGTCTGCAGACTGGCTCTTGAAAAGTCATGTAGTGTATTCCAGACTTATCTAAATTTGTTACTGTACACTACATAGATCCACCTGAAATAGTACGCCATCCGTGCATGTTTAATTGTAATCTTGCTCCTACTATTTAGGACACATGCAGCGATTTTGTGTCTATATTTTTTCAATTTAATAGGCTCCCTTTGTGTGTCTTAGTTATTGTTTTAGTCATCACTAGGACTAAGAATCTGGCAGAACTTAAAAATGTGTAACACTTTACAGTAAGGTCTCATTTGTTAACACAAGTTAATGTATTAACTAACAATGAGCAATACCGTATTTATTCATCTTTGTTAACTAATGTAAACAGATGAGACCTTATTGTAAAGTGTTACTGAAATATGTTCCTCCTTTCTCCCTTCCCTCTTCCTGTCTCTTAACCCCATCCCAGATTCTCTGCCGGCTCATCAACAGTCTATACCCCAGCGGTGAGGAACCAATTAAGAAAATTACAGAAACTAAAATGGTCTTTAAACAAATGGAGAAGATTTCTCAGTTCCTGCAGGCTGCTGAAGAATATGGTGTTACCAGAGGAGACATATTCCAAACTGTTGATCTTTGGGAAGGTATAACACAAACATTCAGCGCATTTGAGATTACAGTGTTGACTACCAAATTTTATGAGATTAAACGAGAGACAACTCTGTAATATTACATCACTTTATACTGGTATTGTTGTACATCTCAAACGTTGTTCTTTTATACACTACCATTCAAAGGTTTGGGGTCAGTATGTTTTATATATATATATATATATATATATATATAACAGTAGTTTTATTCAGCAAGCATGCATTAAAGCTGCAGTCCGTTATTTTTTCTCTTTGTCGCCATCTCTGTTTGAGATCTGCAACTGCAGTCATATGCGGAATTGTTATCGTTACGTGCGTTGTGCATCGGCACGACTCCTCAGCGGATGAATCTAATGTTTGCTGTCAATCACACAACACAGGTGTGGATACTGTAGGCCTACTTCAGAATCACAGATTCTACGTCTTGAAAGTATGACCAATATAAGAATTTTCACTGGAAAATATCAGCTGAACAAGTAAGTAACATTTCTGCCACTTTTGTTCTGACCAACTGAGGAAAAAAGCATTAGGCCTACAATAAATCATGCTGCCAGTGGTGATTAAATCTAACGATCGCTTAGCTCGAATCACGTCAAAAAAACGTGCAAATTATTGTTATTGTTATAGTTTGTTCTCAAATTGTTAATGTTAACAACACCAGCATTGCGTGACTGTGTCTTTGTGTTACCTATAGATTTCAATATCCGTAGCCACTCCACAGTTTGAAGTCTTTTGCTTTTGACTACGGGTGAATCTCCAGTTGTCACTGATGATTGTCATTTGGACCTTTCTGGATTACAGTCCGCCATCAAAATGATAAGTTTAGCTATTTCAGATGCTGTGAGAAAAGGCTATAAATGATCCGCTACAAGCAGCATCCTCACATGATACAGCTACTTGCTGGAACTCCTTCCTTTCTGTTTACAGACGTGACGTAATGACGCAAAGACGAACTGCTGCATGCTCGAATTTCCTGCGGAAATCTACCAGGTTGCTCTTATTATAAAACATTATTATAAGTTTACCGTTGTGAATCGGGCTAAGATAAGGAGATAGTTTTGAACACTGGCTGGTTATGTACTTGCTCAGAAATTTGATTTTGGATCATTTTTAACCAAAAAAAGTTCCGGACTACAGCTTTAAAATGATCAAAAGTGACAAAAATTTCCATTTCAAATCAATGCTGTTTTGAACTTTATATTCATCAAAGAATCTGGTGAAAAAGATATGGTTTACACAAAAATATGAAGCAGAACAACCATTTTCAGTTTGATAATAATATGAAATGTTTCTTTAGCCCAAATCAGCATATTAGAATGATTTCTGAAGGATCATGTGACACTGAAGACTAGAGGAATGATGCTAAAAATACAGCTTTATCATCACAGGAATACATTTGATTTTAAAATATATTCAAATAGACATTTTAAATTGTAATCATATTTAACAATATTAATGTTTCTGCTATAGTTTTAATCAAATAAATGCAGCTAATGTAAAAATTTGACCTTTTTCAAAAACATTAAAAAAAAGTACCACCCGCAGACCTTTGAATGGTACTGTATGTACTGTAGAAAGTCAGTAGAATTAAGTCAAATTTGCATTTAAAGTAAATTTTTCCACAATATCATGTCATCATATCATCATCATATCATCATCGCTGTTTTGAAGCATTTATGTTATCTGAGAATACAAACACAACTGTTCTGTTGGCATAGTATTTAGTGTGTCCTGATTTTGCAGAGTTAGACGCGTTCCTGGGTCAGCATATTTTGTCTGAAAATTTAGTTTATATCCCTACTCCTAAACCTAACCCTACCCTAAAATCAGAGGGAAATGATAGGTGAATAACTAATATAGAAGCACCTAACCCTGGTTGTAAGCCTAAACTTGATCTAAACTGTAAACTTGTCCCTCAGATCTGATTGGTTGGTTGGATGTTGTTCCAGGATCAACAAAGATGTTGTACTTGGTGAAATCAGGTTCCGCTGTGATTAACATGGTGTAAATAAAGGAAAGTACAAGATGCCTTTGCCAGGCGTTGTGTCACAGAAATCATGTTCATAAGCGTTTCGTTCCGTTTTAAAGGAAAGGACATGGCTGCGGTCCAGAGGACACTGGTGGCTCTGGGAAGTGAAGCTCTCACAAAGGATGATGGACATTACCGTGGAGACAAAGACTGGTTTCACAGGTGAGCTGGACAGAATAAGGGTGTTATTTATTTGGACTTTGCCCAGGGATGGACGGAGACCCCCAGTGGGCAAACATTCAGTGCCAGCAAAGTGCCGTGATTTGGCCAGGTAAGACATGTTCCTGGGTCAACATATTTTGTTGATTCTGGAGCAACATTCCTGTCTAAAAATTTAGCCCTAACTGTATCCTTACCCCTGAACCTAACCCTACCCATGACTTACCCTCTAAAACATAGTGAAAAGATAGGAGAATAACACTGATGTAGAAGCACCTAACCCTGGTTGTAAGCCTCAACTTGACATAAACTGTAAACTTGTCCCTCAAATCTGATTGGTTGATTGAAATGTTGTTCCAGGATCAGCAAAGATGTTGTACTTCTCTGCTGGTGTAAAAGTTCTTATTCTCATTTATCTTTATTTGCCTATGTATTTCCAATCACTTTCAGCTCCTGATTCTGTCTTTTGAGGCTTTGTCAGTGTACAAAAAGATCGTTGATCTAATCAGAAGAGCTTGCAGAACCGCCAACAGTGTGCAAATGAATCTAATCTAAATTCAGATTAATCAGTCAATCAGATTGTTTTATTTGCTCCTGGTTGGTGTAGTCTGTGCAGAGGCTGTCTAGCTGGCTTTAAATCAATCGCGCATTAAGTGATGTAGCTAATTAGAGTGTGAACAGGGCAAGAGACGTTCTGTGAGAACTGCTGATATATTAAAAATGAAAGGAGGGCTTATTTTCAATTCAAATAACCATTGGTAAGTGCCAGTGTATGATTTACTTAAGTTAAAATAGGCTTAGCCTTTTGTGTGGGCAGCACTATGACATGTAGCGCAGCTGCACCTCAGGAGACCCAAGTTTCAGTCCTGACTTGAGGTTGTGATCATTATAAGATTAAAAGTTGCAATTATGTCTTAAAAAGTCAAAATATGAGAGAAAAAGTTTAAACTTTTTATCTCATAATTATAACATAGCATTTCATAATTATGACTAATAATGTTTACGCATTAGGGTTTATGCATTAGGTCAGTAGGCGGAGAGTAGATGGTCTTTTGTGTCTGTTTGAATACATTCGACCACATGAGCGTCTACATTACGAAAGCAATCCGGTCAAATGCGTTGTCGACTACCTCTGAAAGTGGGCAAGCTCAAAACGTTTTACACCCCGTTTACCTGTATTGTGATCCGATTGACCAAAACGCATCTTAATACCAGGTGTAAACTGGTCATTAGTTACAGTAACTAAGCGTCTAGAGTGGACTTTGCGTTAAATAAGAACTTATGAATAGCTGGTGCAACCCTATCCTGGCGTTTATGGCCAGGGCCTAAGTCATAGTCCTAGTCTCAGTCTCAGAAAACACCCATAGACTGTTCTGATGCATGTTGCAAACTAAAATGTCAGGCTCTTGTCTTCCAATCTAGGCCGAATTCAATAATTTGACTAAAACGCCCAGAAGGGTTCACAGAGGAGCTGGCCTGGAAACAAATTCATGTTTATAATAAGTTATAAATTGAATCCGAGGACATTTCCTAGTTTAGTGGTCAGAATACCATTGAAATCTCACTTGTTATCATCAAAACAGGGACAATACATTTTTTGTAATTATAATCGATTGTTATTATACTATTATTATAATGAATACTTTTGATGCCTGCATTAAAACCTAGTTTTTTAATACAATTCACCAAAAATCACACTATAAAAAATGGTAAATAGTAGGCCTAACCATTGCACATAGCAAACGGATAAATGCAGTATTAAAACAAAATTATGCCTCTGCACATTACAAAAATAAAATAAATAAGTATTCAATAGCTTAGTCGGTATAGGGTCTAACATACATGTTGATTTTGATGATTTAACAAGTTTAGACAATTCTTCCTGTCCTAAAGCAACAAATGAATGGAATTTTTCCTCAGGGACACTACAATGCACTACCTGACGCGATACTGTAGTAGACGATTGCATGGTTATAATTTTCTCTCTAATACTGTCAATCTTGCAAGTAAAGAAGTTCATAAAGTCATTACTGCTATGCTGTTTGGAAACATCAGAAGTTGAAGCTCTATTTCTCGTTAATTTAGCCACTGTATCAAATAAATACCCAGGGTTGTGTTTATTTTTTTCTATAAGATTTGAGAAATACACAGGTCTAGCAGTTTTTAAGGCCTTTCTGTACTCAATCATTCTCTCTCTCCACGAAATGTGAAAAACTTCTAGTTTTGTTTTCTTCCAGCTGCACTCCATTTTTTCTGGCAGCTCTCTTAAGAGCCCGAGTGTGCTCGTTGTACCACGCCGTTGGATTCATTTCCTTAATCTTCTTTAAGCGCAGAGGAGCAACTGAGTCTAATGTGCTGGAAAAGACAGAGGCAATAGTTTCTGTTGCAACATCGAGGTCTTCTAAGCTATCTGGTATGCTAAGGCGATGAAACTGATCAGGAAGATTATTTATAAAGCGATCTTTAGTGGTAGAAGTGATGGTTCTACCATATTTATGGCAGGGAGGCGGTTTTGCAGCCTTGGCTAAATGTAGTATACACAAGACTAGATAATGATCTGAGATGTCATCACTCTGCTGCAGAATTTCAACGGCATCAATATCGATTCCATGTGACAATATTAGATCTAAAGTATGATAACAACAATGAGTGGGTCCTGACACGTGTTGTAGAACTAGAGTTTAGAATGTCTGTAAATGCCAATCCCAATGCGTCTTTGTCATTATCTACATCGATATTATAATCACCAACAACAACTGAACAATATGTGTGAACTGTTATAAAGCTAATAGACTTACTGTTGTGTGTTGGGTTTTGCTCAATATGTATTCATCGTATTTTGGTGACTTGGTTGTAACCAACTTCAAAAATATTGCAATAAATAAATGGTTTTGAAGAAGAATATTTTGGCCAATTTTTTTAATTGAACCAAAGAGTAACATTGAGCATAATGGCACAGTCTCCATGCTATAGTAATAATAGTAGTAAGGTTTTCCTCTGTGTAACGTTACATATCCATATAGGTAACATTTTGGCTGTATTATTTGTGTCCCCTTCAAATATTGCTCTTGAGAAATTTTATGTTTATTGTCCCCCCCAACTGTCAGATGAAATTTACGCCCCTGTCCACAATGCACCCTCAATGATCCCTCTTGCGCACTGGTGGGAAATTTACAGTGGTTTTAAGGCTTATAATTGCAACTACAAAAGGCCAATGAGCACTTAAGAAGAAGGAACTGGTGAGGTTCATCATTTTGAATCTTTGAAACATTCTGAACATTCTCTGTTGTGTTTTAGGAAAACCAAGGGCCACAAGCGTGAGTTTTCAGAGGAGCAGCTTCGTCAAGGTCGGAGTCTTATCGGCATGCAGATGGGAAGCAATCGTGGAGCATCTCAATCTGGCATGGCAGGGTACGGCACCCCACGGCAAATCATGCGGTATGACTCTCCTCGACACAATGGAGATCAGAGCAATCCCTAAACACTGCACTGTTTGGTATTTAAAATCTCCACTGGAGCCGAACAGCCAAAACTAGTGCTCCAGTTGTAGGAGGAATGTGTACGTGTGTGCGTATATAGATATATGATGAACTAAGGCTGCTTACACCAGTCCTAGAATTACACACATTAGAGTGTTGTCCCTTCACCCACAATGCACCAGTGCCGTCTGTTATCGTTTCTCAGGCAAACTCCATATTAAGGCCAAATTGTGCAAAACAAATTGAATATTAGTATCAAAAGGCTCAACTATTAAATATGAAATGTGCATCTCTCCTTTACGAATGGTACGCTGACAATCTGGTACCTCTTGAACGTCTCGCGTCCATTTACAATTGCATATTTGGCTGATGCTTTTAAACTGTGCTGAAGATATACATGTATTCGGTTGAGGTGATACTGTGCTGTTGCTATCAAATGTACACTATTATTGATGTATACCCTCTATGCTAGCAGAACCCGCCCAAACTATTAGACTCAGGTCATTCTATAATGTCCTCACAAAATGTCATTGTTGTGCATAATTATCTGATGTCACTGTAAGGAACTGATACTATACATTCCAGTGATAAGACACAGTGTTCTGAAAATCATGTCAAACTGATATAAAAATTGTGGTATTTATGAAATGTGTCAAATCTGTTTTCAACTTTTGTTAACTTTCTGCGTTAACTAACATGCATGTAAAGTAAATGTGCTTCTGATGCTAAGATTGTATTGCAGATGACACCATTGTTTATTGTGAAGCTTCATGTTTGATCTATATACAGTACCTCTGACAATCAAAACACTTTCCAATTGTCATGATTGAAATAGTTTGAGATATTTGGCTATTTAGTTTCTTGTTTTTTTACTTTTGTGGTTTGGTTTTAAATCCACTTATTTGTTAGAAAAACTGAATAATCTTAAATTTTATTTATACTTATATCACACTTTAAAAATTTCTAAGTGTTTTTCATTATTTTGTGAATGTTATTTTTAGTTGATCTGTTTTAAATTTACTGGAATGTAGTAATTTTCCATTAGGTATGTTTACATGCACGCATTTTCGCTAACTGAATGAATCCAACCCAATTTCAGATTCTAAAAGTTGTTTATATAAACCCTAAACTTTGCAATCTGATTTACATATTCATTTACATGTGCATAACATGTTCAGAAGTCATAAACGTAAAACTACTGAATAATAAATATAGGGCCCTATGATTTCCACGATGTAGAAAACACGGACGGAATCGCGGAATCCAGTGATAAAAACGGAATTTACTGAATAACGCGGAATGTCACAGAATTTGTCAAATTTTTGATGAATAAATAAAAAGTAGGTCAGTACTGTTAAATCAAATCATGATATGGACTAGTGCCTGTGTTTTCTTTTAAAACAAAAAAAGACTTAAAATATGAATCCTGCATGTCTCTGTGTGAATGAATGGCACAGATGCGCGGTTTCATTTACCACACACACTCGCAGTGTTTTCAGTCTCTGCCGCCTCACTATATGAGAACACGAATGACCTTCATCTCCAGACACTTCATGAGCATTTTACCGTTCTATTTGAGAAAAACTATTGTTATATCATAAACACGTTGAAACTCAAAGCACGGCAACCCGCCAAAATAAAAGTTTGGTTTAACTTAAAGAAATTGTGACAGAAATATATTACTGTTGTACAGTAGAATTTAGCTACATCTCAATTTAATAATACTACTAACACTAAAGTTTTAATAAAAATAAATTATTATTAAAACTTATTTAACTTAGGGAATAATCACAATTTTTCTTCCATGTTTTAGTTTTAACAGTTGTGCAGCACTTTGACAAAAAAAGTTTGTTTAATATCATATGATTAAAAGATAAATTGAATTAATGTTTCAATAATTCATTTGATTGCCAGATAAATTTAAATACACAACACAGAATTTCTGGAAAAACATTTCATAAAAATGAAAAAAAAAAAAAAAAAAGGTTTTTATGAATTCAATTAATTAGATACACATTTTGATTATTAAAATTTAATCAAACCATTAAAATGGAATCTAGAATTTGGTAAAAATGAAACAGATTTTGAGAAAAATAAAATACAGATTTCATAGGACCCTAAATTTTTTTTTTTTTGTTAAACTTTTAATACATTGTTGTTAAATTGTATGTTTAATGATTTCAATTAAACTATATATATATATATATATATATATACACACTAGACTTAATAAAATTTTATTTAACCATTAAAATTGGAGTCCAAAAAGATTAAAATGGAAAAAATGGAATTTGGGAAAAAATAAAACTGATTTCACAGGGCCCTAATCACACGTTGACACTGCGCATGTGCGCAAGGTATTTCTTGAATCAGATTGAGAAGAGTCCAATTCAAGCATTTACATGCTTAACTTAACTTAATCAAGCATGGTGTCTTTTCAATCTGACTGTTATTTTGTTGCATGTAAACATAGCTATTTTGACTCAACAGGGTTTGATTGTATTGAAAAGAGAGCACTAGACACGAGATGAAATTAGTCTAAACTTTTAAATGCGTGCACAAATATCTATCAATACAATAACTGTCGCAATTGTATCTTGCTGTTCATTAGCAGTTCACTCCGTGTTTGAATCAGAACATCTTCCTTTGTTTGTCGGCAGAGATTATATTTTTACACAAAAGAAAATAACTGTATTCACAAATGTGCCTCTGTTTGTACAAATCGTTGCACATTCATTTAATTTTGACCTTCGCAGACACAATGTATTGGTTTGTGGCAAGATACATTTGTAGCATTTTTTAAACTGATGGAAAATTGTACACGCATTCATTAATGATGTCAAGGCTAATTTCTTTACAAATTATTCAAAGCCAATACTGTGAGGTTTCACCATGTTAGATGTTGATCAGTGTTATGTTGTGCGCGCACACACACACACACACACACAGTGTTTCATTACAGATCATGACCACTGGAGAGGCTTGCATAACTAAAGGTAGCCTGCTCTTATCAAAGTGGAAATGGATAAGCTTGCATACTATGACACAGGTGACAGTAAACAAACTTGAGTTTATTTCAAGAGCTTAGTGTAACACTCTCCTTCAGCTGATATACAGTTTCATTCTGTTTACTGAAACACATCCAAACCATTACAATGATTTCACAATGTTGTCCACACGCATTTCTCGCTCTCACAGTCACTCTTGAAGCGCTTTCAAAAACAAAACATTTGAACAGAAAGAATATGGAAACTAACTGGAATGAAAACAAATTAAAAAAAACATAATGAATCAAAAGTACAATGTCTTTGTCTTTTCATTATCACCTTTTTCTTCACTCAACCATCTGGGTGTCCATCTGCCGGTTCCACTACTTCGGCATGTTTGAGCTGAAAATCAAAGCAAAAATAGAAGTTTACCCACACAACCAGCACAACAGGTATAGGAAGCGTGTAAGATCATTGGCTGGCAGATTAAATGCCAGCTTAAACAATATAAATTTTAATATCTACTATTAATTTTGTATATAATCATTTATAAGTGACATATAATTGTTAACGAGGGCTGGAAGTACAAAAACGCCTATTCAGATGCGCATAATTATTAAGCAGGTTTTCTATAACAGGTAAAATGGCCCAAAAAAAAAAAGGTGAAAATTCACAAATTATAAAATGCCCATGAGGAAAATGCAATACTATAGAAATTGCAAATTTAAGGTGTGAACATTGGACGAGAAATGCTCATTGGAGCAACAAGGTTACAAAAAAACAGGTGGAGAAGAAAAGACTTTTCACAGCCCGCTTTATAATCTCTATTCTAACTCTACTGCAGTCACCTTGAAGTTGTTATGATGCTCCAGGCTGCGGCAGTGCTCAGATTTTGCTTTGTTCTCGTCAGTGTAGAATATGTTACACAGCTTGCAGAAGAAACCAGTTACTGGGATGACGTAGTTCACACCTGAAATAAGGTCGGAGAGGTGTTTTCTAAAATAGGATTTAACCACAATCCGTTGGCATAAACATTTCAATCCATTAGAAAGATTAAACTGTAAATACACTACAAGCATTACTTTTAGTAGTACTTTTATTTTTGCGTGTTTTAAATGAAGCTCCAGTGGTTATAATAAGGCATCGATTGAGTCTATTAGAAGTAAGTGTGTGATGGACTTACCCACAACCTGGTCAGGTTGATGGTCAGGGCTCAAAGGGGTTTTGTCCTGTTGATCAACCTCTTCCGAACCTTTTCCTTCACAAACTAAATCCCCACCAACACCTTCACAATCCGGTAAAAAACTTTGCTGGCTCTGCAAACACGTATTCTCTCTTTTTAACCAGTATTGAAAGAGATACCATATATGACTTGACGCTTTTCCTTTCCTTTCAACTCGTTTAAAAATGTAAATCAAAATTCTAGATCTGCATTTAAGCATGACATTGTATGAGAAACCAAATGAAAATTTCCACATTGGTGGATAATAAAGTTCCATTAAGTGTTCATTTAATCGTCCAATCAATCAAATGTTTAAGAATAGATTTAGTCAAATGTGTCCAACGTGTGTGATGTTCACCTCCTTTGCGCCACTCTTGATTTCCTGGTCATTTTCTGTTCTTTCAGAGCTTGATTTAACAGTTTTTTCTTCCTTGTTTAGCTCTTTCTCCTCAGTGTCTTGCTCTAAAACAAATCTCCTATAACAATAGAGCAAAAACTGAAGATGTTACTAAAGAAAATAATTTCTGTAACTTTCATAATGATTTCACAAGTTAACATGAAACATTCATGCAAAAGAGACATATTATCAAAGAAATACAATTCATAGGACTCTATTATTCTTAATTTTAATTAATTATTAATAATACAAAATTTGTTAATCTATGTAATTAATTATTACATTTAATTAATTAGTCATATTTCTGATTATTAAAATCTGAATAAACAAAACAAATGGTTTCAAGTTTGTTATAATATAGTTTTGTATATAATATATTTTTATTCATTTAATAGTCATTTTAATTCATGATAATAAAATTAATAATATTTGACTGTTTAATACCTTATACCGTGAAACAGTGTTATTTTCTGAGGTGGTTATCATACCATTAAAATCTCATTCCAACCCTAGTAAGTTCCATCACGAAATATAATAATATATACAAAATATACGTAATAAACCCAATCAATCAGGTTGTGAACGTATCCTTACGCCTTTAGGTTCGGTGTTAAAATGCCAATATGAACGCTAAGTGGACCATTACAACGCCAAGTGTGAACACACCCTAAATGTACCAAAAAAATATTTTGTTTATATATATATATATATATATATATATATATATAAGTGTTCAAACTAAAGGCAAAATATCTGGACATGTACACAGTTAAAGGGTTAGTTCACCCAAAAAAGAAAATTCTGTCATTAAGTACTCACCCTCATGTCGTTCCACACCCGTAAGACCTTCGTTCATCTTTGGAACACAAATTATGATATTTTTGATGAAATCCGATGGCTCAGTGAGGCCTCCATTGACAGCAAGGTAATTAACACTTTCAGATGCCCAGAAATCTACTAAAGACATATTTAAAACAGTTCATGTGAATACAGTGGTTCAACCTTAATGTTATGAAGCGACGAGAATACTTTTTGTGCGCCAAAAAATTCTGCTTCATGAAGCTTTACGAATCTTTTGTTTCGAATCAGGGATTCGGAGCGCCAAAGTCACATGTTTTCAGTAAATGAGGCTTCGTTATGTGATAAGTGTTTCAAAATTTCAATGGTTCACCACTGGGGGGCGTGACTTTGGCAGTTTGATACACGCTCCAAACCACTGATTCAAAACAAAAGATTTGTAAAGCTTTGAAGCTTCATGAAGCAGTGTTTTGAAATCGCCCATCACTAGATATTGTTGAATAAAGTCGTTATTTTGTTTTTTTGGTGCACAAAAAGTATTCTCGTCGCTTTATAACATTAAGGTTGAACCACTGTAGTCACATGAACTGTTTTAAATATGTCTTAATTATCTTGCTGGCAATGGAGGCCTCACTGAGACATCGGATTTTATGAAAAATATCTTAATTTGTGTTCAGAAGATGAATGAAGGTCTTACGGGTGTGGAACGACATATGGGTGAGTAATTAATGACTGAATTTACATTTTTGGGTGAATAACCCTTTAACTGTGCTGAACTACAGAAGTGTGTTATTTCTGAAGAAAGCATGATTGCATGATGTTTGCAGAATCCACTTGCTCAGATATTTTGATATCTACTGCTACAATAACATTTTAAAGTGCTCAAATATTGTTGAGGCCAACTGTCATTTGTGCATCCACTTTATTCAGCAACGGTTTTAATGAGAACATGATTTCAGAGTTGCACTGAAATGACTGAGACACATTCACCTACCATCGAATCAGAGAGTCCGCTTTCCTGCTCATGGCTATCTTCAGCACCGAACCCCAAAATATGCAAGGCCGCCGACTGTACTGCGCAACCATCTGTTCAGCTGCCTTTGCACTGTCCAATTGCATGTAACACTGAGAAGGAACAAGAATGGGACGACTCAGGAAAAATAAGTAGCATAAATGGGTTGCAATGCTTTTCTGCTCTGTGCTGCTCATCTTAGATAATGATGAGGTGAAAATGTGTGGATACGTACAGTTGCTTGATGCTTGGATAGAGAGTAGGCAGTCAGTTTTCCAAAGGGCTTAACCAGACCTAAAAGGGATTCCTTTGTGTATTTCTGCCGAAACCTCTGGTTGGGAAGACAGCTGATGAAAATGGATCTCCCACTAGGGCTCTAAAAAGGGTGTGAGGGATTGAAACCACAACAATCATTTTAGATTAAACCTGGAAATGAGTTAGCACTTCCAGTTCCTTCGTCTCAAACTCAATGGGTTTTTTGAATGGGTTTTTGGTTCAGTGCCTGAATTAAGGTCAGTAGTGAACACAAGCTCAAGACATTTTCATGTTTTATTCTACAACATAAAATACAGTCAAACCAAAAATTATTCTGACATTTTTTATATATTTTACTAGTGGGTGCAGGACACTATAGTTCATTTGTGTAAGTGAGGACAGCAAAATAAAGTAAACTGTGACATATTATACCCAAAAATTCTTCATACAGTGGACTACCAGTAAAATTGGAACCAAAAATTATTCAGACACTTTGACCTGACCATGTTTTGCTTAAGTGTTATCTGACATAATTAAGATTAATTTAACTCTGACATCTTGTTATATTTTATTACCATTTTTTAAACTATAGTGAATAAACTGTATTAATGAATAAAATGTTCAAGGTGTCTGAATAAATTTTGGTTTGACTGTCCATCAGTAATACCCCATTGTGATTTTTTTAAATCTTTTACTTCTCTTGAAAAAAGCAGTTGCTAACAAGTGTCTAAATGGGACTTCAGGGGTTGTTGGCGTATATTAAACATCACACTGAACAGGTAAACTCATCTACTCACTAGTCGCTTTCACAGCCTTGTATTATTCATAATCGCGCTCTCGCAAAACTATTCTAACTCAAACTGTGAGGAAAAATGGTTTTAAATAAAGCTTAATGTTGGTGACGTTGAAGTCATGTGACTGTGGTGTAGTTCGTTTATAGCCTTCATTTAGCTTTTGACTTCTGCCGATTGTATTTAGGCTTCAAAATTCATAAAAGTTGTGTTCATTACGAAGATTATCATGATGGACAAAATGTAAGAATCATAAGCTTTCGACAATAATCCAAAAGCCCATGGAAAAAAATCCTATTGGGTTTTTGTCGAAGGAACCAGGGTGATGCTAACTTTCGTTTTGGCCTACAAAAATACGTAACTACGTCTACAGCACTATTTTGTACCCTGATTAGTGTTGTCAAAAGTACCGATTTCGGTACCAAGTGGGTACTGAAATTTAAAAAAAAGTGATGTTAACATCTGTCAGATGCAGATTCAATGATTAGGCCTAAAAACTAACAAAAATAAGCATTTTTATTTTCATAAAGACAAATTCTCTGCTGTTGTTCAAATAGTCTCTCCCTTAGGAAGTTTACTTCCTGTCAGCAGCTGTGTGCTCAAACTATATACTGTATACTCTGCACATATTTTGGTTCACTGCTGGATGTGGCAGCCTGAGGCTACTGATGAATATTGCACTGTCCACAATTTCCTACAGCCAACATAGAGTGCATTCAGAAAGTATTGAGAGCCCTTCATTTTTCACATTTTGTTATGTTGCAGCCTTAAAGCGCGGTAACACTACACTTTCCATTCCGTTGACTTCCATTCATACGCATACAAATGCCAGAGCCTGGAAACACAAGAGCATGCGAAGGAGTTTCGCATTTCGAAGAAGTTTCGCATTTCGCAGTTCCAAAGTTCAAGTTTGGTTAACTGTGACCTTTTATTTTTTCCACCTCAATGATAAAAGGAGTGTCATCCATTGTGTAGCCATCTTGTTCCAAGTGTAGTTCTCTGACCACCAGTCTGTAACATGCTGTGTAGTGTATTTCACATTAAAAAAAAAATACTTTAGATATCATTTTGACCACATTGCAATTTCTGGTAAGTGTTTTGCTTTTCTTTGTTTTACCTGCAGGCTTAAAGTAATAAGATGACTGGGTAAAATAGTAGTATACTTTAATTCTACTACAATTCAAAATAGTAGTATACTTTAGGTGCAGAGAGATGAGAGATGGCTGAGCGACATTACAAAAGAGAAAAGGTCAGAGGAATATCAGAGGAAAAAGAAGGGTTATGATCAGGCAAGAGCTTTAGGACCCACGTTAAGATTAGAAAAGCATCCAGCGCTGGAGAGAACTAAGTAGGAAGGTCTGAAAATGGACGCGGAGGTTGTGTTATTTCTGCTCCATACGTTAGTAACATTGGTTTTACGGTTTCACAGAAACAAGACATGCTGTTTTTGTAATGTTAGCTATAGTAACAGGACAGTTTTGAGTGTCATTGTTTATCTGGAGCTGGTGTGCTGCTGGTGACTATATATAATATATACTCTTGTGTTCTATAAAATTTTTGTTCTTCCTT
This sequence comes from Elopichthys bambusa, assembly GCA_037101425.1. Taxonomy (NCBI): domain Eukaryota; kingdom Metazoa; phylum Chordata; class Actinopteri; order Cypriniformes; family Xenocyprididae; genus Elopichthys; species Elopichthys bambusa. The sequence goes on from CM074434.1 coordinate 3,664,352, forward strand.
ATCGTTCGTTCATCATCTTCACTTTATTTTCCATGAAGCATTATTTTGCTATGATAAAGAAGAGACATCCTCTCTTGCATTGTGTGTTTTTGCATTTTGGGGGCGGAGTGATGAAGGGAGGGGTGTGTTTGTTTGGGTTGATTTCAAATATCAACAGTGTTTCTCAGAAATCACTTACCTTTAATTACATGCATTTATGGTGAAATTACTAAGTCAATGCTCTAACCTGTTAACATGTCAAATGTACTGCATACGTACAGCAAATTAGGGGTGTAATGGTTCAAATTACTCTCAGTTCAGTTTGTAGCATGGTTTTAGAGTAATGCTTTCGTTACGGTTTGGTATGTGCCATGTTCAGGGAAAAAAGGACTACTTAAAATGTCTGTCGCCTGACAGAACTCAAAATGATCTGCAGAGAAGAATGGCAGAAAATCACCAAATTCAGGAGTGCAAATCTTGTCACATCAAACCCAAAAGGACTTTATAATGTAATCGCCTAAGGTGCTTCAACTCAAGTTAATGGTGTGAATACTTGAGTCAACATGATATTTTAGTGTTTTCTTTTTTCTCACTATGGGTATGAAGTGTAGACTGGAAAAAAACAGAGCATTTTAACATAAATCTGCAACATAACGTGAAAAATTAAGGGGTCAGAATATTTTCTGAATAGTGTTTACATATTGTTTTTCCTACACAACATTCAAAATACACTCACCAAAAAAAAAAAAATATTTTACCTCTGAAAAAAGTAATTTCAATACATGTACTGACTGATGTGTTTTTTGATATCTATAATATTGATATCTATAGATTGATTATCTATAGATTTGATATCTAGATATCAAATTTACAATATATCATTGTAAATTTTCTTGTTTTTCTTGTGAATGTGTATAACTGTAATCTTAACATTCGTCTAAACAATTCCTTCTGTGTTCTATGGAGAAAATAAATCATAATTTGAGAGCACATGATGGAGAGTAAACAACAGAATTTTCTTTCTCTTTCACTGTAGTGAACCAAGGGAACTGAAATAATGTGATCACTAATAAAATGGCGTGTTTTTCTGTCTAGTATGTTTTCTTAACACAATACCTCTATTGATTTCATGGTACGGCACATGGTAACAGACACCGGTCTGCCACATATCGTTGCCTTGTGATCTTTGTAGAACCGCACCATTTCTTGGGCTTTTTCATCTGTTTCCAGTTCAATCATAGCCTATAAAAACACACACAAACACAAGAACACACACATGACGTTTAAAGGCAAAACTTGAAAATTGTTTGATAACTGTGATTAGTAAAACTGAAATCATATGTGGCAGCATGGTTAAGACATAATAACTTTTGAGAGTACTAACCACAGCTGTTCACAAGCTAATCGCAAGGCCTTGTGCTTCAATTTTTTGTTCATATTTGCAATTAATTATTTTTTACCACACAGTGCATTCCTTAATGCAAACTTATCCTTTGTTTTTAACTTGTAATGTTAAAAAGTGCTTTTTGCAGTTCATGTTAACTAATGTTAAAATATTTAACCTTTCCTAAAGTGTTATACAAGTAAGAAAATTCACACACAAACGTTAGATTTAGTTATGTTTTCACTAAAACATTAATGTTCAACATATTATGGTTATATAATATATTGTGATAATATTATAAATGACAAATAATGTTTAGTAAAATGTTTCACCCATCCACTGAAAGCAGTGGAAAACATTTTTTTGTTCTGTTTAAATAAAGATTGTATTTAAAGGAAAATTTATATTTGTACCTAACCAAACGCACACACATAACACTAACCTCTTGTTTGAACATGGACAAAGTATGTTTCACCATACTGCCAAAGGGTGCAGCCAGATTGCAAAGATCCTTCATCAAGTCAGGTGTCTTCTTCACGGGCCAAACAACCACTACTTTACCATCCTGTGAGCGTGTGCAGAAAAATACACATTGCTATTGTTCATACTGTTGAACTGGAAATATATACAGTATGTTCAAAAACATCCAACAACTAAGGTAAGGAAAATGAGAGATGTGATTCTTACCTGTGACACAGAGGAATCTGGAATAAATGGGGAAAAGTGTTACTGTCACAGATTAAAAGGAGTCATACCATGAAGAATTGTCCATGAACATTGGAATTAAAAGTCGACATGAAATGAAAAGTCACTATTTGTAATAATCCATTTCACACAGATGTACATCACAATACAAAAGAAATGTTGCTACTTTCATTTCATTGCGACTTTACAAGTATGTGTAAACATACTGTAAAAATTCTTTTTCCAGTCTAAAAAGTCATTTATCGAAAACATTTGGTTCTAAAATGTGTGCTTTTGTGATGTTGAGAATTATTGCACATTTAATTCTAAGGATCAAACAGAGGTTAGAAAACGGTCATGAAAACCTATTACTAAAGTAAATTAGTAAATAAATGACTGGAATTATTGTTTGTGGTGCAAGAAACTAACATTTTAAGTTATGATATGACACCTTTAAGTGATTTAATATATATCAGGACCTGTTTTTAATTGTACTCACCTAAAGCTGAATCACACCCTGCAGTGTTGTCCAGCTCATCTAAAGTAACAAAATCCTCTATGTTCTCTGGAAATTCTGCATCATCCTGGAGAAATGAGACATATAAATGCACACACATTGCTTTTAGTAACACTGCATCAAAATGAATAAATGTGTTTTTTTTAAAAGTCATAATTCATGTTCACTAAAATCCTTCACACCACACACGTAATCGGATGCATTTATTTTGACGCCCATATTACAGGTCACGTTATTTACATCACCCACATAAAAAGCACAGTTTCATGCCTATTTATTCAACACATACTAGCACAGCAAAAAAATACAGTGAAAATATACTTTTTCAACATATCAATCAACACAATTTTTTGTAATGCAGGCTTTTGTGATTCAATAAAATACTGGAAATATTTGATGCAAGTACACAAACAGCACTTTCCTATTCAATCAATCTGACTGAATCTAGATAAATTAGTACATTTATAGTTTGTGGTTGTTTGAGTTCCACTGGTGCAGAACTGTTGAAACTCATTTAAACATTACAGTCATTATTTACAGTATTCAAAATGTTTAATTTTCTTAAAAGTGCACTGTGCACTCAGTACGTTTCTGTCTTGTCCCATTAGTGCCAGTGGCTTTAGTCTTTATGCGGACACATATTGGCCTGTATGTAGTTTTTTTTCACTGCTGCTGCTTCACCCCAAAGCTGTCTGTTTATTTTTTTATTATGGCCATTTTTGTTTATGGATTTTAGTTAAGCCAACTGAAGGATCTAATTTGAGTTGTTAATAGCTACCCCTGTTTGTGCAACTTTAAGAGAGCAATCATGCTTTTTAAAGTAGCGTTCACATATGAGGTCAGTAAGTTACTTTTGGTCACGTAAGCAACGGCTGCATTTATTGCATGAAAAATACAGTAAAATGAATAGTGCAAAATATTACTACAATTTAAAATAACTTTTCTATCTAAATACATTTTAAAACAATTATTGCGATGGCAAAGCTGAATTTTCAGCATCATTACTCCAGTCTTCAGTGTCACATGACCCTTCAGAAATCATGATTTTCTGCTAAGAAACATTTTGTATTATTATCAGAGTTGAAAATAGTTGTGTTGCTTAATATTTTATATTTTTTTGAGGAATACAAAGTTTATTTGAAATCATTTGTAACATTATAAATGACTTACCATTACTTTACTGATCAATTTAATGTGGCTATGTAGTTTCCAATAAACATTTCTTACCCCAAACTTTTGAACAGTGATATTTGCAGCTGTTTTTGTGTTGCTTTGCAGTTAAAAACTCACTAATAATAATTATGTATTCATGTAATTAGTATTAGTGATAAGCACCACTACATATGGGGAGACAAAAAATGGGTTATATGGGTTTAGACACCACAGACAACATCAGTTATCTGATGTTCTGGGGACATTAAACATCAAGAAAATGATCTTAAACAGCTCAAATCTTGAAACAGCATTGAGATGGGAATAGTAACTGCTGATGAATACACAATTGGATGCACTGACAAAAAGAGTAATGTTCTGAGATCATCATAGGGCAACAGTGTTAACACTCTTCACGTAGTCAATCTATGAATGGCTAGCTTATAGCTGTTTGCATATTAAACTCAGATAAAATGCATTTTAACTTTAAAAAAAAAAAACTCCCCCTTTGAGGTGTTTTGTGTGGTACAGTGTCAAACTAACCTGTTCGTCTTGATTCTGCTCTGAATCTCTCTCTCTGTTGTCCTCCTCAGCAGTAGTAGCCTCCTCCTCTTCCATCCTTTCCTCCTCTCCCTTTTTATCTTCCTCCTCGGTATTAACCACAGTGTCATCTGTCCTCTCTTCAAGCAGCCCAGGTTCATCCTCCAACTGAATTCCCTCCTCATTATCGAGCACTTTGTCTTCACTTTGCATTAACTGGTTTTCTTTCTCTGTGCCTTCCTGGTTAGAGCCGTTGCCTTTGTCCTTGTTGCTAGAAGTGGACTCGTCTCTTTGTCTGCTGTGTTTGCTTGAGTCTGATTTTCTGGACGGAGGCTCGGTACTGTTTTCTCTGAGGAAAAAAAAAATGTTTTCAATTAAGGACATTTTTAAAATAAGCTCTACTGACAGCCTCTGTGATTAATCATAAACATTTCCATATCCAGGTAATATGTCACAGTCTTGGAGGCATAATTCACTTTTTTCCCTTAATTTCCCAAAACATGCGTCACATGCGTATGTAATTTGACGTGAATGAAAACGAAGCTGTGAGAGATGGAGGTGCCGTTATGAGGGGTGCAGAGTATTTCAAACATTAGGGCCCACCAAGATGCTCAAAAGTTTAGAATTATTTTTGTTATTTATTTATTGATTGTTATCTTATATACACAAACACATTTAACTATTAACAGTGTAGTAAAAACTAAATAAAAATCTGTAAATTATAGAAAGTGATACATGAGTGAACTCTCTCTCTTGTCACTTCAAAATACAACATGCTTTTATATATATATATATATATACATACACACACACACACACACACACACACACGGTCTCTCACAGAAGTGAGTACATCCCTCACATTTTTGTAAATATTTTATTATATCTTTTCATGTGACAACACTGAAGAAATTATATTTTGCTACAATGTAAAGTAGTGTACAGCTTGTATAACAGTGTAAATTTGCTGTCCCCTCAAAATAACTCAACACACAGCCATTAATGTCTAAACCACTGGCCACAAAAGTGAGTACACCCCTTAGTGAAAATGTCCAAATTGGGCCCAAAGTGTCAATATTTTGTGTGTCCACCATTATTTTCCAGCACTGCCTTAACCCTCTTGGGCATGGAGTTCACCAGAGCTTCACAGGTTTCCACTGGAGTCCTCTTCCACTCATCCATGATGATATCACGGAGCTGGTGGATGTTAGAGACCTTGCGCTCCTCCACTTTCCGTTTGAGGATGCCCCACAGATGCTCAATAGGGTTTAGGTACCCTCAGCTTCTTTAGCAAGGCAGTGGTCGTCCTGGAGGTGTGTTTGGGGTCTTTATCATGTTGGAATACTGCCCTGAGGCCCAGTCTCCGATAGGAAGGGGATCATTTCCTGCTTCAGTATGTCACAGTACATGTTGGCATTCATGGTTCCCTCAATGAACTGTAGCTCCCCAGTGCCAGCAGCACTCCCACCACCATGCTTGACTGTAGGCAAGACACACTTGTCTTTGTACTCCTCACCTGGTTGCCGCCACACACACTTGACACCATTTGAACCAAATAAGTTTATCTTGGTCTCATCAGACCACAGGACATGGTTCCAGTAATCCATGCCCTTAGTCTGCTTGTCTTCAGCAAACTGTTTGCGGGCTTTCTTGTGCATCATCTTTAGAAGAGGCTTCCTTCTGGGACGACAGCCATGCAGACCAATTTGATGCAGCGTGCAGCATATGGTCTGAGCACTGACAGGCTGACCCCCCACCCCTTCAACCTCTGCAGCAATGCTGGCAGCAATCATACGTCTATTTCCCAAACACAACCTCTGGATATGACGCTGAGCACGTGCACTCAACTTCTTTGGTCGACCATGGCGAGGCCTGTTCTGAGTGGAACCTGTCCTGTTAAACCGCTGTATTTTCAGATCCAGAGAGAGTTCTTTGCCATGAGGTGCCATGTTGAACTTCCAGTGACCAGTATGAGTGAGAGCGATAACACCAAATTTAACACACCTGTTCCCCATTCACACCTGAGACCTTGTAACTCTAACGAGTCACATGACACTGGGGTTATATATATATATATATATATATATATATATATATATATATATATGTGTGTGTGTGTGTGTGTGTATGTATGTATGTACAATGTGTGCAGAATTATTAGGCAAGCTGATTTTCTGATCATTTTTTTTTGTATTTAATAATTTATAAGTGATATATATAATTGTTCATGAAGGCTGGAAATTAAAAATGCCTTATATTCAGGTGTGCATAATTATTAGGCAGGTTTTCTTTTAAAGGCAAAATGGATTTTACTTTTTTTTTTTTACTTTATTTTAAAAAATAGATTTAACTCAGACTGAAAAAAATATTAAATGCTCATGAGATGGATGTAATACTAGAAATTGCAAAGTTAAGGCATGACCAATGGACAGCAAAACGCTCATTGGGTCATCAGGGTCAGATAAAAACACACTTGACGTGCAAATTTCCTCAATCAGAGCATGTTTCATAAAGTTACGAGCAAAAATGTAATAAAATGCTGCATCGGTTTATTATTTACATATGGGTCTTGCGGGGCTTCACGTACAAAAACTCGCAAGTTTAGTCAAAGCCTAAACAATTATGCTTGTTGTATTCTACTCCGTGAGACCTTTCAAATGACATATGACACATGATTACCTAAGCTGTATGATGTTTTTGACACACTGCAGTACATTAGTACAAAAAACATTTCATAAATTAGGAAAACATTTTTTTTTTTTCAGCAAATAACTCAGCACTACTTCCAGTAGGAGTTAATCAAATTGGCTACATTCATTGTAAAGTTCAGACTCTAAGCTTTCAAATGACACCTATTTTGTGTTGATCCCGTCAGTGGTTGCTGTGATGTAATGATGTTAAACATGACATGTTAAACAACATACAACTGTTATCACTTAGGGTGTACTCACTTTTGTTGCCAATTATTTAGACAATAATGGCTGTATGTTGAGTTAATTTCAGAGGACAGTAAATCTATACTGCTATACAAGCTGCACATTCTAAAGTATATCCAATTTTCATTTCTATAGTATTGTCCGTTGAGAACATATAATAAAATGGTTGCTGAAATGTGAGGGGTGTACTTACTTTTGTGAGATACTGTATAGAGTCCCTTGTATGATACTTGCTATGAAAATACATTATTTGAGTTTCATCGGATGCACAGTTTTTGATGACAGCAGTAAAAGGTATGGGAAGTGTTTCCTCCTCCCTTTTTAAAGTAGTACTTTATGTTTAGCATGAGGCATTGTTTTATTTCCCTAACACTCCAAGACACTTTCAAAAAAATTTCTGCACTCAAACCCACTGGTCTAAACACCTTTTTAGGGCTCGGGATATCAGAAGTCTCTTACCTCAGGCTTGTGATGTGGGACATGGCAACTTTGACACTTTTGCCTTGAATCCTCAGTGGGTTACTGTAGTAATACTTCACCATGATGTCGGCATCACGCCAGTCAACCATCTCTATCAAAGCCTGAACACACACACAAAAAAAAAGAACAACAGTGATGTCTTTGTATAAGGGCTGTCAAAATGAACACATGAAATTAAATAAACATATATATATATATATATATACATATACATATTGACACTTGACAGATAGATTATACTGTCATATTGAAAGTTGTGAGCGCTAGTTTGTACTTTAAAAGAGAGCACAACATTCATTACAGTACTGTCTCTTGAGTTTCAATACATCAGCTGACATCAATACAAGCTCTTCAGGACAGTAACCTTACCTTACAGTCTGTGAACTTTGACTGCCACACCTCACCAAACATGCCTGCGAGCTCTAGTACCTCAGCCTCAACGCCCTCGCCGAGAGGCAGGCGTGAAAAACAAACCACAGACGGTGCATTTGAACGTTTTGTTCGTTTCTGTGAAGGCTCATCAAACTTGGGTGGTGACTGCCAATCAGAAATACCCATGAAATATGTAAGTTTAGGAAATACATTATAAGTGGATAGACTTTTATACATTGTGAAAGTATATAGGATGTGATTTGTGGGCTTCCTACTCACATGGATGCCTTCCACTGTTGGTGATAAGTAGAGGACGACTCGGTTCTCCTTGATGAAGGCAGGTTTCAACTGGAAGTGACTGACCATATTCTGAGCTTCTTTGTGAGAACTAAACTCCAAAAAACCCTGTTACCCAGCAAACAATATTAATGCACCTTTAATATCCATAAAAAAAAAAAAAAAACATTTTCATGAGGGTTTTTAAGACCTGTGTATGAGTGTGACTGATTTCTGGAACACAACATGCAGATCTGGAACAATATGAGTGCAAGTAAATGATTATAATATTTAGTTTTTGGTAAAGGGTCATGAACCCCTAAACTAAATTTTCTGAGATTTTTACAGTTATGTGTGTTGAACATCAAAGAAGACAATGTTACCATCTGTTTTAATTGTAGGAGAAAAGTAATTCATTTTAGGGGGCATTTATAAGACACCGTTTTCAACTAAAAAACAGAAAACTTTTTATGTGTTTTGGCCGTTCATTTACACGACAATGGCGTTTTGGCGGCCTGAAAATGCAAACTTTTATTGTCTCCGTGTAAACTACAAAAATGCGAATGTGTGAAAATGGTGATGTCATGCGCATGTGTATTACGTGTGCAGTCTACAGGCACATAGTGTTTCTTTACAAAATGACATCGGCAACTACTGGCCTGGCAGCAAATTTTTTAAACTTTTAATTTTATCTTTTTTGCGGATCCGTGTGAATAGGGTTTATTTTGACATGGTTGTCGTCTGTATGCAAAAAACACAAAGGAAAACCGTCTCCGTTTTTAGTACATCGTTGTCGTGTAAATGTGCCCTTAAGTTTTTTTGAGCTATTTTCATCTTCCGGGTTTCAATTCGTCTTCATGTCAATGTGACGTTTTCTTGTACTGTAGTACATCGATGACTCATCGGTGTCTCATAATTATTCATGAGACTGTGTGTCCTTATCCTTATAAGATGATGCCTCGCTTAATTATTCATGAGACTGCGTGTCCTTATCCTTATGAGATGATGCCTCGCTTAATTATTCATGAGACTGCGTGTCCTTATCCTTATGAGATGATGCCTTGCTTAATTATTCATGACAGCACGCTTTGATTTCCTATGACAGACGCTTCAAACAGTGAGGTCGCATACAGTGAGAGATGCAGTAATGGGTCAAAAATGAGTGTTCGTTTTTGCGTTGCATAAGTTCTCTTCGATTAGATTCTGAGTGTTCAACACAAACACGGTCTATACGGCCCAATAACCAATCAAATGGCTTATAGAAACACCTCAAAGTATGCCTCAAAAGTTATAAGATGCAACAGCGCATTCATATATCTTCAGTGCAGAGTACAATGCGAACAGCTGTGCATTTATCTGTGCATTACATTATAGCTATCACATATCATATGCATGTTGTGTTGCGTGTAATAGAAAATTGCAGCATGCATTTGGGGGAATAACTGTGGTAAAAACTGACTGGTGCTGAAAAGGAGAGTTTCATGACGCCTTAAAAAAAAAATCACTAATAAAATTTTGTTAAAGAGTAAAGATTATAGAAAGAGTTAAGGCCTGTTCACACAAAGAACGATAACTATAAAGATCGATTAGCGTTCACACTAAAATAATGTTCTGTTTTTTCAAAGCGCGTGCTGCAGTTTTGTCGTCTGCTGCTTTAAAGTCGGCATGAAATCAAAATCGACCCTATTTACTTTGTTGGTGCATATTACTCGTCTTGTGGTAAACAATGAATCCGTGCAAGTTAAAACACAGAAAAAAAAATTGTTTGTTGCGGTAATCTTTAATCAAAATCTGAAAAGTTACTTCCGGTCTGGAATGGCGTTCCTTCTCTGATAACGTCAGTTTGACGGCTTGGGTTGAAAACGCGTAAACCACTCCCCTCCAACCGTTAGTCTGCTATGAGCGAGAGATGGAGAGGAGGAGTGCTAAAGTAAAACTATGCCCTCTATTCAATATTCTGTTTCCAATATTGGAAATACTTTAAATGCTCAAGCTCTTTTAAGTAGGATGGATTCTGATTCTGGCTCTCAATGTTTTTATTGTTCATCAACTGGAAAAATTTGTTCTGGAAGTGATTCCAATGATATTGTTTCTCTGTGCTGTTATCTATAGTTGTAGTTATAGTATATAGTTGTGGTTTGGAACAATTTTTAGAACTTTATTGTTATATAGTTATCATCCTTGTTGTGAACGGGCTTTTATAGTATTACAGGACACTGTAAAAGTCTACTGCTCAATCACAATACAATAACAAAGCAATAGTGAGCAAAACAATGTTGCTTGCAAGTTGTCATGAAATTACAAAATGGTTCATCATTGTGTAAAAATAGAATGTCATTCTGGTGTGTTATTACCTTTGCTGGGAACACTAGGTGCTTCACAATGGTTCCAAATGGTTTGCCAAGCACTAAAAGCTCCTCCACGGTCACAGCACCCATAGAAAACTTGGCAACGACCACTCTTGTATTGGGCTGAGGATAATATTGCCACAAGACAAATTCTGATTTGACTGCATAAATAATGGAAATTAACATAAAACAGTAAATTATATTTACCTTAGGAGGGTATAGACGGTCTGATGTGGTGGACATGAACTGATCCCCTTAAAGAGGAAAATCAATTTGGTATCATTATTTTGTTGTTATGAATATTATACAATATCCTATGTAAATATTAAAGTGAATTACATATCTTTCATTAAAATTTAAAGACCCCATGAAATGGCTTGATGAGCCAGTTCTTTCACGTGATGATGTATTTCCTATGGAAACTTGTTTCAGCCACTGAATAAAAAATAAAAAAGGTAATTGCAACTTTATATCACGCAATTTTAACTTTTTTTCTCAGAATTGCAAATTTATATCTCACAATTTTTACTTTTTTCACAGAACTGCGAGATATAAACTCGCAATTGTGAGAAAAAAAAAAGTCAGAATTGTGAGATAAAAAGTCGCAATTATCTTTTTATATTTTTTTATTCAGTGGCGGAAACAAGCCTCTATAATTTGCTATTGAAACAGGAAGTTGGGGAGCACGATACTGAAGGGCTTGGCTTTTTAAAATAAACCAATAGGTTTTAACTTATGTCACAATCATGAGAGCATTTTAACAGCTATCAACTAAAAGCCACAAAACCCTTTTCTGGGGTCTTTAATTCTCTTTAAAAAATAATTACTAATTCACTTATTGATGATGATTTAAACAAAAAAAATATATATTATTTTTCTTTGTGGAAGCAACATTATCAAATATAGATACAATGAGCAATTCTGTTATTTATTTGTGTGAAAGGGACATTCCTTACATACGACAGGGTCAGAGCTGTATGGTCTTTTAGAGGGAAATGAGCGAGAAGTTCGTGGAGAGGCCTGTGATTCATGTGATTTGTGGCGGAAACCTACTAGATGTTCGTTCCATGTCTGAAAGTCAAAAAAACAGAACATTTTAAATGATTATGATATGACAAATTATGATCATTTCAAATCAGTTGTAAAACTAAAACTATAAATAAAAAATCGAATCAAATACTAGCCTATATTATTACGGTTGTCTTTGCAAGAGGTGGATAGAATGACCAAAATTGTACATAATCGTATAAGTATACTTATCCATATGGTAATGCCAATTTTGGATATCCCAGTAAAACAAATACTTTAGTATTATAAGGTTGATCTCATTTTCTCTTCTTATTTAAACTTGTTGGATGCAAACTCAAAGATTTTGAGAACTGATTGGATAAGTCACACCTGAAGTCTTAAAGGTGCAGTGTGTACATTTTAGAGGTGAGGTTGTGAATTGCAATAAAGACAAGCTACGGTGGCCAACACAGGACAAATATGTCATTGTCTGATACAGAAGAGAGTATCTAGTCAAGCAAACGCACTCTGTAGAGCATTTTGTCCATTTAGGGCTACTGTAGAAACATGCCGGCGCAAAATGGCGACTTAACATGTAAGGGGACCCGCAGTGTATGTAGATAGAAATGTCTCATTCTCAGGTAATAAAAACATAACAGTTCTTTATACACCACTCTAAACATAGTTATGTATATTATATTGCATTTCTGTCAGTAGACCCTCCTAAAATGTATACATTACACTTTTAAAATAGCCATAAACAATAAATCTTAGGGGTTGAAATCTCCCCATGATATGATATTATTACGATACTGAAGCCACGATACAATATTATTGCGATTATAAACATTTTGAAATACGCTAAGTATTGTGATAACATTACAATATATTGAAATGTATTACTTTTATATCAATCTCCTTTATGCCTTCCTTGTTCAAGATTTTCCTTCCTCGTTTTTTAGATATCTTTATTAATAGGAATTACAGTTGTCAATAAGAATGTTTGCACATTTAAATGTTTTCACACTCAATTCAATGTATTTGTTTTTACAATAAATATTGTTTTAAGCGGTTTACAAAGAACAAACTTACTAACACCCTAATGAACAAGTCGAAGGTGACAGTATTCATTAAACTATTATGAAAGGTAATTTTTGTGATGAATCATATTTATATTGTTGTTATAAGAAAATACATACACTGATCAGGCATAACATTATGAGCAGTGACAGGTGAAGTGAATAACACTGATTATCTCTTCATCACGGCACCTGTTAGTGGGTAGGATATATTAGGCAGCAAGTGAACATTTTGTCCTCAAAGTTGATGTGTTAGAAGCAGGAAAAATGGGCAAGCGTAAGGATTTGAGCGAGTTTGACAAGAGCCAAATTGTGATGGCTAGATGACTGGGTCAGAGCATCTCCAAAACTGCAGTTCTTGTGGGGTGTTCCCGGTCTGCAGTGGTCAGTATCTATCAAAAGTGGTACAAGGAAGGAGCAGTGGTGAACCGGCGACAGGATCATGGGCGGTGGGGAGTGAAGGCTGGCCCGTATGGTCCGATCCAACAGACGAGCTTCTGTAGCTCAAATTGTTCAAGAAGTTAATGCTGTTTCTGATAGAAAGGTGTCAGAATACACAGTGCATCAGTTTGTTGCATATGGGGCTACATAGCCACAGATCAGTCAGGGTGCCCATGCTGACCCCTGTCCACCACCGAAAGCACCAACAGTGGGCACATGAGCATCAGAACTGGACCACGGAGCAATGGAAGAAGGTGGCCTGGTCTGATGAATCACATTTTCTTATACATCACATGGATGGCCAGGAGCGTGTGCGTCGCTTACCTGGGGAACACATGGCACCAGGATGCACTATGGGAAGAAGGTAGGCCGGCGGAGGCAGTGTGATGCTTTGGGCAATGTTCTGCTGGGAAACCTTGGGTCCTGCCATCCATGTGGATGTTACTTTGACACGTACCACCTACCTAATCACTGTTGCAGACCATGTACACCCTTTCATGGAAACGGTATTCCCTGGTGGCTGTGGCCTCTTTCAGCAGGATAATGCGTCCTGCCACAAAGCAAAAGTCTTTGAGGAGCACAACAACGTTTGAGGTGTTGACTTGGCCTCCAAATTCCCCAGATCTCAATCCAATCGAACATCTGTGGGATGTGCTGAACAAACAAGTCCGATCCATGGAGGCTCCACCTCGCAACTTACAGGACTTAAAGGATCTGCTGCTAACATCTTGGTGTCAGATACCACAGCACACCGTCAGGGGTCTAGTGGAGTCCAGTCCGTGCCTCGACGGGTCAGGGCTGTTTTAGCAGCAAAAGGGGGACCAACACAATATTAGGAAGGTGGTCATAATGTAATGCCTGATCAGTGTACATTTGCCATTAACAGCTTATAATTTTGGACGCTAGATGGTGCTATGGAGATATTTTCATTGTGAAATAGCCTACACAAACACGTTTAATTTCAAACGGGTATTTAACCAGTATGTAACAATAATGCAGCAGGAGAGCTCTCAGTAATGATGATGCAGGCTGTTTTTTTTACGCATCTTTCTTCACCCTCTCATATACCATTAGACACATTTTTTACTGCTGCTGTTTGTCTTGTCAATTGTGTTGTGTGCTGGCAGAGTAGATAGACATATATAGATATATAGACAACTTCTGTGATTCTAATCACAAGCGAAAGTTTAGCTGCAGTTAAACTAAACTCTACTGTATGTTGTGCCTAACAAACCCTTTTTTTATGGCTTCATTCTTGTCTTGTCTTGTCTGGGACACTTTCAACACAGTATTTTCACATTCCTCCACTTCCCAATGTTTTATTTACTGTCATAAATGTAAGCTCAACCACTGGTAATACATAGTATGATTTTACAATATTTTCTAATCTATTCTGGGATTTTTCTGGGAAGCACATCACTTTTAGCACTTTTGTTTTCCAATTTTTGCTAATTACCTTTATGGAGTTCAGCACACACTTGCAAAGTGAGCATTTGTGTGGGAAAACCGTTGGGTTGTCACCAAACTCTGTCTCCACAGCCATGTGATCCCCACTTTGTCTTTCTCGGGATGACTTCCTGTATTTCAAGTCCTTTCTTCCTCCCGAGTACCTCTCGACCTTCCTATGTCCCTCCCCTTTGCCATGATGCTCGTGCTCATGGCTCCCGTGGCTCCCGGAGCGCCGCATTGAGCTGGAAGACGAGGGGCTTTTGCGTCTGTCACTGCTGCTTCTCTCGGGTGTATTCAGCTTGTCCTGTGACTTGCCTCTGTGGTCAGTGTCTGTGGTTGATGATGTTTTATGGGCTCTTTTCGCTTTGAGCTGCATAATTAGATAAGGGAGGGTCTCTACGCTGATTTCACTTTCTGGAATCTGAGCAAGTGCATCCACATCTTCTGATGAAAGGCCGAGAGCCGCATACAGGCTCTGCGCGCCTGCAGTCTTGGCTTCACCTGTGTCTTCACTGGCACTATCATCTAACACTTCCATCGTCAAGCCTTTACAGACAGTAAAGACAGGAGTCGAGCAGTCGTCTGAGATTTCACACAGTCATAACAGAAACAGAAAAGGGAAATCAATGAAGTTTGATTAGGATGTAATAAACAACTGTTTTCACAAACTGAACAGATGAAATGACTGAAATTAGATTTTTTTGGCTTTTTGACACAATAATAGCTAAAAAATCATTATACTTCAACAATACAAACATTATATGGATGATATTGGATGATACAACATGGCGAAATATCATGCCGCAGATTTTTTTTTTTTAAAAAAAGGCATAAATAAGACAAAGAGCCAAAAAATCTTGACGTGCTTACACTTGAAGACGAGTGTTAGTGACCATATCAGTATTGGACAATATCGGTACAATTAGGCTGATACATTTTAAAGCCTGAACTTGATGACCATATTGCATTCAATCTGCACTTGAAGTGTACTTAAAATCTTAAACGTATAACTTTTTTTTTTTTTTTAATTACTTATGGCAACTTTAAAGCACATTTTAAATAATTGTTTTAATAATCTGTTGTCGTTCTTTAAAGAAGTACACTTATTTTGATCTGTTGACTAACATACTAAAGCACATGTAAAGTACTTAGGCTAATTATAATCAGTGTTGGGTGTAACTAGTAATTAGTTACTGTAATTTAATTACTTTTCCCTTGAAAAAGTAAAGGGATTACTCTTATTTTTTCTGTAATTTAATTACAGTTCTGATGTAATTTACCTAAATACTGTGTATAGACTGTATAACAATTATACATAACAATAGTGGATTTAACATCAAAATTTAAAGTCTAATGTTAAAGTGCATGTTTTTATGTATCCTTCCCACTTTAAATACTTTGGTGAGTTAATAAGAATAATGGTAACATTTTAGTGTCCAATTCTCACTATTAACTAGCTGGTTATTAGCATGAATATTAATGGGGTATTGGCTGTTTATTAGTATATAAAAAGCACATATTAATGCCTTATTCTGAATGACTATATTCCACATCCCTTAATCCTAGCCAATACTTAAACTTAACAACTACTTTACTAAGTATTAATAAGCAGTAATTAGGAGTTTATTGAGGCAAAAGTCATAGTTAATTAATAGTGAGAGCTGGACCCTATTCTAAAGCATGACCAGAAAAATGTATGTAGTTTTATATTATTTATTTGAAAGAATTAAAAGAGCTGTTTCATGTCTATCCTTCAGTTTGCACTTAAAGGGTTAGTTCACCCAAAAATGAAAATTCTGTCATTAATTACTCACCCTCATGTCGTTCCAAACCTGTAAGACTTTTGTTCATCTTCGGAACACAAATAAAGATCTTTTTGATTAAATCTGAGAGCTTTTTGTCCAACTTTATGCAACTAACATTTTGTGCAACCAACAAGTTGATGACAGAATTTAAATTTTTTGAGTGAACTAACCCTTTAACCACACCTGAACCAGCTAATCAAGGTCTTCCAGGCAGGTGTATTAAGGTAAGTTGGAGCTAAACTCTGCAGGACAGTGAGTGAGTTTGGACACCCCTGATATATTTAAACCTATGTTAACTAAAAACCCACTATGTTATTGCGTCAACTACCCATGTAGATTATCCCGTAATAACTATGCTATACCTTGTGCTTTTGTTTAACTGATATGACTTTTAATTAACTATTCGATACACTGTCGATAAAAGACACAGGCTAATTTAACTTAAATTATAGCACTGTACACATATGCTAAAATTCAACATTTTTATATAATACATAATTCACAAAAATATCTGTGTAACCAAATTATCGTCTATTATAAACGATTGACATGGCTGATGGGGGTTAATAAACTGACACAAGGTAGAGACAATGCTTATTTTAACGGATATTAGTCAATGTAGATAATATCCCTGTTTAACAATCTTAGCTGACTCGACATATCTTATGTCTCAATGGTTTACATTACTACATATTCAAAATATGACCGTAACCATCCCCCTTTTGACAACAGTTAGCCCTATAGCTAACCCATAGCTAAACATGAAGATTGCCAAAAGCATCTTCACAGATACTAAAAGAGCTTCCTCACAACATGATGACATTTGTCGCGTATGCTCTTTTATGATATAAACACGAGCATTACGTGTCGCGCGCTGATAAATAACTACCGGTGGTAACTTCGCCAGATGGCTTGGTTAACTTTGGCACTGTTAGTTATTTCACCACTTTACACCTAAAACGAATAAAACGAGCATAACAGAACATTCTGGAATTGCTCTTACACTACAAAATAAAACAAATAGTTTTAATAATTACCAAAATGTCCGTCAAGGAGCGCTGCTTGTTCAATTTGTAAATACTGATAGGACCCCTGGATTTCTTCTTCTGAAATGTGTTGGTCGCAATTCACGCGAATGGTGCAAATAGCGCCGCCTATCGCTCGTACGCAGCACAGCCATAGAGGCAAGAGGACAGGGGGTCAAACATTGTTGGGCACCAATAACCAAAACACGAAGACGATGGAGTTTATCAAATAAGTTAAGCTTTATTTAAATAGCATTTTTTCACCTATATTTTAGTAGTGGTGCTATTACACCTGCTTCCTGTTTGCTTCTTGAAATAAAGGTTCCATAGAACCAAAAAGGGGTTTACCATCGATTTCAATGCATGGGGTGTTTCTCAGACAGAGGGAGCATGAGTTTGAGTGAAGATACACAGGTGCATCATGCAAGTGCATGTTCCTACCAAAATCCAGCGACTAGCGAATTGTCTCTAGCAATAATTTTCAATAATAATCAAATAATTATAATATATATTTATATATAACTGTCTAATTCTGTCTAGTTACTCTTTTGTGTTAGTCCAGTTGAGCTGCTCTCTCCCTCCTGGTTATAGTTTCTTTCTGATTGTAAAAGGTATTAGGCTACTCAGTTACATTTTCCACTATTAAAAGGTTTTATTCCCAAGGAAAAGAATAGCACTTGCTGCGTATTGCATGTTTTAGGAAAATATCTTTTATTTTTTCCCAAAGTCTTTTTTTTTTCTTTCAAATTCAGTTTTTTTTTTCCGTTTTATTTTTTCTGGACTCCAATTTAATGGTTAAATTAAATTTTAGTAATCAAAAAGCATGTCTAATATATATATATATATAGGGTGAGTAAATTATGACAGAATTCTTCATTCCCTTTCGAAAGGAAACTCAACTCTGCGTTCGAAAACACATTGGGGAACGCCTCCGCGTGAACCGGTGTCTGAAAACAATATCAACTCACGACAATCCTATTGGCCGGCGACAGCCTATGAAGTCATCATAGCGCGACCCAGAAGTATATAAGGAGCGCCTAGAGAACCAGTCAGTATCTTTTTCGTCTTCAGGGACTGTTTTGTTTGAAACATATTTGTTTGATATCAAACTGATATTAAGGTAAGACTATTTATGTCTGACAAACGTTTCAGGAAGTATGTGTATCCATGTCCCATAGAGTTGACATCTGATCACATACATTACTTATGACGTTGTCTTTTATGAGAACTAAGAGCATGTACAGGCAGGTTTGTTTTTGTGAGTGTGTTTTACTTGTAAATGCTCCAATCTCTTCTGGTCTTTTCCTCGAGAGGAATTATACCTCTGGTCAGTGGTTGAAGGCCTCTCCGAGGCCTCCATATTGAGGATCAGCCCACAGGCTGGTAATGCACTCCCCTTGTTGGGTTCCTTTAGAGTGCACGGCCTCCTCAGTGCAAATATTCAAGCGCTGAGGAGATCCTAGGATTGTATTACTCCCCTTATTGGTAAGGGTAAAAAGCGCTTAGCTGAGTCCTGCTCTCCAGGATGCCCGTCTCTACACTCTGGTCTGAGTTGGTAACTGCCTCTTTTGCAGTCACTCTTACTGGATATCTTCTCTGAAGATATGTGATTGGAGACTCTGTGATCAGACAGGTTGTTGGCCAAGACTAGGTTTCTGTAAAGTAGACCAGGTCAGGCCTCCCTGGTGGCAATCAGGGTCGAGTACGTTCCCCTGACTAGTGGCTGGCTAGGGTTCCTTCGGGCCCCCTGGCCACATTCCCTTGAAGGTACCCTCTTTTCTTTGAAGAGAAGTTTGGTTCTTCTGCGGAAGGCCTCTTTGAGGCTTTTAGCTTGGGCTGTTGACCATAGGGAATGCTGTCACTGACAGCCTATGTTGACCCGTAGGGGGAGTGGTTCTGGCACTTCATCTGAAGCTGCTAGTTCTGATGTTTGTCTAGCCATTTGTGGCATGCACTCCCCTCAAGCATGGTGGCATGCATCGGGCTGCCTGCTGAACAGTCCCTTCAGACGATAACATACTGACTGGTTCTCTAGGCGCTCTTTATATACTTCCGGGCCGCGCTATGATGACGTCATAGGCTGTCGCCGGCCAATAGGATTGTCGTGAGTTGATATTGTTTTCAGACACCGGTTCATGCGGAGGCGTTCCCCAATGCGTTTTCGAACGCAGAGTCTCGAGTCAGAGTCTCATGGTTCTCAGGGGACCATGGTTACATACGTAACCTGAGACGTTTTTGGGTGAACTATCCTTTTAATATTAATTAAACACAATAATAGCAATGTAGCTTATGCAATAGCATAAGCTAGCAGGCTAATCAGGTAGATGTATGCTATCTAAAAAAAACAGTAAAAACGAGAAATGCTTGATTTCACAACCTATAGCTTCAGCTATATACTAGTATATGAACCATGTAATTTAAAAGACATTAAAGGGGTCATATAATGCCACTTTTACAAGATGTAAAATAAGTCTCTGATGTCCCTAGAGTGTGTATGTGAAGTTTTAGCCCAAAATACCCCATAGATTTTTTTATAGCATGTTAAATTTGTCACTTTCTGAGGGTCAATATCAATATGCTATTCAATGGTGAGTAGTGCACTCAGATGCAGTTATCTAAAAAATATAAAAAAAGACCAGTCATAACAGAGGCTTGGAAAAAGTTTTTATGCTACATAGAGCAGGTAACACCCGCAGCAGAGCCACATGAATACATTTCTCTTAAAGTCTTTTTCAGTATTTCATTGTGTTTACACTTACACAACTTCTTCAAGCTCAATAGTTCAACTGGAAGAACACAGAAAATCATAGTAATAATTTTTTACAGGAGAAAATATATTCTTGTCACAAAGCATAAGAACTATAAATAATGTCATGTGGTGCCATGAAATTAGCTAGCTAATGACATTTATGTACATTTTTGCATTGATCTTCAAAAGCCAAACATTGAACGTAACAGCGGTGACAAAGAAAGAGAAATGTCATGGGTTGATGCATAGTAGTACCAGATTTTCTGTTATCTATAGGCTTTATGATTAGTAACAATGACAATAAATATATAATTTAATAATAACAACTGATTTTGGGGCAGTACTCTCCAAGGTACTAATACTAAAATATAATATAGGTTCAGACTTTTATCACAAAGAGAGTGTACTCAGTCTCAGTCATCATCTGTGTAAAACATTTTGTTATATAATTTGTATTACAAATTCATCCTCATACTCATTCAAATTTCAATACAAAAAAGGTGTCTCAGCTGCAAAGCACTAGACATTAATGTTGGCTTTAAAACCTGGTTTCTAGCTTCTGTTTAATGGATCCTTTTCTTTGCTCGTCCTCCAGTTTAGCATCAATTGTCTCAACATGGATGTGGTGTCTGGGAGACTGATTTCGTTTCTTCTGTACACTGAAGTGCATTCCGTAACAGAAGTAGATGAGCAAGCCTATGTTTCATTAGGAAAGACAATTATACTTCAGCAAGTATACATGTATATGCTGTATATATACTGCCACAGGTGCTGCTGACACCGTTTTACTCAGCTGTTATTGAGTCAGTTCTGTGCACTTCTATAACTGTTTGGTTTGGGTCAGCCAGCAAATATAAGATATAAGAAGACTGCAACGCATTGTTAGGACAGCTGAAAGGATAATTGGTATGAACCTGCCCAACCTTCAGGACTTGTACAATGCCAGAGTGAAGAAACGGGCAGGTAACATCATCACAGATCCCTCTCACCCTGGACACAACCTGTTTGCACTTCTGCCTTCAGGCATACGTTACAGATCTCTGTGCACTAGAACATCTAGGTATAAGAACAGTTTTTTCCCCAACGCTATCTCCAGCTTAAACAGCTAGCATAGCAATTACCCCTGTTTTAGTATTCACTTTTAGTACTTGAGAAAGGGGAAAGGAAAATTAGTTGTGTATATATATATATATATATATATTCTATTCATCCTGCTGTATATACAATACAAATGTATTTATATACTGTAAATAGTCATGTTGTCTTACCCACTGCCATCCACACTGCATAGCGAATCCATGTTTCACCTCCCAGCTGGACCATTAAGTAAACATTGATGAATGTACTGAAAATAGGAAGTATTGGCAGGAGTGGGACCTACAGAAAAAAATGTGAAAATGTTTTTGAAGATCAAAGCAGCCTTAAAGGCATAGTTCAACCAAAAACGAAAATTCTGTCATTAATTACTCACCCTCATGTCGTTCCAAACCCATAAGACTTTCGTTCATCTTCGGAACACAAATGAAGATATTTTTAATGAAATCTGAGAGCTTTTATGGTAAATTTTTTTATGGTAAGCATTTATGGTAAATTTGGACTAAACCACTCAATTTATATGGATTAGTTTCACAATCTCTCTATGAACTTTTTGAAGCATCAAAGTGGTAGTTGCATAGCTGTCAATGGAGGGACCGAAATCGCTCAGATTTAATTAAAAATATCTTAAATTGTGTTCTGAAGATGAACAAAAGTCTTACAAGTTTCAAACGACATTTTTTTGGTAATAATGCTTTAAAGTAGAAAATTTCCATGGCAGCTGTTACTCAAGTAGTTCTCAACAGGTGGATTGCAAACCAAAACTTTCTATGGTCACCCTTGTAAGAAAAGTACACTTTAGCATAGTTTTAAAAGGACTTAATTACAGAAATAATATACTTTAAAAATATACTGAAGTGTGAACTGAATATAATGTTTTTGGACACTTAAATGCATGTTAATTTCAATTAAATGTAAAGCTATTATAATTTAAATTCATATTGAATGCAATTATAGTTGAACTTAGTGCTTTTTGACCCAGTTAAGTAGGCCTTGAGTACATCTTTATATGTTTATATGAAGTTCTGTTGTCTTTGAAAGAGTACTGCCGAATATACGGACAAGCATTTATGGTAAATTAAAATATACTTTAATATCATTTCCATTGAAACTTTTAGGCTTATGTCTTGTTTAAAAATATTTGTGATTAAGCATTTATAAGAATGAAGTTGCAATTTAGCAGACTTAAAATACATTAACTTTAAAGGTAATATTGAATAACAGTTAAAATTATAATCAAATACTCATGTGTTTTATTATGTTGGTCAACTTGTTAACAAACAGTAATGCACGTATATCTCACTAAGTACACTTAAGTGGCCTTTTATTTCAAAAGTATTGTATCTGCAAGTATAGTTTACTTTTAAGATATGAAGTACACTACAAGTGCACAATTAAGCACATTTCTGTTTCACAGTGGCACAACCAGCAGGTAAAATGCAAATCGAATGCAAAAACAGAAGCTAAATGCAAATAGTAAGCTGACACTAACCATATTATCATGCCTAGTTAAGATAGGAAAATAAACTAATGAACTAGGGAAAATACTGATAAACAAATGGATTTTCATTGTTCAAAAGGACCTTTTGCTGTTGACGTCAGAGACTGTATATGCCCAATCAAACTTGTTAGAATTTTAGCTAAAATTCATCCGTCACTTATAATACTCACATAGGTAATATGTCTAATACTACTACAAAATTCTTCCTATGGTAAATTGTTGTAAAGCACACTTCTACTGTTGTTTATGTATGTCATGTTAATAATTTTGCAAATAATTAATTTTGACCTTTAGTATGCATGGTAATATTAATACATTTCAATTATTGAGTTCAGTGCCGTTTTATTACAGCAAGTTTGGTACTGTATTGAGTTGTCGAATGTAAAACCAGTTGAGAACCACTGCTACAACATCTTGGTACATCTTGTTTATGCATTACTTATAAACTAAAACATGTTGTTTCCTTCTTAACCCAGTGAAAACTTACCATAAATGCAGCCTTGGTCCCATTCTGCGGCTGTCGCCAAATGATGATGATAACCATGACAAAACCCACCAAAACCAAAGTGATAATCAGAATCAACCACCACTCCTCAATCAGACCAGCTGGTACACCTTTTGTGATGATCACACTCAGGATAACTGCAAACACAACTAGAAATGACAATAAGTTATTAATAAATAAGAAGTGGAGAAATATTGAAATATGCATTGAGTAACCATATCTATTAAAGAGTTAGTTCACCCAAAAATGAAATTTCATGTCAAATTCATTAATTACTCACCCTCATGTCGTTCCAAACCCGTAAGACCTTCAGTACACAAATTAAGATATTTTTGAGTCCACTATTTTAATGAATTCTTTAGTAAATTTCAGTGGTAATTAAATTGCTGTCTATGGAGGAGTAAGAGAGCTTTTGGATTTCATCAAAAATATGAAGATGAATGAAGGTCTTACGGGTGTGGAACGACATGTTGGTGAGTAATTGATGACAGAATTTTCATTTTTGGTTGTACTAACCCTTTAAAGACGTGTTCATACCAAGAACGATAACTATAAAGATAACTATATGAGTGTCCACATGAGCGGACGATATCGCTCTGTGTATTCTAAGCGAGTGCTGCAGTTCCCTTTAAATGTGGAACTTCGACACTGCGTCTTGGTACTGGCACTACGGGGAACACCATCAGCGTGACCGGTGTCTGAGGCATGTGTGAACAAACGCAAATAATCATAGGCAGACGGCAGTCATGACATCACACGTGGAACACTCGTGGCTGTGTCTGAAATCACCCTTATACTATTTGAGGGGAAAGCCAGTTGTAGTGGTGTCCGAAACCACAGTGGACGTTATTGAGTGCACTCATTCAATCCCATAATGCGTTGCAATAACGAGCATACAGCTGATGTACACTGAACGGCTAGAGAATACCCATTATGCACGGTGAGGGTTGCGTCGTACGAATTCCTGCGTCTCACCAGAAGATGGCGCCTGCAGCGTAATCAACCATCCATCCATTTTCCAAACTGCTGGTCCAATGTGGGTACAGCGTAATCATACAGGTATAAATGTATTTTTGTATTTTTGATTCATTATTAAATTGTTTAATAAGGTTTATACATGCTAGTTTCAATGACAGAATTCAAGATCAATCAAAGGAGCTGCCAGTTTGCTAAGCAAGCACAAACTGTGCAAAAGCAGCAGACATTCACTCACTCGTTTTTTATTCACTCCTTCAAA
This sequence comes from Elopichthys bambusa, assembly GCA_037101425.1. Classification (NCBI taxonomy): domain Eukaryota; kingdom Metazoa; phylum Chordata; class Actinopteri; order Cypriniformes; family Xenocyprididae; genus Elopichthys; species Elopichthys bambusa. The sequence continues at coordinate 3,688,914 of CM074434.1, forward strand.
TGGACTATATTAGTGGAGTAATGTAGGGAATAGTGAATGAGGATATAGGGGGCAATTTCGAACACAGCCGTGAGTTACATGTCATCAGCTTTTTTTTGTCTTCAGGAGCCGCTTGTTTGTATATGTGTGGAAGATAAGAGTCTGTTGGAGCATGTTCGACTCTCGAGAGAGCTGGATGCGCTCATTACATTGCATTCGCGGTAAGAAGCTATGTTCTTGCTTGCTAGCATTTGCATGGAGCACGTTCGGCTCTCAAGGAAGCTGGAGGCACTCATGGCAATGCATTTGTGGTTAGAGGCTCTGTTATTGCTTGATTCTCTCTAGAAAGGTAAGAATCTAGCACTTGTACGGAGTGCATTCAGCTTTTAAGGGAGCTGATTGCATTCATTGTGATGTGTTCGCTGGGGGAAGCTCCACCCATGCTTGACTCTCTTTTGAGGGATGAGAATCGAGCGTCTGCACCTCGCAGCCCGGGTCCTGCGGCCACCGAGGTGGCGAGGCAGGATCAATTGCTGGGATTGTAGGCGGAGCATAGGGAGGATCCTGACGGGAGCCTTTTGGGCTTCTCCTGCTGTTTCATGGTCACTGTAGTTTTCATGTCGGTTCAGCAAACCGCTCTGTGGCCACTTCCATCCTGACTGATTAATGTGACTTGTCTAATTCTGAGGAATTAGATGCAGAGAAAGTTGAGGCATTATTAATAATTAATAACGAGGCATGTTATTAGTAATCCGCCTCCTCTGCTGTCCCACAAAGAAGTGTGGTAATTAGCCTTTTATTCCTTCTATATCTCAGTCAGCAGCTTTCAGGAGAAATATCCCTCTCTGGGGGTCTGTGAGGGTTAATAAGTGTTAATGTTAATAAGTAGTGGAAGTTCTCCTGCGAGCATCCTACCTTGTTATCTGTTGCATACTATGGTCTATTACTAAAAGAAAAAGACTAACTAACTATAGTGGGTCTTAGGTAGAGTGCCTTGATTTAAGGCTAGGTATGGGCCTCAGTTACTTTGGGGTCTTTAAGTAGGGCCTATAGGCTTCCTTGGGGTTTGGAGCATGGGTGAGGAGAGTTATTGCGCAAACTACATTATGTCCTGCTCTCATTTGCCTCCCTTTCCTGAGTAAAGGGTAAGGATGTATGCTAATTACTGAGGTTTTTAACACCTTGCATGTTCCCTTTGGTTGGCTGTTCAAGTACCCCTTAGAGTAGAGCAGGGTGAACAGAACTATAATGGGCAATTTGTTTAGTTTACTTCCATCCCCAAATGTGGTTTGGTCTGTAAGAAGGGATATATGCTCCCCTTTGGTGGGGTGCTTCTATAGGGATGATCAGTGTTACAAACTGATGAGTAGAGGTAGACCCCTTCTCAGGGAACCAGGGTTACAGTCGTAACTTTTTGTCGTCTGCTGCATTAAATGCTCGAGCTCTTTAAAGCAGGCTGTCATAACTATAACAATAACTATATAGGCGTCCACACTAGTGGACAATATCTTTTTTAGTTTATTCTAAGCACGTGCTGCCTGAAGTTATGTTGTCTGTCACTTTAAATACTTGAGCTCTTAAAGCAGAGTGGAAAGTTTTTTATCATTTATCAGCTGGAAAAATCGTTCTGAAAGTGATTCCAACAAGATATTTCTCTGTGCCGTTATTGCTATAGTTTTGGTGTGGACTCTGCTATTCATTTATATTTAGATCTATATATTTATTGTTATAGTTATTGTCATTGGTGTGAATGGGCCTTAATGGTGCATTTATGTCAAAATGATTATATTTACAAATTTAACACAATACAGTCTACTATACAGTCATAATTACCAGAAAACTAATTATTTAGAATTTTCTTTAACCTTGGAATTTTCATTAATTACAAGGGTTTTTTTTCAAACAATTATGGCAGAAGCAAAGTGGTATTAAGGCCTTTGCACACTGAGTCAAAATTTTCGTATGCGTTTTTTCGTATCCGTGATTCTAAAAATTCGTCACGCACAGAGACTGCTGTTCGAAGCTCTGGAAGATCTGATGAGACGAGGCTCTGGAAGATCTAGTGAGAAGAGGCTCTGGAAGATCTGCTGAGACAGGAGCTTAGGAAAGCCCTCCAGGGCGCTGACTGGAACCTCCTTTTTGGTCATGTTAAGGCTGACCGGAAACTCTGGGACGACCTCCGTGGTTGTGTCAAGATAGGCAAGAAAACTCAGGGACGACCACGAGGCTGGCATCAGCTTTCATGGGCTGGAGCTGATGTGTGCGCAGCCCACACACACCAAATGGCTGTGGCCATAATGGTCAGCGCTGCAGTCTCTGAGGGCTCAGGCATGGCAGCCATCTCGGTTGAGGGCTCAGGCGTGGCAGCCATCTCGGCCGAGGACTCAGGCGTGGCAACCATTTTGTCAGAAGGCTCAGGTGTGGCAACCATCTTGTCGGAAGGCTCAGGAGGAGCGGCCATCTAATCCGTAGACACTGGCGGAGCGGGCATCTTGTCCGTAGACACTGGCGGAGCGGCCTTCTTGTCCGTAGACACTGGCGGAGCGGCCATCTTGTCCGTAGACACTGGCGGAGCGGCCATCTTGTTCGTAGACACTGGCGGTGCGGCCATCTTGTCCGTAGACACTGGCGTGATGGTCATGACGGGATGAGACTCTGGAATGTTGCCGTGACGTGATGTAAATCTAAACGATTAGCGCAGACGTGACATGACCCTGGACGATCAGCAGAGCTGTGACGTGACTTTGGGAGGTCTGCTGAGATGAGGCGAGGTTCACGAAGATCAACTATGTCTTGACTGGGCTCAGGAAGATCAACTGTGACTTGACTGGCCTCACGAAGCTCAACTGTGACTTGACTTGGCTCAGGAAGATCAACTGGGACTTGATTGGGTGTTGTGGTGGCCGCCATTAAAGGCACTGGAGTAATGTCGCATTCCTCCGCGCCACAGTGAAAAGAGAGCCAGTTAACATTAGAGTAAAATCCAACAATTCATTGAGTGACCCTCGAGGACCATACTTGATTAAATAATCTTGCATTGGTTTGTTTAATCCATGACAGAAGAAATCAATGAGAGCAAAGTCAGGCAAGTCAGATAAATGTGCAATGTCCAGAAACTTTTGGATGCAATTCAGAATTTACTTCAGGATGTCAGTGGCTCAGTTTGATGCTTTGCTAGTGATACTGGCACAATCTGTCTTTATTTTCTGTCTGTTTGTATTCTGCACTTTGTTTGTGCTGCTTCTTTGTGCTGTAGACGACGTGGATCAACTTGTCAGATGGCGTTCGCTTGTACAGTGGCTCTGAATTGTCAAAACGTCTCTCAAAATGCGTGCCACGGATGCGAAAAACGCAGAAAATCGAACCTGATCCAAAATTTTTTATGACGAACATAAAAGTTCGTTTTTTATGACGAACACCTTTACACACTTTACAAAGTGTGTAAAGGTGATTGACACAACAAGAGGTCGTATTTATTTCTTAACGTGTGAATTTTGGACACGAATTTCAGAGTGTGCAAAGATTGTGCAAAAATTGTTCTTTTATAATCATATAAAAGAACAATTTAGTTTGTACTCATTTTGTGTACTACTGATAAGTGATAAAGCTAGCAGGTTTAGCTGGTTTGACAGGCTTGTTTACATTTCCAACTTTTTTGTGATTGTGCAAGAATGATAGCACTTCTTGATACACTAATGGGCATCCTTTGTTTAGGTAAATAGGCCTAAATGATTTCTGTCTTTGACAAGATGTGAGAAAGAGAGAAGAAGGAAATGTGCCAGGAGGATTTTAAGGAAGTCGTTTTTTTTTTTTTTTTTTTTTTTTCCCGAAATAACAAGTCATTCGTTTTACATTTGCACCATGTTGATCACTTCAGGTGTGCTGCACTTGGAATGGATTTTTAACCAGATGTTTAATAAAAAAGAATGTTACTTGAATCATATTGTAGTTACGTTTTTAAGTTGACTAGTTAAACATAAAATTGTTCAATTCGGTCAACTGTTCTGAAAAAATCTAAATTTAATTTTTTTGCTAAATCGCCCAGCCCTATAAGGAAGCATTAGCTACACTTACTCAACAAAATTGTACACTTACTCATCACTGCACACATTCAAGCATGAAATGATAAAAGCTGAAACTCACTGGTAAGTATGGTCAGCAGAGACACAGCTTTAGAACTTGTGGCAGAAGCATATTTAGGGGGGCAAAAAGGATTCCACTTCTGGACTTGTGATTTCTCACTGATCTCGCCTAGCTCTGGTTGGTACCTGCATGGACAAAAATAGTTACTATTATTGCACATCTGTTACTATTGCTAGTAATTTACATCATACTCTGCTGTCTGATTTTTTTTATTTTATTTTTTTGGTCTGAATATTATGCAATGGTTTACTGAGCACTGCTCATCGTGCACTGGGGGCACCACAATGCGATCCAAAGAGCACTTTACTACTAGCAGTTAAGGGGCAGAGTGCACCAAATTGCATATTGTTTGCTCAGTTTGGGCCTCTGAATAAAACTGAGGTGTCTTTTCCCTCCTGAGTTTCATATTCACATTATATCACACTATATGAGCCATAAAAGCCTGATGTACTGTGTATCACACACTTAATTTTTTGTCTAAAGGTTCTATTTCAAAAAAATATTATTTGTAAGAATTTACAGGGTTAAGTTTATTTTTTTGTATGCTTTATAAAATCTGCTTTTTCTTTAGGGAAAAAAAAACAATTGTAAAGTGTATGATACTATCCATAGATTATTCTTTATATTATATGTATCTTTACCTGTATCTTACCTAAGAATTAAGATGCAGACAGCAACGAGCGTGTAGGCAAAAAGCGTTCCAATAGACATCATGTCTACTAGAGCCTTCAGGTCAAACACCAGCGCCATTATTGCTGAAATCACAAACAGTTCACTCTTAGAATTTCAGAGGCAAAACTTTAAGACAACCAAATTTACATGTACTATAATAAACAAAAGAATATTTTTTGTTGTTCTAAGTATTCAACTTCAGTGGCCTTTGGGATAGCCCTTCATGATAACCTAAACATTTCTCTGGTGTAGTAGTTATGCTGTCACTTCGATTAGTTACTATTATCATGGTGTATTACTGTGATGTGTTCTCGAACAGAATTACCTGCTACTACTCCAGAAGCAAGTGTGGCGATGACAGGGCTCTGTCTGGAACTCATGTTACTCAGTGGTTTGAATAGCAGCCCATCTCTGGCCATAGCAAATAGCACGCGGGGCATAGGAAACATGGATCCCAGCAGACTGTTGAATAGTAAAGAAAAGTGCATTACACTGATGTTACAGTACTTTAACTTTGCATTTTCTTTTACAGTTTTGTACATTTAAGCAAATAACTCATAACAGCTAAAAGAGTTGTGGATTCAAACTGACAATAAGAGTTACAGCTAGTGGTTGAAATGGGTACTGCGGTCCAAATTCAAAATATTGTTTGCCCCGCCCCCTCCTCCTCAGACTTGACGCTCACGCGAGTTGCCAGTTTGAGGACACGCAAGCCTGGTTGACATTGGAAGGCAAGGACACTGTAAGTTGATTGGTTAATTTATTGATTTATGATGAGTTGAAATCGCGTTTTAATATGCTTCCGTTCATAGAAATTTTTAGATGGATGCTGAGGCTTTTTAGATCTGCGATCTCTGACCCAGTTTGTTTGCTGGCTTCCATGGCTGCAATTCACTTCGTGTTTTCCAACCAACTGGCAACCCGGGCCGGCGAAATACTTTGCAATGTGCAGTCTTGCACAGACCAAAAACAGACATTCCGACACGGAACGCACATTTCAGAGTAAAATAACTGGCTGTAGCATTTGGTTTTCAGAGAAACGAGTATGTGAACTCAGCATGTTTCCTAAATATCTGCAAACATACGGTATTAGTACAGTCAAAAACTTACATACAGCACCTTTAAAGAGGACCTATTATGCTTTTTTACATTTTCAGCTTTCTTTAGTGTGTAATGTTTGCAGCATGAAAAAAGGGCTGCAAAGTTACAAATCAGTTACAAGTTACTTCAAAGTAAGTGAGTCTCTATATCAGTAGACATTGTTTCGAAACTCTATGAAAGGCCTGTAGTCTCGAGTTTTCTTCCGAGAAGGAATGAGTTCCTCATTTAAATAATTCCGCACAAGGCATACGCAAAATGAAGGGGCGGGGCCTGGTTGAGTTGTGGTAAGGGGCGTGACATTTCGAAAACATGCTCAGAGCGGTTGACCAATCGCAACACACAGAGCACAGGGGGCTTTTCGGAAGGAGGGGCTTCGTAGAGACAGGAACTAAACAGAGCGTTACTGACAGACTAAGAACAGGGGATATGTGAAAATTAAAATAATGTATTTTTTGAACATTCAAGGATGAAATCATATTCTAGTTGACTCCAAAACAAAATCAAGACTTTGTAAAGGGGCATAATAGGTCCTCTTTGAAGTCACAATGTAATCAAAATAGACTATTCTTGTTTTTTATGTAATGTTGCAGTAGCCTAATTATTTAAAAAAAAAAATTTTTTTTTTTTTTAAATACATGTGTCTTCATAATCTTTAATCAGGATAATTTTCCCTTTTGCAGCGACATCTATTCGCTGATTATGTGTTTACTGGCATTAGGGCGGGGCAACCTGTCACTCACATGAGATCCACCAATAGCAAACCACAACCATCCAATCAATTCCCGTGATCCTGCCCTACATATGTGACAGTAGGGAAGAAAAAACAATGGCAACCTCCATTTCATGCCGACTTTAATTTATATATACATTTAAAGAACTAAGTTGTTAAAAACGCATCTCTTATAGAGAACCTGATCAACCTGGATTTCCACCACATGTGTTAAATAATTAACTTCTTTTCTGACATTTCCTACATCAACATCCATCCTTGACAACTGTGTTTGACAGTCACAGAGTCCTGCATTATCCATACTACATTTGACTTTATGATGCTAATTTTACCAAACCGATGGATACACTTTCCTTTTTAATTCATGAGCATCTGTACTATCTTCTTACTAATCACACAATGCTGTGTTTTATAGTCCTAATAGTACGAGTCTAGTGTAGTTAGTGCTTTATAGGCCATATGTGTTGCTCTACCTTGTTGAGAGAGCACACAAAGATCCAACAGCCACAGCATACTTTGCAGGATCCCAGCCCACATAGGTGAAGGCTATGGGCAAGGGACTCTGAACACTTAATTGGTAGTAGGGCATCATGAGTGTGAGAGAAGCCGAAACGCCAAAATAAGCCAAGAAGCAGATGAGAAGAGAAGCCACAATTCCTATGGGGATAGACTTCTGAGGGTTTCGTACCTCCTCACCTAGATACAGGAGACCGAGGTTTAAAATACAAGTACAGAAATAATTTAGACTAGACAATGAAGATAGAAGATATTTGAAAAAAAGAAGATATTTTGAAGAATGTTGGTAATCTCCCTCTCTTCGATTGATTGGCTAGAGGAGGAGCTGTCAATCTAGAGCTAGTGGACCAATGGTGATGCTTAAGCCTGCCCTAATTTACATGAAACTCAAACTGCAACATTTGGAAAAGCAAGAGCGGAACGTAGAAAGAAGAGCAAAGAGAAAAGCAGCACAAGCGTACAAAAGAATAAAAATATGAGCAGAAAATGTAAGAGAGCACAAAGTACAGAGTAATAAAAGCAAGGAAAACAACTTTTAAGAACACAAACACAAGTTTGAGTTATAATTTTGAATGTGTTTAAAGTTTTGATTCATGCTTGTCATTTTTTAAAATGTGCTTTTAATTTTTCTATTCACGCTTATTATATTTTTATCCCTGACCATGTTTTTTGCCATTCTGATCATTTTGCATTATTTGTTTCAGTTTGTGCAATATATTTTTACACGTGTTTCTAAATTTTTGATTCATGCTTATCATTTTTTGATCCGTGACTGCAATACTTTAGGCGGGAATCTAAACCCATATCCAGTCAAGCAAATACGCTCTGAGCAGTTTGTCCATTTAGGACATGTCGGCTCAAAATGGCGACTTAACGCCATTGTAAGGGGACCCGCGGTGTATGTAGATAGAAATGGCTCATTCTAAGTTAAATAAAAACATAACGGTTCATTATGTAAGGTCTTTATGCACCACTGAAAACATAGTCATGTAAATTATAATGCATTTCTGTCAATAGATCCTCCTAAAATTTACAGGATTCCTTAAATATCAATTTCCCTATAGAGAAAGTGAATGGAGATTTTGCTTCCAGAACCAGATTAGGCTTGTTTCACTCTGTTGTTGAACTACCTGTGGTTGCAATGCAGTCAAATCCCACAAAGGCATAGAAACAGGTAGCAGCTCCAGCAAACGTTCCCTCAAAACCAAAGGGAAAGAATCCTCCAGATCCAAAACTGGACAAAGTTTCATTTGAAACTGAGAGATTTCTAAAGGAAAAAAGCAATGTTAAAACTTTTTCAACATAGTAGATAGTGCGGTAATTAAAAACAAACAAATTAAATTGAAAAAGTATTAAATATGCTCTCAATTTTTGCAAAGTCATAGATCTAAGGGTACGTTTACATGACAACGATGTACTAAAAGAGGAAATGTTTTTCCTTTGCAGACGACAACTCTGTTGTCATGTAAATGAATTGCCAAAATGCAAAAAAGTTTTACGTTTTTAGTTGAAAACTGTCGTGTAAACGGTCCCTAAAACATGCAGTTGTAAGTTTTACCACAACCACAAATGCTCTGTAAATTTCATAAAGCAACATACGCAGTTATTGTGTAGTTCAAAATGTCCTCCTTTGTTAGCTGCCAATTTCCAAGGTCACCCTTGATGAACCCAGCAATGATGACAAAAACCAGAACTACTATATTTATAGCTGTGAAGATCTTATTGACAATGGCAGACTCCTTCACCCCAAATGCAAGGATACCTGAGAAATGACAAGAATTAACACAAATCTGACTCGTGTTAATTCACATCTTGAACTGTATTACTGTGTTTTATCATAGCCCATTTAATGACACTACAATAAATGTACTGTAAATCTTACTTGCCTGCCAAAAGCATTATAAGGCCAGCGGCAAAGAAGTCTGGATAGGGAGCGAGTCCAGGTAAATTCATTGGTGTATTTTCACTCAGATAATTGGCTATCTTATTTCCAATCAAGTCATCGAAAGTGCCGCTCCATGCTCTGGCCACACTGGATGTGCCTGTCATAAAGTCATTCAGATTAAGCAATACATTCATACAGATATTTGATAAGCAAGTTTTTAGGCCATACAATTATAGGTATAATCATTTAGTGAGTCAAATCTTGATTAATACCCCTGATTGTGGGATGCTTGTGGAAAATATTATTTAGTTTCCCAAAAGCATTGTGAGGTCTCTGCAACCTATTTTAGGTTTACAATTCTTTTGGGAAATGCAGCCCCAGTTGATTCTGCAATATTATTTTGTGATACTCAAAGTATATTAAAGGAACACAATGTAAAGAAGCGCCTTGTGTTTCGAGGCAACTATCAAGGCGGAAGGACGCATCAATAACAATTTTTTTTATTACAACTAATGATTCCCAGAATTTTGAACAATCCATGCTCAGTTAATGTTGGGCATGTAATGTTTGTTCTTGCCTATGATGTATGACAGCAGTAAGTTCCAGCCGGTGATGAAGGCCCACACCTCTCCGACAGTGACGTAGCTGTACAGATAGGCAGAGCCTGTCTTGGGCACTCTGGCGCCAAACTCTGCATAGCATAACCCCGCAAACACAGACGCCACTGCCGCAATGAAGAATGACACGATGATGCTGGGGCCAGACACTGTTCTGGCAACCTCTCCAGAAAGAACATAGACCCCAGCCCCGAGTGTACTTCCCACCCCGAGGGCCACTAGGTCGAGTGTGGTTAAGCAACGCTTAAAGTTGGACTCTTCACCATCAGGCTCCAGTGGCTTTCGCCTCGATAGGCTCTTCAAAAAGGACAGCACCTTGTTGCAGGACATCCTGAGACAAATAATATAGGTGATTATGTAATAAATCATACATGCAGCATGTCTATCATTCTTTAGAATTATGTTAATAACAGATATATTTAAGAGAAACAGATGTGCATTCTCCAATTAATCATATTTCTTTATTATTCATTCTTTTAAATCCATTTTTATCTGTTCATTTTCCCTAGTCCTTTTCGAATAATTTATAAATAATGTTTAAACATGATCACTTTCTTTTTGGGGGTTATTTTATGCTCTAAAAGCACTGTCTTTGAAATATGTAATACAAATAAACATGCCTTGCCTTAAAGGGAAAGTTCACCCAAAAATGAAAATTCTCCAAAGAGTTGATGGGCCCCATTGACTAACATAGTATGGGAAAAAATACTTTGGAAGTCAGTGGGGTCCATCAACTCTTTGGTTACCCATATTCTTCAAAATATCTTCTTTTTTTTTCAGCAGAAGGATGAAATTCATACAGGTTTGGAACAACTAAATGAGTAAACTATCCCTTTTGGTTGTGGTTTTGTTTTTATGTCTTTTATTTTGTAGTTTGGTTCCTGTTTCCTGCTCTTGCCATGTGCTTCCCTTGTGCATGTGTCATGTTCTGATTGGTTGCTCTGGTCATGTGTTCTGTTCTGTCATTGGTTCATTGACTTTATCATGCTCATATGTTTCTTGTTAATTATTAGTCTTTGGCTGCATCCTAGTTCAGAGGCTGCATCAAAGCTACTGGAAGACAAGGGTAACGGCTAATGCTAACGCTCCGCCTCTGGCGGTACGCAGGGAAGGAGACCAGAGGCCGTTTTTTGAATGGATGTCAATGGATAAGAGGCTTCACTATGCTGATTAAACTGCTTTTGTGGGGAAATAGCAAATCGTTTAATTAATCGACATCCTGTTCGCTAATCTTCAGCATGTTTTACACTAAACAATACTTTCGTTGGGAACTATATATAGATTTTAGGTTGATAAAAGTGTATTTTTTTTAAGAGAAGGCAGACTAGGGAATGTTGCGACAGGTAGGACTCATTTATGGCATTACTGCAAATGTGCTGCATTACTGTTTAACAGATAGAACAATAGATGTTGTATAAAAGCCACTGGAAGGCAAGCCTGCAACCTTTAGCCAAAAAAGCGTAACGGCTAATGCTAAGGCTCCGGCTGTGGCGGTACGCACTACGCAGGGAAGGAGTTTTGAACGGCGGGCACTGATGTCACTGCCATTACACAATAGGCTAGGAGGTGCCACACGTGATTAAGTTAGCCGTTACGCTTTCTCCAATGGTAAGAGATACAGACCCTCTCATCTCCCCATTATATACAATCTCTGGCTGCATCCTTTGAAGGCTGCATTCAATGGCTGATTGCGTCACAGCGGTGCAACAAAAGCTGTCCCAATTCGAAGGCTCCTTCAAATGCGGCCTTCATTTCCCGTGAAATGAAGGATACAACAGATGGATCCTTCACGGCTTTGACTACACCATAATTCACTGTGCACCAGTGATGACAGGAATTTTTTGAGAGACATTTCCGAATTACACTTTTACACATAAGTAAGTGTATACATACACAAGTTTCAACTTACTCAAATATCTAATGTAAACAAACAAACAAAAAAATGTTCAAATGTTGACAAATCTTACTAAGATGCGATTATATATAGTTTACTCTTTGTTGTATGCAGAAATGGACCATGGTGAATATTTTTAGACAGTTTGTGAACATTGTTTTCAGACAGTTAAATATAAAAAGTCCAGTACAAACGTTACTGCCACTCATCAATGGCAGCTGTCACAGTTGCTACGTGACAAGAACAGTCTGTAGGTATGGCCTTTGAAGTCCGAGTCCTTCGAAGGATGCAGTCTTTGAATTGGGACACAGCCTTTGTTTACATATAGCCCTCATGTTTCATTGTTCCTTTGTCTAGCTTTGTTGATGTAACCTGCTGTTTGTGTCCATGTCCAGGTCCAGGTAAAGTTCAAGTTCATGTCAATGTCCATGCTCCTGTTTATTATGGTTATTTTCACATCGAGTCATGTTTTAAGTTTAGTTTTCCATGTCTACTTTGTGTTTGTTTTCACGCCGATAAACTTAAGTTGGATTCACTAACAACTCGCCTACAGTAGAGACATTCGTTACACTCTACATGCATTTACTCTCTATTTTATTACAATATTTTATACAAAATATATATTTTAACAAAATAATTTGGATACTAGAATTGCTAGAAAATCAAAGCCATATGTCTAACCAAGTTGTGTTCCAAATTTAAGGTTGATGTCACAGAAACTGCCCGAATAAAATATTTGAAGTAGCCTACTGTTTTCAGGTAACGCAATGTCTAATTCTAATGTATTATTATTATTATTATTTTCACAGGATGAATTTTGAGAGTTTAAGCTTTAAAAATGGTATTTTTAAATGTGATAGGGATAAAGGCAATAAAAAGCACGCCAAGTGCCCTGCTACTGGGACACTGACAGTTAACAGGCTAAACTCATTTTAAGTTAATTTTCAACCATTCATTTTTTTTATTTCATTCATTTGCAGAAGACTTACACTTACACAGTGCTTTTGTTATCAGGAGATAATAAAAATAATAATAAATTTTATTTGTATACCACCTTTCGTACATAAAATGTAGGTTAAAGTACTTTGGTCAGAGCATAAACTTAAAGAAAGTTAAAAAAAAATTAAAAAAAAGGAGAGGAGAGGAGATGAAGGTGAAAAATGACTAAATATATCAGAAATACATTAATTAAAGGCTACAGGAAAGAAAATAAATGTTTTGAAAACATATGCTTAGAGCTTTATAATTTCATTTGGAAAGAGGCTGAACATTTCAGGGCATAATAAAAACTGGTTCCTCTGAACTTTTATTCCTCTGATTTTTAATGTTCAACAGTCATATAACTTATCTCAAACCTTCCCTTATAAGCATGCAATATCTGATAAATACTCTTATCTTGCTTTTATGATCTCTTGAACAGATTAATGTATGTGTTCCTAATGGGAACTTGTAAACTCAGCAACAAATGTAAACTACATTTCTATCCTAAAAGGCTCTTTTTAAAAAAAATCATTTTAGTTTAGGAATTTTACAGAAATTATGCCAGTTATGAAACTTTGTTAAAATGTGTTTGTATTCACTCTTATCTTATCTTATCTTAAACAAAAACACAAAGTGTTTCCTTTGCTATGACTATGACTGTGAAGCACACAAAACTGAATAAATATTCAAACGGAGCTAACTCGATCATTACATTATTCACAGCATCTTCTTAAAGAAATGAAGTGTCTTACCTGTAAGTGTGGATTCCAGGCAGTGTGTGAAGGTGTGGTTGTGATGTGTGAGTGCTGTGGCCCCAGAGTTCCTGAGTACAGTCCATATATCAGAGCCCCTCCTGCAAACTCTCACGTGTCCAAAACCTTCAAGTGTAATTTTTGACAGACTCTGTTACATTTAGAAGAAATGTGTGATTTCAGTAGAGGAGATGTACACTTGAAAAATGGCATTTTGCATTTGTAAGCCTGACATAAGGTATTTAACAAAAGAACTTTAAAAGTGTGGAGTGGTTACAACTTATGATTTTATGAAAGTTGTAAATTCAAAAATATGAATATTGGAAAAATAAACAACCGTTATTATGCTGCTGAATGTTGAACTATAGGTGCTTACTGAGTTTTTTTTAGTAAAATCCTTCCAAAAAAAAAATCTACAGCAAAAAGGCAAACTTCAGCACATATATGCAAAGCTTATGAACAGTATTTTACCTATTAATTCACACAATCTAGTAATATAGTAGAAAAATTACAGTATTATACTGGCAAATGCATCTTGTAAATAATGGTATAGTTTACAAAATACACCTTTTCCCTGTATTCTGTAACTAATTCAGTTTACAGTAAGGTCACTGTAAAAATTACAGTGAAAATGGTCAAAAAATTATATGATCAGTAAGTCATGGCAACTTATGTTTTTACATTACTTTAACTCATCTATATATATATATTATATATTATATATATATAATATATATATTATTTTACTTTTTTTTATAAGTTATACCAAAGTCCCTTTCAAGGAAAGACCAAGTCCTATCTATTTGAATGGGGGAATCCTGAAATCTCAAAAACTGCTTGGCAAACTCACAATTAAACAACATATTTCAAATCCGTTACAAAATCTGTCAGGAACTGTCCCATAAATGTTGTTTCTTGTGCTCAAATAGCATTAAAAAGCTTATTTTGCAGGCTAGACGAGCCAATGCGCATGTGCAGTCCTAAGCGCGAGATACTCAGAATTTGTCCTCTGCTTTTAACCCATCTAAGTTAGTTCACACACGTTAGGAGTAGTAAGTAGTGAACACACATGCACTGCAAACAGTGGACACACACCCGGAGCAGTGGGCAGCCATTTTTGGTGGGGGTCCTAGGGAGCGATTGGGGGTTAGGTGACCTGCTCAAAGGCACCTTAGTCATTTCCTGCCGTTACTGAGATTCAAACCTGCAACCTTGAGTTCTGCAACTCTAGGCCACGACTGCCTTGTAAAGTAATGCATTACTTTATTAGTTACTTGAGAAAATAACTCACGTTACTTGTAATGTGTTACCCCCAAAACTAGTTTCAACTCAATTTTTTTAAGTTTATCATAATTTGAAATACATTTGTACAAACAAGTTGATTCTACTTAAAAATTTAAAGGATTAGTTCACTTATGAATGAAAATTTCCTGATAATTTACTCCCCCCCTCGTGTCATCCAAGAGTCGAAAAGAAAATAAGATTTTTGGGGAAAACATTCCAGGATTTTTCTCCATATAGTGGACTTCAACAGTCCAGTTTCAGTGCAGCTTCAAAGGGCTCTACACAATCACAGATGAGGAATAAGTGAGGTCTTATCTAGCGGTCTTATCATTTTATCATTTAAAAAAAAAAAAAAATGTATATACTTTTCAACCACAAATGCTCGTCTTGCACTAGCTCTGCGATGCGCCACGCATGACGTAATCAAAATCCAGGAATGTTTTCCTCAAAAACCCTAATTTCTTTTTGACTGAAGAAAGACATGACTATCTTGGATGACATGGGGGTGGGTAAATTATCGTAAAAGTAATTCCATGCTGAAATTAATGCAATAAAAAAGATCAGTTAAAAAATAAAATTAACCAAATGTATATAGTATATAATAAATGAATAAAACAGGGAATGTTTTATGAAATAAAGATAACTGGCTGATAAATCATGGAAACACTGAGTTTAAGATCTGATACTATGGCAGTTTAAAAAGATAAGGGGCAAATCTGTTATTTCTTGCTGACTCTTTTTATCAGTGACTGAAGTCCATGACTATATCCTGAATAGCAAATTACCATACTGTTACTATTACTGCAGCATGTAGCTTTAATACAATAGTCCTATAAAAAAGTAATTACTATCGAGCAGCTTACATTTTAGACATTTTAGATAAGAACAAATTACTTAAAGTCAGCAAATTATAAATCAGCTTCAACGCACCTTGGGTTGTTGCAAATTGTAAGTGTAATAATTATTATCCCATTCCTTTGCCTTGCTGAACCTGAATAACAATATGAAATACACATATACATACTGATTATTAATATTTTAGTTTTTAATGTGGTACCTCCACTAGTGGCCAATGCTTTAGTTCATTTTGTTGTGATAGGTGGATTAGCTTTATATAACAGAAATAGAATGAGTAGAACGAATTTCGCCTATGCTTGGAACAAAATATGTGTTTCATATTGTTATTCAGGTTCAGCAAGGCAAAGGAAAGGGATAATGATTATTATACTTACAATTTACAACAACCCAAGGTGTGTTGAAGCTGACTTATAATGTTTGACTGTAAGTAATTTGTTCTTATAAGTAAATATGCATAAACAGACTTTGTATTTTGTCAGTAGACATAGTGAGGGGATCATGTGAATTGATGTAGTTGTTTGCTGAAAGTAGCAAAACTAAAGCAAAAAAAGACCAAAGGTCTAATATGCTAACTTGAATGCAAAGTTACAAGACTAATCATTAATTTTTCTTTAATAATATTTAATGATGGATCTCCTAATGTTCTTCTTCCTAATGAATCATCTGAATACTTATGTTTTTATTTAGTGGGTATGCGAGTCATTCCACGAAACTGGTACGATTTGGACTTACACATTTTTAGATTTTTAACCAAAATGTATTACTTTTCTGAACACCCCACAACATTAATGACATATTTAACTTCCAGAAAAACATATTTTCCCATCTCAGGCATCACATGCCTATTATTATTGGTCATTATTTTAAGTTATGGACACTATGGGAGCTCTCTTAATATTATTATAAAATGTATTTGTGATAAAATCAACATTTTCCAATTAATCAGTTGTCCCTCACACTAATTCAGTAATTGCAAATATAAAAGTTACATAAAATGTCACACTTTTGCTATACTAAAGACTGAAATGGGCACTTTTTGTGACAGCAACCTCATCATTTTTTGCCCAAATTGGCCACTGCTCTAAATCTAGTGAATAAATGGAGAGCACATGGCATGCATGATATTAAGAAATCATGAATAATGTTGAAATAACAAAGATAATTTTCACAAGTAATTGTTTTCTGTCTTTAATTGATGTAACGGGGTTGAGTCGTTAAGCTTGACCAACACAATTTCACAACATAATTTAGTAATTATTAAAGAGGGTGGTAACTTGCCTGTGTCTGCTCATAATGTTGTTCAGAAGACTTCTACGATGTCACTTCCTATTAATGATGTCACATAAGTATCAGTTCAGGTACGGAACTAAATAATGTGATTTTAATGAATAATCGTGAATTTACTTAGAAAAGAAACATTACCAGCAAAAAAACCACAAATGGATGTTTATGGGAATGGCAAAATGTACTTTTTTCTCATTTTATTATTCATATCCCAAGTACACTTTCATAGAAGGCCTTGAGGGACATGACAAAATAGGTGGTGTCAGCTGAAAAAAACAAAATAATTTCTAATATAAAGATAAAATGTATGTCATGTTTTTAAACATTATTAAAGGAGACATTTTAATTAATACAAAAAGCTTTTGAAATATATATATTTTGGTGACCCTATAGATAAATTAGACTGAAAAAGGTCAGAGGGACTCAAATCGTACCGATTTTATGGAATGACTCATGTATACTATTCATGAAATTACACCTGAAATACTAAATACTGTATCTAACTAATAATATATTTAGTGACTTGATCTGACCTTGACTGACAATCACTGTAAATTGGCCTAAAAATGCCTTTTGCTGTTATTTATTGTGTTCATTTTTGTTTTCTTTTCTTTACTGCAAACCCTAATTTTCAAATTTTAGTTTTATTGAGCTGGGGAAAACTAGTTTAAATTAATTAACCTTGATGAGTATTTGGAACTTTCCATTTCTTTTGAGTTTAACAAGCTTGTCTCAGTGATGTTTGGAACATATGAAGAACCTGTCTGTAATAGCATGCAGCTGGGAACACGTAGATTGATCGGTTATCCTGTGAAGCTAAGCAGGGTTGAGGCTGCTGCCGATATCACATACTTCCCTACTATATAGTAGGCAAAAACAGAGTGGTATGTCCGAATTCAGAGTTCTCATAAAAGAGTATAGGAAAAAAGTACCTGTGAGTTTCTGAAGTGTGCATACAGTGGACACTTTACTATCCCAAAAGGTCATGGAAGAGGATTTGTGAATGGTTATGAAGCGACGCATCTGATGCTGGTAGGTCACATGATAATGACAGCATGATGAATTTAGTACATCTGGATTACATACATACTACCAGGGCTTGACATTAAAGATACTCAGCATTTTCACTGGCCACAATTTTAATGTCAATACCATGGGGGAAAACTGCCATTATAGATATTTTTAATATTATCTCATAATTTGACAGCAGGTATATTAGGCTCATGTCGTTCCAAACCCGTAAGACCTTCGTTCATCTTCAGAACACAAATGAAGATATTTTTCATAAAATACGATGTCTCAGTGAGTCCTCCATTGCCAGCAAGATAATTAACACTTTCAAATGCCCAGAAAGCTACTAAAGACATATTTAAAACAGTTCATGTGACTACAGTGGTTCAACCTTAATGTTATGAAGCGACGAGAATACTTTTTGTGTGCCAAAAAAACAAAATAATGACTTTATTCAACAATATCTAGTAATGGGTGATTTCAAAACACTGCTTCATGAAGCTTCGAAGCTTGTGAATCTTTTGTTTCGAATCAGTGGTTCGGAGCGTGTGTCAAACTGCCAAAGTCACGCCCCCCAGTAGTGAACACTTATGACGTAACGAAGCCTCCTTTACTGAAATCACGTGACTTTGGAAGTTTGATACAAAATATAAATTATAAATATAAATTGTTTTGAAATCGCCCATCACTAGATATTGTTGAATAAAGTCATTATTTAGTATTCTCGTCGCTTCATAACATTAAGGTTGAACCACTGTATTCACATGAACTGTTTTAAATATGTCTTTAGTAGCTTTCTGGGCATCTGAAAGTGTTAATTATCTTGCTGTCAATGGAGGACTCACTGAGACATCGGATTTCATCAAAAATATCTTCATTTGTGTTCTGAAGATGAACGAAGGTCTTACAGGTGTGGAACGACATGAGGGTGAGTAATTAATGACAGAATTTTCATTTTTGGGTGAACTAACCCTTTAAAACATAACTGACTGTGTCCACGTGAATACTTGCCAAGCAGCGAAAAATAACTTAATTTAGTACTGAGAGGCGGTTTTATGAGTGCGCACTTTGGGTGTGAGCACAAAATCTGCGGGAATGAGTAAAATTATGCGCAATACATGCAATCCCACGTCGAAATTCTGGTATTGTGTATATTTTTGACAACACTACATTGCACTTAGTTTATTATTTCAGATGCCTTTTTAAAGACTACAGTTGAAAAATGTAAAAATAAAATTCAACCCACCAAAGTGGCTAGTGGTAGTGACTGCCTTACACACCACTGCTAAAATCCACCAGCATTTGGTGGGTGTTAAAGTCAAGCCCTGCATACTACACATGTTCATACTACAGAAAGTACTTTTTAGCGCTCACAAAGTAAGTACTTATCCAAAATAGTCAAGAAAGTATTATTTTGGACACATCCACAACCTTTATGAGAGACCTGCCCTCAAAAGTTGTATTTGTTAACATTAGTTGATGCACTGTGAAGTAACATGAACAGACTATGAACAGCTGTATTTTCATTAACTAACGTTAACAAAAATGAACAACTACAGTAACAAATGTATAGCTCATGGTTAGTTCATGTTAGTTAATACATTAATTAATATTAACAAATAAAATCTTACTGTAAAGTGTTACCAGTTAATCTTAGGTTAATTTTTTTTTATTAATTAATTAATCTGGTAACACTTTACAATAAGGTTCTATTTGTTAACATTACAGTAGTTAACATGAACTAACAATGAAAAACACTTCTGAGCATTTATTAATCATAGTTAATATTAAGTTCAACATTAAAAGTTGTTGTCAATATTGTTTGATGGCCCTTAGCTAGTGTGTCTCCTGTAACTTATCATTCTGTTCAGGTATGTTGTTTTCTAGTTCTCCCAGTGTTTATAATCCCTGTGTTCTTTCAGTTCCTTGTCCGATCATGTTTAATTACAGTTGTTGTGTTTACTTTATCTTCCTTGTATCTTCTGCCTGTATGTAATAGAGACTATTTGTACTGGATGTTCTTCGTCATGCACTTTGATCACAGCAACTCGTAACAGAAAATAGGACATATAGATCTACCCGCAGTATGTCTCTTATGCAAGTTACGGAGAACTTGCCAGGGAATACTTGTGGAGTTTTAGGGCATGGATGGAAGCCCCGCCCACAAACTGCTGCTGTGAATAAGTCTTGGCTTCTGGAAATATAATGGATGAATTAGAGGAGGTAATATCCTTGAATCTCCCGTCATTGCTGGTCCTGCTCAGATCTGACTTTCCTGTGTCTTCAGACTTTCCTGTGTCTTCAGACTTTTATGTGTCTCCAGACTTTTATGTGTCTCCAGACTTTCCTGTGTCTTCAGGCTTTCTGTGTCTTCAGACTTTCCTGTGTCTCCAGACTTTCCAGTGTCTTCAGCGTTTCCTGTATATCCAGAGTTTCCCATGTGTCCAGAGTTTCCTATGCTTCCAGAGTGCCCATCCAGCCTGCCTCTCCCACCTCCTCTACCAAAGCCAGCCTGTTCATCGGCCTTTCCTCCGCTGGTTCCTGTGAGTTCCTCAGCTTATCCACAGTTAGGCCCCTGCAGTGCGGCGGATCTGCCTCGGGTCTTCCAGTCCCCAGCTCTGCCTTGGCGTGAAGATCCCCCGTCTCCACCTCCAGCCCCAGACTCCACCTTGGTCCTCCGACCCATCAGCTCCGCATGGCTCAATGCTCCCTCAGCTCCCCCTGGATCATCATCCTACATCCAACTACACCAGCCTTCCTTGTCCCCCTTTCTCTGCCTTGGTCAGACGTCACCCTGGTTTCACCACGGGATTCCTAGCTCCTGGTTACACCTCTGCTCTCCATCCTTTCAGCTCCACTGTGTTCCACCTTCCCTCCGGCTCCACCATTGTCCTCGGTCGCACTGGCTTTTCACCCAGCGACCCTGCATCAGTGTGGAAAGGACTGAAAGATGTCACCAACTACAAGACACCAACCCCCAGCACTGTGTCGAATCAACAACTGGCCAATGATTTGAATGAGTTTTGTTGCACGTTTGCAAAACTCTGTCTCACACCCCACACCCATTCTGATCTTCTCTCCATGATTCCATCAACACCTCCGGCACCTCAGTTCAGCCTTTAACACATCGTCCCTAACCTTCTCCTGTCCAAATTAATGCACCTCGATCTGTCAGTGGATCACCAGCTTCCTGACAGACAGGCAGCAGATAGCGAGGCTGGAAAAATTCTCATCCAACACCTGCATGATCAGTACTGGTACCCCCCAGGGATGTGTGTCAACATCACATTAACATTGATTCAAAAATATTACTAATGATTAATTTTGTTAATTTCAGTATTGATTCAACAGCAGTAATGTAGAATCAACACCACAGTGTAACGTTGATTCACTGACATAACCACTGATCATTTATGTTCATTTCAATATTGATTCAACAGCAGTGATGTAGAATCAACATCATAGCGCAACGTTGATTCAACAATATTACAAAAGTTTAAGTGGTCCAAAAGTGATGTTGAAAAAATATCACTTCATAATGTTGAATCAATAATATTACCATTGATTTGAGGTTGAAATCTCAACATTGCTTCAACATTAACTGAGGGGGCAAGAGTGATACTGAATCAACGTCACTTTGTAACATTAATTCAATGCAATTAGCATTGAACATTTGTTTCAGTGATTACATGCTATCTGGGTATTAACCCACCGGAGTTATATGGAGTACATTAATGATAGATGGATGTGGATGGAGACACTTTCTTGAGCTTCAAACTCGTTACCCTGCGTTCACTGCCATTATAAAGCTTGGGTGCGTCAGGATAATTATTAATATAATTTTGATTGTGTTCATCAGAAAGAATAAAGTCATATAAACCTAGGATCGCTTGGGGTCATTTTCATTTTAAAGTTAACTAATCCCTAAAATAACAGTACAACCCACTGAAGAGATGACTATCCCTCACAGCCTCGCTTTTATTTCTGTTCAAAATCAAAGATGGTGCGGCTGTGAATAATTTCTTACAGCAACGCTAAAATATACTGCAAAATATTCCAGCTCAGTCAAAATGACCCAGAATGCAATATCAGTGTTTTACTGAAATGTGGCATGGTACTGGTCTGGAGGTTTTTACAGTACTGTGCTGCTAATCTACAGTGACATCTAACATGCAGGTGTATGTTCTGTTTTTCCTTTTGTTTGCCTGACTCTTTTGTAACTATCAGTTAATCATTTTGTTCAGCTGCTTTGTGTTCTTAACGATTTCTCCCAGTGTTTATAAGCCCTGTGTTTACAGTTGTGTTTATCTCCCTTGTATCTCCTGCCTGTATGTAATAAAGACTATTTGTACTGGATGTTCTTTGTCATCATATGAAGAGCATGGCTATGCTGCAACCAGAAACAACCTGCCGAGACCAACATGCCAATGAATGGGCCTAAGTCAGTCTTTTCAGTCTGTTGATCAAATTATTCAAACTCGCTTTCACTTGCAAAAGCTCACATTAAGTAAATATTGCCTATTTGATATTTTATTTTTTCTGTTCCCTTCATAGTTTCAGTATAGCAAATATACCTTGTGTGATTTATAGCAATTATTTTGATTATAAACAACATGTCTTTAAATGTTAATTAAAAGGAAAGTTCTTTAGTTATTATATTATATTATATTATATTATATTATATTATATTATATTATATTATATTATATACAGTGCCCTTCATAATATTGGCACCCTTGGTAAATATGAGCAAACGTGGCTGTAAAAATAAATCTGCATTGTTTATACTTATACTTCCATTCAAAAAATTCATAAAATGTGAACCTTTCATTGAAGTAAAACAACTGAAAGAGGGGGAAACTCATATTATGAAATAAATGTTTTTCTTCAATGCATGTTGACCACAATTATTGGCACCCCTAAAAATTCTTATGAGTAAAATATCTCTGAAGTATATTCCCATTCATATTTATGTTTTTTTTAGCACACCAGGGTGACTAGGAGCATGAAATTATCCAGCCATGACTTCCTGTTCCACAGGAGTACAAATATGAGGAAAAACTAAGGCCAAATTCCCATAATCATTCATCACAATGAGTAAAACGCGGCAATCTTTTTGATGTGCGGCAAAAAGATTGTTGAGCTTCACAAAATAGAAAATGGCTGTAAGAAAATAGCTAAAGCATTGAAAATCCCCATTTCCACCTTCTAATTAAGAAGTTCCAATCAACTAAAGATGTTACAAATCTGCCTGGAAGAGGACGCGTGTCTAAATCATCCTAATGCACAAAGAGGAGAAGAGTTTGAGTGGACAAAGACTCTCCAGTGATCACAGCTGGAGAATTACAGAGATTAGAAACAAGTTGTTCAGGAGGGTTTCAAGAAAAATCCTCCTTGCTTATCCAAAAACAAACTCCAGCATATCCAGTTGTCAGACACGACTGGAACTTCAAACGGGACCGGCTTCTATGGTCAGATGAAACTAAAAAAAGAGCTTTTTGGCAGCAAACCCACCAGATTTTTCCTGCTTCTAACACATCAACTTTGAGGACAAAATGTTCACTTGCTGCCTAATATATATTATATTATATGCTAAATGTTATCTCTCATTGGTAAAAGAAAAACTGATGTGCTACTGAAAAGAATTCTTCATGTCCCAAGAAGTATAGTGCTGGTCAAAATTAAATTTGATTTTATATAGTTGCTCTATAGGCCTACATTTTTTCATATATTATCTAAAAATGTTAAATATATTATCACATTATATATTCCAAATATAGCCTATTAAAATTATATTGGCATTTTTATTCTTAATTTTTTATATAATTTTGTTTCATATTTTAAAATATATTATTCTAGCTTTCACAATGTAGAGACATTCAAACATATAGCCTTTTGGTATGCATCAGACTTTTATTAAAAATACTTGAAATTGCAAGTCGAAAATAATAGTTATCACATTAATGGGCTGAAAAGATTAACACATAGATATTGGTGCTCAGAACTGCAACGTTTACAAAAGTTCACAAAAAGTGATTATCAGCTTTTGAATAAATATTCAATTGTGTGAATATTGAATTATGTTGCATCCTAGAGTCCATTTCATTAAGCGGGTGACAGAGACCTCTGGTGGTGAGATGAACGTACTGCACTGGATGCCGCAAACTAATTTCACCTTAAATATTACCAATCCTGGCACTGATTATCGAGGCATGAGACAAAGCGTGTCCCACAGCTTCACTGTCATAACAGGTAACGCTTAAAATAAATACCACAATAAAAGATTGTATGTATAGGCTAGCCTACTATATGGCCAAAAAGGTGTTATAAAATGATAAAAATGGTCAAATCTGTTATTTATTTATTTTATTTTATTTTTTAAAGTTTGGTAGCTGCGTTTACAATAATTTTCAATGTCAAAACTGCTCTTTCAAAATCATTATTTTAAAATTTGCGAACTTATAAATGCGCGCGCTGGGCGGGAAGCTCAATCAGTCTCGCGCTCTACAGGATCGACATGGCGTCGTGCGCTGTGCAGCTGGTGAGCATACTAGTCTCAGAAATGTAACTAAAGTACTAATTTCACCGTGTACACATTTGTGGATAATAATAATAACATGTGTTGTTTTGCCTGAAATAATCTATAAAGACTTTTGTTCATTTACTGAAGCGATTTATCCAAATGTTTAATGGCGTCAAGCGCGACTGCTGGGGTTTTAATGATGCTGTTGTGCCCCAACAATCTTTTTTTTTTTTTTTTTTTTTACATTTTACTAGATTGATAAAGTGACGAGGAGGAAGGTGGAGAAAAAGAAATTTGAAACAACCATTTTGAAGGACCCTTACATGAAGCACCCTTTACAAAACAGGTGTGTTCAGGCTGATGACGTTTAAAAGTCGGTTGAGACTTGAGCGTTCCTCCATTTTCTCTACCATGTCTGATCACTCGGCTCTTGTTCTTTGTTTGTGTACTGTGTGTAGATGGGGTCTTTGGTTCTACAAGCACGATAAGAGCAAAATGTGGCAAGACAATCTAAGGCTCATCACCAAGTTCGACACAGTTGAGGACTTCTGGGCGTAAGTTCGCGGTCACGTGTTTGCCGTTCAGTTGTAAGCAATTGGACAAAAAAGTTAGAACAGGGGTTCTCAAACTTTTTGTGTTCGCTGATCAATGTTTATATGTGAATAAAAGCCTCAATTAAATCTGTTCATCATATAAAGCGAGCGAGTCTCTTCAGAAGATTTTGACTAAACTGGTAAATTCATATGGATTAGTTCTTTTTATGAACTTTTTGAAGCATCAAAGTGTCAGTTGCATAGCTGTCAATGGAGGGACAGAAAGATTTCATCAAAAACATCATCATTTGTGATGAACGAAAGATAACCCTTTAATGTGGGTGGTAAGAGTCATGAACACACTATGCTTGTTTTATTGGCATAAATGGCCTCCATCTGTAAACATAGAATTTTTAATAATACAGCAGCACCATGTTAAACTTACTTTTTTTTTTTTTTTTGTCAAAACTTGTCACATAAGTGTTTATTACATTCAAATATAATGTAAAATACCTCCTAAAAACGTTTTTATAAACACAAACATGTACATTAGTCCCCCTTATTTTTATTTTATAATAGACTATAAAATAAATGTAAATTTGTAGTGGCATGAATTACAAACAGCACTTATTTCAAAGACTTCTGTGTTGTTTAGGTATATGTAGTACACATAACAGTAACAATAAAAATCCTAAAACCTTTTTAGATATTAGGGCTAAAGAAATAATTGCAATAAAATCCAAATTGTGATATGACTTTGTGTGAAAGGCTGTGTATTTTTTTTTTTTTTTTTTGGTAAAATAAATACTTAAATAAAAATATGCAATGTAGGTTTCAGACTGAAGTGTAGAACTATTATTTTACATGCATGCGCCTCTATAATGCATTTAAAAACACTTCCATTTCACCAGATTTGTCATGTTTATACTATAAAATTGTTGCTGACAAAGAAGCATTAACTATTATTATTAAAAACGTTTTTTACAGTACAATTACGTGCACAATTAGGCTATTAAATCTGTGTAATCGAAGTGTAACTTTGCAGATTTTCATCCTGCTTTGTATTGTTACAACGTCAGAAGTATACTGTATGTAAATGAACAATGTTTGCTCATTCTCCGTGTTACCTGGATGGAGAAATTCCCATTTATTTGCGAAAAGAATCATCCGGTGGACTTTTGACAGCTCCAAGGTGTTTGTGAAAACTACAGATTTTATTTTAGCGGTCAGATCAACAGAGGGTTATTAACAAAGCTGTTATTGTATGGGTAGGTTTACCACTGAAAATTGTATCGTAATTTGTCTACTCTTCAAACAGCATTATGGTAAAAATGAACACTGTCAACAGCTTTCTTACCTGTACACGATGGTGTTTTGATGACAGGACAGCAGTTTCTTTCATATTTTCCCCCCCCCCTTAAAACACTCTGTGTGGTCATCTAGTTCAAAATGTTGACTACAAACACAGAGGTTTTCATATTTATGATTCTTTGCAGCCTTTAGCTACTGCCTACAACACTCTGGCTTCTTCACTGGAAACTAGCTGCATGATTATGGATAAATTGAGAATTTTTTTTTTTTTTTTTTTTAAAAGGAGATTCTCCCACGATTCTGAGGAAAAAACACTAGACCGCTAACCAAAATGACATGTAATTAACTAGAGGTTCTGACAAAATGTTCGTTGCTTTCGTCTATTTAAAAAAAATATAGTAATTTGAACAAAATAACATTTTTTGAATGGAGTCAATGTCTCATTCATAGACTTGTTTCATTATTGGATGAATCAGCGTTTTTGAATTAATCTCTTGAATACAAGTGTCAAAACACTTACAAAAGGTGATCGCTACCGTAGACATGTTTATACCCAAACTATAAATGTTTTATAAATATAAGTCATTTTAAATCAGTTTATTAGAGAAATCACAATTGTGTATTTTCCCCATATTGTTCAGCCCTAGTATATATAATTGCTGTGATTATAATCCTAAGAGCCTAGGTGGTTCTTCAACAGAAGGCCTCAATCTCCACACTTGACAGATTAAACTCTTAACATTTGAATTCCACTAAATATTAAGGTGTTTGTCAACTCAAGTGTTTTTCTTGTAATGCGTTGCTCCCAACACTGGTTTCAACATGGTGTGATTGCAGCATTTGACTCTGGTCAACATGCCCAGTGTGTTATGGGTGTTGAAGTTTTCCTGCCTATTTAGCAAAAGGCAAGACAATAGCCTTTTTTTTGTTTTATCTAGTCAGGTAGCACCATGTTTTTTTTTGTGAAAATTTGCCAGCAGTGAAGTACCCCTTTAAAAATTCCTGTTACAATTTACACATTTCTAATAATCGACACACTATTGGAAGTGGTGAATTTCACAAATGAGGTTTGTGGACCCAAGTTTCGGCCAGACACTGCATAGTAAGTTCATTATGGATTTTTAATAGAGTTCACTGCTTATGTAACATCCTGGCATTTTATTATGTGTAACGTCCTGGCGTTTTTAAGGCAAGAGCATTAGGGCCAAGATGGTCCTCACTGCAGAACAGATCCAGATCCAGCTCCTCCTACTTTACATATCCCTAAACTTACCCATCTCCACCCCTTGGATTGGGAACTTGGATTGGTGTTCTGCAGTGAGGAGCTACTGTTAGGACCCGTGTTAATATTAGTAAAGCTTTCCAGCGCTGAAAAGCCCTAAGTGGAAAGGTCTGAAAATGGGCTTTCAGGTTTCGTTATTTCTGCTCCGTAAGCGAGTAACATTATTTTTAGGTGTCTTTTTTTTTTTTTTGTCTTGTCTGGTGCTGCTGGCGACTAACAACCAACTCTTGCTTGTACATACTCCTGTGTACTATATGTTCATTTTTGTGCTTCCTTGTCGTTCTTGTCATCTTTGCTTTATTTTTTGTGAAGCATTAAAGAGACATCCCCTTGCATCGCATGTTTGTGTATTTTGGGGGCAGAGCAATGAAGCGGTGTGTGTTTGTTTGGGTTGGTTTCAAATATCAACAGTTTTCAACAACGATTCTTGGAAGTCACATATTTTATTGCAGTATAAAACAGCTGAGTGGGCAGTCTGGGTAACCAAATACAATTATGTAACGTTATTCATTTTAATAGTATTATGCAATATTATCATAAGATGTATTGCTCATCAGATTTTTTTGATTCACATTGTTTTGTATTTTAGTTATTTTTAAAGGCTTAGGATTTAACTAAATATCATCTTTCCTTAAAATGCAAAGAATGTTGTCTTTACATTCTATTTTTATTCACGTCGATAGTGACAGCCCTATAGTGAAACAGCCATTTCATTTAGTAGTGTGTACTTGTATATTATATGATAATAATTGCAATATGACCTTCTGGCCAAATTATGCAGCCTTTCAAATAACCACAGCAAACCTGGAGCTCTTGGGGGGGAAAAAAAAAATCACATTTTAAATCACAGTTTTCATCAGAGAAATCCCAATTGCATATTTTTCCCAAATCGTTCAGCCCTAGTAGATATAATTGCTGTGATTTATAATCCTAAGAGCCTAGGTGTTCCTTAACCGGAAGGCCTCAACCTCCACACTTGACAGACTAAACTCACTTTTGAATTTGAATTCCACTAAATAGGTATAGGTGTTTGTCAGCTTCATCTGCAAAATGTTTTTCTGATTGATTTTCAACTGTTTCAGATTATACAACAACATACAGCTGCCAAGCAAACTGTCCTCTGGCTGTGACTACTCTATGTTCAAGGTGAACTTGCTTCTTACTTTCTTACTTTCCCGTTAATGACTAAAGTATTGTTTACACTGCTGTCTACATTTATTTCTGTTAATGTGCTAGGGCTGCATTACAATAGATAGAACATCTTTGTGAACTGAATTCTTTACTCTCGAGAACAGTAATTGGCCTATGGATAATTGACTCTTTGTAAAGCATTTTCTTTGTTGCTTTACAGGATGGCATAGAACCCATGTGGGAAGACAGGAGTAATAAATGTGGTGGCCGCTGGTTGATTACTCTAGCCAAGCAGCATAGACACACTGAACTTGACCGGTTCTGGTTGGAAACGGTCAGAGACAATATATTTGCTTGCTTTATTTAACCTTTGGTTTTAATTGTCTGTTGGAAAAAGTTAACATGGTCTCCTTTCTTTCTGGTTATAAATGATCAGAACCTATCTTTGTGTGTGAATACACTCCAAAAAATGTATTGCTTTATATTCAGTAAGATGCTTTTGTTAAAGCTTAAGCTACAGCAAAATGTATGCTGACTATCCATTTGTTCTTGTGGCAGATGTTGTGTCTTATTGGAGAGGGCTTTGGCTCCTTCAGTCGGGATATCTGTGGAAGTGTAATCAATATCCGTGCCAAAGGGGACAAAATTGCCATCTGGACCTCCAATGCTGAGAACTGTGAGACCGTTACATATATTGGGTAAGCATGCTTTTATTTATTTTTTTATAAGCATTAGCTGTTAAATCCTTAATTTGATGGCCAACACTTCTGCTTTGTTTACTTATTTATATTTCAGACAATATGAATGAATGTATTGAAGCTTGTTTCTGCCACGGAATAAAAAAACTCAAAGGATAATTGTGACTTTTTCTCACAGCTTTTTTAAAAACTCGGGATAAAAAGTCAGAATTGTGGGATTAAAAATGTTTTATTACATGGCAGAACCGAGCTTCCCTATTAATGAGTGCTTGCATCTGGCATATTATATTGAGTGTTTTGATTTCATTGATTTGAACGTCTTTTGGATGTCAGGCAGAGCCAGATATAAGCATTTGACCACTCATGGTGCTGTAAACATTAATGATCATGGGAAAGGAATTTGTGCCTAGCAACCTAATGAAGCTAATTATCCATCATATCAGATGGATGGAGAACAGCCTGCAGTCTTTTGCTGCTAGGATATACTGTACAGCTGCAAGATTCCCAATGATCTGAATCTAAAGTAAACGCAGTATTTGTTTTAAAACACTATCTAATAAATATAAAGGTTTTATCCTGAAATTGCTTGACAGTCAAAGCAGATTAGGGTTTATTATTAAGGCACATACTGGGGTTGGGTATTGACACAAATTTCATATTTCGATTCGCAAGCTTGCTATTAGATTCAATTTTGATTTCAATTCGACTAAATGTCGATTAATTGAGGTAAGTATCTGGGTACAGTACATGGCAAATTTTCTCAAGGAAAAAATGTCTCCACTAATGCAGTTAGAACATTACTATAATATTAAAGGTTAAAATGAACTAATTTGTATAGGGTACTTGCATTTAAAGTAATTTATCATAATGTTAACACTTTTTAATGACAATTATGTTTCGGTAGCACTTTATTTTACAGTCCTGTTCCCCATGTACATACTATGTACTTATTTTAGTAATTGCAATAACTGGGTACTAACCTTGAACCTACCCCTAAACCTAACCTTACCAGTGTAGTTACCTTATATTACCCAGTACTTTCTTAGGTAAGTACACTGTAAGTACATGTAAGTGCACATACTGTAAAATAAAGTAGGGATGCACCGATCCGATACTCAGATCGGGTATCTGCTCCGATACTGCCATTTTTGCCGGATCGGGTATCGGCCGGAAGGGACCGATCCAAATCCGATATTGTAGTATATATTTATTTATAAATATATTTAGTTTGTCATGTATGACTCAAACATTCATGAAAAACAAGTCATGAGTCATGAATGAAGGAGTCAGCTGGACTCCTGTTTATTTTGAATGTCTACCAAGCTAGTGAATCTATTGGTTTATTTACAGTTGTTGCACAATTATTTAATAAATATTTCACTACATTTGTGCCTGTTTTTGTTTTACAAAGTTAGGAATGTAATGTTTAAGTCAATCCTGATGCCTTGCACAAAAGGTGGGTATTTTTCCAGGTCTGGAAAAGTATGGAAAAAGGAACCTAGTATGGACAAATTTGTTTCCAGACTATTTCCCCTATTCAGTTTTCTGAAATATAGAATTAAGAATTTCTAAAAATAAATCTATCAAACAAGCAGAGTGATTTCATGGCAAAAGTTTAGTGATTCTCAAACACAACTGAACGGATTCAAGGCGCACATTCATTATGCAATGTTTATCTTTACTATAAGCCAGTCTCATTTTTAACTTCACTAATCAATCACTCAAACCAGCAACATATTACAGTATCAAACTGATGTGTCAGAGGTGAGTGTGTACAGGTTATAAATAAGGCTGCAAAAAACAATTATTTTTGATAAGCGATTTATCTAATGATTATTAGAACAGTTAATCGGCCAATCAACGATTTTTTTCCCCCACTGATTAATCAGTATTTGATTGATTGTTACAGCACCCCACTGGTCAAACTGTTATTGCAGGCCCTAAAATAGGTCATACGAGTTTAAACGACTATTCAAAAACACAAAAATATTTGTCCACAATTTTTATAGTCCACATTGTCGATAATGTTGACTAATCGTTTCAGCCAAAGTTATAAAGCGTTTTGGGTTTCTTCTCATCATGTAAGCACGTTATCACTGAGAAAACCAATAGAAAAGTTGCTGAGAAAATATTTACAGATGATTGTGCTATATACCAGATATAATGCTGCATAATTAACTGTTTGTTAAATAGGGTCTGAGAAATCTACAGAGAGGTTTTGAAATTTGAGTATGGGAAAAGTATGGAATTTTGAAATGTGTAGGAACCCTGTGAACCTGATGTGGGCAGCCAGTGGAGTGTGACTTGGTACAATTTTGATGATAAACACTTTTTATGGTGACATTCCAAATCCCTTTACACTCTTAACTTTTGGAACTTTTTTTTTTTTTTCTTCTTAAAAGAAATATATTATTGTGAAGAACATTTTAAAAATCTAATGTAACTTTTTTTTTCACTGCAAAGAATTTTTTTGTGCAATGAAAAGGTTCCATGGATGTTAAAGGTTCTTCATGGAACCATAGATGCCAACAAAAAACCTTTATTTTTAAAAGTGCAGGTTCCTAAGAAGACTTGTCTGCTCTACAAGTTGTTCACTTTTCTCATATTGCTTCCCTTTCAGTCAAAAGTATAAAGAAAGTCTTGGACTCCCACAGAAACTTGTCATTGGATATCAAGCCCATGCAGACACTGCAACTAAGAGCAACTCCATAACCAAAAACAAGTTTGTTGTTTAAAAGTGGGCTTTAGTTTGATACTGTTGTAGGGGCCTAGATGTTTATACTGGTAAACAATTAGTATTCTTGTATTCAGATTTTTTTTTTTGTTACTTTGACGTGTGGCTGTAACTTGTGGCATTTAAATTCACCTTGATATAATATGCAAGACTTTGTAAATGTTGTTTGAGTTGTACTTTTTTGTGGTGTTGAAGAGGTGTCTAAAATGCTAAGACCTTTTTTCTTTAAAACTTAAAATTAAAAATTAAAACTTGATCTGCTTTTGCAAATGCTTCTATGGCTGTATACATTTGTGAAAAGAAAAGAGTTTTACATGGTCAATGTCACACAGTTGCTTATTTGATTAGTTACCTAGTGTGCAGAATCTTATCGATCTTACCAAGTTTCTGTCCAGAACATTTCTTTGTTTAAAAGAATTTTAAAGTATTGAAACCGAGCGTGTTGAGTAAAGTAGTATTTTGATTAAAACACATTTCTCAGTATTTACAACAGGAGAAATCTGCTGGTGAAATGGCTTTAGTCACTCATGATTGGTCATGTACATTATTAATCCTGCTTTCACTACACCACATTGGAAAAAATGTATTTATATAAATAAATATATAAAATATATATGGAACCTAGGTTGGTACAGAAAGGCAGTGCCGCTGTGCCGCTCCATCAAATTGGTGCATGTTTTCAGTAAAAAACAGGTTTGTGTAGGTTTTATTTTATCTAATGTATGTTTAATTTTATGCAAAGCAACATGCAGGGGCACGATGTGAGCTACCTAAATGAGCGTCACATCTGTCTCTTCGTGTGATGGAAACGCCTGATGCTTTGCGTAAAATTGTGATTTTTATTAAAAAATATACAGAATATAAATACTTAAGATGTTAAAATATGTTCTCAGAATTGTACACTGATTATTGATGGACAGATTATGGAGTTAGTCACAGCATTTTTCGACTATGAGTGAAACGCACGGCGGCGGTCTGAAGTTAGCAGTTCCCCCGCCGAACGCGAGCCATCTCCGGCACGAGATCCAGTGTCTTTATGGTGGAAACAGGACAACAGAGACTGATCGATTACACTTGAATTACTTCTAATATTTGTTAAACGAGCTTAAATGTAGGCAATATGTATTAAAAATGACAAAATATGCTATACTACTGTATAAAATATGATTGAAAATAAAGGAATTATGCAAATCAGTGGTTTTGTGGAGTATTTAAAAAGGCTAGTATAATGGTAAAAATGAATCAACTCATTATGCTGGGTTAAATAAACAACCCAATTTGCTGGGTAAAAGTAACCCAACATGTGTTCTGTTCTATATTTACCCAGCCCTTGGGTTGAAAACAACCCATATTGATTTTTTTCATTTATTTTGGTCTTTGTTTCACCATAAAAATATAATTCTGTGAAGGCGTCCAGCTTTAGGCTCACTCCTGCTTTTATGTGTGCAAATCTGCATTATTGAACACTTTGTATTCTTTTGGGTTTGAAGTATAGTGACCATTTTAACATTTCAGCCATGTTGTTGGAGGTGACTGAAATAGGAGTGACCACAGGATGACCATAACCAGCCAGAGGAAATGGACTGATGTCTCTGGTTAATGTTTCACCCTTCTCATAGGAACAGCACACACAGTCACAGCACTCAGCATTAATGGAGGAACTCAAAAAATGATCCAACATTCAAAGTAGAGGCAAATAAGTGAGAATGATGATTCGCCAAATTATAGTTCAGCAGTTCCAAACAGTTGGTGGTTTCCGCTGTTAATTGTTTGTCTTAATATTCACTAGGCGTTATGTAAATTG
The DNA here is from genome assembly GCA_037101425.1 of Elopichthys bambusa. Classification (NCBI taxonomy): domain Eukaryota; kingdom Metazoa; phylum Chordata; class Actinopteri; order Cypriniformes; family Xenocyprididae; genus Elopichthys; species Elopichthys bambusa. Next base: position 3,722,637 of record CM074434.1, read on the forward strand.
ATCTTTGTATGGAATTCTTGACTTGATGCTTTTGTTACTAAGGTAAGTGTCTTTGTTTTACAGAGTTTTAATGCTAGTCAGGGATATAATGCAAAGTGAATTTATATAAAGCTTTTTTAAAATAATATTTTCAGTTGTGATGCTGCTTTGTGCAAGGAAAAGCCAAGAATATGCCAAAAACTGATCTAACTACGTTTCAGAGAAAAGTTTTTCTGGAAGTTGGGTACAATGTGTATTGTGTGTTGGTTCACTATACCATGAAGGCTGGCATGTTTTACATGCATTTTAAAGAGTTTTGAGCAGTTTCATCTTTTGTCACTGGGCCTTATTCATGAAACTCTGTGCAAGTTGCAAAACTATTCTTAAATTAATCCAATTTGTGAACATGGTTTGTTTAATTATTTACAGACATTTCTGCAGTATTTAATGAATGACGCTAATTGTATTTTGTTTTTTTATTTAGTGCTTGATTACAGTCCAAGAGAGTACAAAAACAGATTTTGAGAATATAATATTTGTCCTCAAACTTCATTTAAACTTTTATTCATCAATGCTCTCTGAATTTGCAGATGCACCCCATTCTTACGTAAACCACCCTTAACCTTTTTTCCAGGGACTGGACCAGTTTTTTTGTGGAATAGCCAAATCCTGCTGGAGCATATTTCCAGAGTTAATGAGCTGGATTCTAAAACGTTACACCTGGGAAGTGACTCTAAACTGGCCATAGTATCACACAGAGATCCAGCAGTGGGAAGGTTAGTCATGTGGAACTCGCTAACCTAGAGTAAGCATGCGGCTGTTTTTAGATATGAACAAAAATTGTGATATTGATCTTGACATTTAAAAAATACAAGCTCATCTGTTCATATTTAATTCATAAATTCAATTCAGCAAGTGGCTATATTGCATTATTAGACCAATGTTGTGTAAAAAAAAAAACAAGTATTAACTCTTGATAGTCCAAACAAGTTAAATATTAATTACTACAAATTGTACTTGACCCTTATGGTATGTTGAAAAGCCTATAACACCTTTGATGTTCCCAGTCTAAACTGATAAACATACCGGTCTTGCTGGTAAATCACTTATGCTATATTATCACCAAATCTTGGATTCAATCTTTTTGTCAACTTGTTTTCTTTCAATTAGGACAGGTTTTGTATTTCTTTTTGGAACTGATTGATTGTAGGTCTCATTGAACTGAGCTTATGCACCTCTGTTTTTGAGTGAAAAGAAGCATTATTTGTGGATAATTGTCAATATTAAAAAAAATATAGAAAACATTGCACTTATTAAAGCACACTAGTGTGATAAAGTTTAACCAGGAAATTTGTTTTGAAATGCTTATATTTTGTAGAAAATGGAACAAAGCCACACTTGTGATGTTTTTGGTCAAAAATGACTGGCCCACAAAAATGTTTTTAAATCTCTTATGCTATATTATCACCAGATATTGGACTGAATCTTTTTGTCAAGTTGTTTTCTTTCAATTTGGACAGGTTTTGTATTTATTTTTGAAATTGAATGATCATAGGCCTCATCGTACCCACAAATAAAGCTTAAGCTCATAAGCTCAGATCCATGAGACCTATGATGAATCAGTTCCAAAAAATAAATACAAAACTTGTCCTAATTGAAAGAAAACAAGTTGACAAAAAGACTGAATCCAATATTTGGTGATCATATAGCATAAGTAATTTATAAGCTACTTTTTGTAGGCCAGTCATTTTTACACCACATGAAATACCAAAAAAGATGATCCCACAAATTTTCCCTGTGTGAGCAAAGTTAGTAAGTTTTAGTCTAATGTGATAACATTAACTAACATTTTTGGCATAAAGAAAATACACTCCGGGTAAAAATGACTAACACAACATGAGGGTTAATTCAGTGGCATGACCATCGAAGGTCAAGTTGAGCTCATTACATCATGTGATAGAGGGCTTAGCTTTACGGAGCACTACACAATTATATTTTGTATTTTTATATTAACAGTGTAGTCAATGTTCTATTTAGTAAACATTTCTCATCAAGTTAATTTTTTTAGCATTTATACATTTATTCCAAAATAATAACTATAAGAACACAGTAACAAATTTCATATTTCATGTACACCGATCAGGTATAACATTATAACAGATGAAGTGAATAACACTGATTATCTCTTCATCACGGCACCTGTTAGTGGGTGGGATATATTAGGCAGCAAGAGAACATTTTGTCCTCAAAGTTGATGTGTTAGAAACAGGAAAAATGAGCAAGCGTAAGGATTTGAGCGAGTTTGACAAGAGCCAAATTGTGATGGCTAGATGACTGGATCAGAGCATCTCCAAAACTGCAGCTCTTGTGGGGTGTTCCCGGTCTGCAGTGGTCAGTATCTATCAAAAGTGCTCCAAGGAAGAAACAGCGGTAAACCGGCAACAGGGTCATGGGCGGCCGAGGCTCATTGATGCACGTGGGGAGCGAAGGCTGGCCGGTGTGGTCCGATCCAACAGACGAGCTAAATTGTTTAGGAAGTTAATGCTGGTTCTGATAGAAAGGTGTCAGAATACACAGTGCATCACAGTTTGCGTATGGGGCTGCATAGCCACAGATCAGTCAGGGTGCCCATGCTGACCCCTGTCCACCACAGAAAGAGACAACAGTGGGCACATGAGCATCAGAACTGGACCACAGAGCAATGGAAGAAGGTGGCCTGGTCTGATGAATCATGTTTTCTTTAACATCACATGGATGGCCGGGTGTGTGTGCGTCGCTTACCTGGGGAACACATGGCACCAGGATGCACTATGGGAAGAAGGCAAGCCGGCGGAGGCAGTGTGATGCTTTGGCCAATGTTCTGCTGGGAAACCTTGGGTCCTGCCATCCATGTGGATGTTACTTTGACACGTACCACCTACCTAAACACTGTTGCAGACCATGTACAGCCTTTCATGGAAACAGTATTCCCTGGTGGCTGTGGCCTCTTTCAGCAGGATAATGCGCCCTGCCACAAGGCAAAAGTGTTTGAGGAGCACAACAATGAGTTTGAGGTGTTGACTTGGCCTCCAAATTCCCCAGATCTCAATCCAATCGAGCATCTGTGGGATGTGCTGAACAAACAAGTCCGATCCATGGAGGCTCCACCTCGCAACTTACAGGACTTAAAGGATCTGCTGCTAACATCTTGTGTCAGATACCACAGCACACCTTCAGGGGTCTAGTGGAGTCCATGCCTCGACGGGTCAGGGCTGTTTTGGCAGCAAAAGGGGGACCAACACAATATTAGGAAGGTGGTCATAATGTTATGCCTGATCGGTGTATATTTTATTTAACTGATGTTCAGATGTTCTTTTAATAGTGTACTTATTTTTGGATCATCATTAATCAAAGCTCGGTAAACACTGCAGGTGTCATGATCAACCTTTCATGTAATTTCCTTTTTAATTAGTCTTCCCAACACCTTAGTCCTTCCTTCCATAGTCCCATGCAACTTTGCCTATTCATTCTTTAGCACCTGTATGAAGCACTGCAAATGATGTAGAGTCAGTTTCCTTATGCTCTCAAACTAATATATATATATATATTACTCCTGAGACCCAAGCATAGACTTTTGTCCATTGTAGTGGATGTTCTATTTTAGCAAATTTCTCTGACACAGTACGTATCACAGTTTAAAGTCTGGATGTCCTGCAAAGAGGCTTGTTCGAGATGCATTAGTGCTGCACAGACCGATCGCGTATGGCATCAAAGTAACGCGAGAGTGACTGGAGAGCAATCGGCTTCTTATGAATCGCTTATGCAGTACTTTGGTGTCATACGCCAATCTGTCTGCATAGCGCTGATGCATCTCGAACAAGCCTAAGAATAGATTCAGGGCTTTTCAGAGATACCACATGTTTGGAGGTTTCACCAGGACAACAACTTCTCCTTGGTCTTTAAATCTGACATTGATCAAATTTACCACTCTTATGGAAATATGATAATATTTTGTTATTATCATTTAAATTGACTAATTTTCAAATTGTCATAAATCATCATCTCAGGAAATTATGGTTTCAAATCAGAATATAACTTTCTGTTGAGAAACAGGACATCGATACTGTAGTGTACACCAGGACTTAAAGCATGTAAATCAGGCATTTTGGAAGATGCAATAGGGAAAGAAATTATATATCAATATTCCTATGAAATATTAGATATTCTTATGAAAATGAGTATCATTTTTACACTACTTTTTTCTTTACAAGTTGCTCCAAGAACACAATATGCAAATTGGATACAATGTATTGATGCATTGTATAGAAAATCCATTTATGATTTTCAAATACTTTTTTGTTTGAAATCAAAGTTTGTAATGTTGTGATTCACTTCATAGCTGGCTGGTTTGTTTCATGGATTTAGTGGGCACTGCTGCACTCTATGCTGCTTGGCCAATCAAATTCAAGAACTGTTGAATAAATATGAACATTCATTGTTTTTACTGTTTTGTTCATTTAACCAAGTATCCCTTTTATGTTTTCTTTAGGAATATTTAGCATTCAACCAAACACTGTGTGGCACTGTAAATTACTTTCATGGGCCGTGGTTTCCTCAATCCATCACATAATGAACAGGAGAGGAATTTACTGGAGGAAGGAGCGAAAAGATCAACAGATCCGCAAATAAACCCATACATGATCAGCAATGTGGGTAGACTGGGGAGCTTCTTCACCACTCAAGAATGTGTTGGTCCTTCTGACACTTTACGTATCTGTTCATTCCATTGACTAAAGGAAGTGCATTTTATTTTTTTTTTGACTGAAGAGGGAATTGACGAAACTAGTGTAAATTCCAAGACTTGCTGCCCTGCCAACATCTACTTTGCTCCATGAAGGCCGGATTAGAATCCAACTGAAGCAATGAGGTTTCATTTGAAGTTTTACTTGCATTACCTGGTTCTGTTGGGTTTCAGCTGTGTAATTTCTACCTATGGCCCATATCAGAGGGCCCAGAAGACAGGTGACATACTGCTGGGGGGGCTTTTCCCAATACATTTTGGGGTGGCCTCCAAAGACCAGGATCTAGCAGCAAGGCCGGAGTCAACTGAGTGTGTCAGGTATAAACACAACACGATCAGCTTCTCCAAATGTGGTTTTCAAGTTTAACTGACCTTTGGTAATTAACACAATACTCTGATGACTATACAGTGTTTATAAATGCAGTTTTCCAGCATAGATCTGTTTTTGTATACTTGGTCAATTTAATAAGTTAGGTAGTTTGTCACACAATTGTTAGTTTTGTGTATTTAGGAAAATATTAATTTTCCAAGTACACACCATACAAATGCCACTTTTAAGAACTTAAATCAGCATAGCAAGCCATACTTAATATGAGGTAAATGAGGTAAAAATTCAGTTCGTTCAATGGGTTGTACTAAGCTAACCTACTCAGCTAGTTTTTATTACCTTAAATACACCAAGTATACACATCAGTATAATCTAATAAACAGATTGTATGTCTATCTCACAGCCTTGTTTTCTTTGTGTCAAATATGTTTAGTCAATTCTAGGTTCATTCCTTATTGTTTAACTTGTCTGTGACCCAAAGTATGAGTCCTTATAGAACTGCACTTTCTTTTTCAGATATAACTTTCGTGGATTCCGTTGGCTACAATCTATGATCTTTGCTATAGAGGAGATCAACAACAGCTCTACTCTTCTTCCAAACATCACACTTGGCTACCGCATATTTGACACATGCAACACTGTTTCGAAAGCCCTAGAGGCGTCGCTAAGCTTTGTTGCACAGAATAAGATTGATTCACTCAACTTGGACGAGTTCTGTAACTGCACAGGGAACATCCCATCAACCATTGCAGTGGTTGGAGCATCTGGATCTGCAGTGTCTACAGCAGTGGCTGACCTAGTGGGCCTCTTCTACATTCCTCAGGTTGTTTTGCAATTTTAACATCTAAGTGTTTAATTAAAGTAGACTCTGTGGAAAAATAAAAAAAGATTTTAGAGACAACCGTTGCATTACACTCATCCGGATTACCTTTAAATGGGACCTATTATGCCCCTTTTCACAAGTTCACAAGTCTGAAGTTTCAGCTCAAAATACCCCACAGATCATTATCTTGTTAAATTTGCCCTTATTTGTGTGTGAACAAAAACACACAGTTTTTTGTGTGTCCCTTTAAATGAAAATGAGCTGATGCTCCCGGCCCCCTTTCCAGAAGAGGGCGGCGCTTTAACAGCTCACGCTTCAACAACAAAGCTGGAGAATCTCACGCAGCCAAAATGAGGATTGTCAGTAACAGTGTTCAGTCTTACATTGATGGAGAGACTCAGAAAGAAAACTTTTAGAATGCAACTAGACGTTTCTGAATAGTCAGTGGATACATTTATGTAGTTGCTGTGGAATTAAGTTGATTCAACTCATCGCATGTATGTACCGTCATGTTTTTGTGCAAATCCAGCATTGAACTGACCCTCGTTTGTGAAGCAGTCCAGCATAAAATGATTTGCACAAATATATAACACTTTACCGACTTTTTACCGATTTCTTTCATAAATGAAATTCACTCTCAGCGTCCTTAGTGGCTCAGATGCAGAGAGTCTATGGAGACTCTTATGTTCATTGGTACATCCAATAACAGAACATTTGTAATGTTTTTTTTTTTTTTTTTTTTTTTGGTCAGACGTATATCTCCAGCTGCTACAGCAAGTTAACACAAATGGCGGACTCTCTCAGGGCGGTATCTATGCTAACAGAGCAGATCATCGCCAGTCATGGGCGGGGCTTCCCTACTCTTGCGTAAGAGTAGAGGAAATCTGGAACCGTGTGTTTGGAGAGACTGTTTATGATTTATGGGGATTATAAAAAAGTTGATATAGTTGTTCCAAACCTGTATGAATTTCTTTCTTCTGCTAAATGCAAAATAAGATATTTTCAAGAATGTAGGTAGCCAAACAGTTGATTGGCCCATTGACTTAAATAGTATTTTTTTCCATACTCCCAGCAGCTTTGGAGCATTTGAAATATAGCATATGATCCATACATACTACTATTTTTTTGGAGCTTAAAAGGTTTGGTCACTATGAACTGTCATTTTATAAATTATTTTTTTCTTATAACTGCCCCTCTCAACTCTACTGTCTTTCAGATCAGCTATGCTTCATCCAGTCGACTTTTGAGCAACAAGAATCAGTACAAATCCTTCATGAGAACTATCCCTACAGATGAGTATCAGGCTATTGCTATGGCTGCCATCATTGACCACTTCCAGTGGAACTGGGTGATTGCTATCGCCTCCGATGATGAATATGGCCGTCCGGGTATTGAAAAGTTTGAAAATGAAATGTTTCATAGGGACATCTGCATCGATCTCAATGTTTTAATTTCACAATACATTGATGAAGCTGAGATTCGCCGTCTGGCAGACCGCATTGAAAACTCAACTGCCAGGGTCATTGCTGTGTTTGCTAGTGGACCAGATATTGAGCCACTTATTAAAGAGATGGTGAGGCGAAACGTCACAGACCGCGTCTGGTTGGCGAGTGAGGCATGGGGCAGCTCTAGCCTGGTTGCCAAGCCAGAGTACCTTGATGTCATGGGTGGAACGATTGGCTTTGCACTGAGGGCTGGGAACATACCCGGCTTTAAAGAATTCTTACAGCAAGTCCATCCAAAGAAGTCCAGCCATAATGAATTTGTGAGGGAATTTTGGGAAGAGACTTTTAACTGCTACCTAGAAGATAGTCCAAGGAATGAGGACAGTGAAAATGGCAGTACAAGTTTCAGACCACTGTGCACTGGTGAAGAGGACATTGCAAGTGTAGAGACACCGTACCTGGACTACACGCATCTAAGGATTTCTTACAATGTGTACGTGGCTGTTTATGCCATAGCACAGGCACTTCAGGACATACTTACCTGCACACCTGGAAAAGGATTGTTTGCTAATGGCTCTTGTGCAGACATTAGGAAAGTTGAAGCATGGCAGGCGAGTTAATTACCATACTACATATATATTTGTAAGCTGCACAAGAATTTCCTGTTGCAGTATTCAAGAAATTTCCCCTCTGCTCTTCTCAATTCTAGGAAAGTTTCACAAAAGCATAATGATATTCACATGCCTCCCTCCTTTTTTAATTCTAAAAGGTTCTGAAACAACTGAGACACCTCAACTTCATAAACAGCATGGGGGAGAGGGTGCGTTTTGACAACGGCAGTGAGCTCTCAGCAAATTATACCATTATAAACTGGCATCGATCACCTGAGGATGGGTCTGTTGTATTTAAGGAAGTTGGTTATTACAGCATACATAACAAGAACGGGGCCAAACTTTCCATTGACAAGACAAAAATACTGTGGAACGGCCATCTTACTGAGGTGAGTAAGCATAAAACATACAGTACCCAAATTTCTTGGCACTTAGATTTGAGCAAATTTTATGTATTTATCCTAGCTTTTATTAAAACGATAGTTCACCCAGAAATTAAAATTTGGTCATCAATTATTCACTCTCATGTCGTTCCAAACCCATAAGACTTTCGTTCATCTTCAAACCACAAATGAAGATAATTTGAATGAATTCACCCAAAATTCTTATGCTTCAAAACGTTCATAAAGAGATCATAAAAGAAATCCATATGAATCCAGTAGTTTAATCAGTCTTCTGAAGAGACACGGTCACTTTAGCAGGGCTTTAGCAGAGCACATAGAGCACTCAAATTTGATAAACGGAAGCTCAGTCTTGACATGCGAGAACCAATGAGGTTCATTCTTGCGTGTCATGCCAACACATTTAAGCTTCCTCAAAAAACAATGAGGTTTGTTTTCACGCATCAAGCAAGTACGGTTAAGCTTCTATTTACCATATTTGATGTTCTTTATTTGTGTTAGCTGAATTTTTGGGTGAACTAACCCTTTAACTAATGGCTAACCCAAAAGATCCTTGTCCAATCACTTACAGCAGCAGATGTGACTTGTATTACACAAGACAATACATTGTTTCTCTTTTCTCTGCTAGGTACCATTTTCCAACTGTAGCGAGGAGTGTGAACCTGGAACCAGAAAAGGAATTATTGATGGCAAACCCACATGCTGCTTTGAGTGTACAGAGTGCTCAGATGGGGAGTACAGTGATCATAAAGGTTAGCAAATTAATGAATCAGCAACAATATTTATTAGAACAGTTTTCTTTTTGGTGGTGGAAGCAACAATGATGGAAAGAGACAGTATCAAAGTATACAAACTTGAGTCAAGACCTTAAGCAGGGGTGTTCAATCCTGCTCTTGAAGGACCACTTTCCAGCAGTGTATATTTCTAGCCCTTAATTAATTAAACACACCTAAACCAGCTAATCAAGGTCTTCAAGCTTCTTCACAAGACAGAGCCTTGAGGGTTAGCGAAGTTTTTGAATGGATGTCAATGGAGGAGAGGCTTCAGTATACTGAATAAACAGTTTTTATGAACAGTATGAATGTCCCCAGAATGTGTATATGAAGTTTTAGCTCAAATTACCCCACAGATAATTTTTTATAACACATAAAATTTGCCACTTTTTTTGGCAATTTTGGGTCTGTCCCTTTAAATGCAAATGAGCTGGTGCTCCTGGCCCCCTTTCAAAAAGAGGATGGAGCTTCAAGATCTCATGCTCCGGCATACCGGCAACAACAAAACAGGACAATCTCACACACTGAAAATGTCAGAAACTGTCAGTAGTGGTGTTCAGCCTTATATGTTTCAGAATCAACCTGAAACATAAACATGTGAAAATCCAGCGTTGAAAAAACCCTTGTTTGTGAAGCAGTCCCGCGCAAAATGATCGCCACAAATGTATAAGACTTTACAGATTTTCTTCAGGACATTTTCTTCGAAAATTAAATTAAACCACGATGTCCTCAGTGACTCTATGGAGAGTCTATGGAGACTCTTATGTGCTTTGGTACATTCCAAAACATAACATGTCTGTTTCTTTGGAATGTAATGGTTACTTTTGTGAAATAAAGCAGCCTCAATGACGAATGAGGCCTTCCTCATGAGCGTAGCTTTCTAAATGAGACACAGCATCTGCTTTAGAATCTCTAGAATCTAGTGATGTTTGATTCTTGAATGAATTCTTTTAAGTTGGTAACTGGTCAAGCCAGTTCATGGAATCGACAATAGTTCCAGGTTGATGACACAAGACTCACATCGAAGTACCATGCACACTTCTTGCGTAGCACTGAATGAGCATGTGCAGATGGCTTATTAAATCAAAGAACCAGTTTGAAATTAACGAACCCTCCGAAAACTTTGACAGTTGGAACCTGCTCATTTGGTTCTTTTTGATTAGGTTCTTTTTGAATTGTTAGTTTCAAACTGGTTCTTTGGTTCAATAAACCGTGCTCATTGGCTCATTCGGTGCTGCGCAAGGAGTGAGCATGCTACTTTGGATGTGTGTCTTGCGTCATGAAACCGGATCTAAAATTCTATTCAGTCCGATTCTGTGAACCAACTCAACCACTTACCGGCTTAAAAGAACGATTCCTTCAAGAATTGAACATCACTACTAGAAAAGTTCTGGCAGGTGTGTTGGAGCTAAACTCTGCAGGAGGACTCCTGGAGGGCTACCATCCTGCAGAGTTTAGTTCTAACCCTAATCAAACACACCTGAACCAGCTAATTAAGGTGTTCAGGATTACTTGAAAATTACAGGCATGTTGGACCAGGGCTGGAACCAAAGTCTGCAGGATGGTAGCTCTCCGGGAGCAGAAATGGCTACCACTGTTCTACATTTATTATTCGTAGTTATAGTTAATTTGAACAATTGATAATGACATTTTTAGGCGCTGTTTACATGACATTGTTTTAACTAAAAATGGAAATCTTTTTATGCGTTTTGGCCATTCATTTACATGTTATTTTGGGGGCCTGAAAACGCAAACTTTTAAAAATGGGTTTCAAAGTGCACATTTTTGAAAACAATACCATTATTGTCTCCAGTGAAAACTACAAAAACACAAATTTGTAAATACGGTGACATCATGTGCATGCGTATTATGTGTTCAGCCTATAGGCGCTTAGTGTTTCTTTACAAAGTGACCGCCAACTATTGGCCTGGCATGAATAATACATATAAAGTCTTTTTTTGTTGTTTTCACGGATCCGGGTGAATGGGGATAATTTAGGTAATGTTGATGTCTGTATGCGAAAAGTGCAAAGGAAAATCTGTTTTTAGTACAACGTTGTCATGTAAACTTACCCTTAAAATCAAAAGTTGTATCAGTTAACATTAACATTTTATTTACCAGCATTAACAAAGAATAATTAATATAAAGACTATACTCCTCATTGTTAACTGAAACATTTACTAATGTTAACAAAGGAGACCTTACTGTAAAGTGTTAAAAAAAAAAAACAATTAAAATGTTTGTTCTTTTCTCCACAGATGCCAGTGTTTGCTCTAAATGCCCAAACAACTCCTGGTCTAACGGCAATCACACTTCCTGCTTTCTGAAGGAGATTGAGTTTCTGTCTTGGACCGAACCTTTTGGGATCGCTTTGGCCTTATTTGCAGTGCTTGGGGTTCTGTTAACAGCTTTTGTGTTGGGTGTTTTTGTGCAATTCCGTGATACTCCAGTTGTGAAAGCATCCAACCGAGAGCTGTCATTTCTTTTGCTGTTCTCACTTATCTGTTGTTTCTCTAGCTCTCTTATATTCATAGGCGAACCACAGGACTGGACATGCCGTGTACGGCAACCAGCCTTTGGAATCAGCTTTGTGTTATGCATCTCTTGCATTCTGGTTAAAACCAATCGTGTCCTACTGGTGTTTGAAGCCAAAATCCCCACCAGTCTCCACCGTAAATGGTGGGGACTGAACCTGCAGTTCTTACTAGTGTTCCTGTTCACATTTGTGCAAGTGATGATCTGCGTGGTTTGGTTGTACAACGCTCCACCAGGGAGTTACAAGAACTATGACATTGATGAGATCATCTTTATCACCTGTAATGAGGGCTCCATGATGGCGTTGGGATTCCTCATTGGCTATACGTGCCTGCTGGCTGCTATCTGTTTCTTCTTTGCATTCAAGTCTCGGAAACTTCCTGAAAACTTCACAGAGGCCAAGTTCATAACATTTAGTATGCTTATTTTTTTCATTGTTTGGATCTCCTTCATCCCTGCATACTTCAGCACGTATGGCAAATTTGTCTCAGCGGTTGAGGTCATTGCCATTCTGGCTTCCAGCTTCAGTTTGCTAGCCTGCATCTTTTTCAACAAGGTGTACATCATTCTCTTAAAACCATCCAGGAACACAATTGAGGAGGTTCGCTGTAGCACAGCAGCTCATTCGTTCAAAGCAGCAGCGAAGGCGACGCTACGGCACAGCTCTGCCTCCAGAAAGAGGTCAGGCAGCGTGGGTGGGTCCTCTGCCTCCTCGCCCTCTTCATCGATCAGCCTGAAGACCAATGGGAATGAAACAGAGTCCCCCTCTACACGCAGACATAGTCAAAAACCAAGGGTGAGCTTTGGAAGTGGAACAGTCAGTCTCTCCTTGAGCTTTGAGGAAGCTAGAAAGAACTCGGTGAAATGATTAACATGAACATTAACATTTTGGATAAAGAATATGGCTGGTATTGTAATCAGTGGTGGTATCACAATAGTTGTATCAGGCTCCAAAAGTCATTTTCTCCAAGGTCATTTTCGGTAATCAGCCTCCACTAAATGTGAAAACAGCCAGAACCCCTCCCAGTCTTCAGGCATGGACTAATCTCTGTCAACAATACTTGGACCTGCCATAACTCACTGACACAAAAGAGACATTTGCGTGCAAGCCATTTGTTGACCACAGCAGTCTTTTATAGGCACTATTTACATCACTTTGTTTAAGGTGTCTGCTAAATGTCTTACATGTAACACAGAAGCAGATAAATAAAACAAAAACACTTGATTTATGTCTAATGTGATTTTCTAATCCCTTGATAATAGTACTATGTCTCCAGTTTACATTCGTGCCAGAGGTCTTGAACACTGCTCCAGGAACAGGGTGGAGAACCACTGCTTTAGAGGAGTAATGTGCACATCGAAATCCTTGTCCTAAAGGTTTCATCCTCTTTAGTAATTTAAATTTTTTACAAATTTTTCAAAATATTAAACCAGGGCCTCATTTATACAACGCACATAGGATTGTATTTGATAATAAATTCCATACATTTTATTCTACATGAAAAGTGAGGAACAAATCTGGATTTATAAAGGCAGAACTTGATATAAAAATGTTCTTATGCATATCAAAGTTCCTTTAAGACAAGTCATTTCACTTGGCGGCCATCTTTGAAACATCCAAGCGCAGCTCCTGTTTTTTGTATTGGGAAACATCAAATTCTCAAAACTGTTCACTAAGCTTACGATTAAATAAAATTTTTAAAAAAACACCAATGAAATCTGACAACAACAGTCTCATAAAGCTTGTTTCTTATGTTTAAATAGGTTAAAAAAGAAAAAGAAGATGGTTTTTCATGCTAGACCAGTCAGTGCGCAGTTTCTAACAGCGGCTGCAGTGACGGGATGACTTTACTAATCAACGATTGGCTCTTTCAATTAGAAGGCGGGGTTTATTCGCCATTTTGGGTGTTGCACTTCTCCCATTCATAAATAATAGGAGTGCACCGTCTTCCTACATATAAAGTGCCATATGCTAACTGAAGAGCATATGAAAAAAAGTTTGGCACTCGTATGCACATGCTGTCAAGAGCACACTGTATTTCTTGCCTATTGATGACTTCTGAACCATAAAGAGATATTACTTGGCAGTAGATGCAGTTGATTGTGCTTTAATTTAAGACGAAGTGGGATGTATAAAATCCATAGCAACATTTTTGGAAACTTCTATGGATCATTCAAAAAGCCATGACACTTGAGGATTAATTCATTTTTAAAACAAATAAACCTTGTTTAGAGAAGAGCTTACAAGCAAAAAGTTTAAGTAACCGAGCCTGTAATGCAACTCGTATCTACAGTAAGCTACATATCACTGCTTTTCAGAGATGGTGACAACTCTTCAAGAAGACAAATGATGGCCTTTTTCTAGCTCGACGGGTAACATACCTGTTGATTATAGGCTCTACACATTCCTCTTTTGCATGTAAGCTCTTCTCAGAATGAGGTTTCTGAGGATGACCCCTCAGATATTTTCCCTTTTTTGAATTTGAATGATTCTTATGGCTACAAGCTGTCAGAACTAGCACACCTCCCTCTGCACAACACACAGCTGGAAAAACTCCTCGCTGTTTACGGACCTGATGTAACCACATCATTTTATGGACATTTCCCATAAAATCAGACTCAACAGCTAAATCATTTTTACAGTCTTGCCATTGTGAATCGGGGGAAGGCAAGGAGAAATTTTTGAACACTGACTTTCATTCTTATACTCATATTTATATTCTTGCTGTGGGTTGTTTTTTCTTCTCCCACAGGTTAAAGGTTTGACATATTGCATAAATTATATTTGACTGAAATGCTTGTATTGAAATATTATATCTACCCATGATAAAACTATGCTAGAAGTAGTTTTGTGAAGGAGGGCCACTGGTAGGGAGCCTTTGAGCTGTGTTAGTGATCACTACAATATAGTGGTTTTCATTTTGCCTAACAGTGACTGTAAAATATGTATTTTACGTATAGGAATGGCATATTTTGAGTTTTGATATTTGAAATATGGTCTTGGGGCTATTTTTGATTGGCCATTAGGCTAGTTTTGTTACGCAGACCGGCAACCCTAGAGGAAACGAAGTGATGGTAAAATGAGCAGATAACTTTCTCAACTTTCTGAACAGCGCAAATTCATTTTACTAAAGCACAAGCAATTTAAGATTACTACTTAAGGGTGTAAATTTTAGCAGCATCTAGCAATGAGGTTGGGAATTGCAATATAGAGAGGCTACGGTGGCCAACACAGGACAAAGATGTCGTCGTCTGAGACAGCGGAGAGTAGCCAGTCAAGAAAACACGCTCTGTAGAGCAGTTTGTCCATTTAGGGCTGCTGTAGAATCATGTGTGCACAAAATGGCGACTTAACATGTAAGGGGACCTGCGGTGTATGTAGATAGAAATGGCTCATTCTCAGGTAATAAAAACATAATGGTTCATTATGTAAGGTCTTTATACACCACTGACAACATAGTTATGTATATTATATTGCATTTATGTCAATAGATCCTGCTAAAATTTACACATCGCACCTTTAGCAACATCATCCTGTGAATTGAAAAACATTGAGACCATCCATTATCTACCTACTTGTTACTAAAGTCGGCATGAAACAGAAGTTGCGAGTCTTTTCTTCCCTATTTTGATACGCTTTTCAGACAAAAAAAAGTAGGTCAGGATTTGATTTTGTCCATGGGAATTGTTTGGATTTTGGGGTTTGCTATTGGTGGATCTCGTGTGAGTTGCCCTGCCCTCGCGCCAGTAAACATGTAATCAGTAAAGAGAAGAGAAGAGAGTCTTTTTTTTTTCTTTCTTTCTTTTAAAAATAATATTCCATAAAAAATAAGAACTGTCAGCTTTGATTTTACGGTGACTTTAACTTGTAAAGTCAAACACAGCAGCACACAACATAAGATTAAACAGTAACAGGAAAATAATATAAAATAAATAGTAATGAATATAGAGAAAGTGTCTGATTTTTTTTTTTTTTACCACATTTAACCTAAAATTCAGATGGAATCTCACAAATGCTGATGTTCCGATGAAAAGTCAATATTAATTAAATGATATTTAGCGACATCTGTGGTCAAGAGGAAAATGAAAGATGGGGAAGCAGCATCCTATCGTATATGTTGTTTGCAACAATATGCTATGTATTCCTCTTCATCTATAGCCGTTTGCCTGCAGATTGTTATAGCGAAGTCCCTAAAGTTGTAGTTTCGGCATCTGCCAGCAGGTGTTGCGATGTTAGCCAGCCTCTGTGTCAGTATGACTCCAGCCAATGACGTCCCTTCAGCGTCTGTATTTGCGGAAATGCTGTTTCAGTACAGTATGGTCTTGAGCTGAGGGTGCTGCTGCTTTCACTACCGTAAGTCTTTTTAACCTTTATTTAGTTTCTAATTTATTCTTTTCCTATGTGTTTGTGCTCCCGTCTAAAAATACGTATTAATACGTGCGTACCTAGACAGCAAACTAGCATGCGAACGGTTGGTTTATCGATTATTTGTTTTGTTGAATGTGCGACCATCCTAAAACACGCTGTCAGTCTTCATAACAAGCTGTGACATTACTAACTAAAATAAAAAATCTTCGTTTTGTGAACGTGTTTCATAAGCGAATCTGTATCAAAGAAATTGCACTACAGACTAATTTTCTGTCCATACAGATGTTTCAGGACACAAAATAAATAATTTTTAAAACGATAAAGACGTCGTAATGAAGCACTTGACTTGCTAATGTCAGCTGTCACTTGAAATGCTAATTTTAAGGAATGATGAACCGACGTCAAATGATTTAAGGGTTATCACAATAATACAATATTGCTTATCTTTTACTACAGTTAGACCCCCAACCAGCTATGAAATATAATATTTCTTTCGACTAGGTAAATTGTAAAACAAAAAGCAACATATTTAGAATGTAGGGCATACAGCAGTACATTCGTCAAACCACTAGCTTAAAACAATAAACTGTATAAATTGTTTGACGTGGCAAGGACAAAACAAGGTCCTGTTACAAAGGAAACAGATGATGAAATGCACACAGAAGACCTAAACCAATGAAGTATGTCAACATGAAACATGAGAAGTAAGGGTAGAGGAGGGTGGAGGTGACAGAAGCTATGTAAGAAGGAACAGTATTGTTCAGAGTGGATCAACCTGTGGAATGTGACTAACAGGTAACACGTGCCAGTGAGGAAAGCGATGTGTGATAATGGTTCATTAATGAATAAATTGTTTTTGTGCATATAATTATAACATATGCCTTGTATTCTTGTTAGAAAGCATCCCAGGTGCGGCTCATGAAGTTGGTTGAGTGAATGCCAAAAGACCAAGTAAGACCAAGTTTAGATAAAGATAAAGTTTGATTTACTTTACATTTTGCTCACTCGAATTTTCATAGTGCTATGACTAGTCTATGTGCTAAGATTACTTTTTGTTCATTCTCACCATTTAGTGTTTTTGCAGTTCATTTCAATAGTACTGCCGTGTGACAAATGCTTGTTTAATTAATGTATTCTTTCAGTTAATATATGGTCAAGAAAACATTCAGTTTGTCTCACTGCAAATCATATCAACCTTTCTAATACTTTTTTTTTTTTTTTTTCTTGTCACAACAGTTACTTCAACTAAAGTATTTTTCCTCTTCAGATGAAAAAATGAACAAAAAAACAGATGAAAGAGACTTTTGGAGGAACTCTTGTCAACTTTAAGAGTGACTGTTTAACTTCAAGCAGATGCTCAGATGTCTCTTGGTTGCTTTTCTCTGGATTTCACCTCGATCTAAACTTCAGTCATGGGAATCTTTCTCTTCATGTCTAAGTTAATGAGGAAGGGGAAGTATCTGTTTCTTCTGTTGTTGTGCCTTTGCGTTGTAGCATGGATAGCAACATTCTCAAATGATGACGGCGTTAAAACTGCCCAGGAGGAATTAAATCCTCCTGACGATGTTAAGAGTGTCGGCGGGTTTCGTCAGCTGGAACTGGAATCAGAGATGATGCAGAGCATAGAGGAGCGTGTGGAGGAGCGTGTGGAGGAGCATGTGGAGGAGCGTGTGGAGGAGCAGGCTCCCAAACAGAGCTGCCCAGAACATTCACCCCTGCTCCGTGAGTGTGCTCTGATTTTGTCTTTAATAATTTTTGTTGTGGGTTAATCTTGACTGAGGGTGTGTTCACACTTGGCAGGTTTGGTGTGATTGCTCTGTTAGTGCGGTTCATTTGAATAAGTGTGAACGCTTCCATCCGAACCGTGGTGCACACCCAACAAACGGACCGAGACCCCTGAAAAGAGGGGCGCTTCCAAAACGAACTCTGGTGCCTTTCGAATTAAGGGTGCTTTCACACCTGCCTCATTTAGTTTGATTGAATCGCACTAGAGTTCGTTGTCTCCCTTGTTGTGGTTAATTTGGGCAGGTGAGAATGCAGCAATCGCACTTGGGTGCGGACCAAACAGGTTACTCTTGGTACGCTTTCAAATGAACTCTGGAGCGGCTCGCTTGAGGGTGTGTTCACCTTTTTGTTTGGTTCTCTTGGTTATTATATAAATAAAAGAAAACAATACATTTAGTTAGCATTCACACTGTCATTTTTTTAAGACCACGGAACTTACTGAACATCCAAAACAATGCTGTGTTCTGGGCTAAGTGCACTCGTCGTATGTGAGTAGTCTACATATGATGGTATTTTGACCAGCTGAGAACTCCTGAAGAGTTTAAAAAATGTGTAGTCAAAACAGTCCTCCGTTGCATACAAACGAAGATCTGCTGTGAGGAGATGTGGTTCTGAAGCCTGTACTGAACTGTAATTAGCAACATAGCTCCTATGATGAGAAAAAACAGGTATGCTTCAGCATTCTCTCATTTTAAGGGTCACATCTGGTGACATCCTGTTTTTGGTTTGTTTAGATGTCTTTATCCATTGAATGCAACACGGACTAATCTTCCTCAAATCTCATTTGTGTTTGTGCCGTATAGCAGTCGGAGGCATCTTCATTTTTGAAAACATTAAAAAAAAAAAAAACGTCTCTGAGTTGTCTTCTGTAATGCCTGATGAGTTTGGAGAACACCTGACAAGAGATCAGAGACCATTCCTTCATACAGAATCTTTATAGATCCTTCATATTCCCAGCTCCATGTTGGTGCTTCTCATCTTTAGTTCACTCCACTCATTTTTTTAGGGTTCAGGTCAGGGGACTGGGACGGCCATGGCAAAAGCTTCATTTTGTGCTCAGTGACGCATTTTTGTGTTGGTTTTGATGTTTGTTTTGGATCATTGTCTTGAAGGAACATCCAGCCACGGCCCATTATTGGATTTCTAGCAGAAGCGGTCAGGTTTTAATTTATTTTTTTATCTGTTGGTATTTGAATCCATGATACCATGTATCTGAACAAGATGTCCAGGACCTCCAGTGGAAAAATAGGCCCACAACATTAAAGATCCAGCAGTATATTTAACCACGGGCAATGGGGTACTTTTTATCCCTCTTAAATCCATCTGGTGGGTTTGCTGCCAAAAAGCTCTTTTTTTAGTTTCATCTGACCATAGAAGCCGGTTCTGTTTGAAGTTCCAGTCGTGTCTGACAACTGAATATGCTGGAGTTTGTTTATGGTTGATCAAGGAGGATTTTTCTAGAAACCCTCCCAAACAAATTGTGGGGACTATTCCATACTTTTTATTTTTTTTTAGGCTTTCTGACCCCAAGACTCAATTAATCTCTGTAATTCTCCAGCTGTGATCACTGGAGAGTCTTTGTCCACTCAAACTCTCCTCCTCTTTGTGCATTAGGATGATTTAGACACACGTCCTCTTCCAGGCAGATTTGTAACATCTTTAGTTGATTGGAACTTCTTAATTAGAAGGTGGAAATGGGGATTTTCAATGCTTTAGCTATTTTCTTACAGCCAATTTTCTATTTTGTGAAGCTCAACAATCTTTTTGCCGCACATCAAAAAGATTGCCGCGTTTTACTCATTGTGATGAATGATTATGGGAATTTGGCCTTAGTTTTTCCTCATATTTGTACTCCTGTGGAACAGGAAGTCATGGCTGGATAATTTCATGCTCCTAGTCACCCTGGTGTGCTAAAAAAACATAAATATGAATGGGAATATACTTCAGAGATATTTTACTCATAAGAAATTCTAGGGGTGCCAATAATTGTGGTCAACATGCATTGGCGATAATCATTTATTTCATAATGAGATTTTCCCCCTCTTTCAGTTGTTTTACTTCAATGAAAGGTTTGAATTTTTTGAATGAAAGATCAAAAGGATAAAAAAATTTTACAGCAGATTTAGTTTACAAATAACTGATAGTCATGACCTAAATAAGATTTTTATTTACAATAATTACTATAATTTGGCATTTGTGAGTTATTTTTCACATGGTCAGTCACGCACAACAGTCAAATTTGGTGAATTGTTAACTCGCTTTGACCGGAGTGAGTTGTTGACTCGAGAACAGCTGCAATCAGATCTGTCCAATTCATGAATGAATCATTCAGTGTGATTTTTGCAAACCGATTCAACTGGTTATTTGAAAACAAACAAACAAACAAAGAAACAAAAAACTGCTCTTTTACAAATTAGACATTGCTATCATGTCTCGGATCGGGTGTCAAATTCTTCAGTTTGATATAACGAGAAACAATATGTTTTTTTGTTTTTTTTATGAAGTATGATAATATGCTTTGGACTGTGGTGAAGTAAAAGTAAAGTTTTCCAAAATAAAAACTCTTCTAAAGTACAGATACAGTAACACAGTAACGAAGTAGAAGTGCATTTGTTACTGTCCACCATTGAATCTCATTTCGTGTTTCATTGATAAAAGAAATTATACACATTTGGTATACGTGAGGGTGAATATTTTTTCTAAACATAACTATTACTTTGGAAACCTTAGGTCTTTGCAAAATGAGTTGATAATACTGGGTAAAGATGTGAACCAAGAAACTGCAACTCTGAGAGAAATGTGTGAGAATCTCACAACTACCTCCATGTGAATGTCAGTGTTTACACATTACTGTTTTTTTTCCTTCCACAGCTGCTTGCTAATTTGGGCTTGTTTCCAAAGATGGGGCCCTGTAATTGATGTGGGCCCCAGCTGGTGCTGTATTTAAAGACTGCACCTGGGATGTGGGCCTTTCACTTACTTGTGGTCCTGTTTACATGCATGTTTATTTTTTTCCGCTTTTTCCGCTCCACAGGAGGTTCTTTAAAGCTGTCATTTGAGCCCTCGCTGACAATCGAGCAGGTAGAGAGTGAAAACGAGGAGGTCATGGATGGTCAATATAACCCCTCTGACTGTACGGCCAGACAGAGTGTGGCCATCCTTATCCCGCACAGAAACCGAGAGAAGCACCTGCTCTACCTCCTCTACCACCTTCACCCTTTCTTACAGAGGCAGCAGCTTCACTATGCCATCTATGTAATTCACCAGGTAGGCAAAACTCCCATTAGCTCTGGCGAAAGTTGAGAGTTTTTGTAGTGATATCATAACCCTTGTTGCTAGGATTTGCCAATGAAGCTTCGAGAATATCATTTTTAGAGGGTTCAGTGTTTTTTTTTTTTTTTTATGAGCATGGGATCATTTATTGGTTCTATAGCGTTAAGACTTAAACATAAACGCCCTTGTCATATGTGAAATGCGTAACAATGTTTACTTATGGCTTTGCTTTGGGGTCCATTATAGTTTGCACTGGCCCATCCTTAAATACGTCTGTTTGCAAAGTCTGCAGTACATTGTGACACGCATTCACCAAACAATCTAACTGTTAAGATGAAACTAAAATGACCAAAAATATTAAAACTCTCTTTCCTCAAAGTACATTTGGAAGCATACTATTTTTGTTCTTATATACAAAAACTGGAATGATAGTATGTTGACTTCTGGTGTTTAACAACAGTATTTGTCTCATTATTACACTGGGACTGAGTAAACCAATTTTCTAACTACTAAATTTCCATTTTTGACATGTAAATGTGGGCAGTTATGTGATAGTGTGTTTAATCTCAGGGTTCCCGTGGAAGTCTTTAATTAGATTTTTTAAAATTTAAGGTCATAAGTCTTAAGTCTTATTTTTACTTATGAGAGGTCTTAAATTTTAGATGACACTTTGATATAGACATATCTAAATCATTTACCAAATTAAAACTATCTAATAGGGATGGGCGTATCGATACTTTCGATACTCAATGTCAGTATCGATGTATCGATACTCAAATAAAAATATCAATACTAAGGTGTTTTTTACCAGTGATTTTGTTTAGTTAACAATAAATTTAATGCATACAATATGCAGCCCAGAACAATGCATAAAAACAGAAAAAACATAATATTGTTGGTCTTTGTATTTGTATTTTGCATTTAATTTCTCTTCTGTAAATATTGTAATTGTCTGTTTGCATAATAAAAAAAAACATGTTTGAGTTATTTCACAATAAACAAAATGAAATAGTTAGTGCAATTACATTTATTTAAATTGAACGTTAAAAGTTTATACTGAAGTTCTAACAAAGACTATAGAGAAACACTTAAAGGGACTTTGGTTCTATTCTGTAACTAATATTGATACACTGTCAGAATACAAAGGTTGTATTTTATGGGTGCAACAGCCTGTCACCTGCAGTTCCTTATGATCATTACTACAGTGACCATAGTTCAGCTAGGCCTATAGTATTTGTATATTTCCATGGTTATCACTACAAGTAAACATTTTAACCATGTGTAAACGAAACTATAATCGAGTAAGTTGCAATTAAGGCATACTGAATGTTAAAATAACTTTCAAATATAATGTTAAGTGGGTATCAATACCCATTTCACTCTTAGTAATTCAATAATTTAAGAAATTTTAAAATCTATAAATTCAGATTAGAGGTATCGTATCGGCAATATTGGCCTTGAAAGTATCTGTATCATATCAAAAAGAAAATAAGTGGTATCGCCCATCCCTACTATCTAATTAGCGTACATATTATTTTTTTTGTGGATTTGCTTGTTCATGTGACAATTTCGGGCCTCACGGCATTTACAACAGCGTATAAGGTCTGTCTCCTGCACGCGAAAGGAAGAGAAAGCAGAAGAAAACAGGTAAATGTCAGTTCAGTAACCATTGTAAGTTCATTCTTTATGTGCGTAGGGCCGTGTGATAAGTATTATCGTCTATGATTATTTTGGAATTGTTTTTTTAACGATGTGCGAGCTGACATTGAGTTTGAGTAACGCTTTCACTGCATGATGTATGCAGTTATATTCCTTCAAAATTCAAGATGCATGGGTATTTTTGCCCCGATGAGTTTTTGTCTTATCATATGATATAATGTAGTTATATTACAATATCACACGAGCAAGAGTGCCGTTTCCCCAAATCAGCACGATTGCAAGTTTGATATTAATTTTATACAACAGTTAAATGAACAATAAGTTAACTTTGTGAGGTACATTTTAGACACAATATTGGCAATATTGTTTTTTCTTTATTTCGCCAATGAAAATTTCAAAATGAAGAACAGTAGAACAGTCTTCGTGTAACAGGCAAATGTTTTTTTTTTTATAAATTATATATATATATATATATATATATATACTGACTGAATCCGCGTTTTGAACGAATCGGTTTAATTAATGATTCAATGACTCATTCAAATTAAAGACAGTCATTTGCTGCATTCCCAAATGAATCAGTCCTTTGAACAAGTCGGTTGATTGAATGACCACCTACTGGCAGTTTAGTTTCATATTTAAAGTACATTTTAATTCAAATGTCAAAATTAGAAATAATTTCATATTTAAATATTACAGTTACATTTAAAAACAATTCAGTTAAATTTATGTAGACAAATTGTAAATGCTGTGTTAATATATATAAATGCCACTTCTCATGCCGCTTCTGTCACCTCTGCATTGCAAAGATGGATTTTGTTGATAATGATTTAATTTGATTGGTAACAGCCCTATACTGTTATTATTGTAATTGAATTTCATTTGAATCTTAGAATTTGACCTAGAAGGTGATGCATACATCTGATAAGTTTAAAAAAATACCCTTATGCAGGCTAGGTAAAAATACCCCTGGAAATCAATTCAAGGTGGCAAATATTGCCCCTTAATAAAAATGTTAATTTCTGTTACTGCTGTGAAATAACCATCGCATAGGTACCAGCACAAAAACACACTCAGCAAAATATCATCTAATTATTATTAACAAACTTTTAAACTTTTAAAACAACTTCAAAAATATCGAGATTTTTTTTTTTTTTTGACAATATTGCACACCTCTAATGCATAGTATTAATTATTATTTCTTCTTAAATTTGACTTTAAAAAATGTGCAGCAACCCTGAGTCTGATAGTCACAGATTTTGCAGCTTAATGTCAACATGGACAGTCTTTTGGACTGAAGAGGAAGTTTTTAGTTCCGAAATGTTTTCATATTAAACTCCACTTTCCACATCATGATACAGTATGATGCCTTTAACAACAGCAGAGAAAAGTACCATCAGCTGATGCTGGTAATATAAATGTTACATTGTACAATTTTCATTTTGAGGAAATGTAAGGTTAGGTAAAGTAAAAATTATAGACGCTGAAGCACAAGGTCTTTTGAAAGGTATACCTGCTGAATTCCTGTTTTCTTACATTGTTCCCATTCTAGTTGGCCAGTAACTCTTGTCAGTAATTCTGTTAAGCTTACAATGAAAATTGAAGAGTTGTTATTTTAAGCAAGAAAACAAAGGCCCATTCACACCAAGAATAACTATAAAGATAACTATATTAGCGTCACTGATATCACTCTAAGCACACGCTGCAGTTTTTTTGTCTGTCACTTTAAATGCTTGAGTTCTTTAAAGCAGGATGGATTCTGATTAACTTTCATTATTTTTATCATTCATCAGCTGGAAAAAAAAACTTTGTGAAAGTGATTCCAACTAAATTTTGGACTCTAGAATGATTTTTAGAACTATATCTTTATAGTCCATGGTGTGAACAGACCTTTAGTCTTCGTGTCACTGACAGTATAATTTATTCAAATAATTTCTTGGATTAACATTTATGGTTTTATTTTTACATCAAAAATAATTTCTGTACTGTAACACAATATATACTAAAGTTGAGACATTGCACATTCCTAACATTGTATGATGTAAAGTAAAAAAAAAAGTTGGTAATTCTGCAAATGTTAAAAGTGCTTTGTGTTTAAATGCATACTTTAGTGTGAGTGTGAACAAACCAAGACTGAGAGTGCTTTTTTAAAAGGCCAATGAGAGTTTGCAGACCATATAATTACCATATAATATTTCTACATTGGCCTAAAGTTTCAAAATGGAGATGCATGTTTGGAATTTAAAGTGCACAATAATTGCAATTAGATTAAATAGTCCTGACAGGTCTAGTGTTGGTCCTTTTAAGTCATGAAATACTGTATGAGTATTGGAAAAGACCTGGTGATCTAAAGGAAGTCACAACAAAAGATTTTCAAACGTCTTAAAAGTGTGTGTATAATGTATGTCTCTTTGTCTTGTAGGCTGGAGATGCTACATTTAACAGGGCAAAGTTATTAAATGTTGGCTACCTCGAGGCTCTGAAAGACCAGAGCTGGGACTGTTTCATCTTCCACGATGTTGATCTGGTTCCTGAGAATGATCATAACTTATACATGTGTGGGGAACAGCCTAAACACTTAGTAGTGGGGAGGAATTCCACTGGGTACAAGTGAGTATTGGTGTCTTCATTTAACAAACACATTACAGAGCATTCTGGGATTTGAACCAACAACATTTGGGTTAGAAATACCACACTGTAATGATTTAGCAGAAGGGTTGGATATCTTTTGAATTTTTAGCTATTCCAATTCTGCTTATTGATTCTGATTCTTATCAATTCCTAATTTTGATTCCAATTAGGTAAAAAAAACAAAAAACCGTATAACATATATCATTTACATTTATTCTAAGTCTTGTTTCAAAACATTTCATTGTAGCTGAATACCATGAACAAACATTAACAGGCTAAAGAACACTTAGACAAGGAACAGACAACTAGCCTAACTAATGCAAATTTCAAGCATTATTAAAGACAAGTAAACACTCAGTAATTAAAAAAGAGCTAGTATTAAACAAATTTTAGCAATCGCACAAATAAATACAACTGAACAAAGATATGATTGAAATAAAGTGTTTTAAGATTCAGGTACAGAAACTGTAATCAAATGTAAAATAATACTGCACATTATTATAAAATGTACATTACAAATACAGTTACAAATGTTATTCAGCGAGTGATTTTTCTCTTTGTCTTTTGTTGTTTGATTAACGTTATTATAAAGACTGCAGCAGACATTTTAGGCTGCTGTCACTTTAAGAGCTGCACTGATCCAGTATACTGTTATGCGTTGACTTTTTCAACTGTTTACGTTCACTTAAGACATAACCGACTGTGTTTACGAGGATATTTTTCAATTCTTTTGTGTTTATTTGTCCATTCAATTGCAAAAATAAGTTTGGGGATGGGCAACGTTGGACCTGTGCTGCAGAGTTTAGCTCCAACCTTAATCAAACACACCTGAACAAGCTAATCATTGTCTTCAGGATTACTAAAGCTACAGGCAGGCAAGGTTTTTTTTTTTTTTTTTTTTTTTTTTTTTTTTTCAGGGTTGGAGCTAAACTCTGCAGGACAGCGGCTCTCCAGGACTGACTGCCTATCCCTGAATTAGACCAATCTACATTTTTATGTAACAGACTTCAAGAAGTTATGAACATCCTTAAAGAAAAAATGTTGACTAACTTGTAAGACTAGTCTTAGCAATTTATGCAACCAACCCCAGGTCATTTACTTCTCTAGCGAGATCTGCTAGGTACACTTGCACACAATTTTTAAGGTAGTTTGCAGGTAGGTTGTATTAAAAGGTTAGTTCACCTAAAAATGAAAATTCTCTCATTAATTACTCACCCTCATGTCGTTCCAAACCCATAAGACTTTCGTTCATCTTCGGAACACAAATTAAGATATTTTTGATGAAATCGGAGATGCTTTCTGTCCCTCCATAGACTACGCAACTATCACTTTGACGCTTCAAAAAGTTTGAGATTGTAAAACTAATACATATGAATTGAGTGGTTTAGTCAAAACTTTCTGAAGAGACTCGATCGCTTTATATGATGAACAGATTGTATTTAGGCTTTTATTCACATATAAACATTCATCAGGAAACAAACAGAAGCTCGACCGAACCTGCTTGATGCGCAAGAACCAACCTCTTCCAGAAGCTCAAACGTGATGCGTAACACATGAGAATGAACCTCATTGGTTCTCACACGTCAAGCGAACATGTTTGAGCTTCTGTTTACTACAACTTATGTGTGAGTTGATGAATGTTTATATGTGGAAAAAATCCTAAATTAAATCTGTTCATCATATAAAGCGATTGTCTCTTCAAAAAATTTGGACTAAACGCTCAATTCATATGGATTAGTTTCACCATCTCTCTATGAACTTTTTGAAGCATCAATGGGTCAGTTGCTTAGCTGTCAATGGAGGGACAGAAATTTCTCTCAGATTTCATCAAAAATATCTTCATTTGTATTCTGAAGATTAACGAAAGTCTTACGGGTTTGGAACGACATCTTGGAGATGCTTAAAGGTGATTCTCCATTCTCCATTAGTATTCAGCTACATCGAATATAATGTACCCTAAGTAATTTCTTAATTGCATCAGTGAGTTATTTATGCTATAGTTCTTCTTAAATATTTAAAAGACATTCATCACTTTTTGCCACTGACTTCCCAGACTCCGATACAAAGGTTACTTTGGAGGGGTTTCAGCTATGACAACGGAGCAGTTCCACAAGGTGAATGGCTTCCCAAACTCCTACTGGGGCTGGGGTGGAGAGGACGATGACCTGAGAATAAGGTAAGACAAACTTAGAAGGACACATTAAAGTTTGCACAAGTACTACATACTGATTAAAATCCACTGACTACTATATGTAACTATTTTTTTTCCCTCAAGTAGACAAAATGACCAAAATGCTCATCCTTAACAGCCTTTCTTAGTTGCAATGAAATGTTGCTTTTCAGGTCATATTGACAACATTTTGAAAATAATCTAAAGTATGGGCACATGTAACAGTGTTGAAGCGAGTTCTCTTACTCGTTTGGCTTGATGTATGTGTAACGGGGTATGGCTTGATCTATTTTTGTTTTTAATCATCAAAACCCACAAAAAAGGACATTAAAAATGCAAAGCCAATTTGTACTTCATGCTGTATGAAGAGGAAAGTGTGTTTGAGTGAAGGGAAATGTTCACTGCCGTGGTACATTGCTCTGAACATTGCTATATTCTTCCCATTGTTGATTTTAATAGAACCATGTTTTTCAGGGTGCAACTTCAGAAAATGACAATAATTCGGCCGTCTCCTGAAGTGGCGCGCTACACCATGGTCTTTCACAAAAGAGACCGTGGCAATCAAGTCAATAAAGACAGGTCAGTTTAAGTTTATAAGAAATAAACGCTGCAGTATTAGAGTGTTATTCTGGTCTTGCAAGAGACCACAACTAAAGGAAGGAACATTTTTGAGAGCATTCATTGTTAAATTACAACTGATTTAAGGAAATGAGATTGATACATCAAGTGTCTTACATGGTTATCATACTAAAACATTATGGTTTAGATAAAACTGTACAAAGCATTATCTTTTACAACAGTTCAAGTATATTTCCTGTCCAAGAAAAAATTCTCTGTGGCACCTGCTTGAGCACTGATGCAAAACAGGGTTAAAGTTAACTTTTTCATTCACCAGCAAATCTGGCTACTAAATTTAAGTTACTAGCCATTCAGAAGTTCTACAAGCCAAAACAAAAATATCAGAAACGAACCAGATTATCAAAGTCACAACTTTGATGTATTATGATTATGTATTGTGAAATCTGACTCTGCTTTGTTTAACTGCTTTGTTTCACAAGTTTTACAACATTCAGTTGTAAAATACCATAAAAATGTTGCAAAGTTCTGTGATTTCTGTTTGTTCATTACTCCAAATATAACTCGCCCTAAAATGAATGTTTGAAGGGTTAGTTCACCCAAAAATTTAAATTCTGTCATTAATCACTCGCCCTCATGTTGTTCCAAACCTGTAAGACTTTCGTTCATCTTCAGAACACAAATGAAGATATTTTAATGAAATCAGAGAGCTTTCTGTCCCTCCATTGACAGCCTACTCAATTGAAAGTGACGCTTCAAAAGTTCATAAAGAGATCGTAAAACGAATCTATATGAATCGAGCAATTCAGTCCAAAGTTTCTGAAGAGACCCGCTTTATATGAAAACAGATTTAATTGAGTCTTATATTCATTTTATCCGATAAGAAGACATAAACTATGATGGAATCACATTTACAGAATAAATCCCTCAGTGCACAACACATTCCACCACACGAGCGTTTACATTATGAAAACACTCCGGTCCAGTAACGCATTGGACCGGATTGTTTTCATAATGTAAACGCTCGTGTGGTGGAATGTGTTGTTTGACTACCTCTGGAAGTGGTCGAAAGTGGACAAGCTCAAAACATTTTAGACCCCGTTTACCCCTGTATTTAGCGGAAATGGTGCTTTATTCACAGATGTTTTTTGCAGCATTTTAATATTTTTGCTTAAGTTAAATTCACAACTTTGGATGGAAACATAACTAATGAAGAGATGTGTATTTAGCGTTGTCCACTTGTGATCCTTTGATGCTTTGCTTTCACTTTGCCCAACATAGGATGCAACTGTTACGCCGTACTCCTCAGATCTGGAGGAAGGATGGTTTGAATTCCTGTTCCTACAAGGTTGTGTCTATCGACCGAGTGCCACTCTTCATCAACATCACCGTGGACATTGGCCAGCCGGAGCGTGCTCATTGAGTGCGCCATGTGTTTGGATATTAAATTTCAAGAGACATTTTGCATTGAAACAGCATTCACCAGTGCCTGCCAGAGCTAATATAGGTGTTGTTTCTCCACACCAGGTTGCACTATGAATCTGTCCTTTGGACCTGTAAGATATAATGGCCAGAATACTGATCAAACACTACTTTTTAAGTATTACAATAATCAAATAGAATTTAAATAGATTCATCAGGTATAGCTTTCAAGGTTGAAAAAATAATAATCATTACTTCTAGTTATAGTTAAATATAATGCATTCTGTATGGTTTGTATTCATCACAGAATATGACAAAACATCTGGAAGTAATGGAAAACAAAAGAGCTGTACCTGACTGGTCAGTAGAGATATGTTGTTATGTACAGTAGACTTAAATATTGATATAGATGTGGGCAGAGCAGGTGTACTTTACAACAAGTTTGCATGTTCTATGATGTTGATTCCAGCTAAACATGCTTCTACTATCTGTCTGGTGGAAACATGTAGATTTTTAGTAGGTGTTTGGGTCCTGGGATAATGTTTAATTGGGTCAGTTTCATTTCAGTGAAATGTAGCTATAGATGGGTTCATTATTTTACATTTAGGCCATTGTTTAAGACAGAATGGCTGTTCACTCATAAAACTGGGTGGTGTTACTTTACTGACTTCATGATCAGAGAAAAAGAGACTTCGCATAATATCATATGATGGGCTGTCCTGGCAGGGTTTATATATAAAAACCCTTAAAGGGGACATATCATGAAAATCTGAAATTTTCCGTGTTTAAGTGCTATAATCGGGTCCCCTGTGCATCTACCAACCCAGAAAACATGAAAAGGGACAGCCCAGTAACTTTTGTTTTGGTAAGCCCTTTTCTGCACGCATGTGAAAAAACGAGCCGCTCAGATTTCACTCCCCTTGTGACGTAGTAAAGGGATCTTATTATGATAACTTTCCTAAAGCTGAGTCTGACTAGTAACTGATCTTGTAACACAATATGTCAGTGTATCTTATCAAACCAACTGATGAGTGTACGTTTGGATTTTATGTGGACAATTTCAACTCCAAGAATCTGTATAGTTGGCCATGTCATTATTTAGTGTTGTTGAAACTTGACAAACAGAAATCAGGCATTCTGTATTTTTTCTTTTTTTTTTCTTTCTCCAGACATTGTAGGTTAAAACAATTACACAACTATTAAAGTGCATGAAGATCAAATTAAGTAACAATATACTTATTTTTTTATGACCTTTTGTCGTAATTTTTTTATTTTGATTTCCTGGTATCATATTTGCTATCACATCTTTACTCAGTTTTTTACTCAAACTTTACATTCTGTGGCACACATTTGGGTGTTGTACCTGTGAACATTATATGAATTTTATACTGTGAAAGAAAACATGGCCAAAGGTTTGTGAATATTAATCAGAACTTTCCACGAATAGGGTGCAAATCAGGATCCCATTACCATTTATAGCAGTAAGGGAATCAAGCAGGAATCATGTTCTGTGAAATGGGAATTTATATTTTAGATAAACTGTTAACTGTCATAAAATTACCACACGAGTACCTTTAAACCCGCTGAATATCTCTACAGCCCCCATTGAAATGGTGATTTAAAAAAGAGTTACAATATAGTAAAAATAATATATTCAGTTTGACATCCTGAGGTTTTTCTGAAGGTTGAGCACTGATAAATCTTTGTTGAAAAGGAAAAAGGAAACTTTTTGTAAGAGTTTCATGGCTGTTTTTGTACCCTTTTCATTGAAAGTGCTTGTCACTCATGCAATGTTGAACGTGTGTGACTGAAAAATCCAGTTTGATGATGTTAATACTCAATAAAGAATGACACAGACTGCAGTTTTTCAGGGTTTTTTTATTTTAATTTTTTTTTTTAATAAATAGCAGGTTTTTGGGTTTATGCCTGTAATATCATATATGATCAAAGCATATTTACTACTCCTATTATTGTTGATTGGTCATGATAAATGTAAAATGTAAAAAAAAATCATCACAAATAACTTAATTATAAGAGGAGGACTACCTCAAAGTAATGCTGTTGGACATATATATATATATATATATATATATATATATATATTCAATGCAAAGTACAGATCCAAACCCTTTGCATTTATTTGTGCTTTAAAGGTGCATTCAGTAGTTTTGGTGCTAAAGTTTTAATCATTTAGGAATAAATATTGTTTCTGTCAAGAGTCATATGATGAGATGAGATCTATTCAGATTACTGTAGATCTTACTACTCCCCCTAGTGACATTTATTGGAATATTAACACAGAAAATATACTGTATATGTAAATAGAAACACATCTGAAATACTTATTAACTAAAAAATAAAGAGGTAACTTTCAAAATTATTCATATAAGAAGATATATAAGAAAAATGTCAAATTAAAATGATAATGTGTACTCTGTAAAAATCAGTTGCATCAAATAGTATATATATAACAATGTTACTTTGAGATCGTCCTCTCATAATACATTTTTATTTTTTATTTTTTTTTATTATAAATTATTTAAATTTATCACGACCAATTAACAAAAATATGAGTAGTAAATATGTTTAGATCATATATGGTATTCCAGCCATAAAATCCAAATTCACTCGTTTTCGTTTTCAATCGTTTTCATTCACTCCTTCAAGTGGACTACATTTATTAACAATATAAGGAAGTGTAAATGAGGATATATAGGGCACAATTTCTTATACAGTCATTGTCTCTATATTTTAGTGTTTTAAATCAGGTAGGCCTTGTCCTAATGATTAAAGAAAAAAAAGAGAGAGAAAAAAAAAAGTTTGATCATGGGCGATTTGCCTCTCTCTAGCTCTCACATTATCTTGCATTTCTCCTCTTTGCATTGGATGTTGGGAATATGGTCTTTCTGGGAAGTTCATATTTACAAGTTGGGAAGTCGCAATTGACTCTTCGCAAAGACCCACCCCCCCTTAGTTACTGTTGCTTAGTCCGACTAGCCATAGCGCTGTCACGCCACACAGGGTGAAAAATACATCGCGGAGCAAAGAGGACACTGACAACACGTCGACAGACAAGACAGAGCAGGTTACTTATGATATTAAACAAAGTCCCAGCTTTCAAACTGTGTGATTTCTTTAAGAAAATCGAACAATAAAAACTGTTTTGTGTCTCTTTAATGTGTCCTAAAAGATCGCGATAGCGCCTCAGCTCAAGCGGCTCGTGAACCAATCATCTCTTCCTACTAGTTAATTTATAGCATCAAATAAACATGAATGAATGTTGTTTCAAACGCGTAAAGACGTCAGTACACACCATTTTTCAAGTTCAAGTCTTCTAACTCCTGACTGCTTTGTCGGACAAAATGGCGGATTCGTCATTATGATTGGTTAGATCGCTTGTCAATCAAACTCCCCGCGAAGGGTCAATTACGATGTCAGCAACGTTCATATGTCATTCGTCATTTTTTTTTAACTCTGATTCTAGAAAATGAAGAATAAAGAATGCACATCAGTTGTGTTTTGCTTTATACTGTATGTTCCCTTTCCATACGGTTCACTCACATTGTGTCAGTGTTTTCGGATGCTTGTAGGTAAAGCTCTTGTTTTTCTCATGAATACTGAAGCCTGATTGGTTCACGTCTGTGCACCTACAGAGACAAATGGCTTTTCAGCCCGCCAAAATGGGCGGTGCTGACTGCCTATTTAAGT
Organism: Elopichthys bambusa; assembly: GCA_037101425.1. Taxonomy (NCBI): domain Eukaryota; kingdom Metazoa; phylum Chordata; class Actinopteri; order Cypriniformes; family Xenocyprididae; genus Elopichthys; species Elopichthys bambusa. The sequence continues at coordinate 3,755,905 of CM074434.1, forward strand.
TGCGCTAAAAAACTATTTTAGTCAGAATTATTCTCCTTCAAGTGTAAAGATCATCTCCTCGCTAACTCAGAAGAGAAAAAAGCTTTTTTGCTAACCGTAAATCAAGCTTCGAGAAGGCAGTGGATTAAGCACAATCTGATAGGTAGCATTTTTCGCTATCGAACTCTATACGAGCAAATTTCTTGATTAAAGAGCAAATTTAGCGATGTTTGATGCAAAATGTTGCGTCATGAGTGTGCCCTATTGGAGAGAGGGCCACTAGCAGAGTGTCTAGCAGATCCTTGCCGTCCACCTTCGCCAGGTTCTACAGCCTAGACGTCCCTGCTCTTCAGGCACGGATATTTATTGTTTGCTTAGTCGCTCCCTACTCTCTGCGATCTTTCCTGATGGCGTCATGCCTCATAGGCTCCGGTTCCGGACCCGAGCCCATCTTATCGGATGTACTTTAAGTCCCTATCTTTCTGGTAGCGTACCATGGGGCCCTTGGCATCAAGCCTACGAGCTCGCAGGACAACCTTCCATTCTTCGCTAGTAGCATGGCGTTTTGCAGTGCGATCCCCACCAGCATAAAAAAAAACCGATGCAATGTGGGTGAACCGTATCGAAAGGGAACGCTCCAGTTACTAACATAACCTCGGTTACTAATGTGAACCAATCAGGCTTCAGCATTCGGAAAAAAAATTGAGTTTTCCCCACAAGCGTTAGAAAACACTGAAGCAATGCTTGTTCCTGTTAGGGTAAATTCAGGGTGATGAGATGACCTGAATTCTCATGGAACCGAGTAACCAGAGCATTTTTATTTAATTTATGAAGCCACTGTAAACTTTATCATTACATATTAGCCTATATTGTTATATTACAATGCTGTCCTATTTTGGGCAGGCAGTTAGCTTATTTTGTTGTAAATAAAACAGCTTGATAATGTCACTGCTAAACCTGTAAGTATTGTGGTATTCCGCCATGTTTGTCACTGACATGCTCCACTGTTTTCCCGCCATTGATGGAATTTTCCGTCTTTCCATGTTTTCACTGTTATACGTTAGGGGGGCGCTATTACGCATCTTCTGATAGAGTACAGAATCTCTGGATCAAAGCACAGGAAAAAAGCAGAAACAAGAAATAAAAGCATTGTTTATGCATGTTTTAGTCTTAAAAAAACCCTAATTTTCTGAAACTTGCCCACATTCAAGTATTGATAAAAAAAGAATGTTTGAAGAATAAAACTCTGTTCTTTCTTTTGATATGTTGCATGTTCAAATATTCATACAAAATATTAATTGGTTTGGCGGGTTCATATGCATTCAACTCGTAAAGACGATCTTTCCGACATGACTTGAACGCACCATTAGTGCTTCAGCGAATGATCAATTTTAGGGCACAAAATGGCCGACAACACTCTCTATAGTGCATTACAGTATGCAGGAGAGAGAGAGAGTGATTTTGTACACAGCACAAGGTTGCATCCGATGTATCCTCAGTATCAACAACACATCTGGGTAATTTCATGCATCCTCTGTTTGATGACTGGAACTGAACTTTGGTGGTTGATGATGGCATAGAACAAGACTCAAGACTGTCTAAGAACACATATTGAGAAACATGCAGTGTTCTTCTGTTGGAGTAATGAAACTTGTGACAAGTGTTTTGGCAAAAGAGTGTATAGCAGTGATTGTCCACTCCCATAAAGCTCCTCAGTCTCTAACTACTTGTATATTTGCATATATATTAGTATTTCTCTCCCTCTCCCTCTCTGTTTTTCATTTTTTTTTTCTTATTAAAGCATTTGTTATTATATTCCCATGGAGAAAATGAATGGGAAAAACATTTGGAAGCAAGGCTATTGAAAAAGTGGGCAGTTTTCACTCTATTACATCATGGACTGAGATTGTCTGACACAAGCATCCGATTGAATTCTCCCTTTGTTGGCTTCTGTCACATGATTCAGGGCTCCCCTATAGGAAGAACAACCTTTGGCACATGGTGGCTAGACACAAAAAAGTGTCTGTTCTTGTGCTCTAAACGCTTTAATCAGTGGTCTGATTTTTTGTTTTTAATGCCATATTTGAAAGGATCCCTTTTCTTTCTTTTGATACTAATACTTCATGAGCCTGATAGGAAAAGCCATTACGAGAAATGTTACTGATAAAGCTGCATTTGTAATGTATCAAGTAAAAATATAAAATCTTTTCCCCATCTTTTACTTTGTCTGAATATTTGTTCAATTTTTTTTTTCTTCAGCAAGGACGCATTCATTTAATAAAGAGTAAAGAGTTTGTAATGTTTGTAATTGTAATTTCTAATAACAGAAAATGTATTTCAGTTTCCACAATAATATTAATCAGCACAACTGTTTTCAGCAGTGATAATAAAAAAAAAAATTTTTTTTTTTTTTTGAGTAGCATCAGCATATTAAAATGATTTCTGAAGGATCATGTGACACTGAAGACTGGAGTAATGATGCTGAAAATTCAGCTTTGCCTTCACAGGAATAAATTACATTTGAAAACATATTCACATAAAAAACAGTAAAAAATAATAAAATTGTAATAATAATTCAAAAATTTTTACCACATTTTTGATTAAATAAATGCAGCCTTGGTGAGCAGAAGAGACTTCTTTCACCTTTAAATGGTATTATTTATCGACAAAACTGCTCTGAAGGCAACCTTATCTTCCTTCACTTCTCTGGATAACATTTTCATCTGCAGCAGAAATGTGTACAGTTATTGTGTTACTGTCTACAGCAGACAGAGTCAATCACAGGCTTGGAATCTGCTATGCAAAAAAACAAAAAAACAAAACAACAACAAAAACCCACAGTATATTGGTTAACCAGTATCTGAATATTGAGGGTTGAGGTTAGAATCTGCCCTGATACTTTCTTGGCCATAAAAGTTTAGCAAAACCTTTATAAATGAAATAATTTATACATTTTCTCACACAAATGGCAATGAGAATGAGCCTTTTGGACATATAAACAGTTTTAACATAGAAGATAGATGCTCCCTTATCTTTTATGTTAATAATGTCAAGGTTACTGCTTGTGCTTGCATGGCCAAGTTTGTCAGCATATACTATCCCAGATCTTTTATACTTCCTTCCTCTCAGATCACAGCAAAAAAACACTTTGCTGGCTGTCACAGATAGATATGCAGTATATGCATAGATGCCTCATTAGCGGCTGTTTCTATGGGCCACGATATGTAAGCCGTCCACCATATTGGAACGGTCAAAGTTGATCCGTGAACATTCGAGAGCAAGTTGACTTGAGCGTCTGCAACTGTAGTTAGGCGCACGTTTGAATATCTATATCTGCAAGAGACTTGAGCAGATGATTTTAACACAATACAAGAAAAATGGGTTAACTATCATGACATTAAAAAGTTACCATAGTTCGAAAACCTGTAATACTGAGTTAATAACACAAACGCATTCTTACCAGTGAAAGGTTATCCCATTTCTTTGGGAATTTAAATCTTGGCGATTTCACGACCAGAAGCTGCTCAATATTGTGGCATCATTGATTCTCACTATGAGTGACGACACCCTGACTGTTCCAAGATGGCGGGCGTGCCGAAGTGTGTGGAGCTGTCAAATATGGCATCTACGTATACATATGTATAGTCACATGTGTATTTCTCTGAGCAACTAGCATTTTATGTATCCTAAACAGACATTTTCACACACAAAATTACAGCTTGAATGAAAATGATGCACAATAATAAATATTCTATACTTAGTTCTCTTTAAACATCACATCTCATTATTTCATAGGCTCCAGCCCTCCGCGACCCTAATATAAGAATAAAAGCGGTTTGGATAATGGATGGATGGATCATATATTTCAAGCATGTTCTTCATTGACTTCATTGGTAACCAATTACACTAACTTTTGAAAAAAAACTTTTGATCGCAGTGAGCATAATGCTGAGCGGGACAGTCAAAAATCGCTTACATACAGTAAATATTGAAATGGTCTGTAGCTTTTTACTCTTTGTTTACATTATCATAATTTATGAAAAATGTGCTCTTAGAAGAAATGGTTCTAGAACCACTGAGGTGTCTCGGAACGCGCAGCATTATTCAATGTGTTGACGTAATTTCAACTGAAACAGGAAGACAGGGTGGGACATATCAAACAGCCCCTCCTCTTTTTTAAAATAGCCAATAGCGTTTCATTTATATCACAGCTCGGACAGAGCCGTTGACCTCGGTAAAACCTCAAGTTTCCTCCTAATCTATAACTGTTTCTCCTCCATATCGCTTTAAAATACAGCATTCTGTGCAGAATTCAAATGATTCAATACATTTTGTGGTATCACGGATGTGTTATCGTGTCTCTGGACCTGAGCAGATTGTGTATATTTAAAGCATATTTACACTGTCTTAATCGTTCCCGATCCCCTATATAATGCACTATGTGCCATTTACCATGTAGAAAATAGTAAATGTGTGAACAAGTGACCTATTACAGCCGCAGCTTCAGCGCCTATTTATAATGTAGGGGGCGGGACGCTTTAGATTCTAGAGAGCATTTGATTGGATGAGAAGCTGAAGTCTGCGGTGATGTCATGAAAATCTGTGATCCATTTTAGCGGAAGTGAGAGACGGTAAGTTTTGAATGCTTATATCTCCTAAATGTGAATTGTTTTGGAACACACCAGCTTATTCATAACCTTAAGGCTAACATATTCATACTAAAAGCTAAAAAACTGAATTTTGATTTCAGGGAAAGATTCTGTCAGGCTCTGGTTTAATAAATAATTTTTTTTTTTTTTCTAAGAATGCTGTAATGATGGATTTTAATAATTCTGGGACAAGAGTAAAACAATAAAATCTATACATTGAAATGTAGCAAAAACTATGATGGAGTCACAGTAAAAAAGTTTCCAAGAAAACCTGGGAAAAGGAATCTCTTAGTTTTAGTAAAAATCAGCCCCTGGGACATAAAAGTGCCCGTATTTGCAGAAACACTCAAAATGGCTAACAAGCCGTGGTTAACGTGAACCTTGTGTTTCCCCCCTCTCTCATTTGCTCTGTAATGTTCTCCAGTTTTTTCCTGCACCCTCTATGTGTATCTCGTTCTGCCTTTCTCTCTCTCCCATCTTGCTGTCTCTCTCCCCAACGTCCTTCTCTTGGTCTGTTTTTGTTTTCCAAACAAGGTTCCCTTTACAGGAAATTGTGTATTCTGGAAGCGTTCAGGAAGGCAGAGAGCAGGTTTCCTGTTGGAGCCATGGCTACAAAAAAGAAAAAAAGGAGGGAGGAAGAGAGAAAGCGGGGTGGTCGGGGGGGTTGGGTGAAAGGGGTTCAGTAATGTCCAAACTGGTGAAGAAAAAGCAGGCAGCTATTTCTCTCCCCTCCCCTTTGCTCCTCTGCCCTCCCCTTTGCAAAAAGTTCTGACATTTCAAGCCTCCACTCAACACCAGCACGCGATGACCTCCTGAACAACGTGGAACGAAAAGGATGGATGGATAGATAGACAGATAGTTAGATAGAACAGAAAAGTGTCTCTTCTGCAAAGCTTCTTGGAGGGGCAGAAGATTGTGTTGCAACCTTTCCCCTCAGACGCGACACAGAGTCTCACCTCATGCTCTGTTCAGGGGCATGAGGGAGGAGAGACCCTGATGATGAAGTGACGTTGGGCGTGTACCGCTCCAGAATTCTTCGCCCACACCAGCTCTTTGGTGGCTTAGTCAAGATGTGAGCGGATGATTTCTTTTGTTTGACACTGTGGACTTCCTGATTTGGGCTTTTCTTTTTGACTTTGACCGCATTTCCCCCCTTCCCATCCCATGCGTTGTGGGACCAATGGTTGATTTTAAGGTGTATTTATTCTGATCTGGATACGTTACTGAAGCCTGATGAAGAATAAGGCTGCTAAGCTGAAGTCCAAAAGGAAAGGAACTGAAAATGCGTTCGGCTGTGACTTGACTGAACATCTGCAGAATTCAGGACAAGACGGTAAATTCCTCTTTTCCACACTCACTCCTCCTCTTGCCATTCATATAACGGGCTGCCCCCTTTTTTCAAAGCCCCAGCAGTCATAATAAGTTTACTTTATTACGGACCCACACCAGAGCAGCAGCCTGGGCCTCTGCGTAAACATTAGCTACGTGTAATATACCAACACCCATTTTCGCTCACTCAGTGCTGGTTGAATGATGCGTCTATGTTTTTGTGCAATTGAAAAAGAAGGTACTTTATTCAGAGTCGGGCTACAAACTTTTGAGTCCTTGCGGTGGACACTTTTCCTCTCGCCTAAAGCTATTTAACTGTAAGGTATTGCCTAATAATCTCCACTTTGTGTGTGTTAATGGGTATAAAACAAATCTGGATGTAATCTTAGCCTGTTTATTGCTTAGATTTACCAAGTACACATAAGCATTAAAAGAAAATAAAGAGCAAAGGAAATGTTCAGAGGAAGAGGAAGGGGGAAAAGAGGAGGAGAAAAGGGAGGACTAGATTTTAAAGATATACGTCATATTAAATGCAGACATTCTGTTCATGAAATATCACTATATTTCACGTCGAACTTAAAAGCACGATTCCTCGAAAAGCGATTGTGTATTATTGAGAATATCACTTAATTCATGTCCGATATGCCATTGGAAGATTCTTCATTTGTTAGCTTAAAGTTTTTGTTCCTATCCTTAAAATAAATTTCAGGGTGTGTTACGATTATACATTTTTGATGGGTATCAACCATAACCTCATGTGATTCACCTCTTCAAGCAGCTTTTCCTAACTTTATAAGAGACGAAACACAATACTGATCTCGAAACAGTGTGATGCCACCCATAGTTTGACAGATCCATGTGACTTGACTGAGTTCATCTGAAGCCTGTAACTGTGAAACAGTCTTTTGTTTAAGATCCTGTCTGCTCACATGTTTTGAACAGTGAGGCAAGTAGAATGACCGTAAACACTCTCAAGATATTTATCGGAAAGCAGAGAATTTGATTCTTTTTCTGTGTTCATGTAAGATTACATTCCATTTTAATATTGTTTACATTTGTTTTTTTTTGTTTGTTTGTTTCTTTACTTTTAACTAAGAAAACAAAATTGTTAATTATTACTAATGCTTAAATTATTCTTTAATGTGACTCTAAAACATGGGTTGTTTCAAATTGTTGTCAAATATGGACAAACCCAACCATTCATTTAAAATTTTAAAATGAACAGTGTTCAATGTTCTGTCATTAATTACTCACTCAAATGAAGATATTTTTGATAAAATCCGATGGCTCAGTGAGGCCTCCATTGACAGCAAGATAATTAACACTTTCAGATGCCCAGAAAGCTACTAAAGACATATTTAAAACAGTTCATGTGACTACAGTGGTTCAACCTTAATGTTATGAAGCGACGAGAATACTTTTTGTGCGGCAAAAAAACAAAATAACGACTTTATTCAACAATATCTAGTGATGGGCGATTTCAAAACACTGCTTCATGAAGCTTCGAAGCTTTACGAATCTTTTGTTTCGAATCAGTGGTTCGGAGCGTGTATCAAACTGCCAAAGTCACGTGAACCGTTAAAATTTCGAAACACTTATGACATAACGAAGCCTTGTTTACTGAAATCACGAACAATTAATGACAGAATTTTCATTTTTGGGTGAACTAACCCTTTAAGCATCTTATGGAGTTTTTTCCCATGCCACAGGTGCTTTTGGCTAGTGATTTTTACAAACTGTATGAGCATTAAATGGATTTATACTTTCTGGATAGATATGAGTGCTAAGAAATATCCATCAACTCTGTTGTGTGATATCAAGTAGTGTTTTCAAAAAAGTTTTTTGCAGGAGTTATATTATCAGAATACATTTTGGATGAATTCTTATATTCACCATTCTGAAAAGCCTATTCTTTACTAATTTACTCTATGAATTTCTAAGACAGTTTTGCAGGTTAAGCTGGTAAAGAAGCCTTGTGTGAACACCAACATACCAGTATCCAATATGTGAACCGCCATCCAAAACACAACATGTGTTGGTGTTTTTATCAAGATATTCTTTACTTTTCACTGTCAGTATCTCCTTCTTCTAAATACAACATATGAAAACTAAAACAGGATTTATCAATGAGTGTAAAACACTCAGAAAGTATCTCTCTGACCAGCAGGTCAAAATGAGAGCTTTTCTTAGTCGCCTTCCTCTCACAGAACAATCATTCATTCATCCGTCCTGTTGGAGGTCTTCACTGCATCCCAAGCAGAATTTCTGAATAGTAAATGATTTGGGTTTTCCCTAAATTCCCAATTTTTACTTTCCTTTTTTTTTACGTTTATTTTTGTACTTTCTTTTATTTTCTTAAAGATTTTCTTAATTGCAACTTTTTATCTCACAATTCTGCCTTTTTTTTCTTGCAATTGCAAGTTTATATCTCACAATTCGGACTTTATAACTCACAATTCTGAGCTTATATCTCACAATTCTCAGAAAAAAGTCAGAATTGCAAGTTGTACACTTGTAATTGCAAGAAATAATATCAGAATTGTGAGATAAAAACTCGCAATTGCGAATAATTGTACATTTTATATCTTGCAATTCTGACTTATTATTTGCAGTTGTGAGCTTATATATCTCACAATTCTGAAAAAAAAAAAAGAAAGTCAAATTCTGAGAAAGTCAGAATTGTGATATAAACTTGCAATTGCAAGAAAAGTAGTAAGAAACTCAAGTTAAAAAGGTAATTGCTTAAAAAGGTAACAATTTATTTCTCACAATCTGAAGTAAAATTCAGAATTGCAAGGAATAAAGTCAGAATTGTGTGAAATAAATTCAGAATTGTGAAAAATAAAGTCAGAATTCCGAGAAAGTCAGAATTGTGATATAAACTCGCAATTGCAAGAAAAAAAGACAGAAACTCGCAGTTAAAGTCCCCCTGAAATCAAAATGTACGTTTTTTAGCTTTTAGTATGAATTAAGGTTATGAATAAGCTGGTGTGTACCAAAACTTCGCATTTAGGAGATATAAGCATTCAAATCTTACAGTCTCTCACTTCCGCTAAAATGGATCACGGATTTTCATGACATCACATCACACTTCAGTTTTTCGTCAAATCTTCGGTCCAATCAAATGCTCTCTAGAATCTGAAGTCCCGCCCCCTCCTACACTCTTACAGACGCTGAAGCCTCGGCTGAAATCGGTCATTTGCTCACACATTTACTAGTTTCTACATGGTGAATGGCACATAGTGCACTATATAGAGAATAGGGAACGTTTCAGACGGTGTAAATACGCTTTCCTTTGACACGAATGAAGTCCGTTTTCGCGTTAGCGTCACATTAACCGCCGCAACGCGAGCAGTCTGCTCCGGTCCAGAGACTACTTATTCCATGGCGGAAACAAGCTTAAGGGATGTGCTGTACTGTGTGAGCTGATTTTCAGTTAGGCTACTCTAGGTTGATCTCTTTATGAATTTTTTTTTTTTTTTCATAAAGTTCTGTGATACACATTTAGGTGAAAGATTTGTGCTTCAGTTTTTAGATGATGATAGATTAAGTATGGGAAGTGTAGACTTATTCAGACTCTGGATGGTTAATTGGTTCAGGGGTGCAATTGCTAATGTTTTTTCCTACAGCAAGAGGGCTATTTCATTATTTTAAATGATTGGGAATATGTTTTTTAAAGCGAAGCACTTGAATAAGCATTCTTTCAATTCTCTTCAGATGGACCAAGACCCATTGAAGTGCCTGATAATTTATTCTGTGAACAAAGTATTTTGCATTATGCTTAAAAAGTGTTAAGCCTACTACTCTATAGACCTTATGTAGCCCCGCCCCTTTTCAGTGCTGCGCTCGTTGTGTTCTGTCATCTGGTCTGTATTTCCAAAAAAAAAATTTTTTTTTAAATTTTTTTAATAAAATGCTCAAATTAACTGGCCTAGTGTTTGGTTCACATGCTCTGATATATTAAAGGGATAGTTCACCCAAAAATGAAAATTATCCCATGATTCACTCTCCCTCAAGCCATCCAAGGTGTATATGACTCTTCTTTCAGACGAACACAATCAGAGATATATTTAAAAATATCCTTAGTTCTCCAAGGTTTATAATGGTTGTGAATGTGGGGCCAGGTTTTGAAGTAAAAAATAATGCAGTAATCCATACGACTCCAGTGGGTTAATAAAGGCCTTTTGAAGTGAAGCGATGCGTTTTTGTAAGAAAAATATCCATATTTAAAACTTTACAAATTCAAATAATGAGTACGCAACTGTACGCAGAATATGCAAGTCGACTTACGCCAAATGATTAACCCCTGACATGGCGTATGACGCAGGATGTAGGAGTATTGCGGTTCAAACAAATAGGGCTGTGCAACAAACTCAAGCTCCTCTTCTATTATATCGAAATCCTCCAAAATTTCTCTTTAAAAACTATCGTTTTAGACTATAATCTGTGACTGATGATTTGTTTTGCTCTATCCTCTGAGCTTCCACGTTCATCATTACGTTGTGCCTCGGGTCAAAGGATGATACTCTTCCGCTGCAAATCGACTTGTGCAGTATGCGTACGGTCGTCCTCCGGAAGCTAGTTATTTGAATTTATAAAGTTTTAAATATGGATATTTTTTCTTACAAAAATGCATCACTTCACTTCAAAGGGCCTTTATTAACCCACTGGAGTCGTATGGATTACTTTTTTTTATGGATGGATGCATTATTTTTTACTTCAAACACGGCCCCCCATTCATAGCCATTATAAACCCTGGAGGACTAAGGATATTTTTAAATCTATCTCTGATTGTGTTCGTCTGAAAGAAGATAGTCATATACACCTAGGATGGCTTGAGGGTGAGTGAATCATGGAATAATTTCATTTTTGGGTGAACTATCCCTTTAAGCCTTAACGCTAATGATGAGTTCAAGTTTGGGTAACAATGTCCCGATACCATATCCTCAAAATTTCCTACATTTTCTCAAGTGTTTCTGTCCAACAACAGAAAAGGCCAACAAATGATTAAATTTTTAAAAAATAATAATAAAATTAATAACTAAATTTAACTGTGGCTCAGAATTACTCTAAACAGGCTTTAATACAAACTAAATTGAAGCAAACTCCAATAAAATAAAATCCAAAGTTTCAAAAAGAACCCAAAAGTTGCATGAAAGTAATTCATAGCAGTTTCTGAATGGATACAATCACTTTGTATAATGAACAGACCAAAATTTGATTACTGTCAAATCAAATAACACGATGACATCAATAATGATAACATGAAACCTCATTGGTTCTTGCTTGTCGTAACATCATGACAAGTACGAAGGAGGTTTGATGCCATTGACGTGTCAACATATTGAATCTAGGCCCTGTTTTTTTTTTTTTTTTTTGGTTAAAGGGAAGAAAAATGTAATTTGGTAAGGGGAATCAGCTTCAGCATCCCTGCTACCCTTCATAGGACAAGTGGTTTGGAAAATGGATGGATGGATGGATTGTAGTGGTGTAAAAACCATTTTCATTCAAAAATTGGTAGTAAATTTCATGATTAATTACAAATAAGAAATGGCATAACATTGAGTTAAATGCGATTAAATGTGAAATATTATTTTCTTGTCAAATGTACTCCAAAAATCTTGTGTTCAATGTTAGAAATAAGCACAGTAAAATAGAGGTTATAAAATTACTTTTACTGTGATAAACCTGATAAAAATGGTATCCCATCATGATACTGTCTGTTTAGTGTCCTCTAAACAAACCTAAACAAAGCTTAAAGATATCATGGCTGAAGGTATGGTTAGGAAGTGATGAAGTTGGGTGGGAACTTTCCAAAGGCCTTTTAGAATAAGAGGAAGTGTCATAAGTAATACCAGCTGCAAGGCCTGGGTGTGTCAGGTTTCCTCTGAAACAAACAAACCATTTTTAACTTCCTGCCCTGGCCCACCTTCTCCACAATAAGCAGTCTGACAGGATAAAGGAAGGACGATGTAATACTGTAGTCTACATAAAACACTACAGTTTCAAAGAGAGACAACAGAAATGCACATACAGACTATTTAAAATACACAAATAACACTGACTTGAAATATGTTTCTTATATATTTTGCAATGATGTATAATAGTTCATGAATATTAGACTACTTTATTTATTTATGTAACCAAATTGTAATAAATATTTGGTTTACAAATGTTTGGTATATATAGGTGTCTCTTATTTGTTCCTGGGTGCATAAAAACTGAAGATTACTTCAAAGTATTAGCTTTAGGGTATAAGGCTTTTTGTTCATATTTCTCAATATTTTCTCACACAAAGCCTTGCCAAACTGCAAAAAGCTACACACCCCAAATTATCTCAAATATGACTCTTCTAGAGTTTCTCAACAATGTCGCAAACTGTGTTTAAAAGTCAGATTTCACTATTAACTTCAACGATGTTCCTCAAGTTTTTCCAAAACAAAAAAATCTGAGCTTTCTTACACATTAATAATATAGCCCTATATTTTGGTATGTCAATAATTGTCAATCTTGTAATTGAAGTCAATGGCAGCCCATAGAACTGTATGGTAAAAAGTTGTGAAACATGGACAGAGAACAGCCTGATTAATTCAAACTACTAAATACTAAAAAAAATACTGCTCAGTATTTCAATTATATTCATGCTGCTAATAACTTTTGAACTGTAAGGCCTAGAAACGGCCTCGTCACCTTTTCATTTATTGCATTTACTTTAGCGTAATGCTTTTACACTTTAGCGCATTGCTTCTGCAATAATAACCTGATGTGCGTTTCCAATACACCAATGTAACTTGCTTTGTTAGTATCATCATTAGTATTAACTAATCAAGACCGTTTCCTGAAAATGTGGTCGCACTTCCAGCGTTTGATCCATGTTGGTTCAACAATATAAGACTGTCGTTAATGATGTCATGCGCAAGTGGTGAAGTAATAACTAGTCGAGATCACAATTAATGACAGATTATTGTCGAACATTTGCACAAACAACAGAAATCCGTTCATTTTTTTAAAAATAGCTTCAACAATATTGTGTACACTTTACACATTCAGCTTTCTCCAATGTACTATCTCTGAGATGCTGCTGTAACAAACATGGCTTCTGAGGACAACTTCATTATTTTCGTTCCACGTCATTTAACTTTATTTGATGTTTGGTTCACCCTCCCATAAGGCCCGTTCACACCAAGGACGATAACTATAAAGATAAAGATATAGTTCTAAATATAAAATAATAGCAGAGTCCATTTAAAGCGGCAAATGACAAAACTGCAGCGCGCGGTTAGAATAAACAGAATGATATTGCCTGCTGGTCTGGAATGGATAAATGGATATAACTCTTAAATGGAATGAGATATTTTTGCTAAATTTGACGCACTTGTGTAAGGGCTCTGTCTAAAGACATAGAATAGTAGCAGGGTACAGCAGGCCACTTAGAGGCAGTGAAAATGACTTTAACTAGAGTACAGTTGGTCCGATTGACTTCAAAATTGGCATGCAGTGTCTTTGTTGGAGTTGCTATCATAATCCATGATGACAGATGTCATCTTGAGATACATGGTCGGCATTTTAATGGCAAGTTGTCAAAAAAGATCCGATTACATTTTCTGCCAAAATGGCTTGTTCCTGTAATACTGTACATAAGATGAAAAATGGCTGTAAAAATGTTTCCTGTGACCAGGGTTGTCAGGTCTGTGCAACAAAATAGCCCAATCGCTAGTCAAAAGTAGCCTAAAAATAGCCCAGTGCAATTTTCTCCATCAGGCGGACGAATTCTCCACTGAATTTTTATGTCTGGGGGGTGTTTTCTGGGTGTTGAAGTCATATGTATGGAAATCAACCCACGAAAAAAAAAATTTACCCGCAGCAACAACTTAAAGGTAGCCCAATTACGCGGGAAAATCACGGACTTGGCAACGCTGCCATGATTGTCATCAAAGCGCTCGTAACCAAACCATACAGTACATGTTTTTCCCAGACTCAAAAAGAGCAAAATAGCATTTTATTATTATTATTTAATATCATCATCATCATTTATAAGTCCTTAATGTGTAACACTTCCTTATTCAGCGCCTTTACCATGCAGCTTTTTCTGCTGATTAGTGCGATAATAATAATAGATGCATTACAATCAGCATTTTCACAATCAGTTTGTTGCAGTTGTACTTTTACAGGTGTAGATGTTTTCATTATTTTACTCAATCGTTAAACAATCATTTAAAAAAATATATTTTGTCATTTATTCAGCCTCATGCCGTTCTAAAGTCATATGACTTTTTCTTCTGCGGAACACAAACTGAGATATTTTTGAAAGCTTACAGTGACTAGGGGGTGTCAAGCTCCAAAAAGGTCAAAAACCAACAAACAACATCATAAAAACATTATACAAAGTCCATACAACAGTGCTAAAATTTCATTCACGCTCCATGCAGTATTCAAACTTCCTGCATGCAGACATGTCAGGTTGCAAGACAACATTGGTACTCATGTGTCTTGACAGATCATGACATGCAGTAACTCACGTTATACCAGCCACTTTTGCACCCGGAGAAAGTAGTTTCTCACACCTGAGGCTTATATAAAAAAAAATGTAGCATAAAAAAATCTATCACGTGGCCTCATTAGACTTGGAATATAGTGCAAAAGACATATACTTATAATACTTTATTGTTTAATTTTTCTACTGTATGCTTTTATAATATGGATAAGATCAGCGTGAACATTCTTCAAAATATCTTAATTTGTGTTTCTTGAAAAAAGTAAGTCATGAAGGCTTGGAATGATGTGAGGGTGAATAAATGATGATCAGATTTTACTTTTTTTGAATGAACTATCAATTCATCCAAAATTTCAATAAATTAAGCTTTTTTGATATATCTGAATGACCACTGATGAATTTGTCCTGTTTTTGTCCAGTTCCTCACGTTCTGAAGACTTGCGCGGAGTTCATAGAGGAACATGGGATTGTGGATGGAATCTACAGACTCTCAGGAATCACATCCAACATTCAAAGACTCAGGTTGGCCAGTTTTTAGACTCAACACCTCATGCATACAATTGTGTTTTAGATGGTGGGAAACCCTTGCTTATACATCATTTATACAATCAATTCTATGTGGTAAATGTGTGTTTCTCTATGTGCGCATACAGACAGGAGTTTTGCTCTGAGCTCTGTCCTGACCTCACTAAAGAAGTGTATCTTCAGGATATCCACTGCGTCGGCTCTTTATGTAAGCTGTACTTCAGAGAGCTCCCCAACCCTCTCCTCACTTATGAACTCTACAAGAAATTTACAGTAAGTATGTGAGCAAGACAACAAAAGGATGGGCTAGACTAGACTAGAATAGCAGAATGATAGATTGCATCTGATACAGTGGCCTAGTGTCTTAAATAAACAATACAAAAACATTTAGTATTTGGATATAAGTGACATTTATCATAGGGACAGCAGATACAAAACTATACAAAGATATAGTACAAAGAGGAAGGGGAAAAGAAAGCAGCCAAATGTAGACAGGACAGGAGGAGACAAATAAGTTGAAAACACCTTAAGAGTTCAGTAATGCAAAGAGGTTAAAAAACCTATAAAGGCTACTGTCATATCAGATATGCCAATTTCTAAGACCTCTAATTTATTGACAAAATCAAAACTTTGCTGAAAAACTTCACAATCTACTACTTCATCGGTTTTCTTCTTCTACTTTATCACCATCTGATTGATAGTTCATAATTTTTTAGGCCTTTTAGTATAATCTTTTTCTTTTTTTTTTGCTGTGAAATCTTGGCTGATTTTTATAAAGTGAATAGAATAACTTTTATATTGTTAGTAATATTTAAGATGAACACTGGACTGGACTGAAGCAACTTAGGTTTACTTGATTATCCATACACATTTTCTTTTTTATCAAAATCTTGTTAATCAGGCTTTCGAAGATAAGGTTTGACAAACTATTCCATTAAAAAAAAGACTATTAGTCATTTGTCAGGCCTTACAGGGTTAAAACAATAAAGGTTTATGGTTTGTGCTCATATATAGTATATTAGATAAATGCGTAAGTGTTTCCTACAAATAATAGGATATAAGTTTAGGATTAGTTCCATCTGGACCACTGCAACCACCAACTACCATATTTGGAATGATCATTAGCTACATACAAGTGACTTCCAGCCACTATTGATAGATGTGTGTCCAAACATCAAAAACATTCAAAAAAACAATGTTCTCCTGCATCCAGTAATTAATGTTCCTCCATCTCTATTTTTGTGCAAAGAATGCGGTGTCAGTTAAAGAGGAGCAGGAGCAGCTCCGAAACATCAGGAGTGTCATAAAAGAACTTCCCGTTTCACACTTCAGGTACAGCTGATGTTCTGTAAACTTTCTGTCTTTATTTACTCCCATGTTGTTCCAAACCTGTATGACTTCCCTTTCTTCTGCTGAACACAAAAGATGATATTTTGAAGAGTATGGGTAACCAAACAGTTGATGGGCCCCATTGATTTCCATAGTATGAAACACACACACACACACACATACACACACACTATTGAAGTCAATGAGGCCCATCAACTGTTTGGTTTTGAAAGAAATTCATACAGGTTTGGAACAACTTGAGGGTGAGTTTCATTTTGGGTGAACCGTCTCTTTAAGTCCACTTGTCATACTAATAAGCTGCTTCTAACCACAGGTTCCAAACACAGAAGAAGCTCTATTCATTGAAAAGTGCATTAGTCCTATATTCTCCTTTTGTTTTCCACAGGAAAAGAGTAAAGGCCCGTTCACACCAAGAATGATAACAATAAAGATAACTATAATGATAATTATATTTGCGTCCACACCAACGAGCGATAACGGTCTGTTAATTCTAAGCTCACTCGCTGCGGTTTCAAAGTGTTTTTGCTGTTCTTGTTGGATTTGCACAGCTTTAACCAGCAGGTGTCCTCAGCATGCTATGTTTCAAGTGAATAGCTAGTGTAATCGATCTAATCTAGCAGTGAATTTAGCTGACAAAGTCAATAGTGGAATAAAAACAACAGCTAGTTGTTTTTTTTTTTTTTTTTTTTTACTTCAACTTAAAAGTAAGCTAGACAATGTTGTCGAAACTAGCACTGGATACCTAAGGTAATTTTATATTACACTGTTTGCTAGCCTGGTATAATGATCTCATCATTAATACTTCTCACCATTTATTCCGAGGGTATGACTGATTGTTTTCCATATATCTATTTTCTTTAAAGTATCCTTATAAAGGGGGTTTGACTTCAAACAGTAGTGGCTTTTTCTGGACATCGGCGATTAATTTTTCCACAATGTCGTCATTTTATATTTAGAACGATTTTTAGAACTATATCTTTATCGTTATATTTATAGTTATCGTTCTTGGTGTGAACGGGCCTTATGTCATACAGGTTAATATAAAATAAAAATGTGCGAGATTTTTAATTACAGGGGAATTGATCCTTGTTGTAAAATACCAAGTCAAAGAATGTAAACCTGAAATTAAATAATTTTATAGACTTTTTAACTATGTTATTTGAAATGATAAAGATAATTTACAGTTACTCTGAAATAATAAACATTTAATTAAATACGAATGGCTGTATTTTGTTCTGCCTTTCCCAGAACTCTGGAATACCTCACCAAACATTTGGCACATTTAGCTACCCTCAGTCACCAAACCAACATGCACGCTCGCAATCTTGCCCTGGTGTGGGCTCCAAATCTACTTCGGTGAGTCTTGCAGCAGTTTTACTTTCATTTCATACAATAATTATCCATTGTCTACATAATTCTGTATGACACAGAGTCATATAATTGGTTATACCACAAGTATGTGAGGTCTACAGTGAACTTGCAGAAGTAAATACAATTATATAATCATCATATTCATGGTATTATTATACTTGTCTGTTGATGATTGATGATGATGAATGGGATACGTTCTTCAAGAGGTATTCATGCTAGATGCTATTATTCCACACAAAGATGGATGATTTGTTCATTATCTTCATTGCGGTCTACTAAATAAACATGCTTTTTAAAGTACTCTCTTTTCTTTGGTCTAGCTCCAAGGAGGTAGAGGTGCCCTCCTGCAATGGTGATATAGCATTTCAGGAGGTGCGGGTCCAGCAGTCAGTTGTGGAGTTCATTCTCAACCACAATGAGCAAATCTTCAACCAGGAAGTTCAGTCCACCAAGTCCAGAGAAGGTACATCTAGCATTAAACTATTGTAGCATTAGCCTGTTAACTGTCAGCGTCCTGGTAGCATTTTTTCCCCCACCACATATTTAAGTAATCATCCTAAATTAGGTATCATTCAAAAGCTTACAAACACTCAGAATTTATCACGTGAAACCCAGTTTGAAATTGGACATTGCCTTCCCATGGAAACACTACTTTAAAACCTACTTTAAAACTGATTTTTGTGATATCAACTTCACATTTGGAACACAACTTGGTTAGACATATGGCTTTGATTTTCTAGCAATTTTAAGGTACATTTACACAACAACAATGTATACACAATGTAACATGTTTACATAACAATGTACTAGAAACTGAAAAGTTTTTACTTTGTGTTTTTTGCGTACAGACATCAACTTTGTCAAAAAGATCCTCGTTCACACGAATCCATGAAAACAACTATAAACGCTATATTATTCACACCAGGCCAGTAGTTGGCGATGTCACTTTGTAAAGAAACACTACGCGCCTATAGACTGAACACACAATGTGCATGCGTCACCGTTTTCACAAATTGCTGTTTTTGTAGTTTACACAGAGACAACAGCAATATCATTTTTTTAAAACTTGCACTTTGAAACCCATTTTCAAAAGTTTGCATTTTCAGACCCCTAAAACGCCATTGTCATATACAAACCCGATTCCAAAAAAGTTGGGACACTGTACAAATTGTGAATAAAAAAGGAATGTAATGATGTGGAAGTTTCAAATTTCAATATTTTATTCAGAATACAACATAGATGACATATCAAATGTTTAAACTGAGAAAATGTATCATTTTAAGGGAAAAATAAGTTGATTTTAAATTTCATCTCAAAAGTTGGGACAAGGCCATGTTTACCACTGTGTGGCATCCCCTCTTCTTTTTATAACAGTCTGCAAACGTCTGGGGACTGAGGAGACAAGTTGCTCAAGTTTAGGAATAGGAATGTTGTCTCATTCTTGTCTAATACAGGCTTCTAGTTGCTCAACTGTCTTAGGTCTTCTTTGTCCCATCTTCCTCTTTATGATGCGCCAAATGTTTTCTATGGGTGAAAGATCTGGACCGCAGGCTGGCCATTTCAGTACCCGGATCCTTCTTCTACACAGCCATGATGTTGTAATTGATGCAGTATGTGGTCTGGCATTGTCATGTTGGAAAATGCAAGGTCTTCCCTGAAAGAGACGACGTCTGGATGGGAGCATATGTTGTTCTAGAACTTGGATATACCTTTCAGCATTGATGGTGCCTTTCCAGATGTGTAAGCTGCCCATGCCAGACGCACTCATGCAACCCCATACCATCAGAGATGCAGGCTTCTGAACTGAGCGCTGATAACAGCTTGGGTTGACCTTGTCCTCTTTAGTCCGGATGACATGGCGTCACAGTTTTCCAAAAAGAACTTCAAATTTTGATTCGTCTGACCACAGAACAGTTTTCCACTTTGCCACAGTCCATTTTAAATGAGCCTTGGCCCAGAGAAAACGCCTGCGCTTCTGGATCATGTTTAGATATGGCTTCTTTTTTGACCTATAGAGTTTTAGCCGGCAACAGCGAATGGCACGGTGGACTGTGTTTACCGACAATGTTTTCTGGAAGTATTCCTGAGCCCATGTTGGGATTTCCATTACAGTAGCATTGCTGTATGTGATGCAGTGCCTCATAAGAGCCCGAAAATCACGGGCATCCAGTATGGTTTTCCGGCCTTGACCCTTACGCAGAGATTGTTCCAGATTCTCTGAATCTTTGGATGATATTATGCACTGTAGATGATGATAACTTCAAACTCTTTGCAATTTTTCTCAGAGAAACTCCTTTCTGATATTGCTCCACTATTTTTCGCCGCAGCATTGGGGGAATTGGTGATCCTCTGCCCATCTTGACTTCTGAGAGACACTGCCACTCTGAGAAGCTCCTTTTATATCCAAATCATGTTGCCAATTGACCTAATAAGTTGCAAATTGGTCCTCCAGCTGTTCCTTATATGTACATTTAACTTTTCCGGCCTCTTATTGCTACCTGTCCCAACTTTTTTGGGATGTGTAGCTCTCATGAAATCCAAAATGAGCCAATATTTGGCATGACATTTCAAAATTGCTCACTTTCAACATTTGATATGTTATCTATACTCTATTGTGAATAAAATATAGGTTTATGAGATTTGTAAATTATTGCATTCCTTTTTTATTCACAATTTGTACAGTGTCCCAACTTTTTTGGAATCGGATTTGTAAATGAACGTCCAAAATGCATAAAAGGTTTTCCGTTTTTATCCGTCATGTAAATGGCCCCCTTAGAGTCCAAACTAAACTATATGGACAAAAGCATTGGGACACACCTCTTAATTATTGAATTCAGGTGTTTCAATTAGACCCATTGTCACAGGTGTATAAAATCAAGCAACTAGCCATGCAGTCTACATTTATAAAAAATGATTTGTTCTGAAGAGCTCAGTGGATTCAAGCGTGGTACTGGGATAAGGATGCCACCTCTGCAGTAAGTCAGTTTGTGAAATTTCATCCCTTCTAGATATTCCAGTGTCAATTGTAAGTGTTATTATTGGAAAGTGGAAGTGTTTAGGAACAGCAGCAACTAAGCCACGAAACAGAAGCGTAAAGCCACAGAGTGAGGTCATCGAGTGCTGAAGTGCATGGTGCGTAAAAGTCGCCAATGCTCTGCTGATTCCATAGCTGAAGAGTTCCAAACTTCCACTGGCATTAATATCAGCACAAAAACTGTGTGGCGGGAGCTTCATGGAATGGGTTTCCATGGCCGAGCAGCTGAATGAAAGCCTTACATCACCAAGTACAATGCCAAGCATCGGATAGAGTGGTGTAAAGCACACCACCACTGGACTCTGGAGCAGTGGAAACGTGTTCTGTGGAGTGACGAATCACGCTTCTCCGCCATTTTACGCCAGACTGCTTCACAAACGAGGGACAATTCAATGCTGGATTTGCACAAAAGATTAACATGATGGCACATGCTAGTCGATGAGTTGAATCAACTCCACAGAAACTACATAAATTTATCCACTAACCATTCAGAAACGTCCAGTTTCATTCTAAAAGTTGTAACTTCTTCCTGAGTCTCTCCATCAGTGTCAACTCCGGTTTGAACAGTGTAAGGCTGAACACCGTTACTGACAATCCTCATTATGGCTGCGTGAGATTCTCCAGATTTGTTGTTGTTGAGCAACCGAAGCGAGAGCTGTTAAAGCTCCTCCCTCCTTTGGAAAGGTGGCCGGGAGCAGCAGCTCATTTGCATTTAAAGGGACACACAAATAGGGGCAAATTTGACAAGCTATAATAAATGAGCTGTGGGGTATTTTGAGCTAAAACTTCACATACACACTCTGGGGACACCAGAGACTTATATTACATCTTGTAAAAGGGGCATTACCAAGAATTTGCTATGCTTCCAACTTTGTGGGAACAGTTTGGGGAAGGCCCATTTCTATTCCAGCATGACTGTGTCCCAATACACAAAGCAAGGTCCATAAAGGCATAGTTGGAGGAGTTTGGTGTGGAAGAACTTGACTGGCCTGCACAGAGCCCTGTCCTCAACACCATTGAAAACCTTTGGGATGAACTGAGATTGCAAGCCAGGCCTTCTTGTCCAACATCAGGGCCTGACCTCACAAATGCTCTACTGGATGAATGGGCAAAAATTCAGGAACACTCCAAAATCTTGTGAAAATCCTTCCCAGAAGAGTGGAAGCTGTTATAGCTGCAAAGAGGGGACCAACTCCATATTAATACCAATGTATTTAGAATGTGATGTCATTAAAGTCCCTGTTGGTGTAATGGTCAGGTGTCCCAATATACTTTTGTCTATATAGTGTATTTTGTAAAATATATATATTGTATAAAATGTTGTGTGTGCCGATAGCCTCGTGGGCAGCACGCCGACATATAGCGCCATTGCACTTCGGGCAACCCGAGTTCGAGTCCCAGCTCGCAGACCTTTCCCGATCCCGTCCCCCCTCTCTCCCACTTTGCTTACTGTCCTATCATAGTAAAGGCAAAAATGCCTAAATAAACAGGTTATGTTATGGGATAACTGGAGCAATGTAGTCAAAGTCAATGGACAATGCACTGTATTTCTAAATTAGCTGAGCTGTGAGCAAAGATGCCAGATGTTGTTAGTACATTCATGTAAAAACCTTTATTCAAAAATGAAATGTGTAATTTCTGAATGAGAAGGGAATTAGTGAGATGATCTTTTTTTTTTTTTTTTTTTAAATGTAAACCATCTGGGCATATTCTGTAACCATGCTGTACAAATAAAAACAAAATATACAGTAATTGGAAATTACAGCTCATTAAGGTAATTAGCATACAGTTGTAGTCTATGCTCTGTGGAAAGCCATGCGGTCTCACACAGCTTGTAATAATTTGATCAGGGGACTTGTGTGTTTGTTTTAGCCCAGCCTGCGTAAGGCTCTTTTCTAATAACACTCCTATTTAGAAATCTGCCTACGAGTGTGGTGACCAGAAATAAAGTATGTCATAATAGTATGAATGTAACTACATTTGCTGAGAATGTGCAACTGCTGCACAATAAAATGTTCCTCTGGGTCTTTGCATACATTAATAATATCTTCTAAATAAGTTTTACTGTGCTATTCGTGACAACTTTGATGATAAAGTCAGGAAATGAGTCATATTTGGAGTGGGGTGTATACAATGGCATGAGATCTGTAGCCAAAAATGTACCAGCAAAACAATAGGCAAGTTACATACAAAAAAGCAAACAGCTAATGGCCGCACACATGCAATTGTGTTGTTTAAAAGTGTTCAAGGTGTATACAGTTATCTGTATTTTGAGTAGATACTGTAAATTCTGAGTAGATGTATGATGAAAACACGGTATCATTAACTAAAGCCAAAACTATTTATAACATGTTTGTTAATTAAAATAAATCTTAAATAAAATAAAATATAAAAATAAATATTCGAAAATTTAAATTAAATTCAAACTATTTAAAATAAGCACAAGTTGAATTACTAAATGCAAATTTTACTTTAATTTTAAAAAAACTAAAACTGAACTTAAAATAAATTAAACCTAAATAATATTAATGCAAATGACAAAAGGACAAAATGACTATAAGTTGAACTAAAAACTGAACGTATAAAAATAAAAGCTAATTCAAAAAATCAACTTTTTCCTCGTCAGCATTTTTGATAATTGTCACAAAACTTTCATGGTCCCCAGAATTTTTGTATGAATATATGAACATGCAGTATATCAAAAAAAAGAAACTTTTAATCTAGCTTCATGCATTTCTTTTTTTTTTTTTTTAACAAAATTTGAATGTGGGTGAGTTTAAATTTAGCTGATAAAATCATTTTTTTTTTTTTTGTCAAATAATAAAACGTGCATAAGAAGTGCTTTTTATCGATTGTTTATGCTTTTTTCATGTGTTTTGATCTGGAGATTCTGTACTGTTTCAGAAGATGCGTAATAGCGCCCTCTACCGTATAACAGTGAAAACTCGGAAAGCTGGAACATTCCGGTAAGCGTTGTCTCATAAATGATGGAAAATTCCATGAATGGCGGGAAAAGAGTAAAATAAGTTATAATCCACGGCTAGCTGTGCATTAAACGATTTTAATGAACGATGTGGATATGTGACTGTGAATTACCTGCGTCTGTGCATCCAATGAAGCTTGAGTTGAATTCAAAAACAGCGACGTTACCTCCTTGCTGAGTAATATAATGTAGCGATTCAGTATCTAAGTTAATTTATCAATAAAATTTGCTGGACAGCGTTGTCAACATGTTTATGTGCTCCTGTTTCTGTGTGTACGTCGCGTATGTGTATGCGCGCTTGAAAGCAGCGCATTAATATAGAACGGTGATTAAACTGACTTGGAACTACCTGTGCATTAAACGGTTTTATTGCACACCTTCCAGCCAATCAGAATCGAGTATACAGACAAACCACTGTGTAATAAAAATTCTAATATAAATAATACTAAAATAAGGCTAGATGAATATACATTTTGAATTGAATTACATGTGTGCAGCCTTGACTTGTTTGACGATCTAGAATAAGCATGTGTCTTCACTCTTCACAGGCTTTGACCTATTTTTAGTGATGCAGAGTTTTTTACTCTCAAGATATGCTACATCAAACATGTTTTTATGGTTTTGCAGGCCCTAGCATGGCCTGTGGGGAGAAGTACGCCACCTTGCCTGCCAGCACACAGTGTGGTCCCATGAAGCTCATGAGTCTTGAGGAAGCACAGGCTCGCTCTCTCAGTCCCAACCACCCAGCAATGAGAGAGAGGCAAAGAGAGAACAGCCTTCCAGATACCAGCACTGCGGCAATGTATCATACAGTAATAGATCTGTCTGACAGCAGGTATGATATATACCATACACCTATACACATTCCCTAATGTGTATTTTATGTTTAAACATTAACAGTGTTGAAGCTGTATACATAAACTGTCACTATTTACAGTAACCAAGTAATGCTTTTTAAGACCCAGAGAACAACATTTCTTAAATATTTCTGCGTTTTAACATTTTCCATTATATTCTCAAACATTCTCACAACACAGAAGAAAATTCTCAGGAAAATCTAAGAAGTGGAAGTCCATCTTCAGTCTTGGACGATCTGTCATCGACTCTAAAGGGAAACTGAGTCGCAATGGGAGTGTGTTTATGAGAGGCCAAAATTCCTCAGGTAAGAAAGAAAGAAAGTTTCTTTAAAACATCCAAAAAACAAAACGAAAACGACATTGGTTAAGGTTAGGTTTAGGGGTAGGTTCAGGGTTACTATGCAATTACTATAATAAGAACATAGTATGTACATGGGGAACAGGACTGTAAAATAAAGTGCTAACAAAGGTTTAGTTAAATAGTATTTTTGCTTGATGTACAGTTGTGTTGATGTGCAGAACACATACTGGCTTTCTATACTGACTGTAGAAATTAATGTGGGTTTTATTAATTATTCTGGTGTTTTTTGTTAGTACATAACCGAAAATATTATGCATATTTTAAAAATACAGCACAATAAACATTAAAGTTGGCATGAAACAGAAGTTGTGATCGTCCTTTCTTCCCTATTGTGACTAGGGTTGAGTATCGTTTACATTTTAGTGAAATCAAATGTAACCAAATGTAAAATAACACTGCACAGATTTATTTTTATAAATAAAATATAAGTGAATCCTTATTAAAGTTACAAAGGTTATTCCGTCAAGGTCAGTGAGTGATTTTCTTTTCTTTTGTTCTTTGATTAATGTTAATGACACAGACAGCATCAGGAATATTAGGCTGCTGTCACTTCAAGAGCTGCACGGATTTAATATACTGTTACACGTGTTTTCTTTCTCAACTGTTTACATTCACTTAAGTCATAAACAACTGTGTTTATGAGGATATTTTGACATAATTTTGTGTGTATTTGCCCGTTCAAGCAGAACTCAATTCAGTATTCACACACCATATAAAAGGCGGCTTTTTGTGTGCGTGCTTCGGATGTGTGTGCACACATGTGAGTGCCAAAATGAGTTCTCTTCCGCGTCTTCTTGCGCTTGAATTGTTTAAAATCGCATTAAAATCCACACACAGGAATTGATAAGTGGAATCGAAATAAGCGCGTTCTATCGAATCCACGGTTCATGCAAATTTTAAACCGGTTCTCGTACCAAACCCTATTTGTGAAACGGCTTCTCAAAGAAGAAAAAATGTAAGGCGGGACTTGATCTTGTCTATTGGGAATTGATTTGTGGTTTGCTATTGGGTTAGTGACAGGTTGTCCCACCCTCAAAGTTATATTTTCATATTATAGCTAATTTAGCATTTGTTTGTAATAAAATTAAGTTGTGAAAAGAGAAAAAAAAAATATTATTATGTTTTATATGCTTGTTTCCTCTCTTACACAGAAAAACCTGCTATACGGCCATCCAAAAGCATGGACTCTCTTTGTTCTTTTCCAGCAGCAGGTGGGGCTAGATCTCCATAAATATGCTTACCTTAGTGTGCTGTCACTTTTCTTTCTTTTCTTAAAAAAAATGTAAAACAAAAGGTTTGTACAGATACATATATAATAAATGTATATAAATATATTACATATTAAAAAGAAAGTAATTAATGCACTACATTAATTAAGGTGTCAGTGTAGCACATGGCCAAAGTAAGTTTTATGACATGTTTATATCTCAAAGAAGGCTTGGTTTTATCTGTTTATTAGTTTTTGCTTGACTGAAATATAAAAAGTAGATGTATCAACTCGGTTGATAGAAGGCGGATCACATTAAAGGATTAGTTCACTTTAGAATTAAAATTTCCTGATAATTTACTATGTCATCCAAGATGTTTTTGTCTTTCTTTCTTCAGTCGAAAAGAAATTAATGTTTTTAAGGAAAACATTCCAGGATTTTTCTCCATATAGTGGACTTCACTGGGGTTCAACGGGTTGAACAGTTTCAGAAGCTTCAAAGAGCTCTACACAATCCCAGACAAGGAATAAGGGTCTTATCTAGCGAATCGATCACTCATTTTCTAAAATAAACTAAAAAAAAAATGTATACCACAAATGCTCGTCTTGCACTAGCTCTGCGATGTGCCACGCATTACGTAATCACGTTGGAAAGGGTGAAAAACTCCATCTCATTTTCTCCTCCAACTTCAAAATCGTCCGACATCATTGTTTTACCTTTTTTTTGTAAAGGCCAATTGAGTTAGTCTTTGCACGTTCGCTTTGTAGACACTGGATCTGTACTTCCGCCTACGTCACACGTGACCTTTCCAGTGTGATTACGTAATGCGTGGTGCATCGCAGAGCAAGACGAGCATTTGTGGTTAAGAAGTATATAAATTGGTAAGGTTCATTAGTTAACATTAGTTAACATGAACTAATAATGAACTGCACTTAAACAGCATTTATTAATCTTTGTTAATGTTAATTTCAACATTTACTAATACATTATTAAAATCTTGTTAACATTAGTTAATGCACTGTGAACAAACAATGAACAACTGTATTTTCATTAACTAACATTAACGAAGATTAGTAAATACGCATGGCTAGTTCATGTTAGTTAATACATTAACTAATGTTTAACTAATAAACCTTATTGTAAAGTGTTACCTATAAATTTACATTTTTTTAGAAAATGACAGATCGTTGCGCTAGATAAGAACCTTATTCCTCGTCTGAGATCGTGTAGAGCCCTTTGAAACGGCAATTTTTGACCTTTAATCCGTTGATCCCCATTGAAGTCCACTATATGGAGAAAAATCCTGGAATGTTTTCCTCAAAAACCTTATTTTCTTTTTGACTGAAGACATACAAATCTTGGATGACATGGAGGTGAATACATTTTCGGGAAATATGAATTCTGAAAGGAACAAATCCATTAACTAAGGTCATGCTTCATTTGACAAACAGTTTAAGTTTAATGCTTTATTTTATTAATTCTAATTTTTTTTTTATATTGTGTTATGTCATACAAACACATACATACATTTTTAAGTGTGGCTTAAGTGCAAAAATACTTTTTGGGACTGCCAGGTATCACCACTAGTTTTCTCTTTTTCACTCCCATTCAGATGAGGACAAAGTACCAACAGAAGGAAGCAATGGCATCCTCAACCCAGTTCTTAAATCCCGAACCCTGGGCTCAGATATCAACTGCAGCCTGAACAAAAAGGATCCAAAATGGGACTTAGATCCTCATACTGCTTCAGGAGGATGTCTGAGTGAGAAAAGAGAAGGAGCATTAAATTCCTCTTCTTCATCACCATCTTTATCCCCACTGCAGAAAACTTTTCCAGAACAGCTGAAAGTTTTCAAAGGTGACGACCGCAGTGGCTGCCAGCCCACATCTCCTAAAAACCGTCGGATGTTGTATTCTGGATCTGCCAACAATGGATCGTCTAGACCATCTTTTCCAGGCAGCCTGTTTCCGCTGGAGTCATCACCACGGCACCAGCGGAAGGCTCTCAACATTTCGGAGCCATTTGCAGTGTCTGTACCTTTGCGTGTGTCTGCAGTTATTAACTCTAACAGCACCCCCTGCAGGGCACCAGGCAAAGAACGGGACAGGGGTTTAGGGGGACTCTTTAAGCCTCCTAAGGAGGCAGGACCTCTGGAAGCCCATCGCAGTGAAAGCATTGGCACTGCTGGATTCCCTGTCCACATCAGTAGCAGCAGTGGGAACTTTACATTCACAGACTGGGAGACTGGACTAGCAGGTCACACCAACAGTACTGGGTACAGAGAGCACCCGCTCAGTGACAGCAGTGGAGGCAGCGGATGCAGTATCTATAGCAACAGCAGCTCTTTCCCCATGGAGAAGGAGGATCAGACAGGGGAAAGAGATATTACAGATGCGATCACTTTGGGGACAACAAAGAGTATGACGATTTTAGTGTGTGTTTGTGTGTGTGCGGTCCTGGTATTCCCTACGTTATGGAGACCAAATGTCCCCCAAAGTATAGTAATACCAGTAAATTTTGATCTTGTGGGGACATTTTTTGATCCCCATGAGGAAACAAGCTTATAAATGAAGGGTTTTGAAAATCTAATATAGTAGAAGTTTTTCTGTAATGGGTAGGTTTAGTGTAGGGGGAAAGAATATACAGTTTGTACAGTATAAAAACCATTACGTCTACAGAATGTCCCCATAAAACTTGGAAATCCAACATGTGTATGTGTGTGTGTGAACATAAGTGTATCTTAATTTAGTGAGAATTATTTAAATCTGCATTTGTAAGCTGATTAATTACATTTTAATATAGTTTTTTTTTTTTTTAAAAATACAAAGTTAAACACTGACATACTCTTTTACTCTTTCATTATCATATATTATTAGATATTGAGCAGTCAGATGAAGTAGAAAATAATTCAGATCTACATTTTTAAAAACAATAACTTAGAGGTGAAGTGTGTAATTTTTTCTGTGTTAGAATAGCTTAGAGACAACTAAAAGTACAACATCTGTAAGTTGTAAACACTGTGGCACTTTCACACATTGCCTTGTTTTGAATCCTGACCATTGCCTCAACTGATGGCGTGTGTTTGATCTGGACTGTCAGATATCTAACTAACGGCAGATGTGGGAAGTGTTCGGCAATCACATTGTTTTTGCCGTTCTGTTTGGTGCTAGTACCGCAGAAATTACACACTGTACCTTTAACTCTACTACCCTAACTGATTATTACATTGATTTATCTGTACTTTCTCAGGTAAGGACGCAGAAGTGAGAGAGCTGATAGCCAGTGTGGAGAATTTTGAACCTCAGGTGTCATCTGAGACTAAAGCAATAGGGGAAGAACTGGAAACTACATCAACTCAACAAGAAATGACAAAATTGGAAAAACTGGTATGATTTGAACTGATAAAACACATAGGCCATCTTTGAATTGTACCCCTGTATTTTTAGTAAGATTGAAGTACTACTAGTTTATAACAAGACCAAGTAATTTAGCTGTAAAGCTGCCCAAGATGAAAAGATAACAGTGATTCTATTCTTTTCTGTGTTACTCTATTCCATTCTATTCTCTTCTGTTCTGTTCTTCCTCACGTAACTCCTAATGGGACAGTTCGCCTCCAGATGAAAATTCTGTCACCATTTACTTACCTTCATATCTCTCCAAACCCATAAGTCTTTCGTTCAGCACAAATGAAGATGTTTTTAATGAAACCTGAGAGATTTCTGTCAAAGGCTATGTTCAGACTGTCAGTCCAAATCCGATTTTTGTGAATATCCGATTGAAATCCAATCAGTTTTAGCAAGTCTGAACAGCAAAAAATCACATGAAATGCAATTTTTGGAAATCCATTTCAGTTTGACTGCTCTGATAGGATTTCACGTGATTTATGTGACTTTCTCACGCCATGTAAAAAATTAATGTCAGACGTTGTTATAGGAAACATGCTGAAAGTAGAAACAAGGTCGTGTTGTTGCAAAGTGCCGGACAAGCAGAAAATGACAAATATAACGGAGACATGTTTTGAAACCAGTGGAGACAACAGCACCGAATAAAGCCACTCCTGCTACGTTTCCTCAAAAGACACAATAGTCCAGTGCGGCGGCTACACAGTGTCATGTTGTAAATAATGCTGCCTTCATGTGCTATCGGAAATTTGATAATTCCCACTACTGAAGTCATGATTACGAGCTCATTGCATTCAGTTTTCCAAATGGGAGGGCATTCATGTGCAATTTTTACCTAAGAAACTCGTATTTGCGATAATTCTGAGAGCATGCGAAGGCTCCATTAGACAACCTCTGTATTGCAAACCCTTCCATGTTGGGGTTGTTGTTGTTTTTGCCGTATACTGAACCTATCAACGCAACATCATTGCAATAGAACCAATGCAGATATTCCAGAAAACGAAAGAGTAGCATGAAAACAAATCAAATCTGAACAGTTGCGACACACAATATGGACAGTCAATAATTTTAGATCAGATTCCAATTGGATATACAAATAATCAGATTTGGAATGACAGTTGGAACCTAAGTAACCAAAACTTTGACGCTTCAAAAAGTTCATAAAGACATTTTAAACATATTGTAATCCATAATCAAGTGGTTTAATCCAAAGCTTCTGATGAGACACAATGGCTTTATATGATGAACAGATTTAATTTACTTTTACTCACATATAAACATTGATTAGTGAACATACAGTAAGCACTCAAATAGGGTAAATGGAAGCTCAAGCATGTTTACTTGACATGTGAGAACCAATGAGGTTTGATCTTGTGCGTCAAGGGTTGAGCTTCCATTTACCATATTTGAGTGCTTTATGTATGTTTGTTTATATGTGAATAAAAGCCTAAATTAAATATGTTCATCATATAATGCAGTCAGTCTCTTCAGAAGATTCTGAACTGTTAATGTTTTGGTGGAATGGGTTTTTAATGGAGGGATAGAAATCTCTCAGGTTTCATTAAAAACACCTTCCTTTGTGTTCCAAAGATGAACGGAAGTTTTATGGGTTAGGAACGACAGAATTTAAGTAACACTTTAAGCTACGGTCTTAGAAAGACATAATTGTGGCCTCAGAAATATTATTGGAACAAATGTCTCTAATCAGTCCTCACCTTATTTTCTTATTTTTGTTTCTTTGTGTTTGACAGGAAGTACTCAACAAGGGGTCATCGTCTGGCATGCATCAGAAAGTTTCAGTCACTGAGGCTAAAACAAATATGCTAGATGAACAGGTGAAGCCCAGCTTCACCAAGATGACTGGAAATGAGGAAAGTCTCAAGCCAAGTGGTCAAGCACGGAGAAGAAGTAGTTTGCCCACAAATACTGTATCATCAAAGGGACTCTTTATAGACCTTACCAAAAACGTAATGTTTGATCATTCTGGTGCTACTACGTATAATTCTGTCATGAAGCATTTGCCTGAAAGATTGTTGTCATGTGATGGTGGCTGGAATTACTTGGATAATGATGTCGACAGGACAGACCACAAGAGACTAGAGTCACAAAACATAATAACAACCAATCTACACCTTTCCCCATTTCTCCACCTAAAGGAAACAGATATTCTCCAAGATGCAGAGCCATGCAGTGAAGAGGAACTAAGAACAGATCCCATTAAGGAAGAAAACACTTCCAAAAGTGACTCAAGAGACCGTTCAAGCATTTATGTCAAATCAGATATTCAGACTGCTCTTCACTCTGACACAAAAGAACCATTAATAACAAAGGATATTTGTGAAAAAGAAAATAAGGAGGTTAGTGATGAACCCAGGAAACTTGACTTAGCAGGAAGAATCAAGGGAAGCTTAGAAAGACTCTCAACTTGTCTGAACGAACAGCATTTGACATTGGAAATTTTGTATCAAGATGATGTAGACACATCAGGGAGTAATTTGAGTGGGTTGGATCAGGTTGAACCATGGGAAGACTTGTGTTCTGCCAAGCAGTGGGTGACAAGCCCTCTGCACTCACCAAAACTTGAGGATCACTTACCTATACCAAAGGAGACTATGCCATGTCAAGCCATTCACAGCCAAGTTCTTGAAAAGCCAAAAGTGGACGAGTTGCCTAACAGCAAGAAGGATGAAGCTAAAGAACCAGCTGTGCTTCATGACATTACATCATCTCAAACAGAGGCTGCCTGTGAACTTGTAAACTTTGTAAACCCAACAGAAAACAAAAATGCAGACACGGATGTAGCTTGTTTTGCACAGGTAACAGCGCATATTGACAGAGATAACCGCAAGTGGATGGGAGACAAAGATGACGGCAAACTGGAGATTCCACAGGTTAAGATATCGAAGACATTCACTGATCCAGACAAGACCACTGAACTGCAAAACTTGAGCAAAGCAAAACAGAAGCGCTCTTCTCCCTCGCAGAGATTTCATCGACAGACATCCCAAGAGTCCTGCGTTGTGGAGAGAAGTCAAGAAAACATTAAACCTAAACTCAGGCCATGCTCCCTAAACCTTGATTTAGGACACCAAGGTTTCAGAGACATCTCAAATAGTCAGTATCTGAAAAGTGCAAAGCAATCCGTTGCACAGGAATGGGTGACACCTGAATCCAAGCATTGTAGCTCATCCCTAGAGTTGGAGCTATTCCTGAGTGGCTCCAAGGCACCTATGCGACGCAACTCTGCACCAGTCAGTGTGTCATCAGTTCGCACTGCATTCATGATCAAAACCTGCCAAGCTAAAGCTGTTCCAGTTATTCCACCAAAAATTCAATACAGCCACATACCTCATGCCCTACCTGAGGGGGGCACTGATCAAGTCAGTAAAAGTACATCTGAAAAGAAACCTGCCAAGAGCAAGTTGGGAAAAGCAAGTTCTGTACTTCCCCTCCAGAAAGTCCACAAGGAGGACCTGCCAAGCCTTGAACAATCATCAGGGGTTCAAAGACAGAAGCCCACGAACAATGCGACATGCAACGAGAATTTCAAACCAACAGCCATTCCAGATCTTCCAGTGTTGAGAAGGAAGCGATCTGCAAATGGGGACTACTTTATGGATCGTCCTAGACCTGAGCGCTCAACACTTCTTCAGAGATCGTCCTTCAGAAATCGCCCAAGACCTCAAAGTCTCATCCTGTTTAGCCCCCCTTTTCCAATCATGGACTACCCTCCCGTAGGGGAAGATGGTAAACTAGTCCTGTCTCCCATTAAAGCTGAAGCATCACCATTTGATGTCTATGCAAAAGAACTAGCTGAAAACCTTAAAACTCCAGAGGGGGTAACCTTGCGTAATAAAATGACTTTGCCAAAGAGTGGACAAAGGCTTGAGACCTCAACCAGTTGCTTTTACCAGCCACAAAGGAGGTCAATGATATTTGACAACAGAAGTAACAGGCAAATTGAGTGAGATAAGACTGACTTGTAATTGGCCATCATGTGATAACAAGCGAACTTCTAGCTTATCAAATGTGACCGAGTGTCAGTATACCTTATAGAACACACAAACGATGCTTGGAAATCAAGGTGCCGTTAATCTTGATAATCAGAACTGTAAGTATTAAGCTTTGTGTAAAATGCTGCTGCTGCTAAGGATTTATATCAGAGATTTTTTTTTTTTTTTTTCTATCTTTGCAAGAAAAACTGAAATATGCCTAAGGATATACCTGGGAAACTCAGCAGGCTCCTACTGTATATGTAAATACAGACTGTACAAGCACATCTCAGTTTAATTTGACTCCATTCCCTTCCTGTGGAACTGAAGGTCTTTGTGTCTGCTGTTACTTTATCATGATTGGAACGTATTATGTTTACAGTTGGAGCATTTATAAATGATCTACAAATCTACATGATAAAATTAGGTGTTCAGCATGCCAGCCAATAAGTTAAAACTATTAAAATAGTTACAATATCAACAAAAAACAAACATTTATTTATTCAATAGTGTCTTGTTTTGTCATCGTCATACAAAAAAATGTACTCTAAAGAGTAAAAATCAATTTGTACAGATGTTTGGGGTAAAAGTCCAATGATTTGAAGATAGTTTAAAGGTCAATGCTCTTGAATAGTTCAAACATTGTTTCAGGCTGTGTTCTCTTCTCTGGTGAATATAGTAGATGCAGGTTTTTTTTATTTTTTATTATATTTTCAAATCTCCTGATTACTTGGTTAACAGAAATGTATGAAACAAATATAGTGAGGTTTCAAAAAATAAGAATATAAAGAAACTGCCCATATTTTATATAAACTATAGAGCAGAGAAAATGTATTTTGAAGCAGACAGGGACAAGGATGAAAAATGATGAAGTTGTCAGTTATTGTAACCAAAGAACACTAACCTTGTAATATGCTCTTTTTGTATTCAGTCACATTGGATTTATTGTATGTATTCCATTCTAAACAAAATAATAAAAATACTTCACATGTAGTGTGTACACTGTGACATATACTTAATCACTTCAATGCCGTATTTCTATTTGCATATTTTTCTGTAATGTGAGGGTACATATAAAGCAGAAATTAAATATACAGTATGGGAAAATGGGGTATGTTTTGCCACTTACTTACAGTTGTCTTTTAGGCAAATATAAATGATAAAAAAAATCACGTTTGATATTTCAGGATGTGTGCAAAAATGGAAAATGTGTGACATAGAAATGTGAACCCTACATAAATAGTGAAGTGAAGAGGTTCAGGGACACAATTTGCTTCATTCTGTAGGGGTAAGTTGAATCACTGGGGAATATAGGAGCAATTTACATTTAAAAATAAAACAATGGCCATACTTTCACATTGCAAAGTCTTATGTTGGAGAATAATATTCACATTTTTATAAACCAGCCAGGTTTAATGGTATTTGAATGTAGTGTAATGATTTACAATATTTTAATAGTATGTGTTGTAGTATTTACTGCAGTTGCATGCACTGATCACTACTATCAGATAAACCTGACACACTTTACACTAAAGCGATATATATCTTGAATACATTGTAAGTCACATTGAGTAAAAGTGTCTGTCAAATGTGTAAATGTAAAGCTAGCTACCATTTTGAAAAAAATGATTCATTTAAAATACATCTATAAATGCATTTACCAAGATGCGCGGTTATATTTTTGGTTATATTGGAGAAGCTTTGATATAAGACCTAATAATTATATGCAATGTTTTTACTTTACTAACAAATTCTTATCACATGATGTGATGGTTAAAATACATCTTATTCTACTCTTGTTTACTCATTAAATAATTAAAATTAGAGTTGTGTTTAAAAAATGCACAATAAACGCAAATAGACAATGTAACTGTGAACTTATTTTGACATTAATTTTTATTTAAAAATGTGATAAACCAGTCTTGAAACACAAGATGTTGTTCCAGAGTAAATGTAAATAACTATAGAAATACCCTGTAAGAAGAGTCTACTTTAAACAAAGACTTCCTTTATTTATGCAGCTAAGATACATCATGGAAATTTGAGTACAGAGCAAAAGCCAGCTTGTGTCTGGCAAGCAAATTTATAGAGAATACTTGCAAAATGTGGAAAAGTTACTTTGTATTATAAAATAATACCATATATGTATATAAAATATAGTTCTTTCATATAACAGTAACAATCTGAGAATTGTGAGTGATAATGCTAGCATGCAAATCAATCCATATCTAGAGAAAGCCTGTCAGTAATTCCTCTCAAGTTACATATTGTTTTCAGATTTGAAAGATCTAACTTGCCACTTGTGTATATTGAGATATTTAGGTCAAAGACACTTACAAACTTGATGAATTTGGAAGACAGTTGCTTGGAAACAACAACAATGCAGAGTCACTGAATGACCTGCAGCAACCAAAACACCTCATTTTAAAGAAACATATAAATAAAACAATAAACTTAGATTAAATTCCTTTCAAAGCACATGTTACTTTGCTTTAGAATTCATTATGATTTGGCGAATGTACTGCTTGACTCATCACGGACTTTGATCTTCATTTGCACCTGCAAAAGTTTTAGTAAAGTCAGTTGTGACAGATGGTCAAAAATGTCACGTCTTATTATTAAATCCATAAAATAAAATCATGTTCATAAGGCCAAGTTAAATAGGTTAAATTGGCTGGACAGTGACTACAGTATGCACTATATTTAACAAACTCTTTAATAATAATTCTAGTAAGACTCAAATCAGGCATGATTTTGGATATAGTTTATGTCTGAAACAAATCTACATATATAAAAATATATACCTGTAGGAAAGTACAAAAAATAAATAAATAAATAATAATAAAATACCTGTTCTAACATGAACTGAAGTGGATCATCTGGTCTATCAAAAACCAGTTTCTCTGTGATGTCCTGAAATAGCACAAATGTGAATGTGAGTGAAAAAATTCAAAACAATCATTCTTGTCCTGGATGATTGGTAGTTAGTCAGAGCTCTTTTTGCTGTAATACCTAAGTAGTTTTATTAAATAAACTGAAATAATTCAATATTTTAATAGCATATACACGTAGCTAACCGTTTTACTTGTTATTTGGAAGTTCTATTAGAGCTCTGAATTGTCCTTCGCCATTTTGTGCTAAGCCATTCATCACTGTCTACCATTTTCTTCCTAAGAAAATATATCAGTAGCTGCAGCTTTGTTCTTTCTCACCTGAAATATCTGAAGAATATTATGAGTCTCCATATATTTAACAGAGCGTTCATAAGGATCCGTGAACACTGAGGTACCACGAAAGCTCTCCGCACTCTCGGTGATAAGCAGTTTTTCTGATAGAACAGAATCTGCCATCTCACAAAGTTTATGCTAATGTAGTGTACTAAAAACGACATATACAAAAAGTAAGTTGCGAAGTGTACTTCCGAGTAGCATTATAACTCAAATAGTTAGCGTTCGCTTTTTTAGAAAGTATATCAAATGCATTACCTCTGTTAAAAAAATAAATAAATAAATAAATAATAATAATAAAAAAAAAGATTAAACTTTAGTCCGTTTTATGTTAATATAGAGAAATGAGACCGCGTATCTCGAATACAACTAGAGCAGGACTGTTTGAAATGTCACCCAGTAACCCCTAGCAACTGTATACAAAAGGCTTGGATGATGTCATTGGGCACAGTTCCCTGGGACAGCGCCTTTGATAAAGAATCGTGAAGAGTCTAGAAAAGCGTTGTTAAAACGCAAAAAACTGCATTCGTACGGTCGAAACTGTACTTCTGCAGTTTATGCCAATTTTACGATCTATTTTTGGACAAAATCTACCTCAGAAGACCTCGGGCTAACGTTTACAATGCGACTGACAAAGGAAAGGAGGGGCTAAACCGCCGTTTCTAGGTTGCAAGTCGTCCTCAGCTGACACCTCGGCCTACAATGGGTGCATTTTATGTAGGGCAGACGGTGTGCGTGTCCCCCGGTGAACCTCTCGGTAAAACGTTGCTGTTCATGTTTATAACCGAAAGGGGGAACTCAATATCAAGAAAAGCTTGCTACCAACGGAAACCTCCTACTAAGCGGAATGATATGGAGGAGAGGGATTGTTACATGTGACGAAATATTTACGTGAGCCAAGGTCGAACAGCTTTTATCAAAAAAATAATATACGCAAACATGCGTAAATATGCCACTTTTGACGTTTGGCATCAGAAAATCTGGGATGCGCGGCCGTAAATTAAAATTATATCGCTGCCAATTTCCAGACATAAACATATATGTATGTTAATTAGGCTAGTGTTCACTGCTATCATAACACTAAGAAACGATCATTCTTTCGAAGGACTGTATTCTTCTAATATATATATATATATATATATATATATATATATATATATATATATATATATATATATAATGCTTTAACAAAAATCAGCGCATAAAAAAATCACTTAGGATTGAAGGTTGATTATTCCTCGTCTAGACTACAGACGACCGCGCGCGCGCACACACACACACACACACACACACACCTGTCATTGTCTAGACTGGGGGGTGTCGGGGGGAGGGGGTGCTCAGTGTGGCTGGGGGACTCACTATTGCATTTTGTGTCAGTCACAACGGCTCTGTGAACGTATTGGTGAACAAAAAAAGTTCGGTGTCACTTTTCACGATCTGATTGGCCAGCAATCCCGTCAGCAACTCTCCTTACGTTTCCTTGAGGTCAGCTAGGGACGTTAAAAAATAAATAAATGGGAAAATAGAAATGCGTAGAAAGTAAAAGGCACGGTGAAACAATCTAGCTTGTTGGTCTTCAAACTGACGGGCAGTGTCACCATCCAATGTGGGACCAGATGTAATTTTGAGAAATTTATTGACATCGTCCCTAACCAATCTAAAGTAGGCTATCTATAAATGATCAACATGCAGGATTCTCGGATGACTGGCCTTTTTGATCGAGGATGGGACATGGATTTCAGGGAGTTTAATTTGCGCCTATAACACCAAATAACATTAATCTCCTGGTAATGTATGCGTTTCTTCGTGCGCAATAATCAACGCGTAAAAGCAGAAACTCCTCAAAAAGGGCGCACCGAAATTCTCAACGGAAAACGGTGCACTTGTACACTGACCGATAATTAAGAAACTGAGGATGCGTAGTGTCCATGCTGGTTCAAACACAACAATTGGATAAAGGCAGAATAGTTTCACTTTCAGAGCCACAATGGAGCCAGTTTCAACGTTCCTCGCCGCGCGGAAGGGAGGGCGTGCGGCTCACCGATTGGGGTAAAGTCATGTTGAACGATTTATATCGCAACCTACGTGCTTCAAGAAAGTCCATTCTGTTCCAATCGCCAGTAGAAAGGCGTGGCTGCCCAAAATCTTCGACGAATAGTGAAAAAATGGGAGGGCACGAGTGAGCTGCGTGATGTCCTCTCCGAAGGTAGGCTGCAGCGTGTGTTTATTGATGAGATGAAAGAAGATGGAAGTGAGAAATGAAACAAAGTAAGGGACAATATTAATAAACTCAGTCCTTGCCTGGGGAAAACCGGGGAAGCTGTGAAGCGCTGTAGCCACTGGAGAAGAAAGCA
This sequence comes from Elopichthys bambusa, assembly GCA_037101425.1. NCBI lineage: Eukaryota > Metazoa > Chordata > Actinopteri > Cypriniformes > Xenocyprididae > Elopichthys > Elopichthys bambusa. The sequence continues at coordinate 3,795,020 of CM074434.1, forward strand.
GCAGGTAAGAAATAGGGAGAGGGAAGGGAGGGGGAGGGTACTTATACCTACTATTTATGTTAGGCTATTTATAAGAGTAATAGCAGTCATCCCCTAGATATGTGGTGATAAAAACTTAAGCATGAAGCATATACGAATAGCTCAAACACAAGACTTTAGTCCTTGTTTATCAATATTTCACACATAAAGCAGCTGTGAAGAAAAGAAAAACTTCGCGAAATTACATTTAGTTGTGACACTCTGGATTATAGGAGCTGTAGGCTGAGTTCTCTCGCAACATCCCATGTTTGTCTGAAATTAAACAAAAAGACTCGTGGTTGTCTGAAGTGACGTCTCAGGTAAAATGACCATATAATTCACTCATTTTCTACTTGTTTAGCAGTTGTGGCAGGCTATGGAGACTTTGTCTGTAGTTTTTATAAGTAGTATTGTTTTACTAAGGCTGTGCGTTTTAATATTTAGAGAAGTGTTAAACGTAACACTGAACCATGACACGAAAAGCACAATACGACTCAACAGAGCCGCTAGGGACTTCCCTACATACGACCAAAATATTTGATAGAATAACACCGCGCTAACCGTGTGTTAAGTGTCAAGATTAAAGCCCGACAGCGCCACAAGACTAAATGTTCTGTTTAACTAGCGGAATAAACGAGATAGAAATGATTATTTCAACATTTCAGCCGCTTATCCTGACTGAGTCCTGGTATTTTCCGGGCTATTGCTAATATTTTATTGACCCCGGTAGATTTGCGCGCTAGCCTCTGGTTTCGGGCTATCTCAGACAAACACAATTGTTACGAATATTTTGTGTAGACGTTGTTAGCTGCTCGGACAAATTCTACACGAAAGTATGGAGTTTTGTAGGGAGTGTATCTGGCGCTTTACCATGTCCGTTATTTGTCATCATTGAATTAGGATACGCAGCCTAACGAAGTGACCGAAATTTTAGTCCTCGCGCCAAGTACGTAAAGAAACCCATATTTAGTTCCAGTTACAAAAGATAAATGCCCATCTGTTCTGTTTTCTAATGCTTGTACTCACTGAATGACCTCTTTTTGACTCCGTGTTGTGAAGTGCCAGCTTGTTGCCTATAACGCACGCGTTTGTAGGCTAAGCAAACAATAAATCACTCGGCCATTTTAACACAAAAAACTTAATATGGCAAAACAGAGAGGAGCTCCTCTTCATTTTTTGGAGGTTACGGGGCCTTCGAGCTGCGGTCCGATCACAGCGCTGATTGTATTGTTATCTCTGTGTAGTATACGAGACGGCGGGTATGAGAGCCATGGCACTGGCCCGTAGTGGAAAAACACACCAGACACATTTTTCATTAATTTATCATATGCCCTCTGTTCCCCGATGCTGTATTATAAAATGTCTGGCTTATATAATCTGTTTATTTATAGCAAATGACATGAAAAGGTTGTCAGTTATGTGGGGAGATTCTATCCGATGTTGCCTACTTTGATTATTGGAATGTTTTATCTGAACGAATGAGCTGAAAGAAGGAAAACCCTGTTATTTTGCGACATAAACACAAAGTAATAATCTTATTTTAATTTCCAGTGTTAGCAGTGAGTATGTTTGTTCGCTTTTTTATTTTTATTTTTTGGATTTGCTGACCGCCAGTCTCTCAGACGGTCATTGCGGCCTTGGAAGTTTGACTGCTACCCTTTACTTATTGATAAAAAAAAAAAAAAAAACACGACTTAGCTATATTTTAACGGTCAAATATTCCTTAATTCGACGTTAAGGATTTTTAGGAGTAAAGGAATATGAAGTACAAGCAATTTGTTGTTATTAAAAAAGAGGTTTGCACTTGTAAATCATGGCCTCTGTTCTATTAACCCTCTGTGCTGCTCTACGTTAATATATTTGTTGCTAGCTCAAAACTGTTAGCCAACCGTCAGTCTCCTAAACCTGTGGATGTCTAAATAACATTTTTTCTTTTTTTAGCCTACTTAAATCAATGTTAAATGTAGGCAGCTTCGTGATAAAAACTTTAATCTCTCTCTCTTTACATTTCTATGGTTCACAAGAGGGTGATGTATAGGCTAGGCGTGCATTAACGTAAGGCAATCGAGCCTTAAATCATCATAAAATATTATAGCGTTTTCTTTTTGCTTCTAATATTATTACAAATGCATACTTGCGTCAGAAACAATAATTCTTTCACAATTTTATCCCCCCCCCAACCTCCCCCCCTCCACTATACTATACTACTTTTTTTTTTTTTTTTTTTTTTTTTTTTTTTTTTCTGATACCGACCTCCTTTTTATGTTTTTGTAAAATTCTTCGTGGCTCTGCAGGTAGGGCAACGTCGAGTAAATTAACTCTTTCTATATCTATGGCAAATTAAGGATTTATTTTAGTCAGCTCCTTTAATGAAAACACAAGTTATAGACTATTAGTTTATGAATCAAGCTTTTCCCCCACATGTACAAGACTGCTCTGCTTACACGTTGTTCCTTATTATGCACCTGTTTAATTCATTTAAATCCGTTTTTAATCGCGTATGTGTATCGATTTTTTTCCAGTGTTTCATGGATGATTTGGACAGTAGTTAGAATGGGGAGGAGGGCCTTGGCTGCGTTCAGGTTGTTTGTCTGTCAGCATTAACATCTTTTAAAGTGCTGTATATGTGAAAAAGACCTTGAGATGTATGTTTTACGTTAGTATACGATAGTGTTTACCAAAACCGAAAATAAACGTTTTAGTTTTACTTGAATGTGTTGCAAATACAAATACATTGGAAGTCCCAGTCACACTATCCTTATGCCAGTGTGTCTGCTGCAATTGTTTTCCACGTGTTATTGCACCATAGTTTACTAAATGGGATTTTTCTTATTACATTTCTGTAATGAGTTTCTGTGCTTGGAAATATGTGACACTTATGTTTTTAAAGATGTTTGTGCGAGTTGTTTATTCTCGAGTGGCTTTATGTTTCTTATTGAGGTACCTTAAACAATAAGGTATTGCTGATAAGTTATATCATATAGCTAAACATTAACTAAGAGCACTGCTTTCCCAAACATGAATTATCAATATGTATGTATTCATTTTTATGTGGATTATCTTTCATTTTCCCACTTATTTGTTCGCTCTAAATAGTAATGTGTTTATTGGTGCAATAATTGACCTGAAAGGGAAATTGATTGTTGCTTATGCATAATGATTGAGTTGAGTTTAGGCATTATTGTGGCAATAGAGGTTGTGATCATAATATATGTTTTCAAGCATATTTTATTTTTACATTCATGCTCCATGACCTTTGAACAGTGTTTGTGGATGTTTAATGATATGGCAAAGTGCTTTAATTTCTGTGTGTGATTATTGATTTATTTATTCGGCATGTGATAGATGCAGTATTAATACATGTAGACTTAGGATTAGTGGACTATAATATGAATTTATATTCCTATTCTTAATGTTCACTAAAGTTTTTAAAACATGTTAAACATTCTTTTGTCTATTTTTGGGGAGATTGAAATGATAAATGTGGCCAAAAAACAACAAATAAATCACGATCTTAGGAATATTGGGATTTGTGGATCAAAAGAAGGCATTGTGTGCTGTTTATTTTGGAAACATCAAACCCTCTTAGTGCTTCAAAAGTAATGCTCACATGCCACAGCAAGAGACTATTAAAGAGTTTGTCAGTTGCCTTGCAATTGATTATTTGACAGAATGACACTTTAGAAAAATGCGAAATTACAATTAAACAATTACAGGTGTACAAAATTTCAATGATATTGTAAGATGATTGATCACAGTGGGTAGGGCCATTCTAATTATACTAAGAATGGTTCATGATAGCATTGATTACTGTTATACTGTTTGCTGTACCATTAGACCAGAGGTTACTAAGTCAGATTACGGGGATATCTTAACCTTCTTACCAGTTTGGATGGTGACCTTCATTAATGTAATTAAATGTCAAGGTCAGATAACTCCTATTTAAGGAATCTTGTGAGAATCGGGAGAATGAGAGAATAAAAGAGAGCCAAACACACATGACCAGGTTAACTACCTAGATGCAGAACTGACGCTAGCTATACTGTACATTATGAACACACACACACACACACTTGTATATGTGGTTTATAAGGACTCTCCGTAGGTGTAATGGTTTTTATACTAACCCTACCCCTAAACCTACCCATCACAGAAAACTTTAGGCATTTTTTGAATTAAAAAAAAACTGTTTAGTAGGTTTACAAGGACACAGGAAGTTTACATTCTAATACCCATTTTATTATACACATTTGTGTCTTCATAAACCATATATACAAGAACACACACATGCAGGAGTGAATGTCCATACAGTTTCAATTGAGGCAAGAGCTGAAAAATATGGTACCTTTTTTCTGTTGAACTGGCATACTGCTCAGATCACACAAACGTATTAATAATCAATCGTATGTATTGTCAGTAGTTGACAGTACTAAGAGGGGAGTTTTTTTTTTTAAATTTATATAAAGGCATTTGACCTTTTGGCTTTTCTTCCTTTACAATGTGGTCGCAACAGCTACATTTTAGCCTGACATATTTTTTTCATATCATAATGATCATGTTATGTTCAGTTTGATTGCTTGGTATCCTGTGTCTGTGTCACATGGTTTGAGGAAATCCTTGACCATAGGATAGTTAACAGCACTCCTTCCTGAATTGATATCCTGTATTATTTTAACATAATGTCGATTCTAGGGTTTCAATTATGCAAACGTGCATAACAAGAATTCTTTATTTATTCTGATGTTCTGGGCCTAACCAGTAGGAGGAGTCATTTTACTTTAGGGCTGTTTGTGTTGTTTTTTTCTTGATTTTCTAAGATAAATCCAACTAATTACTGCTAACACATAAATATGTCAAAATGGCCTTAATATGTAGCTGAAGACAAAACAACAGGCACAAAAACTAAAACTAAAAGTCAGAACATGAAAGAACTAGCGAAATTCTGTATTGAGCTGAGAGAATTATAGCTTGTTTAGATCCATTCAAATACTGTAACTCATTGTAAGAATTTTAATACATGATGATGTTTCTCTTACGTAGAAGAACAATTTTACATCAAAACTCATGACATAGCCTGAGGGGAAACCATGGTAACAATGGTCAGACACAAGACACAGGCAATTTGTTCACACTTTGATTTTCTCTGCTTTCTTTCATGGGTCTATAACAATAAAAATATATATCCAGCTCTTTTGCAAAAATACATCAGTATTTAAGTTTGCATATGTATAAAATGTGAAAATGGCTTAAAGATGATGCTAGTATCCCATGAAGTCAGAAAACGCAAAAAGATACATTATTACACTCAAAAAACAGTATCTGTTTTTGCTTTTCACACTGATCTCAGAACAGTTGGTTTTTGTTGAAGCTATGAAACTTAGATGCTTGTGTTAGCCATTGAGAAAACATTTAGAATTGGATTGTAATTGGGCTGAATTTCAGGTTTTTTTTTTTTTTTTTTGCTTTTAGTGAATGCTTGCAATGTAATTACTTGACAATTTAATCTGAGAGATCTATCAGAATTAGCGAGCTATCCACTTTTCCTAATTGAGCTGAACATTCCCTTACCCCTAGGCTTTATCTTAGAAGAATAAATTCTATTCTTTTTTTTTATTTTACTGAATACGAGGTTAGTCTTGATTTCCTAATTTTCAGACTATTTTTAAGAATGTGGAGATAGGGCTGGTTGGACACGCTCAGAGACTAGATCTTTGATTCTTGTAGAGTGTGTGATTTTGGGGCAGATACAGAGCTTCCCTCCACTAGTGGGACTTTAGTTGTGAGTGGGAATGCCGTACGCAACAGCTCGCGGGTTTAAAAGGGAATTCTTAATATAGGCCTCGACTGTATGCTAAATCCAGGTCAAAGTTGAAACCCCTTTGTCTTTTATACATGTGCCCCTCTAAAAGTGTAATTGTGCTTCCTTGAACAGCAGCTGCTTCAGTGTTCACTAGTGACGGAGACGTCCTTGCTCTCTTCTCTTGATGCATTCTTCCCACTTGTAACACATCGTAGTTTGTACTGTGCACTCCACGCCATTCACCTCAGATGACCTGACCGAGGCAGTGTCACCGACTCGTGCTATCTCATTCACACACCCACATAGGGAAAACCAGTTTTAGGCAGCAAGGTTTAGACCTCACCTGGCAGAGTAGTAACATTTACCATTTCAAGAAGAGTTGCTTTGGTACAATGGGGATTTTCCACACTGAGTGTGCCAAGAACTCTTTCCCGCCCTTTTGCATACATAATTGTCAGTCATGTGTTGCAGCATTAACTTGGTGAATGTTTTTCTGCCTAAAGTTCGATGTGAAGTTACACTTGTGAAATAAGTAAGGATGTATTTTCAGTATGACATTGTCACAGTGCAAAATCTCTTTTGCTTTCCCAAGGCTTGTCTGTATTGAACGTAAAAAAAAAACGAGTCAGAGAGTTTGTTTTTGGTACATGAAAATAAAAGCCTTTTCTCTTATATTTTAGTCAGAAGGCATAAGATAAGATACGCACGTCGCAAGGATCTTTTCAGCATGTCTCTTTAAACGCATAAACGAGTACACAGGCATTTCACTGATGTGAAAAATGTATCTTGGATTCTAATAGGGAAGTTGTATGTTTGCCAAGGTGCTTTCGTGTCCTCAGCTAACCCCGGCACTCATATGGTTTTCTACAAGTCTTAGTGAGATCACTGCCATTTCTAAAGGAAAATATCTGGAAATGGTTTGTAAAAGGGAGATGAAAAAATAAAACAGAGGTAGTCAAAGAGTTCTCTCTTAGAGTTTGGCCAAGTTTACTTCTTATTTGTTTACAACCGGGCTGTATAAAACGGGCCTGACAAACGCAAGGGAGGGAGCCGCTTTGGAGCACAGCAGAGCACTCAGAGATAGAATGTCCTCCATTTTGGAGAAAAGGGCAGCTCCAAACGTGTTCACTGTTCCAATAGGAGAAGTAATAACGACACATGGGCTAACAGAAACGGCGGCACAAATGCGGAATCGAGTAAAGGCTGTTTCACACATTACCACTCCACATTGTTAACAAGTCTTTATTGTTACTGGCAAGACTAGTTTTCGAAGACGATCGGTGATGTGGCTGTGCAAAACAGTGGAGGATCTGGTGGGACAAATATATAATGTATCATGTTTCTGAGAAGACAACAACTGTCATCGAATGCACGCGCACACACACACACACAGAGTGTTAGCGAGGTATTCTGTTTAATTTAGTCCAGAAATATAAAACTAAAAGATGATGCATATATATATATATATATATATTTAAATCCTGCTAAAAGAACTACAACATGTAGACTCTTCGTAAAGGTCACGATTCTGTATCTTTATGTAAATATTTTAAAGGCATATTCTGCCCCCTGAGACCCTGGTCTTAAAACAGGATCAGTTTGTATTGTGTGTGTTGCTATAGTTTGAGGACATTTGTCTGTGACTTGTGTCTGGTTCATAGGGGAGGGAACAAGCCTCACGTTATTGCAGTGTCTCTATCCAGGTGTTGTTTATCCTACTCTGTATTATGTGGCCATTTTGGAAAGAGCACTTGACGTTTTTATGGGTATGTATGAACTGGGCCAGCTTAAAGAGGACAGCTGCAGAACTGAGGAAACATTTTCAACGTTTTGAAGTAAGAATGGCCTTGAAAACTCTGTGCATAGGTGTGCATACCTGTTGCCAGGACAGTTATTGTTGCCAAGGCAATTTTTGGCAGAGGTGCAAGTGTGCGAATTGTTTTCTGGCCAGTAACATTTTTGAGATTTTTTAATCTACAATTTCCTCACTGATTAGCAAAAACAAGAGAATACAGAATCATATTTTTATACTATTATGAATCATTTGGTAGTACTGTTAGTGCCAATATTGTTGCTAATTTTGCCAATCATGATTTTATAGCATTATATATTTTTTAACCACCAGTGTAAGTTATACAAACAAATATTTTTCTTTATATGTACAGTTATGTTAGGTATATGTACCTATGTTCAGGACAGGTGTAACAAGGCGATTGGACAGAGTGTGTTGGAAATGTTCCTGAATTGTTTTCAAGCCATCCGAACACAATTGTTTTAATCTGCAGTCTACTAAAAGCAGAGAACAAAGAATTATACTTATGTTGTCTACTATGAAACATTTTGTAGCGTAATTATCTTTTGATTAGGGCTGCAACAATTAAATGATAATAATCAATAGTAGCTGAGGTCACAGAGCAAGATACAGCAGAAAAAAATGTGACAAGTAATAGAGCAGTCCATAATAAACGTTTTAAAGAAGGTCATCTGGGTTTCTGGGTCAGGTGCTTTGAGTGCTGGTATTGTTCAGTGCAGTTGCAAGGTTTTTGTCTGTAGTTTTTACTGTTCTTATAATGTAAGAATTTATTTGCATCTTGCAAAACAGTGTGTCCCAAAAGTACATGTGTGTTTATATATATATATATATATATATATATATATATATTAGTGCTGTCAAACAATGAATTGTGATTAATCGCATCCAAAATAAAAGTTTGTGTTTACATAATATGTGTGCACTGTGTATATTTATCATGTATATATATAAATACACATACATGCATGTATATATTTAACAAAAATATATTTATATATAAAATATTTATATAATATAAATTATATATAAATACATACATACATATATATATACAGTACATGTATACATGTAAATGTGTGTGTGTGTGTGTGTGTGTGGTAGTAGTAGTAGTATATATAAAGGGATGGTTGGGATGATTGAAAAATAATTAGTCTCTTCATTACATGAAAAAGTACTGTGATGAAAACGTATTAATATGCTTAGAAGAGGGAATGTGTATGTAGAACAATCTATATCTATTCTAACAAATATGCCTATACAGCATTCATTACATAGACTTCTTTGCACATTGAAGATTATTTGTTTTAAATATAATACTGAAAATAAAACTTGTCAGTTTTATCAGATTAATCAAAGAATGAATCACCAGAAATAGTTGCTGCCTTACCTTTTAATCACAGTCAGTATTGTTGCTGATAGTGACTGTAATTCTGTAGAATTATATTCTAGAAAATGTACATAGTGTGTACCAGTGTATGTGTTATACAAGCAACTCTTTTGAGGCATTTACTTGATTTCTTTTTTTTTTTTTTTTTTAGAATTAATTTAAACATATGATTGAATTGTTTCCTACACCTTAGGTGTATGTAGCTCGGCCAGGACACTTTCACACATACAGCCTTTTATGGAAAACATATTTTACCATTTAGAGATCGTGTGTGATCAGGACCTGTTGAGAAATACTGGTAAATGAGAAGCTGGAACATTACAGCTGTAAAATTTTATAATTTATAGAGTTGCATGATTTTGGATAAACTGATAATCACATTTTGTTTTTCTTTTCAAATAGAGATCACGATTCTGAACAGACTAACTAAACTAAATTCTGAACTAAACAAAATAACATGTAATTTAGTAGAGGTTCTGCCAAAATGTTAATTGCTGCAGTCTATCTGAAATGTTTATTTAATTTGAAATAATTATTTAAAAAAAAAAAAAAAAATTGTTTGAATGAATAATTCAGTGACTCATATTTCACTTCATTACTGGATGAATCAGGGTTTCTGAATGAATCGAATGAATGAATGATTCAATGACAAATACATTTTTTAACAGTCACTTGTCGCCACCTACTGATGTAACTGATGTAATGATACAATCAAGTTACTTTCAAAAGGGCATTTGCTCTATTTTGATCTCTACTGTAGACATCAGTGTTTATATCCGAACTATATACTTTTATTACAGTTCTTCTATGATAATTTGGATATTTGTAACATGGAAATAACGATACTGTGTGGTTGAAAAGAAGCTGTTTCATATTTTGATGCCAAGGTGTGAATAGAATCTTAACGTTAAAAAGTTGGAAAGCAAAACTGTTACTTTTTTGGACAGCAGATGTTGTATTTTACAGCAGTTTAGGAGGCTTAATGTATCCAAGAGTGTCCAATATAAAGATGTCAAAATTCTTTAAACCTACTGACCTTGACACAATGATATCATTATGTTTGTTTGTTTTCCTGCATGCTAGTTGCACCTTATGACATTGTTGGTCACACTAACTTGGTTTTTTAATATTTATAATATTTTGATAAAACGGCTTCACTTTTTTTTCTATAAATTAATAATAAATTGCTATGCCATTATTTCATGCCCCAAATGAATTTTCATTGAGAAATGAAAAACTTGTTCATCATCACAATGGCTTTAAGATGATTCCATTCAAGTCATAGTATGTATGAATCACATTTCTAATGTATTTTCAAATAAATTAATATTCGGGCAAAAAATTTGTGCCATGTCACTTGTCGTTTCCAGGCAGTTGTTGCCAAGGTAATTTGGCAGAGGTGAAAGTGAATTGTTTAGCCAGTCTCACACAATTATACAGAATGTTTTTTTGTTTTGTTTTGTTTTTTTACTTTTTTGTTGTAAAAGCAGAGAATATGAATAATTTGCATGATTTTTATTCCCTAAGACAAGTGCAAACCCCAGTTTATATACACACATTTGCTAATCTGTTTAAATAAAAAATACTTGACAATTTAATTGATTGTAAAAATAATTGTTAGCTGCAGCCCTATGTTTTAACACCGTTCATGCAGCTGTTTCTGATGGTACTTATAATTCTATAGCATTATTTTTCATAAGTGTGCAACAGTGTGTGAGGTTATACAAGCAACTTTTGTGGAAGGCATAATATTTTCTAGATGTGCAACTTTTAATTCACTTAAATGAATACTGCAGTGTGATGACCCCTCATCAAAAGGATTGTTACGAAGTTTTTAATTAACTAAGTTTTCAATTAAGTCACATCCTTATTTTCATTGATAAGTTGGAGAACATTAATGAGATTTTGGCTGTTTCTGTGTAAATCTTGTGAAATGGTTGGCTGTCCTAACACGTTGCAATTGCAACATGGTTATTAATCTGACGACACAGGGTTTCTAAAGGCCTTATATTTTGACACTGGAGATTTGGCAGACTGGGCTGCTTTATTGGAATTACTAGAAAAAAACAATACCATTGTTTAAGAAAGAAAGAAAGTAATAGAAAGAAAAAGAAAGGAAGGAAGAAAGAAAGAAAGAAAGGTTTCCTGTTTACATTGCAATGTACTGACAGTGTATTCATTTCCTTGTGTGTAAATACGATGGCAATAGGTATGTACACAGTTTTCAAGCGTGCTCCTATTTGCTATCATTTCAGTCAGGATTCTAGCTTGATTTCATTGCTATGTAATTTTCAGTGAAAGATTTTATGCTTTACCCTAATTGTTTTCCACTAACTGTAATAAGTATCATGTAATCAGGTCTTGTCTGACACTATGATATATTTATATTTGGGCTGTCAGTAGAATAACATTTTTAATTGCGATTACACCTTTTTTGTGCAATTAATCACACACTTATTAAAATAAGCATATACCATTTATCTTGATTAACATGCTCATTTTGTCATCATTTGCTATAGTAATCCATCAGATTGAAGGGTGATTCTCGCAAAACTTTTCTGCATGCTTTTATTTTAAGGTAAATTTAGGTGTCTTTCCAAAAAAGGACATCTGGAGACTCCAAAAGGCCAGATTTACTAACAGCTTGCGCCAGCGCAAACCCTTTTTTGGCGTTAAAAAACTACTGTCGGGATTTACTAAAGACATGCAGTGCAAAATTAGCGCTGAAAAGTTGTTGTTGCGGCTGACCTTATTGCATATGCATTTGTAGGAGTTTCCCTTTCAGACGCAAAATTTATGGGAGGAGAGTATTTAAATGAATCACGCAACGCGGTTTACTAATGTTTGTGCTAGTCAATTTACTGGTATTTGCGGCATTATTTAAAGGTGCAGTGTGTAAATTTTAGCAGCATCTAGGGGTGAGGTTGCGAATTGCAATTTAGAGAGGCTACGGTGGCCAACATGGGACAAAGATTTTGTCGTCTGAGACAGTAGAGAGTAGCTAGTCAATCGAACGGACTCTGTAGAGCAGTTTGTCCATTTAGGGCTGCTGTAGAAACATGCCGGTGCAAAATGGCGACTTAACATGTAAGGGGACCTGCAGTGTATGTAGATAGAAATGGCTCATTCTCAGGTAATAAAAACATAACGGCTCATTATGTATTATTCTATATTGCATCTCTGTCAATAGATCCTCTTAGAATTTACACATTGCACCTTTAACGCCCCCAAAAAAGCATGTCTTAACTAGAGATGCATCGATGTATTGGCTAACAATCGGTATCGGCCGATAAAAGCGATTATTATCACTATCGGCCATCGGCCGATTGTTTAAAAACTGGGTCAGTCAAAAAGGGTGCGGAAAGACGTATTCAGACTGCAACTCATGCATACTGTGTGTGAAGAAAATCACTCTTGTGTTGAATTTTAATGCATTAACAGTTTAAAAATAGTGACGTTGAAGCAGGCTCTTTTTGACCCTATGAATCACCCATAGTTCAAGCCAGGGTTGCTAGGTCTGCGTTTTTTTCACTACATCAAATGTTATTTGTAGCGCCTCCCATCCAATAATTGCAAAAAGATTTGTGTGTAAATGGCGTTTTGACGCTCTTAAATGTGACGTGTCAGATCGCTGTAATGCCTCAGTTCAGGCGGCAGCTCGGAGCGCGAGTCCGGAGAGGAAGACCTCTTCAATAGTTATATCTCGAAAAACATGAATAAACATCAAAGGTATGTTCAAATATATTGTACAACTTACCGGAATGTATTATGTCTCATGTAATCACTTTATTTGTGTTTCAACCACGGAAAGACATCAATAAAACAGCTTGTGAACAATATCACATCATGTCACTTTCACTTCAGGAATGTTTTCCAATGTTCACAGTTCCTTAGCTATCTACATATAAAAAATAATAATAGAAAAACACTAGAGATGAGCTTATTTACTGTTTATTATATGTTTGTGCAAATTTGCCATGAAGACAAGTGCTTATGTGATACTAAGTTTTATACATTTCAGTTTTTATTTGAGTGTAATTATTATACCTGAAAATAAACAGCAGCTGAATATAATACCTCTGCTGTTAATTGTAATCTCTAATATTGTAGTGTACCAAATGAGAGGGTTCCCTGTGTAGTTTGCAACATTATTTGGGAGCAGCGTTGGGTAAGTTACTTCAAAAAAGTAATTAATTACTAATTACATCATCAATGTCGTATTTAAAGTACTTTTCTAATTACTCTGTCTGAAAAGTAATTTAATTACTCAATAATTACTTCTTAAAATCCCTATAAACCTTGACCGGATAGACAATAGAAAGAAAACTCTTTTAATAATTTAAATATGAGTTAAACATGGAATAGTTTAGCCTTTTATAGCTTTTTAAAACATTTTAGCTTTATTAAAACATACTATAATACTTAAATTTTTTTTAGTAACAAATAGGGGTGTCACGATACCAAAATTCTGCTATTCGGTACAGGTAGCCTACCACCAAAAGTGCACAATACTCGATACCAAGGTAAAAATATTTAAAGATACAAATAAAACAATGCTATAGGTCCTATATTTTTTTCAGGTAATATACGCCAAAACGGGCATTTTGACATAACTGTGATGTGTATTTGAGCGTTTATGTGTAATAAACCGCGAAAATCTGACACTCGCGAGAGGCGGTTATGTGTGTGCGCTGAGAGCGCACTGGCTGAAGACCTTCTCTCAGTAGTTTTTCTCCCTTGGACATAGCTTACATTTTACCGTAATGTTCTTGCCTACCTGTGTTAAAAAAAGTGAAGTAATTGGAATATTTCCCGGCATCTTCAGACAGCGACAACACAGCCAACTGGTTCAAAGTTGCGAACTCACGTGCAACTCACTACAGCTAACGATTTTAAAGAGGCAGCGTTCACTTTTACCTTTAGACGACAAATTTAGATTTTAAATTCAATATTGATTTATACAGAACTGTTGAACTAATTTAATTAAATTACCTAAAAATGAACAGTAATCCCTTACTTTACTTTTTCAGTGGATAAGTAATTTATAATACTATAATTTATAATACTTAGTAACGCGTTACACCCAACACTGTTTGGGAGAGATTTTTTTTTTTCTTAAGAAAAACCAAACTATCGGTATCAGCCGATATCATTCTGAATAATCAGCTATCGGTATCGGCAGAGAAATTTAGTATCGGTGCATCTCTAGTCTTAACCCATTTTGCGACATGGCTGCAATTGTTGCTGCTAGGAGGAGAAACCACAGAGAACAGAGAGCGCGTGGTAGAAGGGAGAAAATATTTTTTATTCATATAAATTTTTTTGGAATGCCAGAGGAAGACATCCGAACATGTTTGTCAGATTACATGTAATAAGTTGCGCCTGTGTCGAACCGCACCTAATGAGCATCAGCTCTGCTTATTTGTGACCCAACGCTAATTTGCATTGCTCTTGGTAGATTGCATTGTTCATTATGTGAATGATTTGATTGCGTCTGTGCGTTCTTTAATTTGCACGTCAGCAGTAGATCACGCGCAAAACTTGCCACTCCTTGTTGAATTTGTCCCGTTTAGTAAATCTGGTCCCAAATAACCAAATGATATGAGTCCATATAATTCACAGATTTATGAACACCAAAGCACCCATGAAAAAAATAGCATTACAGAAAAATACTTTTTTCGAATTCACCATGTTTAGTATATGTACAGTGTAACAGCAAAGAGCTTGTTTAAATTTTAGACAAGTCAAGTTGCGGTACCGAACAGGATCACGTTTGCGCATCAATATAAAAGACTCACACGTGCTTACTGTACAACTCCTTTATGTCACCGCAATCCTCTTCCATCAAAACTTTACTAGCGAGACGCTGGTTTGCTTTATCCAGCCGAGAAACGTAGTTTGCGTATCATCTGGCCATACAGCGGTAGGATGTTTTGACGTTCCATTCAGTCTGTATTTCAAACAGTGCAATATGTGAGGGCTCGCACTCTTCAGAAACAATGACAGAAAATTACACAGCTCATGTTTTAAAGCCAAACAGACACTGGAATGAATAATTAACTGAAAACACAACGTAAATCTCTATTCTCTCTGCCATCTCCGACGTAATCAGCTTGGTTTACTTCACACTATAGCGCTGTTTTGGACTGATTGTTTGAATGAATTCGCTTAGTGGAGTTAAGTGGCTTAAAATGATCTGATCGCAAACAGAGAAGTCAGTTTAAAGGGTTAGAATAGAGATTCCCACCTACCAGAATTACAGGTACTTGCACCATTGTAGATGATAAACTACCGACTTCTGTTATCTAACTGCGTGACGTAAATTACACGTGCTTCAGTAATTTATTTGCATTATTTGCGTTAAATTATTTTAACGCATTAAGGATTTTGAATTAATCGCATGCATTAACACATTAAGGTTGACAGCCCTAATATCGATTGTATTTTACATGTATAAATATATACTTTATATATATATATATATATATATATATATGAAGAGTTCAGATGCTAAAACCTCTATAAGTCCGTCTGACATGTTTTCTTTTAAATGAGCATTTTTTTAGGTTTAGTAATTTCACTTTAATGGCAATGAAAAGGTATTATTCAGTTGTTGAAATGCCTTATTTTCAAAAATGTCACTTTAGTCAATTAATTGATAATTAATAAATTTGACTGTCTTTTGTCGTAAAACCAGCGAAGTCCATTTGTGCTTTTTTTGCAAAAACATCTGAGTTCACCTCTTTGGACAACAAGATGTAGTAAAATGTCAGTTTCTGTCAGTTTTATAGCAGCAATAGTAACACTGCTGTGTTTACTTGCTACTTACGAAATCCTGTCATTGTAAAAATGGACAAAACGTGACAAAACTTGCAGCTCGGCAATTGAAAGCTGGCTCATACACATGCCGTAATTCATCTTAAAATCATATGATTCGATTTGCATCTTCCAATTGGTTCTTCTGTGGACTTTTGCTGACAAAAGGTTTGTTCGAGATGCACCAGCTCTGCGCAGACCTTTCGGCGTATGACATCAAAGTACCGCAAGTTTAGTTCCGATTTTTACTGCTTAGTTCACTTCGGAATTAAAATTTCCTGAAAAATCTACTCACCCCCATGTCATCCAAAATGTTTATGTCTTTCTTTCTTCAGTTGAAAACAAATTAAAGTTTTTGAGGAAAACATTCCAGGATTTTTCTCCATATAGTGGACTTCAATGGGGTACAATGGGTTGAAGGTCCAAATTGCAGTTTCAGTGCAGCTTCAAAGGACTCTACCCCATCCCAGACGAGGAATAAAGGCCAACAATTGGTAATTTTCTAAAAAAAAAAATTAATTGATATAATTTTTAACCACAAATGCTCATCTTGCACTGCTCTGCGATGCACCATGCATTACGTAATCATGCTGGAAAGGTCACGTATGACCTAGGCAGAAGTACTGCGGTAGGGCGAAAAAATCCATCTCATTTTCTCTTTATTGAAAAGAATGAACTATAAATAGCCTATAAGAACAATAGTGACAATCAATGGTACATTCAATCATGTCATCCTTTTTTTCAATTAAATCTGTGGTAACTCCAAATACTTAAACTTTATTTACAACCAAGACATATAAAGCATATGTAATTTGCATAAATGTTTCACATTGTTGGCAAATGTTTCAACTATGTAACAAGATATTTTTCAGTATCAAACATTTTTAAAACAATTCCACATGTGTAATGGCAGAGACGCTGAAAATTATTTTAATATGCAAAAACCTAATCATAGCAGTGGGCGTTTAGTCTTGAATGTGGCACGCCTATCAAAATGGAGTGTTAAAAACAGAGGGTCAAAATCAGGATAGATTATTACTTCTACACTGGGATGTTTTTGGTGTAAAAATCTTGATAACATTATAAGTGGACCTCAGAGAACATTATAAAATAAAAATGCAGTTCATGTCCCCTTTAATGTTATAAATTAGTCTATTTAGCTATTTTGTATCACCATACATTGATTAGAAAATGCTGATTGCTGTTGTTACAGTAGGTCTGTAATAACATCCAGAAGACAGAGAAATATGGTGTCTCCTTAAACTACAGTTTACAATGTCCTAAGCCCATAGTAATGAAGACCAGCTTTGGTGAAGCAGGCTGAATTCAGAGTCCATTTTTATAGGCTGAAGTGCGTTTGCTCTGACATACAATGCAAAACAGCCATACACAACTAAAACCTTCACATTCCCCATTGATGCCATGCAGAGAGGGTCTGACGTTGCAGATTGGGAGTCGAGTGTGAACTGAAGCACTAGTGGGTGTATCGCCACTCTGATCTTTTTTAGGATTCTCATGACTTCCTGTTTCTACCGGCTATCCCCCTTTTGCTCATGATATGATTTTTTTTTTTTAATTTGCCAGTTGCCATGGACATCTGTACCAACATGATAAGACTGTAATTGTACCAATATCTGCTCCAGGGTTCGAATCATTTTGAAGACCGTCACATGAACAGTCAAATGGTCCATCTTGAAAATATCTTTGTGATATATTCAGTTAAATCGGCATAGAAAAATGCCTGTCACAGGGCTCTTTTTCTGTCCTTTTTTTTTTTTCCTTTTACAATTTTACACCAAATATAATGCATTAGAGCTATAGTTAATAGAAATGACTGAAGAGTTGCCTTTGAATGGGAAAAAAGCATAATAAGTGATATAAATTAACATAGGGATTTACACTTTAATGAAGGGGGCAAATGGTATGGAATTACAATTATTTCCCAAGTGCATGATGCATTCGATATTTATTCAAAAGGATTTTCTTAAGTGTACTTAAATGTGTTATTTGGAAAATATGCGTCAAGAAGTAAAATCTCAAGATGCCAATATCTCTAATATGTAAGAAGAACCTATTGAATCAATTGCACATTGTTTACCCAAAAATGGGAACATTATGCAAGACATCTGCACAATTTAGACCTTTTCATAGAGCAACAACAAAAAAGAAAAAGGGAAACAAAACATAAGAGCTTGCACGTTTGTGGAATTTCAATATAATATATTTGCACACGTAATTCTCTATGCACTGAATCTCAGCAAACATGATAAAACATCAACAGAGCAAGTTATGTGATCATAGTGTACTCTACACTCTAAAAAATGCTGGGTTAAAAACAACCCAAGTTGGGTTGAAAATGGACTAACCCAGCGATTGGGTTAAATGTTTGCCCAATGTGCTGGGCAGTTTTATTTAACCCAACTATTGATTAAAATTACTATATGTCTGACTTAAAATGAACCTAAAGTAGGTTTAAATCAGACACATAATTACTAGAGGCAACAATAATATTAAAAAAGTGAACATTTATTAAAAAAATGTTTATTGTTTAATTATTATTCATTAAACTTATTAATAAATGTTCATTTATTACACATATTAATAAATGTTAATTTTCAGCATATTTTGGGTTAATTTTAAGCAAGCAATATAGTAATTTTTAAGCAATATTTGAGTTAAATAAAACTACCCAGCAGGTTGGGCAAACATTTAACCCAACCGCTGGGTTTTCTCCATTTTCAACCCAATATGGGTTGTTTTTAACCAGTGTAGTGTTTTTATAGTAATAATTTCTAAAAAAAAAAAAAAAAAACATTATTGATACAAAACCTTCACTGGTTGGACTTTCAGAGACTCCCTATGGTGGGTCTATATGCTGTTAATGAGTATTTATGGCATTTGATTGAATACCAGTACCTGGTAAGCCAATTAGCAGTAGTTTGCACAAAAGCAGGAGAAATGTTATTTTTAATAAGCTGTGACTCAGAAGTGCCATTTACCTTTTGCAATATTCAGAAACAAAAATGTCAATGAACAAAAATTAAAACCACAATTTTTTTTCTGACAAAAATAAAAACCATATTGTGTTTCACCAAAAGAAGGGTCAAGTGATTGTTTGGTACACAGTAAAAAACCCAAATCCTAAAGTCTGCATAATAACAAACTATATTATAATACAGAAGAGTAGGACTAATTTGACAGCAAAACAAGAATAAGAGCTTTAGATAAAGCAGGAACATGCGTAACTTTATGATTAGATGGCAATAGGCCATAAACACGCAATTTAAGCTTCTCTCCGGAAGACTTTCTTGGCACTTTGCCTGAAGAGCGTGGGGTCGTTTTAGGTCAGGCCTGGTGTGTTGTTGTAAAGGAAGTGCAGAGCATTCGACTCTCTGTATTTCACTTCCTTGTTTTTCACGTGCCGGAATCACATTTGAGAAATCAGACGGCAGAGCAGTGGAAGGTTGAAGAGAATGTCAAAAAAAAATTTGTAGGTTTTCATGTAAATCAGTAAACGCGTTTTGTGCATCTAAAATGCACAAGGAGTCGCCACGCACGCTCACTGGGGATCAGTCTGAACAGGTCAGGATGTTTAACATGGCTTGTTGTTTTTTCGCCACATTTGTTTACAGCATTATTTGTGTGCTTTAGAAACGAATGATATTCTTGTTTTAAAGGTCTATGCATGTAGGAATTCTGCTTCTCACGTTTTGCATTTGAATGGTATAAAAAGCAAAATACTTTCTCCTCAAACAATCACAAACTGTTTTAATTATTTTTTTTTTTGCTCCATTAATGTGCATCCTGTACTCAATTTGTGCATTTGTTGCGTGTTAAAAGGGTTCCCAAAAGCAGTTGCTCTACATTTAGTGAAGCCGCCTATTCAACTCAAAATGAATGCTAGCTAGCTAAATAAATAAATAAATAAATAAATGATGAATGCCGCCAGGAGGACGGCACATATTTTGTCATCTCATTCGGCGAATGGTAACAGTCCGTTGTTTTAGCTTGCTTAGGAATGTTTGTATTGCACAAAATCATGAACAAAAAAGAAAAGAAAAAAAAAAGAAAGAAAAGACAAAAGTGATATTTTATTCATTAGGACTGTCTGTCTTTGTGTATTCTCATGCAGTCTGGTCTGCATTTATATGCTAACATAATTTACTCCTCTAACCTAAGGCAGAGTTTACCATCACCTCGACAGACCTCGACAGAGTGTGTGTGCAGCCAGTGTTACTAATATCTCATGATGAATGTGAGTGTGTGTGTGTGTGTGTGAGTGTGTGTGTGTGTGTGTGTTGATTTCAGATTTACTAAGAAACATGGGGAGCCATTTCAAAATGTAGAGACCTCTCTGGCTGTTTGTGGGATATAAATCTTTTTTTTGATGTAAATGTCACCTCTTCTTACCAGTAAATATAATAAATGAACAATACAATATTTCTTAATGTATGTAGTTATTGTTTTCCACAAACGGCAACAGCATTTGCTTTTTACAACTGTGTAGGTGTTTTTAATGCAAACCTGCCTGTAGGGTTCACACAATTGGAGCAAAGGTAATTAAATCCTAAGATTGACTGATCATTTAGTTATTCTTTTATCAAGGATGTTTTTATGTCTAATTTTAAAGTGCAAGTAAGTCGAGTTTTACAGGGCTGTTTTTGTAGTTGAAGGATTGGTTATGCAGTAGTTTATATGCTGTCAGAAAAGAAAAAAAAAACTGCAAAAATTGTACCTTTAGGGGTAGTACCTGTCACTGGGGCAGTACCTTAAAGCAATACCTTTGTACCTTATTTATCCCTAAAATGTGAAGGTTAATAGCTAATATGTACCCTTAAGGTACTAATATGCTCCTTTTAGGGGTACAGAGATGTCCCTTTAAGGGGACTGCCTCAGTGAAAAGCTGCTGTACCCCTAAAAGTCCCATTTGTGCACATTTTTCAGAAAGTGTACTGTTGACTCGATTAAGAGATGAATGCTTAGGAATGAAATGGAGAATGAATGGGAAAGCTGGTTGAAAATCTGCTATCTGGGGTGCGTAACATCGCACGGTCCGTCGTTACTAACATAGTTCAACGATATGGTGTTTCCCGAGACCATAGTTTAAACGAACATTCGCAAACTGCATCGCAAACTTGTTTGGTTGGAACAACAGCTCTCAAGATGTGGTTAGAAGCATAGTTTCTTGTAGGGATGCACGAGGTATCGGCCGATATATGTTCATTTTTAATGTTATCGTTATCGGCCATATAAGAAAATTCAATAAATAATGGATTATTTCCTTCAGCTGAGACACTTCGGATGCACACTGTTCACCATGATGGTTTTAAATTGATTGAAATATGATTTAAATCACTTCAAAAAGAAAAATACCATTAAGTGTAACATGTGCAGCGCAAGTCTGGAATATACGCTACATAAAATTATAATGAGAACATTATAATTGTGTGCTTGGGACATGGCTTTTAATGGTGAAACTTTTGTTTTTGTAATCAGGCTCTCAAAAATTATACAAAAAAATTATTTTAGATTTATCAGCCAATATATCGGTTATCGGCTTTCAAATATAAAGAATTATCAGCCAAAATTTTCATATCAGTCCTAGTTTCTTGTTTTTATGACATGTGGACTTAATAAATCATTCTTTTCAATCATCTTGAGCAAAATAAGCAAGATGACATTAAGTACAATGTGTATCTTTTATTTAGAAGATATACAAATGTCATTTACATATTTTAAGCACCGTTTTTGAAGAGTGCGCATGTGTGTACGTGCTCTGGTACGTAAGAACGAGCCTATGCTTGAATCTGGAAATAAAGCAAAATAACTGAGAAAAATGAGAAAAAAATCTAACATTAAGATTCATTTAAAGAAGTTATTACTCCACAACCTGCATGACATCAGTCACCGACATGGCTAAACGACAAGTTTGCGATGATATGGTTTTGGGAAACAGTCATAACTAGCTAGTTGATTTGTTCAACGATGCATTGTACTGTGAAGCAGTGAGTTACGTCGTTGTACGGAAAACACACCCCTGGTTGGTTTCACTTAGATCTTTTTGCATCAACCCTACAAAACAGTGTTTGATCTATATGTTTTTTTAAAACTGATTAAAGATCAGGTTGAATGATGGCCAGTGTAACGCCCTGATGAGTTCCAAACGTCTGAGAGCACCAGTGAAAGTGCTTCTAATTTTCTCCACTAATATTTTCATTACAAATTATATTGCCTAACAATTTAAAATGAACATGAATTTCACAGTTTCTCAGTGTTTGGCATTTCCTTCTTATGCTTTAATGACAGGATACACTCAAGCTCCACAAGTTTGTGCAAAGTCTGATGATCCATTAGCTTAGTAACTAATAGTGTACAATCATTTAATGTCAATATTAAATTAATGTCAAAATTATTGTTTATTTCTTAGGTTAACATAAGATTTTGGATCAAAAGTTTCAATGTGGTCTCAGAGTTTTGAGCCCTGCGATTCATTGTCAGCAGTTAAGAACTAATAACTGAATTTGCACAAACACTTATTTTTTATTACTCACAAAATAATAGAAAATGTAAATGATCAATAAACAAGGCTTTTGGACTGACACTAGGTCAAGCACAGTAATCGCCCGATGCAATTCTCAAAAGATCGCATATAATCTAATAATAATTAGCATGTTTTAATTCTGCATTCAGTGGATTTCCTTTATAGAGAAAACAAAATTTTTTGAAATATCGAGATTGCAGCTCATTATTGCATGTGTGTAGTAAGGACATTTTGTGATTTTGACCTTGTCTAAAACCTACAAGCAAGGAAAAAGTATGTCAGTATTAGTGATTCATTGGATCTAAATTATTCTTGTCCATAAATCTAGACAAGATAGACACTGCCAGTTTCATTATCTTGCCTTGTTCCTTTCTTGCTTCCTTCTAAGTTATTTTTTGTGGTTTTTTTAACCTACTTTCACCGAGAGTGATATGGTATTCTGACACTTGTGATGCCGGCTATTGACACCTATAAACAAACAGCATGGACACAGAGACATCAAAAAGCACTTAGTATTTGAAAAGGAAAGCAGGTCAGTGTACCATTCAGCATCATTAATATATTTATGTTGGTTTTATATACGAATATAGTTTGGTAACGTTATAAATAAATTCTCAGCACCACCTCTCACTCTTATTGTTTCTGCTGTGTGCCATTAAAGACCAGGCTCAGAGGCAAAGGACAATGTGTGAATGCCGAGCATTGTAAGTCACATTTGCATATTTGAGATTTATATTATTCAGATGCTTGACATCCTTTCCCAGAAACCCCCTCCCTCCTTCTCTCTGCCCGACACCCCACCCTCACCTTTTTCTTGCCTTGCCTCTCTCTTTGTTTTCCCCCCATCTCCCCCCATCCCTGATAAAAATGATTTCCAGTCACCACACTGCATGCTTTATGAGATGGCCGCCTCATTAAAAAGCGTCTCTGATTAACCTGGATTTCGGCTCCTTTCTTACTTTTTCTCTCTGCCTGTCCGTCATCTGCGTTATTATTCTTTTCTTTCGTCTCAGTCACCCTGTGCTCTTTGTCACCGCAGCAGGGCACAGCCGTCTGAGCGTCTTCCAGACAAACTGACCTCTAGGGATATATCGACAGTTTGTGTTACTGAGTGACAGACGTATTGAGCCACAGAGCGACAGTGACAGAACACACAGAAAACGTTTCCTGTAGGCTCTCAGCAGTTTTTTGTCATAAATCTCAGAGAAGATTCCCTCCTAAGATTAGAGATTTTTGGGAGAGGGAAAACAAGGGCGGTGAAGGGGGTGCTTATGGCGGAGTTTTTTTTTTTTTTTTCCGGAAAAAGGGGGTGGGGAGGGATCTAATTAATTTTGAAGGATCATCGGCCCCTTTCGTCCAAGGCAGAGAAAGAGGCAGGGCGGGAGACGGAGGGGTGAGCGAGTGGGTGGAGCGAGTCTGAGGGAGAGAATAAGTGAGACAGGGGAAGGCGGGGGGACAGACAGACCCCTGGACTGATTAGAATTCTGGGCAGGTAGCAAGCGGCTGCTGTGCACCCACTGTGGGCCAGGCAGGAAGGAGGGGAATGGCTGCCCACCCGCCCATGTGTGTGTGTGTGTGGGGTGATCTCTGGGAGGAATTCTTGACGTTCAGGTTCCTTGCACTTTTGTTACCTAATTTTACTTCAGATCACTCCAAAGGTTTGTAATATTTCAGGCAGTGTTTATGAGAGAAATTAGAAAACTTAGATCACCAGTGTGTCCCAGAGTTCCAGAAATGATGTCATTGCATGGTGTACAATTTTAGAAAAAGATTCCGTGGGGTTCTATATAGAACCCAAGGGTTCTTGACTCAATTTTAAAGAACACTTTGCCAGAATGGTTCTATAGAAGGAGAAATGTCTAAATCATTGCATAATACTTTAATATTTAATGGGTTAATTCCATTTTTTCTAGCAATTACGAGCTGTTTAATTCATAAAATGTAATAAAAAATTAATTAAAACAAAATTAATTAATTCAAACTAAATCCTTAAGATGATCCCACGATGAGAACCTTTCCATGAGCATAAATAGCTGTTTTGATAAGTAAAAAACAGTTTTGATAAGTAAAAAATCTCATGACACACCACTATATAAAATTATAACAAAATTGCACAAACATGCATTGCTTCAAAAGGCATATTAAAACTAGATATTATATTAAACGTAGTACTCACATTTAATGTAAAACTTGAACTTAAGTCAGATAGGAACACTATAAGCATTGTATAAGTACAATTTTTGTTGTTGGTGAGGATAAAAATTTACATATCATCGCTGTCGGGCGGATACCTCGTATTTAATTAAACTCTGTCAATCAGAGTTGGTATTGTGTCTTAATATAGCTATGGTCAGACACTTGCATGTGTCATTATAATATTAACATTTTATAAAAATCAAGCTCAAATGGAGTTACGAGGTTTTAGACCAGCGAATTCAGATATATTTTGTCACTCAGCCGCATCTGAGGCAGTAAGGCCATCGCATTACGTTTTCATCAGCGTACAGGATATAAAGTTTATTGTAGCTATATGGGTGCTCAGTTTTCTTGTTGAAATCTCATGATCAAAATCTCATAATAAAAAATGTGAAGCGCTATGCACAGGATATTTAAAACAGTATATTTGCTTCAACTAGATTCTCAGCTCTTTAAATACAAAAAAACCGTTAGCCTTTATGGACATAGTTTTTCTTGAGTAAAGAAAACGATGTACTTATTCAAACATCATTTCTTTATTTACCCTTGCACTGCAGACAAGTAGAGATCTTCAAACTGTGTGAGACAGGAGTTATGACATTTGACTGACAGTTTGAGGAGCCAATGGAGTTACGAGTTTTAGTCACAACCTCTTTTAAATGCTTTCTATTGGTTAAATATTTGTAAAACCCACATACAGGATGACCAATATAGCATTATTTTATAAAACAAAAATGACAAAAGAGATACAAGGTTTCGGTCTGACAGCATGATGATATATTCTTATTTGTAGCATTTACTTTTACATATTTTTTTGGAATTTGAACATATTCCATGGCACACCTGACAACCTGTCACACTATTGTGCCGCGGCACAGTGGTTGGGAAACAATGGCTTAACCATTCCATTGCGATACGGATTATTTTCCAGCTTTTTGGAATGTAATACAAATGCGTCAGTCAATGCCTTGGTAACGCAGGAGTTTACAGACGGTGTGAGATATAGAGGATGATCAGATATTTCTATTATTAATTTGTGTTTACTTTGCCCAAGTTTTAGTGCCGTGTCATGCACGAGATGCTGCAAAAGATGCGAGTGCAACAGTCAAACACGTTTCCATGGAAAAACGGCGCAGTGGAATGCAAAAACGCATTCTCTATGAAAACGAACTAGACTAGAGTGAAACTAGCTGTGAGCGTGCACCATTTTGCGTCGTTATGTTTATATTTGCACCAGTGGATTGCGGAAACTGAGTGCATTTGCACTTATTCTTCCAAACTGTCTGTAGTTGTCAGGAAAACACTATGACGACTCGAATGGCACATTTTTCTGCCTGTCGATGTTAGCTCTGTGTTTGAAGGAGCTACCTGAGCCCCGCTTTCACCTCGGAGAGCAGACAAGATGACAGAGGCAGCACAATCGGCAAAATGTTGGTGACATTTATTTTTTTGTAAACATAATGGGCAATATATCGCATCGCCAAAAATTATCGAGGTCATGTCCATATATCATGTCCATATATATCACTTATCTGCATGTTATTTACAATTAAATAAAAATGTATTATAGTTTAACTTTATATTACATGCACTTAGCTAAACTTTAGAGTGCTTTTTTGATCCACTTATAGTAGAACTAAAGTACATGTAATTTTAAAATTACTTCTGTTGTTTTTGAAATATGGTTAAAGTGTACTTTCAAAAGTACTGAGAAAAGCATGTCATTTCTATTTAAACTTTTATGTATTTAAATAGATTCGTAATTACACATTTATATTGATGAAGTTGCAATTTAGTACATTTTAAAATGAAATTTAAATGTAATATTGAATAAGACATTACAATTAAAATTGCAATCAAGTACATGTACTGTACTCATCAAAATAAGTGTAATTACTTAAAGCACGACAAAAAAAGTAAAACAAAAACTTTAAATTTGGTCACACTTTATGTTTATATGCCAAAAAATAATTGTGTTCATCACGTATTTTGCTGCTCTTGAGGTGGGATACAGGTAAGGTTAGGGACAGGTTTGGTGGTATGATTAGGTTTAAGGGTTTGTTTAAAGGGTAAGGGAAGGGTCAACAGTATTATTATAGACGTAATTACAGAAATTAATTACAGATGTAATTTTATGCAGGTATTTTTAAATGTAAGTACAATGTAAAAACATGCATTGTAGGTAGACACTTAATATAAAGTGGGAACAAATTTGATCTTAATACAATGTGCACTTTTTAAGTGCATAGTCGTGAAAGTGTCCGTACATACACTTAAATGGCCTTTTTATTTAAAATTTACCTGCAAGTTGTTTTTTTAATATGTTTTTAAGATTTGAAGTACACTACAGGTGCACATTCAGTACAATTAAGCGCACTTTTTTTTCACAAGGGTAAACTTGCAAAAATATGAATAAAATAATATTGTTTTTTATATTTATAATCAATGACTATAAATGACTCATTTTATATTGTACTGTCATTTTTTAATCAATTACGTCCTTCACAATACTTCATGGGATTAGTAGTTATTTCCCTAATAAAATAAAGTATGCAGACTTGTCTTTTGTTCTGATTTTCATATACTTTTTTGCTTCAAATCCACGTTGGTAATGTTGTGATTCATTTCAGAACTGGTTGGTTTAGTTCAAGGCTTAGAACTCTTTTCTGAAGAATTTTTTGAAATCCGTAAAAATACTTGCAAAATCAAGGCCACCAAAAAATTGGGCGGCCACTTAGTATGTAATGTTACGCTTCACGAAATATATGAAATATTCGAGAGGCTAATGGAGTGTTTTGTGAAGCTTTTATGTCTGTTACATCTAATGTACCCCTAAAAAGCTTTTGAAAGATCTTCATACTACGCGCCCTAATGAGCTCCTTTTATTAAAGTCTCTCTGCACGCATATGTGTGCGTGTTTATCAGGAAACGTTTACCTCCTCTGCCCGTATCAATATGCATGAAGTATTCATTGTTGTCTGTACTGTTTGTCGTGCTGCATGGTATAGACAAAGCACCTTTTCTTTTTGTTTATACCGAGAACATGGCTTTGATCATGGCCTCTGTTCTCTGCCATTTATATTCATATGCATATATTCTGGCAGTGTGGATGGTGATCAAAAGGATGTGCACACAATATATGCAGTACAGTATGCATCATGGACTGCATTAGCGTTAATTCATCACCTTCTGAGGTCTTGTTACCATGATGCTGTTGTTAATTAATGAGCATTTTGATGGTGATGATATGAATAACAACATTACAGCTACGGTGTCTATAAAATAACACATGGCAGTGCTGGACTGCTGGCTAAGGAAAGCATAACTATGATCATTGTATAAAACTTTGGCGTGTATATGGTATCATATATGCATCATATATAGCATGAACATGAATGATTGTGCGGCTTATTAACGAGAGGTATGATATTACTCGTTTAAGTGATTGGACTGAAATGATTTCTTGTGAAAAAGAAGTGGATTTAATTGTGTTGAATGTGAACTTGCAGTGTACTTCAAATCTTAAAACTATATTTTAAAAAAATTAAAGTTGCATATAATATAATATTTATCAAATAAAAGGCCACTTAATGGCACACTATGCATATGTCTGTCTTTTTTCCAGTTCTGAGAGGTGGCTTTATGTGTGCGCACTTTGGCTGTGCGCACAAAATCTGCAGGGAATAAGTAAAATTATGCACAGTTCGCGCAATCCCAATGCTGAAATTCGAGCCTTGTAACACAATATTCATCCAGAGCAAATTAAACTAGTGAGTGAGGGTTTGTATGTCAACTCGCTGTCAGAGAGATGAGAGAGAGAGAAAGCGCAGCTGGTATCGTGTATATATTCTGTGGAAAATGAGTATTGGAAGTGTTTCAGATATTTCGGTATAGATATTTTGACAACATACATTGCACTTAGCTTTTTATTTCAGACTTAGAAAAGAAGGATCTGAGCCCTATCTAGAGTCCAGAATATCATTAAGACTTTTGGGTGGGCGTTTTTTCGGCAGCAAGCAAATACCTAAAACGCACTATAGCAACTACCAGAACACCCTAAAACCCGATAGCAACGTGCTAAAAACTATTTTGCACAAGCAAAGAACACACATTTTTCTTCTGAAAATGTGAAAATATAAGCTGACTAATGAGCGATTTTTAGACTCAAGTTCCCAATTGACCCTTCACCAGGAGTTTGATTGACAAGCAATCTAACAAATCATAACGCCCAATCCGCATTTTGTCCGACAAAGCAGTCAGGAGTTAGAAAATTAACCTCGGTGGACTTGAACTTGAAAAATGGTGTGTACTGACGTCTTTCCGTGTTTGAAACAACATTCCTTTTACTTAATTAACGGAAAATACGAAGTGTGGAATGTTGGACACCGTGCACTCAACTGTCGCAGCTTTAATTACATAGCGGAGGGAGAGGAGCATCAGACTCTGATGATGAATGACAGAATAACCATATAAATTAACAGCAATTGAGTACATACTAGTGTATATGTGCATAGTGTACAGTGCATCATTTGGGACACAACTTGGGTGTTTTTGTAAAACATAATAAAAAGCTGTTTTCCTACAAGGTAATTTTATTGCTAGAATATGTTGTGCTTTGTGAATGGGACTGGTGTTGCATGCATCGTCTTTGCCATCGACATAATAAATGTAATAATTGCTCGGTGTAGAGATGGAGACGCCCCGGTCCCTCAAGTTAGAATGTTACACATCCAGGATCAGGGTCAATCACTGAGAGACATAGAGCTATTTCAGCTTGAGTAAATGTCTGAAAAAACGAATTTGTTCATCCATGATGCTGAAAGAGGTTAGGACGATTCCAGGGGCCCTGATCAGAGAGGTGGCCCGCCTGGAAACAACCAGCCCGCTTTAAATTTAATATCAGGTTGATCTACAATGCCTATCAAAATGAGTGTCTATCAAATTAGTGTCTTTTAAAATCAGCATCTGGCTGGAATGATGGTAGATGGATTGGGGTCACTGTCATTAGTACTTGATGTTTTGTCAAACAAGCCGCTGGACAGATCATCTAATGTATTTATAGTAGCCTGTTTATATTAATATTTTTATTAACTAATATTTTACATTTTATTGTTAAGTGGCGATCCAATATCAAACACAATTTCAAAATTGCGTACTGTACAAATGTAAACAAAAATGTGGTTAAAATGTCTAAATGTCTACATTTTTATGGTTTCATGCTCTCAGCAGCCAACAATGCACCATGCAAAACAATATGTTGTTATGACATTTATTCTTGCTTCAAGTGAATACATATTTAAGGAATATTCTGGGTTTACTACAAGTCCAATCAATAAATGTCGACAAAAAAATCGACAAAAATAACTTTTGACTAATGACTTACTGGAAAAATGAAGAGAACAACTTTACAGTATCATAATTCATGTAGTGCTTTAATTAAACTATTAGCTTCACATTTCTGCTTTTAAATTCTCCAAAAATGGCCCTATTCACTTTAAGTGCCTCACCATAATCTTTGATTTTTTTTCTTTGTGGTGACTAACATTATGCCACAAATACTTAAAGGCACAATATGTAAGACCTTTGGATTAAAATATCCAAAAACCACTAGAACAATGTTATATATTTTGTTGACTTGTTTGCTTACATTATACCAGGTGTTTCCAAGAATGTTTAAATCCAGAGAAATAAGCAGTTTTAACCAGGACACGGACCTGCGTTATCCTCGATTTCCGGATTTTTTTTTTTTTTTTTGTAGAAACCATGGAAACACCAAAGATGATTTAATATATTATATGTTTTATTAGACAAGGGAACAACTATTTGGATACATTTATAGACAGAAGACTAATCATTGTTATACAGCTCAACACGTTTAGTCTTATTGTTTGAATCTCGTTTTCTTGATTTTCCGCGAGTACCATGTTTTTACCATGCCTCAGAGACAACACTATTTTGTCAAGTGGCTAACATAGCACAATCAGATGCAGCTTTATTTTTAGTAACAGCAATACAGCATTTTCTCCATCATACAATACGTTTTAAAATTAATTGCATGCCATTTAGCAACACAAGCCATCCAGCATTTATTAATATGATATTCTAATATCGATTATGCAGTGTGCAACAAGTGTCTCATAGCAGCCACTGAGCGAACGCACAGAGTAACGTTTTAACATCATTTTCAACACACTCATATGTATCTAACATGATAAACAGAGCTGCTTTTCCCCATATACGCTGAACCAGAAGAAGCGGAAGCAGCAACTGTGGCATAATAAAAGTTCCACTGCTCTCAAGGCGTGTGTCGCGCTCGTCTCTCATTAGCGATCTCTCAAGGGGCCTCGTTCAGCTCACACAGCACTTGGCCACATGATTTCTGCCCGGATTCTTTTCCACCGGCTGTGAGGTGAAGACGACATCCATGATTCCGCGCTCAATCTCGGCGTCATCAAGCTATGTCTTTGTTTTAAATAGGCGACCTCTATTGGCGAAAAATTACATATTGTGCCTTTAACATGTATTGAACCCACAATACTCTTTAGTGTAGTCATTTTCATTCACCTTGCATTAGGGTTTACACAATAACCCCATGTTGGGATCTGCCTAAAATGTGTACTGTAGCTTCTGCCAAGTAGCAGATCAGTTTGCATCAAAATTTGCGCCACAGATATGAAAGGATGCACAGCCTTTAATGCAACAACAAGAAGATGGGTGAAACAATTTTGCCTTCCTTTTAAAAGTCTGTTTATTTTGCTATCTTGACTATGCTCAGCTTTTTGGGTCATGACCAACCAGCCTAAAACCACTGCCACAAAGCACCTACAATTAAAGTAAAATTACTCATCTGTTAATTTTTATGTATTTAAACATTTGGTAGGTTTGGCAGTGTTGCATTAAATGTGTCTAGTCATAACAGGTCATAGCCATCCGTTGCGCAAAAATTTTGTCATAGCTGGTGAACAAAATGCACCATGTTGATATGTACAACAGTTCATTTATAGCATTGCAAGACAATATAATGGATGACACATTAACCCTCATTTTTTATTTAAAAGTACACTATGTAACTTTTGGCGCTCTACATTTAATAAACAAAACCACAGTTTGGAAGATGGATTCATGATGTACTTGCTCATTATATAAATGTTGTACATTTTGAACAAAACAAAAGTTACATAGTGTACCTTTAATGTCTTTTGATTCCTAGTGGGTTATTAAGCTTGAGTGTGATGATGTTTTAACTGCCTGAAGGGTTAACGCAAGGCGTATCTGGCCTATATTATAGACTTGAGTTCATGGGCATTTTGAAATGTTATCTTACACAATGCCTGTACCATTGCTGCAATATAGGGAGGATGATTTTTGTGGTTGAAATGCAAGGACACAAACTCCAGTAAAACTCATGCCAAGCTTAGCCTGGTATTCACAGGTGTAACGATAAGAAATAAATAGCAGCCTTGTTAATCAGAGCACAAGGGAGTGAGTGACTAATACTGTATCTGTGAGAAAGTAACAAATGCACAGATAAATATGTGAGGTTCGGAAATGCAAAGTGATTCGGATCTCCTATCAAACGGCTAAACTGCTGAAATCATGTGACTTTGGCGCTCCGAATCACTGATTCGATTCGTAAAGCTCCGAAGCAGTGTTTTGAAATTGGCCCATCACTATATTATTGAAAAGCCATTGTTTTGTTTTTCTGGTGCACAAAAAGTATTCTCGTCGCTTTATAATATTAAGGTAGAACTACTGAACTCGCATGAACCGTTTTAAATATGTTTTTAGTACCTTTATGGATATTGAGAGAGGAAATGTCATTGCTTTGAATGCAGACCTCACTGAGCCATCGGATTTAATCAAAAATGTCTTAATTTGTGTTCCGAAGATGAACGAAGGTCTTACAGGTGTAGAACGACATGAGGGTGAGTAATAAATGACATTATTTTTGGGTGAACTAACCCTTTAATGACCAAACACGTCGGTATAAAAGAAATATAATGTGGATAACATTTAATAAATATTTTTCGTCAGGTTAGATACTGATTGTTAATCACTCAAACCCCTTTATCTAAACCGTTCTGCTTAACCGTCGGTCTCGCACATCCATCATGTTTGTAGTTTTTTAACACTTTTTATTCGTATTTGTAGTCCTAATCGAATCCTCGTCCACAGCGCAATGGGTTGTGGGCAATATTAGCTGTTAGAGTGTGCAGGGATATGCACTTCGGATTTTAACCAGAAAAAGTAGAGCATCCGGGTATGTTTAGAATACTCATTTCAACATACTACGATTTGGGTCATACTAATTATATTTTGGAATACTATTTAGGATGTATAGAATACGAATTGGGATGCAGCAACTGTTAAAATAGTCAACGTGACTACAGTGGTTCAACCTTAATGTTATGAAGTGACGAGAATACTTTTTGATGACTTTATTCAACAATTTTTCCTCTTCCCTGTCAGTCTTCTACACAGTTACACAGTGAACGCAGTGTAGCTCTTCTGTGTTTACGTCAGAACGCCGGCTCTGTATTGGCTGAAGCTGTTCACATGAGCACCATGTCACTTTATAACACTAAGATTGAACCACTGTAGTCACGTTGACTATTTTAACGATTTCTGATAGATTTTATGTTGGTCTCAGCATTGAAGGAAAGTGGACAGAGGGTCCTTTGTCCACTGTTGAAGTTGTATCTTATGTTTTAACGTATGGTTTTCTTTATGTACCGGAACCATTTCCATATAAGGAACAAGATGGGATGGGAGACAGGGAATGGTCCCTGCTTTTTGTATTACATATAGGAGAAGGTCCTTGGGATATCAAGGAATTCTGGGGTACCTGACCGGTAGATGACCATATTTAGACTTGTTTTTCTATATGTATCACATTCCTATACCATGAGCTATATGATGTATTCTCTCTCTCACTGGCTGAAGATATACTACACCCCTTGTACTCTTTCTATATGTTCTCTCTTTGCTTATCAATAAAACGAGACTATATTCTCCCTCAGCGCTGAGTGATTGCTCATTCAATTGCCAATTAAGAGGTCTGGGATGAGGCATGCATTAGGAGCAAAAACCTAACAATTTCTTTACTACTTCTCTGGACCTTGAATGTGGTAATTTTGTTGCTTGCTATGTGGGATCGGAACGACATGAGGGTGAGTACAGAAATTTCATCTTTGAGTGAACTAACCTTTTAAGAGGGGTTCATACTGCCAGTGATTCCCCGAGACTAAGTGACCAGACATAATTTATTTTCAATGACAGCTGGCGATTTGTGGTGATACAAGCAGCAGTGACCGTTGGTGACCAAAGTTGAGCAGAGCAATGCTTTAATGCAGCACAGTAAAATAAAACAGAACGGAGTGACACTTTGAATATTTTTTTACTTACTATCACAGCAATGCAAGAGTGAACACTCAGTGTCTCACGGGTGCGATAATGTCAGCTATAGAGAATGCAACCTGTGCGTCACACGCTGCGTCACATTATGAATTTCTGTCTGACACATTTAAAACGGCAACAAACCACAACCGTGAGTTTGGGTATCTAAGAGTTTGCGTGCATGTGCTTGCGTTTAGTATCGGTCTTAATCTAAGATGCATTTGAAATTGTTGTATGTGGCACTGCATGTCACTTAACTATGTGCATGTTTAATGATGTCCAGCTATCATGGGGGGGGGGGGGTTTGTATTTTAAGTGCACTGAATTGTAGGATACAGTATTAACATGCTCTTTTGTTTACTGCACGTAAATGTAGGTCATATATTGCGTACACAGAAAATGTGCATACTACACACAGTATACATAATTCAAATGGGAAAGT
This sequence comes from Elopichthys bambusa, assembly GCA_037101425.1. Classification (NCBI taxonomy): domain Eukaryota; kingdom Metazoa; phylum Chordata; class Actinopteri; order Cypriniformes; family Xenocyprididae; genus Elopichthys; species Elopichthys bambusa. The sequence goes on from CM074434.1 coordinate 3,829,429, forward strand.
ACAGCATTATGTTATGACAAACATATTCTATCGATTTAAAAATAGATTAAAAACAAACTAGTTTTACAGGTTTTGAATACTTTAGAATTCTAGAAAATAAGAGATTTCTCAGTTTCGGTGCAGAGTATAATTGATCTTAATTGCATTATTTCACTCTATCTTACATGTAAACAAGTATAAAATAAACTACTCATCGGTAATGCTGATTAGCGAGCGAGTTTGGCGAGTAAGGGGGAGGTTTGGCACCTGGCATGTGTTGACGGTTACTGGTTACTCTCCACACAGACACACACAGCTATCAGGCAAATATGGTGTGGTCTGGCAAAGAGAACAACTTGTACATTCCAGCTTGAATGGTTATGGGTTATGACATTTGTAAAGCCTTTCATCTTGAATTTTTTTTAACATGTACTTTTTACATTTTTGCTCATATGTATATATATACATATATATATATATATATATATATATATATATATATACATATATATATATATATATATATACATACATACATATATATATATATACATACATATATATATATATATATATATATATATGAAAGTGACTAAACAAAAAGAAAAATTTTGTCTTATGGGTGCATGAAAAACTGAAGAGATTTTGAGAATTCAAAGACTGCATTGTTTGTTGAAAGGTTATCTGTGAAATTCAGTGTTGCATCTCTGAAGAAAAAAAAACATTTTTAATTGCATGCATCTGTGCTGTCTGCTTGAGGCGTGCAAATACAATGGAAAATATGCATGGGTAAATAAAACTAGTATTTGAAGAAACAAACATCAACCTTTTCAACAAATATCAGCATTTTCTAAGGAAATATTAGAATAAATCAGAGATGAGTAAATACCTAAAATGACTGTACACAGATTGTCATATGCCATGTCTGATTTCTCCCCGGCAACAAATTCAGCTTGTAATTTGTAATGTGTTGGAAATTATTTTTTCATGAGCTGTTTGTCACAGTTCAGTTCTAAGCTATCCATTAGAAAAGTTAGATCAAAGCCATTTTAACTATGTACTAACATCTAAATTAATCATTTGATATAATGCACTTATTGTGTACATATGTTTTTAAATTGTACTAATATTTGTAATTCCATCTTCAATTAATTTAATCTATAGTAATTACATCTATAATAACACTGCTGACCCTTCCCTTACACCTTAACCCACTCTTAAACCTAACTATACCACCAAACTTGTCCCTAACTGTATCCCGCCTCTATAGCAGAAAATGCGTTTTGCAATACAAAAGCAACACAATGATAATTATAAATAATAATTATTTATATAAGCATGTGTTTACCATGGTTAAGGAGTGTTCCTAGGCATTAAAAATATAGTTCATCCACAAATAAAAATCAAATTATTTACTCAATTATGTCATTCCTAATGGAATACAGTAAAAGAATTTTTGAAGAATTACGACATACTATGACAATGACAAAAACACAATAAGTGTCTTCTGAAGCCATTTGATGGGTTTGCGTGAGGAACAGACCACAACTGCTAAAACTGCTGTCAAAACTTTTAAACTGTTATGTGGAAATGAGCTGCATTAGCGTTCTTAATTTCTCCTTTTTGGGTTTCGTGAAGAAAAAAAAATGTAGTTAATATGCGCAGTATGCACTGAATGTGTTCTTGCATTTAAAGACCTCATGAAATCAAAATCAAGGTCTGTTAGCTTTGAACCATCATATGTCATCATCAGAAGGACTGCCCCATTATTAGTAGTACATTTTTTATTAAATAAATAAAAATACATACTATTGTACTGTAAAATTAAAAAGTTAAGTATTTATAATAATAATAATAATAATATTACATAATAATATATGTTATAATAAAATTATTAATAGGGTTATTATTAATATTATAATTAAACAATATTAATTATTATCATTATTAGTATTTTATTTTACAAAATTACAATACTAACATTTATGAATGTTTTAATTTCTTGCTTTCAAACGTTAAACCATTGAGCTTTTATTTTGGCGGAAAACTGCAGGGAGACCTTAACGCTTCTCTTTGTTGACAACAACAGATTTATAAACGAATTGGGGAAGATGATTGGCACACGTTGCGTTCCCAAATGCAAACTCAAACACACAGCCCTTGCAGAGAACCATTTACCGTGAATTGAAACTAAAAGCTTTGTTTTACTCTGAAACAGCGCGTCACAACCATTGCAATTTGATGATCGCACTAAAGCCGCGTGAAAATTCTAGGTGCTCTGCTAAAAACACATAGCTGTGGGTGCTTGAGAGTGCTTCGGCAGTGCAGCGTTTTTTTTTTTTCAGTTGAGACACTTTGATACGGAATATCTGCGGAAGTGTTACTAGTATCTCATTTCACAGATAGTTTGTTTCTGTATTGGTTCTATTTAAAAATGTTGATACAATGTAACGTATTTGCTCTGGTTCTTGTTTTAAATTATTTTGTTCTGTTATTATGCTTGTTGTTGTCATCTGTTGACATTGTACAAGCAGAATGTGGCGGTTGGTCGGTGTTGTATTTGTCCCGCCCCTCCTCCACTGTGATTGGACGGCTGGGTATAAAAAAGAGACAGTGATGAGCGCTGCGTTTTACTCAAAGTTGACCATTTTTCAATTCTCGGCGACCGGTAAAAAACTCCTAGCGCTCTGATGCCACATTATTTTTTCTCGAATTTACGCGATTCATGTGGGTCATACTTTTAAGGTCGGAAAACACAGAAATCCGTATAAATATGGAAAAATCACAACCCTGCATCATATCTTGTTCACAGGGGCATAGACAAACTGTATGTACAAAAAAAAAAATGCGAGAAAAATGAGAGATTTTTCCACCTGTAACTGACTAGCAATAGCAAGTAACAAATTCATATTTTTTGAATGTTTAAAATCCCTTTAGATACTGTATGTTCAAAATGCTCATGGCGTGAGGTGCAAAAAAAAAAAAAAACTGCTAGACATGACGGCAGTGACTAAAGCCATCTGTACGTAAACACAGACCATAGCTGTGTTCAGAAAGAAACACATGTAGACTTGAAATTAAGCTTTTATCCCTGAATCACGGGACCAGACCAGTTATTTTGCCAAGAGATCTCTTATTTATTATTATATGTCAAGACATAAGAGAGAAAGACAATTTAAGTGGATAAAACAGTCTTCATGCTCAGCTTTCTCTGAGTCCGTACACAAAGGTTGGGCGTTTATATGCTGACGAAAGGAACTTGCATTATCCTTACAAAGTAGAGAAACTTGTTTTTCATGTTTAAAATAGAATGTATACATCATGCTACACAGTCCTTCCCTATAGAGAATACTTCAGTCGACATATGCATTAGTAGAGAACATATGCTACATCGCATATACATTTCAATGTGGTTAAAATAACTCTTGACACGTGACCCTAAGACACATTTCATGCTCACTCTAACTCATGCACAAAATACATAATACAACTGATTATGAATTCTAATAAAGAATAATAAGACTGAAAATAATAACATTATTTTCTTCATGCTAGCAGTATTTTTTCTTTTTTTTAAAAAAAAAAAAAGTTAATAGTGTTATTAACTAAAAAGTCATAGTATGCCACACTGCTTGTCATATGACCTTGTTATATGTGTAATATAATTTAATTTGGTGATTTAGCATTTTGTGTAAAACTATCCAATAAGCAAAAAAAAAAAAAAAAAAGTTTTTTATTATTTTAAGTGTGCTCTTTTGTGTACTGAACATACATGAAGATAGTGCAGGTGTGCAATGCAAGAATGTTGGCTGTTTATGGTTGCCAAGCAACACGCCAACTTGGCGCATTAATATAAAATTTGATTGATGTGTGGTCACAGGTGTGCGAATACCGGTGTGCAAATTTTACAACGGCTTTCGAGTGTGGCTCATCCAGAGTCGGATCTATTTGTTTAATCACATGTTCCACCCCAGCATCTATAAGATGTTTGTGCTTTCAATGATAAAATGATTGTCTTTCGTCATCCTGGTGAATGCTGAGGATATTACAGAAAGAATATGAAAGAGAGAAAAACAGGAAAGGAGAGAGAGAAATGTTTGTGAGGATAGCATCATAGCACCGCATCTGCTGTTTTGACTCGATGGATGGTGACTGTGACCTACTGATGCTGGATCCATTCACAGAGCCAGAACATGGGCATGACACACTGGTCTAGACAAAGACTAAATCGAATCTCAGGCTAACCACTTCACTGCATGATGAGGAGTGAGAGAGGGAAAGCAGTTGAGTTAGGGAAAGGTTAAGGTTCATCAAATCTTAGTTTAGTTACATATGAAATGCTGCGATCTGACAGTGTCACGCTGTACCTGTCCTCTTTCATGTTTTCAATGTAGGTTAGGCCTTTCAAAATAAATAAAAATGTATAGTAAGCTCTTATTGTGGAAGAGCAAGTGCTTTGAATCATCAGTGTTCCTGCGTCACCAACTAGAGCTGAAATAATTAGAACTTAAAGCCGGCATGAAACGGATTGCACGTCTTTTCATCCCTATTGTGACGTATATCCAAGTGAAATGGATATACTTATTTTTATTTATGAGAGGTCTTAAATTTTAGATGACACTTTGACTTAGACATATCTAAATCTAATTAGTGTACTTATGGTTTTTTATTATTCTTTCTTTGTGGATTTGCTTGTTCACATGACAGTTCTTCATCAAATCTCCTGCACGCAAAAGAAAGAGAGAAGCAGAAGAAAATGGGTAAATGTCAGTTCAGTTGTAAGTTCATTCTTTATGTGATATCTATGATGATATTGTAATTATTGTTTTAACGATGTGCAAGCTGACATTAAGTTTGTCATTCACACTTTCACTGCATGATGTATGCAGTTATATGCACTTAAAATTCAAGATACACAGGCATTTCTTCCCCGATGAGTTTTTGTCTTATATTTATATCATGATGTAGTATAATATCACATGAGCAAGAGTGCCGTTTTCCCAAATATCAGCACGATCGCAAATGTTATATTTATTTTGTATAATAGTTAAATAAACAATAAGTTAACATTGTGAGTTACATTTTAGACACAATATTGTCAATATTGTTTGTTTTTTCTTTATTTCGTTTATATATCTTCTGGTTGGATTTAATCTTTTGACATGCGCACACTGCACGAATATATAGAGTTTTCTATATAAAGACTTAATATTTATCTATTTTGGGTCCTAATTAGGCGACGACGAGCACATGAACCGTTCGTGCTGCTTGTATTTATCAATAGTCGTCTGTGGATGAGAGTATGATGAGAGATTGAGTATGAAACAAGGACTGGTGGGACGTTATCCTGCTCCACTTCACAGACGATGAGTGGAAAAACTCATTTATGACACTTTATTCAACGGGAAGAACAGCTCGTTCTACGCGTCGTACGTCATTACGCTATATCTATGTCACTGCACATGCGCAGTACTCTCTAGTTTTGGTTTGTTTTCAAACCCTCTCGATTGGATTACAAAAGGAATAAACCACCCCTTATAATCCGAATGAAAATGTAATCAGATTTGGCCAATTCATTCCGATTGACATGGTTACATGTGACTTTTTCATTCCGATTGTACTACTAGTCTGATTGCAATTGGATTGTTAGGGTCTATGTAAACGCAGCTAGTGATGATTTTTTGTTTTTTACTGACTAGATCCGCGTTTTGGATGAATCAGCTTAATTAATGATTCAATGACCCTTCGTTCCTAAATGAATCAGCCATTTGAACAAATCGGTTGAATGAACGACTCACTCATTAAGACAGTGACTTGCTGCCACCTACTGGCAGTTTTAGTTTCATATTCAAAGTATATTTTAATTAAAAAATTAAAATTAGAAATCCTTCCATATTTAAATATTGAAGTAAATTTATGTAGACTAATTGTAAATGCAGTGTAAATATATTAATGCCACTTCTGATGCCGCTTCTGGGTTTTGGGTTTTGTTGATGATTTCATTTGAGTTTTTATTCTATATTAACAGTTTTTATTCTAATTGAATTTAATTTGAATGTTAGAATTGGTGGTGCATATATCTTTTAAGTTTAGAAAAAATGCCCCTGGAAATGAATTTAAGGTGACAAATATTGCCTCTTAATAAAAATTTTAATTTCTGTTACTGTCCATAACAGGCCTAAACCAGCCATGATACTAGCACAAAAACACACTCAGAAAAATATAATCTAATTATTGTTATCGACAAACTTTGAAACTTTTGAAACAATTTTGAAAATATTGAGATATAATTTTTTTTTTTCAGTGTTGTACACCCCTAATGTACAGTATCAATATTTATTTCTTCATATCTTAAAAAATGTCTTAAAAATACTTAAATTTGACTGAAACCCTGATGGTTTCTCAAACAAGAACAAATGTAAGGCTGAAGGCTTTGATTTTGTCTGAGGGGAACTGATTGGATGGTTGTGGTTTTCTGATGGTCAATCTCATGTGAGTGACAGGTTGTCCCGCCCTCGCGCCATGTCATCAGAGAAGAGATGGCTGCAAGAGGGAGGGGGAGGTATTTAGATTAGAAAAATAATGATGTGCACAGATAAATCATCTATAATAAATGCTGCAATATTCCATTAAAAAATAATAAATAATAAGAATAATGACTGTGAAGAATACATTTTGATCTGACTTTAGAAGACTTGGAATAAATGGTTTGGACCACTTTTGTGATGCTTTTATGCTCCTCTTATGATCTTTGAAGTTTCATTCATTGAAGTTGCATGTAAAAGAGTGACCAGTACAACTCTTATAAATCCTCTATTTGTGTGCCAAGGAAGAGCGGGTTTGGAACTTCATGAGTGTTAGTAAATATTTACAGAATTTTAATTTTTGGGTGAACCAAACATTTAAAATAGAGTGTGGAGTAACGAGGTGCCTAATGTAAGCTGGACACAACACTTGTGTTGCTTTGAGAGAGGAAGCCTGTGTTTGGAATAGAAACTCATGCTGTCATGATTTCTTTTAATTGGTCTGCCCCCAACTTAGATAGTCAAGACTCGAAGACGATCCAGAGTTGTTAAAAGAAAAAAAAAGAAGAAACCCTAAGAAATATGACATTGTCATGTCATACGTGCGTCATCTTGTAAATAAGATTGTTTCGATAGTAGTGTCCTACATTTTGTCAGAACTACAGCTCTTGTTAAATATAGCGAGTGAGGCTCAGTTATCCTCTAAAAAATCAATAGTGCTTTTTTGCATTTTAATCCTACTGTTTTTAAAAAATGTCTTAATATTTCAGAGCTCAATTCAACTTTGCATCATGAAAAAGATGTTAATACGACCCCCCCCCCCCCTTTTTTTTTTATTCTTTTTTTTTACATATTTATTTATTTATTCTCATCTCAACACATTTGATCACTTTGCTCTTCTAAATTTTGCCATTTCATCTGAATATTAACATTTATAAGATTGAGTCATTTTGAGGGTAATTCATCTAATTTTGCATCTCTGAAAAGTAGTGATCTGAAACACTGTATTAAGTTGAATATCAAAGTTTTTTTTGTCTTGTTTTTTAATGAGGGATTTGTGTTTTTAGATTTGTGGAGTACAAAATACTGTTTTTATTCTAAAGTGAAAAGATAAAATTACACACAGAGAATCGGGACAGAAGCACCCGAGTGACAACGTTATCAGTGTTACTGTTTTTTTAATTTAATACTTATTGTAGTTCACGAGGTTAATATTCAATAATTCCGTAAGTTAGATGTACATTTCAAACGTCTTTGATATGCATTAAAACCTATAAGCTAATCGAGTGAAATCATTCCATAGTGTTGCTATTATGGCATATCTTCAGTTTAAATATGGGCAATTAAATATGTATATATTCATATGCCTGTATATAAATCATAGAATAAATTTACCTTTCAGATGAATCTCTTTTTCTGGGATTCTGCATTGTCTGGCATTGATTATTCAATTATTCAGCTAAATTGTCAAAACACAAATCAAAATGGATGATTTATTGTTTTATTTCAGCATCTTGCACATACTTAACTTATGTCTAAATGTGTTACAATTTAAAAATAAATGCACATTGTTCTTAAGGGGTCATCTGACCCTACTAATTGTGGTTTATACAATTATGCGACATGTAAGGTTGAAAATGTTGTGTTGTGGGATACAATATTTCTTTACCGCATGCATATTTTGGAGTATTCCATGTAGCCTATGGAGAAAATTTGCATAATTTTCAGTATTATTATAAAATTAATGCATATGAAATAAAATAGGGCTGACTTCTTCAGTTTAATTGGTGAAATAAATCAACAGACTCACTTTTCTTAACCTCAGATAGAATGTGTGTGTGTGTGTGTGTGGAATGAGAATGTGATCGGCTGTGGTGTAGAAAGGATGGGTGTGGCAGGCTGACTGACCATTCTTTCATCTCTCTCTTGCATAATAACACCTGGCCCAGTGAGCATATGATTTCTCCTTCGGCAGAGTTTGACCCTGTAATTGGTGGTAAAGTGTGTCCACAAGCCTGTCACAAATGTGTCTGTGATAACCCAGAGGGAACTGCTTCCTGCCTCCGTATCTATAGACAGGAAGTTACAGCATTACAACCACCTCTTCATACTGTAGGTTTACAAAGTGCAAAGAATGGAGGATTGATGTTTTTCTTAAGGAGGCATGGTAGAAACATCTCTGTTTTTAAGATCTATGTTTGCCTTGTTTTGGGTTTATGCCAGTGCTTTAGGGATGCATTAATTCTGGTATAAAAAAGAAATAAAAAAAAAAAAATCAAAATGAGATTATTTTGACAAATATCATGATTGGGATTATAAATGCGATCAGGGCCAGGTGATATACTGAATGTGAGTACCTTTCTTGTCCTAGTTTTAGTGAGCATGAGAGTGTTAATACAGAGATGCTGTAACAGCATCTCTTATTTTAAACTTCAATGGAAAATGCTATAATTTATTAGGTTTGCATGCGAAAGTCTGCATTTTCATTATTAAAATAAATGTAGGTAAATACTGTTTATTATTACTATGTAATTTTACTTTGGGGCATATAAATAATGATTAATTTCTTTTCACAAATTTAAAATTTTATACTTAACAAAAAACAATCATGATTTTTCATGGCCGATTCAAATTTTTTACAAGCATAATGGTCGATTCCGATATGGGTATTACAGGCCAAACTGGCATTTAACAAAAAATATCTAGCTATTTGAAATGAGAGGCAACCACATCATTCACGATCCAAACAAATATGCTACACACATGTAGCATGAGCAGTTGTTTTTGTTTTAATTAGATTGTATAATTTCAAGATTTAAAGCAAAAACCGAATGGTCTGACTTTAGATTTGTGAAATTATGCTACATACAACAGCCAACGCACTGAATGAAAATGCAAATTCACTCTCTGCCAGTAGGTGGCGCTTATAGAACAACAGCAGTACAGCGCTTCCTTTCTAAACTTTTCTGAAGACAGTCAGTTACCTTCAGAGGTACATTCATATAAACACCAACACCAATTCAGTATTTATATTTTTCTTCCTATAATTCGTGCATCGTGAACAGCAAGCTTGTTGCCTGGTACAGTATTTTCTCTGCTGGTGCATCTGTGTTCTCTTCTTCTTTTATGTGTAGCAACCGTTTAATAAAAACAAGAAAGCCCGTGTTTACAGTGATTTTACAACAGCTAGGAGTACCTAACAACGCCCCTGATCTAAAATCGCTGTAAATTGGGGCTTACTGCTTTACTTTGCTGTAGGCAGAGGGTAGACCAATTACAGGCTAAAGTGTTAAGTTTAGGAGGTGAAAGCCTGTTATGAGATGCTTTTGTTATTTGTTAAAAGAGTTAGTTCACGCAAAAATTCAATTCTGTTTTCAATTACTCACCCTAACGTTGTTCCCAACCCGTAAGTTCATTCTCGAAACACAAGTGAAGATATTCCCAATGAAACCTGAGAGATTTCTTCCCCTCCATTGAAAGTTGACGCATCCAAAACTTTGACGCTTCAAAAAGTTCATAAATATATTGTAAACAAAATCCATCTGAATATGAATTTAATCTAAGTCTTCTGAAGAGACACAGTCGCTTTATATGATGAACAGATTTAATTTAAGTTTTTATTTAAATTTGTTTCACATTTTTACAATGGGTGCATCTCAATCAGCTCCCTTAGTCATGAATCAGTATATCATGTACATGAATACAGGCACTGGTAAGGACAGTAATGACCCTGGCTCACATTGGGACACTGATGGTGACATGACAACGTCCTTGTAAAACGTCACCACTGGTGATCCGCTGTAAAATACAAAGACCGACGGCCTGTCTAGACTTAAGGTGCGGTCACACTGCACTTTTCATTTCATTGACTTCCATTCATACGCATGCGAATGTTTCAGGCTGGAAACACAAGCTCATGTTTCGCTGCGTTCCAGTTCAAGTTTGGTGAACTCTGGCCTGCGAATTCACATCATGTGAAGACGTGTGGCCAGTAGAAGATCGATACCTCACGGCGTGACCTCTTGGCTGAATTAAAAGAATTATATTTTTGCAGCAAAGCAAGATTGTATATTTTTTACATTCTGAGTGTATTAATCTTTGTTATATGTTGAATTCATGTTTCTAAAAAAATACGCAACAGAGCACGACGTCATACCACGACCGTTGCAGTGTCCGAAGACATTTTGCACGCTCAATGTCAAGCCAATCAGATTCGAGGACTATAATTTACTGTTGTATAAAATTACAGTTTTTTACGATTGCTTAAGCACAATTTTAAAAACAAGGCTCATTTTGTCAAAACACTACACACAATTCACAGATCCACACACACAAGTAGCAGAACACCTCAGTTATTTTGCAAAATGAAACACTTCATTCAAAACTTTACATTAATTTAACAAAACCCACCGTATGGAACACACACGGTTCATACATTCTGATTCTGTTTGATTCATTTACACACTGCTGAGCTCAATCTTAAACACTTTTATATTTTTCTAATGATATAGTCTGAGTTAGATTTTTTTCAGAGATATTGTTAGAGTAAAGTACATGAATATATTGACAACACACACACAAACACACACACACATTGATAAAAATATTTATTTCTCGCCACATTGTAAAACCATTCAATACCTCCATGCCTTTCCAAAGGTTGCATTTTGCACTGAAAATCAGAACATATTCTAAATACAATATAGTACACAAACCAAAACTTTTGTGGAGACAAAACAAAAGCATGATTTAAAAAAAATAAATAAATAAATAAAAAAACAGAAAAAACACCTAAGCATCATTTCCTGGCCTAGCTGGATCTGGCCGTAGCACTTCATCCACATCACAGGCGATGTCCTCTCACGCAAGACAGCAAGGGAGGAATCTTCTTGAATGGCGAATCCATCCTTGCACAGACCCTACATCAATTAGGTCAAAGGCCTCCTCCATGACTTGAATGAGAGATATCCTGATATAGGGCTGGAGATCGTAAACCTTCCACCGCCATGCAAAAAAAAGAAAAAAAAACTCCTCAATGGGTTTAAGGGACAGTATAGTGGGAGGTATTGGAGTGAAAACTGTGGACGCTTATGAAACCAGTTTTGGATCAGAGCAGATAGGTAGAAATATACATTGTCCCATATGACAGTGTATCTCATCTGCTCTTCTGCTGGAACGATTTTGTGTAGTCTGTCTAAAATGTGAATATGTGGGCCGTGTTGTAAGGGCTTAAGTTGGCATGCTGGTGGAGGACCCCATTCTGCGTGATTGCAACATATATTGCGATGTTACGTTGTCCCGGGCCATGCAAAATAGCTCTGTGGCCAATGATGTTTTTCCCTCTCCCTCTTACTGCAACATTGCCTGTCATTTAGTTGAAGACACATAAACTCAACTTTTGCCTTTTTATAGTACTTGCACCTGATTCTTGAGTTTACAGTTCAGCACCTAAGTGTCTGCAGACCTGACGGCCATGTTTGATCAATTGGTTTATAGGCGTGGTATTTTGGAAAGCAGTGTCTTGAAATGGCAAAGAAGTGACATTATGTTAGATTTCTGTGTCTAATGCAGAGAAGTGTTTAGTGTTTTGCAAAACAATGTGTGTAGTGTTATGCAAAAAGTGTGAGGCTGAGAATGTGCTTATAGTTCTGCAGATCTGGGCTGAGGTTTTGCTCCTTGAGTGTAGAGTTTCAGTAACTGTGTTATTTTTAATTTTAGTGTGTAAGCAATCGTAAAAAACTGTAACAGGCTTTGATTCTTGGGTGCTTGTTGCTTGCTTTTTACAGTTTTTTTTTTTTTCAACTGCTTGCACACATTCTCAAAACTTTACACACAAATCCAAGAATTGCACACACAAAACGCAAAATGCCTCACTTCCCTTGCAAAATGAATCACTGCATTTAAAATATCACATACACATCTCAAAAGCAAACATTTGTCTTACTTTTCAAACACATTTGCCATAATATTCTATTTTTTGATAAATCATATACGCACAGTTATTCAAAACATAAAGCTCTTCTTTCATAAGCTGCTATTTACATTTCTGTACAAGATTGAAAGTAATTGGCAGAGAGATGTTGAAAAATTCACGGTAAACAGGAAAGCAAGATTGAAACCAAACTATTTTTTTTTCTTTACTGTAAGCATTTGTGGTTGTGAATACAGTATTGCACAGTAAGTAAGAAAAACAAAAAAAAATAGCAACCAAAAAAAACTAGCATAATTTTGAAAAAGGTGAATATTCCAAAGGAATGGTGTGTATGTGTGTCCTGGTAGGGGACCAGATGTCCTCACAAGTATAGTAATACCAGTGCATTTTGACTTTGTGGGGACATTTATATACAGAATATACAGTATAAAAACCATTACGCCTATGGAATGTCCCCACAGAACATGGAAACCCAACGTGTATGTGTTGTGTGTGTGTGTGTTTGTTAGTGGGCGAGATGGTTGAGTGTATCCAGGCTCCATCTCTCCTCCTGGCTGGATCCAGCCACAATACTTCATCCACGTCACATGCTATGTTCTCTCTTGCGTATCCAACCTTGGATGGAGGCAGTGTCAGTGTCTCCACATGCCTCCTCCATTGCCTGGAGAAGGGTTATTTTGACATAGGGACGACGATCATGCACTTTCCAGCACCATGTGGAGAAAAATTCCTCAATAGGGTTTAGAAATGATAAATATGGAAGCAAGTAAACAATAGAAAATTTGTCAAAACCTATAACTTGACCTTTGGCCTATTTATAGGCCCATTCTAAAGCCATGATTGGTTGGTGGTAAGTAGAGCAATGAGTGTTTGCGCATATGAGAAGTTAGTGTGAGGCACTGATGAATTAGTGCATTTTGATTGGTTGTGTTTGAAAAAAAAAAATCAAGATAGTTCCTGTTAGATTAGTGTGTTGCGTTTATGGTTTTGCAGATTTGGTGTGTGGTTCTGGTGTTTGAGTGTCAGGTTTTTTAGAAATTGTGTGTATGCAGCTGAAAAAGAAAAAAGTAATTTGATGAAAAAAACTTTATTACTCACAAAAGGTTCATTCTCCCATGTTGCACAACTTGTCTTTAAACAAAAAGGCATGCAATAAATGTTCTCTCTGCTTTATTTGCAGGGCGACATTGATTCTGCATGAGGTTAGATTGTGGCCGGACTGAAATGAAATGAGTGGCTAACGACTGACCTCTTCCGCTGCACCACCACCACCAGCAACCTGTAGCATCTAACCAGTGCCTCTTCACCAGCCTGATACACCAACACACCCACATACACACAATTACCTAACAGAACACCATCAGACTGTAAGTTCCCCAGCTTCAAGTCATTTCTCTCTGGTTGATTAATGCTTAATATCAAACTGTTTTTCATGTTTGTTTGCGCAATGTGATGACCTACAAATATGACCACCCTCTCTTCCTTCCTTCTTTTTGATATTAAAACATTACATACATACAGAAGAAAAAACCCTCTGTTTGCACCATACACTTTGTGTGTTGAATATACACATATAATATAGACATAACTGTATTTGGGTGAATCTGTCAAGAACATGCCTGGGTCATATTTCACATCAAAAATCGAAAGGAAGACATAACATTTTATGTTAATAAAACAAAACCTATTTTAAAAGCATTAACATTTATTTATTTATTTATTTATTTTTTGTATTGTGACATTACTGACATTTGAACATTTCCCTTCCAAATTCTCATTACTATAATGTGAAACAATTCTCATTGTCACTTACTATAATGGGAAAAACTTATTTGATGTGTATATTTTATTATACCATGGTCTGTCTAAATACACAATTCTGATTGGATTAGATTTGTGGAGGTGAAACTGATCCTAGACCAGCAATTACAGGAAGCATACTGAATACTTCTGTAGTCATGTACTGTATATACACACCTCATCCCCGTGGTCAGGGAAAGGCTTAGCTCTCACTCTGCCTATGTTTATTACAGTAATGAGAATATAATGAAAATCATCATTGAAAATAATGAGAATTACGTAAAATCTCAGAAGTAAAATGGATGCATTATAATAATGAGAATTTGGGGGAGGGGATGGGGAATGTGCTTAATTGTCAAGAAAATAATGGCGTAATACTTACAAATGATTGTGGTCCTAAAATATGCTTCATTTTCTTTATGCAAAATATAAATCATTATTTTTTGTTCTCTTGATTTTAGAGTTAAATATGTTTACTTGTCATCGTTTTTGTAATGGCCATCAAATTGTCTTTTTCTTAGAGGGATACCCTTGTGAAAAATAAGTACACTTTAGCATACTTTCAAAAAGAGTACTTGTTATGGAAATTATATACTTCAAAAAAAATTTACTGAATGTAACATTTTCGAACATGTAATTGAATGTTAATTGCCGTTAAATGAAAATGTATTATAGTTTAAATTTCTATTAAATGATGAACTTTAGAATTTTTTTGGCCCACTTAAGTAGGACATAAGTACATCTTTAATATATTTTCATAATTATTTCTGCTGTCTTTAAAATATGGTTCGAGTGTACTGTTGAATGTACTGACAAGCATTTATGGTAAACTAAAATATAAATTTCTATTGAAACTTTTATTTCATGTAAATACATTTATAATTACACATTTGTAATGATGAAGTTGCAATTAAGTATTTTATAAAATATATCTTTAAATGTAATATCAAAAGCACTCATGTACTTTACATGTGTTTTAGTATGTTATTCAACACATCAAAATGAGTGTACTTCTTTAAAGCACCACAAAAGATAATTCAAACATAATTATTTAATTTAAAGGCCTGCTGAAGTGTCTTGAAACGCGCAGCATTATTCAGTGTGTTGACGTAATTTCAACTGAAACAGGAAGACAGGGCGATGTATAGAACAGCCCCACCCCTTTTTTTAAATAGCCAATAGCGTTTCATTTATATCACAGGTCGGCCAGAATCGTTAAACTCAGTAAAACCTTTTAATATCTAACCGTTTCTCCTCCTAATCTCCTCTTTGTCACTTTAAGATACAGCATTGTGTGCAGAATTCAAATGGGTTTGATACCTTTCGTGGTCTGAGCCGACTCGTGCATATGATCTGTGCTCTCGTGTCCCTGGGCCAGAGCAGACTGTGCTCGCGCTGCAGCGGTTCACTTTATACTAACGCAAAAACGGACTTCATTCGCGTCAATGGAAAGCGTATTTACGCTGTCTGATTCGTTCCCTATTCTCTATATAGTGCACTGTGCACTTTACCATGTAGAAACTAGCAAATGTGTGAACAAATGACCGATTTCAGCCGCAGCTTGTCTGTTGATAGTGTAGGAGGGGGCGGGACTTCAGATTCTAGAGAGCATTTGATTGGACAGAAGATCGGATGAGAAGCTGAAGTGCGATGTGATGTCATGAAAATCCGTGATCCATTTTAGCGGAGTGTAATTTTTGAGTGCTTATATCTCCTAAATGCGAATTTTGTCATTGTTTTGGAACACACCAGCTTATTCGTAACATTAAGGCTAACGTATTCATACAGAAAGCTAAAAAAATTAAATTTTGATTTCAGAGGAACTTTAATATAATTTCTTTAAAGAAAAACAATAAATTTGAAAAAGTGCACATTTTTTTAAAAGTGTCTTGAGAAACTTAGTCATGAATGTGCTCTCTTAATTAATATTATATTATCTGCAAGTTGAGTTTTTAAATATACTGTTAAGATATGAAGTACATTACAAGTGCACATTCAAATTGTACACTTCTTATGCAACTAGAGTCTTGTGGACTTGCAATGGCCATCGCGTGCGTGTGATCATGAAGTCCACTAGACCCTAGGCTGTCCTATGTGTCATTTTAGGTTTCAGAAGGGTGCTCATGAGCTTTGTGGTCAATATGATGCACATTTTTGCCAAGTTTTTGAGCTCCCCAGCAGACTTCTTCCAGACAGTCAAAACAGCATTATGTCTCGAAAGAAAGACCCTGAGTGTTTAGGGTGCCATTTGGGACAGGGCCACAGTTAAGTGCACTACTTATTCACAAGGGTTCCTGTAGCAATGTCCTATGCTATGAACTACCCAAAACACCCTAGGAACCTCATAGCAATGCACTACAACCAATCAGATTACTTTAGCAACTGCATAGTAACACCCACAGCACCCTAGGGGGCCGTTCACACAGAACGGGGTCTTCCAGGGTCTTGCTTCCTACCATGAGAACCTCATAGCTAGATGTCACACACACACACGTTGGGTTTCCATGTTTTTTGGGGACTTTTCATTGACATAATTATTTTTATATCTACAAACATTCTATCTCCTAATCCTACCTATCACAGAAAACTTTCTGCACTTTAACATTTCATAAATCATTTAATAAGATTTATAAGCTGTTTTCCTTATGAGGACCAAAAAGTGTCCACAAGTTCAAAGATTTCTGGTATTGCCATCCTTGCGGGGACATTTTGTCCCCATAAAGTACTGTAGGGAATACCTGAACGACACACACACACACACAACAGATTTGACAAAAGGTTTAAAGTTTTACAGAAACATGTCTAGACACACAAGTACATGGTGTTTCTTTGTTCTCTTATACAATACTTTGCCTCGATAACCCTCAAAAATGATGCCGTTTCCTTGCAGTTTCAGCCCTTTAAGTCTCAAAGGTTGCATACTTAAAAGTATGTTTGCTATGAATCCTAAATGAATGGTCTGTTCTGCTAACCAGAATGCGTTTTTCTAAAAAAAAAAGTTAAAAATCAGTTCAACTTTTAAAAAACATGTCTCGAGACCTTGCGTGTTTTCCCCATTCCACTGTCCGCCTCTTGCGTTTTTCATAGCAAAAACACATTCTGTGTGAATGAGTCCTAACACCTAAAATCTAAAAAGTGTTGTTAGTCTATTATTTTATTATTTTTAATTATTCATTACAGAAGACCTACACAATGATATCATATTTGTTTCGGGGTCCAACATAATTTTGCACAATCTTACTGAAAGTGCCGTGTGCTAGTTCAAATAAATCATGCTTCTGCAAGATCATCATCAGTTCCTTGACTAGCCCTTTGCTTATCTAAAGAAACATGTGCATATACCGATAGCAACATTTACACATTGTGCAATCCAATTCAAATGAACTATTTTGCAAAATATTGCAATCCAGTGACATGTTCACCAGTGCGAGGGCGGGGCAACCTGTCAATCACATGAGATTGACCAATAGCAAACCACAACGATCCCACAATACAATCAATTTCCAATAGACAAAATCAAGTCCCACTCTACATTTTCTTTTTTTCTTGTTTGAAAGAAACACAATAGACCAGCAAAGACTTGCAACAATCTGGGTTATGCATGTGTTATGTAAGTGTATAAAGATATATTACAATCGTAATCAGACATTAGAAATAAAGCATGGAAAAAAAATTAATGAAATGTGTTAACACTAAACTTCAGGGTCTTGCTGCCTACCATGAGAACATTAGGTTTTCATGTTTTATGGGGACTTTTCATAGACATAATTCTTTTTATATGTACACACTGTATTTTCTATTCCCTAACCCTAAACCTACCCATCACAGAAAACTTTCTGCACTTTTACATTTTCAAAAAACATCAGTTAATATGATTTATAAGCTGTTTTCCTTATGAGGACCAAAAAGTGTCCACAAGGTCAAAGATTTCTGTTATTGCCATCCCTGGTACTGTAGGGAATACCTGAACGACACACACACACACAACAGATTTTACAAAAGGTTTAAAGTTTTACAGAAACATGTCTAGACACTCAAGTACATAGTGTTTCTTTCCTTATACAATACTTTGCCTCAGTAACCTTCAAAAATGATGCCCGTTTCCTTGCAGTATCATCTTTTAAGTCTCAAAGGTTGCATACTTGAAGTATTTTGTTTGCTATGAATCCTAAATGAATGGTCTGTTCTGGTCTTTTCACATCCCTTTACACCACACTAACATTTAAATGCTCTTGAAACCATATGAGAGGAGAATTGGCATTTCAGTGTTTTCTTAGGAATAGTAAACACTTGCTATTTTAGAGTTTGCTATTGTAATGAGCTAAGGGAGTAAGGCATGGTACCAAAATGACAATGCATAAAACTGAGAAGTGCTCAGAGAGAATTGCACGTGGAAAGGGGTGAGAGAAATTTGAAAAGGAGCAAACAGTGTGTGCTTTCAACTTTCGTTATGCGTGTTTCTGTAAGATGACGTTTTGCAAAGGGAACTAATATCACTACTGTCCACAGAAATTACGATCAATCTTCAAAAGTGTTTAAAAACTCTTCTGGGCATTTTTAGGAGTTTCAAAGCCTTGTGTTGAAAAAGGGTGCAGCACCTCATAGAAAGTAGACATTTTGTGTTCTCTCCAAAAGTGTTTATATAGACAGTCGAGTGCTTTCAAAATGCAGACCAGCATGAATGTGAGCTCCAGAGAAGTCTGAAAATAATTTATTGAATGAATAATGATCCCGTGGACCCATCATAGCTTGATTGATTTGATTTACTTATTTTTTGATTTCATATGTAACGCAAAAGCGAAACACATGCTGTATGTGCAGACGAGTGCTGGCTAGTTCACACACTGCACACTAGCTCAAGACCGCCCTCTGTCTGTGAAAAGAAAAGCTTTTTTAGGTCACTGTTTTCCAGCCACTCCACTTTTCATAAATAATGTCTCCAGTGTGCTAATTTGTGATAGTTTAATGCTGTTTGGTAGGATTTACTCAAATGCCCTGGCAGCGCCACCTGTCATGTTGTAAAGAGCGACATTGATTATTTAGTGTGTTTTTCAAGCGTGTTGCTATTAGGATAAAGCAGGGGTTTTCAAACATGTCCTGGAGGACCCCAAGCACTGCTCATTTTGGCTGTGTCCAAAATCGCATACTCTTTTGAGTAGGTACTTATTTTGAATAAGTCATTTCTTCATGACCTCTAAAAAGGTACATTCTATATAGCATGAGTGTGTGTATGAATGTAATCCGGACGTACTACATTCGCCATGTTATCATTATCACGTGACCTACCAGCGCCGGTTGCGTTGCATCACTGCCATTCACAAATCCTGTACCGTGGCGTCATGGGATAGTAAAGTGTCCATCATATGCACACTTCAGAATTGTGCCGGAAGTAGTAGGTCATCCGGGTACCCTACTCTTTTATGAGTATTGTGAATTCAAACATACTTCTTTTGTCACATACTGTTTTTCATCTAATACACCTGATTCAACTCATCAGCTCATTAGTAGAGACTGCAAGACCTGAAGTGGTTGTGTCAGAGACATAGGCTGTGCCCCCTATACCCTTGAATAGGCCACTATTTGAAGGGACAGCCGTTTGTAGTGGTGTCTGAAACCATAGTGAACGTTATGGAGTGTACTTTTGCACTGAGTGTACAACCAATGTTCTCTCAACGGCTAGAGAATACCCATAATGCATTGTGAGGGTCGCAGAAGATGGCGCCCACAGCTAAATTATCCATCCATCCATTTTCTAAACCACTGGTCCAATGTGCCTACAGTGTAATATCATACAGGTATAAATTCCTTTGTAATTGATTATAAAATTGTTTAATTAATGTTTATACATAGTTTCCATGACAGAGTTCTAGATAAATCTTTTCATTACTACTAAGTTTCAAATGATTATTAAACAGCAAGCACAAACTATGTAAAAGCAGCAGCCCTTCCAGCGCACTCAGTGTCTGAATGCACTCGTTTTCATTCACTCCTTCAAGTGGACTATATTAGTGGACTAATATAGAGAATAATGAATGAGTGTATAGGGGGCGATTTTGAACACAGCCATAGGGTGTTTCTCATGTCTTATTTGTGCATCCTATTTTGAGGTAACTGAAATAGACTGCGCCATTGACCAACAAAACCTGGTTTAAAGTCAATGGCGCAATATTTGTTTTTTTATTTAAAGAGCGTGTTAGTAATAAGCGCCTATATGCGGGTGCACAACGCACATACACTCTGCTTGTTACACACACAAGGACACACAGCAGCACACAAACATGCATAAAGGATTACAATGTAAAAGATTGTTATTGTGTGCATAAAGATAAAAATGCTTTGGTGGAATCCGGCTTGTCCAGTATATGGTCTGCTCGCACGCTTTAACCTCGTGCACAAGCGGATCCGTTTCCTCACTAGAGAAGCGTTCAGTTTTTCTGCTTGCAAATTCCGCCATGTAAATAGTGAATCCGCCATGGCGCAAGCTCAACTGGCTTTTAAAGGGAATGGCAGATGACACTCTGATTGGTTTATTGCACATAAACTCATTAAGAGACTAGGTACAACCATTTTAGACCATTTTTTAGACCGCCAACCATTTTTCCCGTTGGTAAACTAGCAAAAGTGGATTCAGACACACCCTAATAGCACCTGCGCCGTGTGCTTTAGACCATGCGCTTAGATTTTTAAAATAGGGCCTTTAGTGTCAGTACTACATTAAACTACTATATATAATGTTGAATATAATGCATTGAAGGAATATTTGTGGGTCCTGATAATGCCAAATGTCTTATGTTATGTTATGTTAAAAAGTGGCCTACATTATTTTAAATATATCTAGTCAGTGACAGAGTGCAAACATATTAATCTAAAATAAATCTGTGTTTCAGCATTAGAATCATTAATATTTTTATACTGGTGTCACCACTGTCCTGAGATAGTCCAAGACTATTCATTTTCATCCCCAATGTAATACCAAATTTAGCATTTTAATCTACAGTACATTTTTTTATCCATATGTCTTGAAGTATCGCAATAATGTCGTATCGTGAGTTCAGTATCATGATATCTATCGAATCGTGACATAAGGGTATTGTTACACCCCTACTCAAGTGTCACTTAAAAGTGTCATCAGCTGCACTCTAGGGATCTGGATCTTATGGAAGCCAGGAAAACTGGCCCACATGACCCACATGACTATGCTATGGAAAACTTTGAAGGTCGCACAAAGAAAACATTCGTCAGTCACTGAATGATACAATCATTAATCAAACTGCTCTGTTCTGTGTACATGTACACTTTCTTGATAAATAGGATTACATTTTCTTTTTTAAATAGTCTAGTTGGCAACATGCTACAATTAAATAAGAAATCAGAAGGTTTGATAATTAAATTGTGGCAAACAAATGTGATGGGTTAAACCCTGGGAAAGGACCCAGATGCAGGCTTATTGGGTAATAGGTGATAACAGAAATGGTGTAAGAATGAGAATTTGTAACGGGATAGTCAGATGGTCAGCTGGCATCTCGGCTTTGATTTTTTTGTCCAATATAGTCTTTTGCTCTCTGGAACTTCTTGACTTCGAGAGATTTTTTTGCTAAGAGGGAAAAGACTTAATTATTCCACTCGTTACTCGCCTCCTTGCAGTGCAATTAGAGAACTGAGATCTCCTTCAAGACAACTGACTTTGATTGGTTTCCGGGTCACAGGCTGGAGGGGCAAGGAAACGAGGAAACTTCAATTTTAGTATTGAGAAGCACCTATTACAAAATGTGCAGGGTCTTCCAGGACAGGTTTGAAAACTCCTGGGCTACAGGTTCAAATACATGTTTATAATTTAATATCATTTCATGACATGTAAATAAATGTGTATCTTTAAGTCTAATATGTGGTGCCCTGATCTAGATCATTTATAGATTTAAAAGTTAGGTATTGTGGAATTACAGGTTTTACTAGCTAAAGGCAGATAACTATAATGATAATGATAAAGATATAGTTATAAAAATAAAATCGTTCTAAATATAAAAGAACAGCAGAGTCCACACCACAACTATAACGATGACGGCACAGAGAAACTATATAGCTAGAACCTTTTTCATAACAATTATTTTTTTAGTTGACCTATGATATACACATTGACAGCCAATCAGAATCCATCCAGCTTTAAAGAGCTCAAGCATTTAAAGCTAAAAAAAAACCTTGCACACTAAGAATAAACAATGATATCGTCAGCTGGTGTGGACGCTAATATAGTTAACATTATAGTTATCGTTCTTGGTGTGAACGGGCTTTAACAGTTGTGAATTGCCTTTAATTTTCTGTCTTTAGGTTGTAATTATATTTTGTTTTTAGCATTGGATTATGGTAATTTTGATACCTTTTTTTTTTTTTTTTACTTAGATATGAATAGTTGACATTAACATGGACGTAGTAGTTATTATGTAAGGGTTAGTGTGTAGATGCAATAAATGGTCACCACTTTCATTTGCCTTCATTAGTTTGTTAAATGGTTTTGTTGTGTGACAATACTAAAAGTACAAATAAAATAATATTCCATGCACTATATTAATATTACGTATGAAACTGCATGCATAATTTATACAAACAAAAAAAGAGTTGGAGAATGTTGCATTGTGGGATACGATGTTCTCTGCAGTGTTTGCAGAAATGTTTGAAATAGAATTCTAGATTGCTGACTACTGAACACTATACACTCTATATTACTTACTGAGTTCTAAAAAGAGTGAGTGAAAAAGGTATTATTCCTCAATAAATGTTACAAAACAGTATAGTATGCTACTTGATAATCACATGATCTTGACAGATGACCTCATTACATTAAAATTTTGCATTATAAATCTATATGTGTGGGATATTCCATGCGGTAAGCCTTGTTACTGCTCATTTTGACAAACTCTTCATAGTATTTTATCTTACAGAATACATATACTATATTGTAACTGAGGTTACAAGCCTGCTCCTTGAGTGCCACTTTCCTGTAGACTTTAGCTCCAGGCTGTTTCAACATAAAAATATATATATATATTGCTAGCCTACATAAAATAATCGCATGTAAATGTACTACCACACTTCTCTTACTGTTGCTGCAGTGTATAGTACTGGGGTGTACAGTAGTGTAGCTCTTAAATAAATTCTTAGAATTTCTGAAATTTTTCACAGCACATCAACAGGACATTGTTCTAAAATCACAGAGACAAAGTGATACTCACTGCTGTTTGCTACATTCTAGCAAACAACATCCTATGACCATTTTGTCCATAAGATAGAAACAGAAAATGAATGCACATTCTACAGAAAACATGACAATGAACAAAAGCTATTAAAGGCCATACACATTCCATAAGATCCTGCCAGATTGAATCACATCTGTGGTTATCAATAGTTTATTTTTTGGCCATAATCAAGGCAATTAAAGTACAGGCCTAAAGCAATGGCAATCTCTATCTATGCATTTCACAGCCTACGCTTTGTCTTCATGATTTTGTAAAAATAATGTTCTATCTTTGTGGCAAATTCTAGGGACACACTTTCTGTTATCTATTATATCATCATATATCTAGTATTTCTATCATTTTGTGTTTTCTTAAATCATTATATTAAATAGATTTTCAGAGAAGGGTGTAGTTGCAGCCTAGAGATCTCCACATGGGGGTGTGGCCTCCTCCCATTGACAGACAGGCACATGACATGCATGTGTGATTTTTTTTTCCTCCAATCCAGTTCAGGGCAAACTCAATCCCGCAGCCGATTCTAAAGATTTTATTGGTCATGTTAATCATAGAGCTGATTTCCAACAATGCTATAACCACGAGCTCTGGGCTCCTCTCATGGAGCATATTTATCTATATCGGCATATTTATTTATACACTCTAAAAAACACTGGGTTAAAAACAACCCAGTTTGGGTTGTTTTCAACCCAAGGTCTTGGTAAATATAGAACAGAACACATGTTGGGTTACTTTTACCCAGCAAATTGGGTTGTTTATTTAACCCAGCATAATGGGTTGATTGATTTTTACTATTATACTAGATTTTTTTGTTTTGTTTAAGGATTAACTTAAATCCTCTAAATTTAAAAAAAAAATACTCCACAACCACTGGTTTGCATGATAATTCCTGTATTTTCGATCAAATTTTATAGTATAGCATATTTTATATCGTTTTAATACATATTGCCCACATTTAAGCTCGTTTAACAAATATTAGAAGTAAAAATTAAACATTTAGAAGTAATTCAAGTGTAATCGATCAGTCTCTGTTGTCCTGTTTCCACCATAAAGACACTGGATCTCGTGCCGGAGATGGCTCGCGTTCGGCGGGGGAACTGCTAACTTCAGACCGCCACCATGCGTTTCACTCATAGCTGAAAAATGCTATAATATAACTCCATAACCGGTCCATAAATAATCAGTGTACAATTCTGAGAACATATTTTAACATCCTAAGTATTTATATCCTGTATCTTTTTGAATAAAATCATAACATTTTACGGAGGCGTTTCCATCACACGAAAAGACCATTGCGAGTCGCAACACTCGTTTAGGGGACTCACATCGTGCCCCTGTATTTTGCTTTGCATAAAATTAAACAATATACAGAACAATAACACATTTTTAGAAAAAATAAAATGTACACAAGCCTGTATTTTACCGAAAACATGCACCAATTTGACGGAGCTCTACTGCTCTCTCCTGAAGAGGTCACAAAAAGCCTGGGTTGTTACGTCTGACTCAGGATCTGGGTGTGGGATTACAAATTTGTAATATCTAGGTTCCAGTGTAATAGTATATGAACTGAAAACTTTATATACATTGTGTTTTACATTCTGAGGTAAAGATAATGACATTCTAAGGAGATCAAGGCAGGCAGCCCATGTGTCTGTGAAATTAATCTTTTGTCTTCATACACTTCCTAACCATTTGGCAGAACAAGCTCAAAGCACAGCTGTGCCTTTGTCTCTATGATAATGTAAAGGTATGGGCAATACTGCCAAACTGATTGGATTAGCACCTATGCATTTGAATGACACCGTTATGCTGATTAGATCGTGGCTGGGAAATGTAGGGAATGGGCTGATTCCTGCACTGCATTTGCATGCTTTGTTTAGATTGTCTCCACCTCTATTCTATGTATCCCTCCCCCTTGAATGTATATGAACTACCAAGTACACTGCCTTAGTTAGACTTGGATGACTACAGCGACGCACAGCGCGTTTCTCAATAAAGAGTAACTTCTGCTTGAAAGATATCCCGTCTCCTGGTCTCTGCTTTGACGAGGAAAAAGTTTCCTACATGGGTAAGACAAAAACTACCCAAACACTTGGTTGTTACGTCTGACCCAGGATCTGGGAAAAAAACACTGGAAAAATAACCCCCAAAAATGGGCTCAACCCAGGAATTGGGTAGAAAAAAAAAATCCCAAGATTTTTTAGACTGTATAGCATATTTTATAACTTTTTTGTTCTAATATCAACTAGAAACAATGTTTAATTTTACAAACATATATTTTGAAATGTAAGTCAGTGACAAATGGATGAGGCCAGAGCCAATAGCCAAAGTATTTGCACTTGGAGGCCCCGCCCCCTTTTTGAGGTTCTGCCCACTTTTGGAGTTCACGCCCTATTTTGGAGATCTCCGGTCTGCAGTTATACCTACTTGGATTTTCCACTTCAATCTTAACCTATCTAAACACATTTTTTAGGTTGAAAAAACACAATTCAACAATGTTGATCTAGAGAAAGTTTTTAGTATTTGATGTGATTTTAGTTGAGTATTTAATTTTTGTACAAATACTGTAGGAATCAATTTTGAACATACAGTGACACCAACATACTGTGCATCCACAAAAATGACCTTAGCACCAATTGATTAAAAGTCCAAAATAGCTGTAAAAGTTCCTAGAAAAGCAGTTTTATATATATATATTTTTTTTGCAGTGAAATTCATACATTTAGTTTACAGCAGCTGACATATTTCTGAAAAAAATCACATAATCATTTCTGTTTGTGTTTGTGTCTGCCACACAGGTGACATCAGGTGCAAGGGGATGACCGAACGCATTCACCACATTAATCTCCACAACTTTAGCAATTCTGTACTTGAGACCCTCAATGAGCAGCGAAACCGCGGGCACTTCTGTGACGTGACTGTTCGGATCCATGGTAGCATGCTGCGAGCTCACCGTTGTGTGCTGGCTGCAGGCAGCCCCTTCTTTCAGGACAAGCTGCTCCTGGGCTACAGTGACATCGAGATCCCCTCTGTGGTTTCTGTACAGTCCGTCCAGAAACTGATTGACTTCATGTACAGCGGCGTGCTGCGGGTCTCCCAGTCCGAGGCCCTGCAGATCCTCACAGCTGCCAGCATACTTCAGATCAAGACCGTTATCGACGAGTGCACCCGCATTGTTTCACAGAATGTTGGCATTGCTGGATCTGGCAGCTTTTCCGTCGTCCCAGGTGACTCGGGGCAGGAGACACCACGGGGAACTCCCGAGTCTGGCACGTCCGGTCCCAGTAGTGATGCCGAATCAGGCTACATGCAAACATCTCACCAGAGCCTTGACCGCGTTTATTCCTCGCTTTATTCCAGCTGTCCTGGGTTGGGCCTGCAAAACGGTACCCGTGGAAATCGCTCCCACTACGCCAGTTCTGCGGTGACCGCCAGCTACGACTCACCCCTTCAACTACAGCAGAAGGAGGGAGGGCAGGACCCTGCCTGGATCACACGCATCCATGAGCGTTCGCAACAGATGGAGCGCTTCCTGGCCACGTCGGAGACTACACACTGCCGTAAACAGCCTCGTCCTGTGAGGCTCCACACAGGTGATATTCACATCAAGCAGGAACAAGGGGACGAGTACAATTGCTACGGGCTTGAGGACTGTCGTGAGGACAGCGAGCAGCTGGAGTGCATCGAAAGCGAGCCCAAAGGCGAGAGCTTCGACTCTGGCGTCAGCTCATCCATTGGCACGGAAACCGATTCTGTCGAACAGCCTTTCTTGTCTGGGTTTGCTCGAGACAATTGTCCGAATAAAGGCCAGCAAGGTGAGCGTGGAACCCCAGTGCAGATCGAGGTCAACGATTCATCTCCCGAGCAGACCCAAGAGTCGGTCGAAGACGGTAGTGGAAACGGTCCTTCTCAAGAGAGCGGTGAGCTTGGAATCCATCAGCCACCTCAAGCCAACCTAGCAACACCCCAGTCCATGCCAGGTGGGCCATACCTGCGGCCAGGTGAGCCACTTACCAGCAACCTGCGCATGCCCCTCACCTTGACCAGCAACACCCAGGTAATGGGAACCGCAGGCAACACGTACTTGCCTACACTCTTTGCAACCCAGTCAGCCAGCGACAACAAGCCTTTCCTCTTCAGTCTGCCCCAGTCCATTGGGAGTCAGCAGCCCCAATTTGTGGCAGTGCCCTCTCCGAACATGCCTCCATTCCCCAGTGGACTGACGGTGCCACCCGGTGGAAGTCAACAGCAAGGTGGTGCGGCAGTGGGACAGCACGGGGAAAAGAAGCCCTACGCATGCACTCTTTGTTGTAAAACCTTTACTGCCAAACAAAACTACGTCAAACACATGTTTGTGCACACAGGTGAGTACCCTTGACCTTCATCTCTGTATAATGCATGTACCGTGCGTAGTTAAGTTTTATCCAATTATATCTATAAGCTTTTTACAGAAAAGCTAGTCTGAAACAATTAAGGTAAGCTTTTGATTCTAGATGGATAATTGGCAGCAATTATTAATTTCACTGTGAATCATCCTTGCTGGCTGTTCTCTGTGGGTTAGGTATTATATTATAAGCAACCCAGTTTAACTAGCATTTGTTAGGACCTCAAAAATATTGATATGATTCTTCAGTTATTGGGCTTTCAGACATAGCACAATAGAACCAGAATATGAAAAGAAGTGAGGCGGTGTATTTTACAAGCCTGAAGGAAGGAGTCCCTATGCCATGTCATGGGTGCACCCCTACTTACAAATTAAATAACTGTTCAGTCAGTGCATAGCTTTAAGGTAGCAAGGTATAACAAATGTGCTGAGTTCCTTTTTTCTCACTTAGGAAACCGCAAGTGGGATTTTTGCTGTTATAAAATGCATACAGTACAAGTGGTCGTGTGAGTGACTAGCCACTTAAACCTAAGAGCAAAAGCTCTTAACACATATCAGCAGCCTATTAACTATAATTTAACAGTTATTAAGCAAATACTTTATTATGTTCTGTACGTACCCTCTTGAGGCATGACAAGCCATGAGACCAATGATTTTTTTATCTTGAGTGCCAAAAGGCCTTTCTTGTGTATACTTAAAAAATTATGATAACTGCCATGGTCTATAATTAAAGTTTTTACTTAATGAACTTGGGCCTCATTGGTCAAAACAGGATCGCCAGGTCAATTTATGACTCCATGAGAAACATCCTTAATAGCTGTTTTCCCTTAGGCAAAGTCTAAGCTTTACACAGAATACACTCAAGCTATTTGCCAAATGTCATTATATGTGTATGTATTATATATATATATATATATATATATATATATATATATATACACACACACACATATTTATGTATGTATATGTAGGTGTGATCTTTTCTCAAAAAAAGTCTACACCAATGTTTTGATATGCCACAGAATCATTTACATATTAGGAAGGTGCTTTATATGCAAACCAACTTTCAATACATCCTTAACTCTTTCCCTGCCAGCATTTTATTTTTAAATTGCCAGCCAGCACCAGCATCTTTGATCATATTCACTAATCTTTCACGGCCCCCAGAATATTTTGTTGTATGAATGCAGTATGTAAACAGTCAATATATAACAATTTATTATATATATATATATATATATATATATATATATATATATATTCTAGCTTCATTCAGTTTTTTTATCAACACTTGAATGTGGGTAAGTTCCATAAAAAAAACATTTAGAACAAAAACCTGAGAAAATCAGATTTCATCCAGATCAGAATCAGAATCATGATCAAAACGTAGATCGAGTTCATCGACACCCCAAAAGCTTCACAGTCCTATACCTCTTCCTGGGTTCGACATTTTTCTGGCTAACTTAAGGCAGTTTGATTTATATGCTGTTGAATGTTTGATGATCATGTTAACTTATTTGTGAGCGAACAACTTCTATCCATTTCTTCTTGGCTGTGTCTGAAATCGCATACTCTCTTGAGTAGGTTATTTTGAATCAGTACTTACTTTGTGAGTGCTAAAAAAGTATGTTCTATATAGTATGATTGTGTGTAGTATGAATAAAAATCGGACGTACTACATTCGCCATGTTGTTAATATCATGTGACCTACCAGCGTCAGTTGCGTCGCTTCACTCCCGTGGCCTCATGGGATAGTAGTGTCCACTTGGTGCCGATCCCCTGACATAATATGCAAACATCAAAATCTTACCAGAAGAAGGTCATCCAGGTACTTTTTGCCTACTTTTTTATGAGTACTGTGAATTTGGACATACTTCTTTTGTCGCATACTGTTTTTCACTTACTATATAGTAGGGAAGTATGGGATTTCGGATGTAGCCCTGCCCTGCATCCCAATGTGCATACTATACATCCTAAATAGTATGTGAGATTACAATAAGTGTGTCCCAAAACATGAAAACTGTATGCCAAAAGTGCCCGGATGGTCTACTATTACACACTATAACAACTAATAATGCCCACAACCCATAGTGCTTTGGAGGAGGATTCGAGGATTCAAACACAAGTAAAAAGTACAAACATGGTGGGTGCGCGCAACCGACGGTTAAATAGAGAGGTTTAGATAAAGGGGATTGACTGACTAATAATCAACATTTAACCAGATAAAAACATATTTATTTAGTGTTATACATGTTATATTTAATCTGCAGTAACAATGTGGACTTTTATTAAGATCCATTTGGCCATTAACTTTTAAATGCATCATTATGCAAACACATACTTCTTTTCTCTCCAACACAGTAGGAAATTAAAATAAATGAAATGTGGAGGATTTTAACTTGACAAGATGATTGACAGGCCAGTTTACAGTGACAGGATGCATGTAACTATGCGACAGCATCATAGTATGTCCAAAAGCTTGTCTACTCTTCTGCTACACACTCAAAGGTATGTACTTTTTCTTCACAAAAAGAGTACATTCTTTTAGGGTGTAGTATAAGTAGGCTAACTGGGACACAGCACTGGATGCGTAACAGCGCCCCCTACCATATAACAGTGCTTGCTGTAAAAAACTCGTCAGTGTCAGGGAAGCATTCCCAGGTGAAAAAAAAAAACATTTCTATAATGTACTTAAAGTGCTCTAATTTCACGCACTGATTTTGTACTTAATATACTAAAAATTCTTCTTTAGTACTTCTTAAGATAATCTTAAGAACATCTATGGGTACTATAAGTGGTATCTAAATACATTTTTTAAATACAGGGATAGTATATTAAAAGCACATTTTAGTTCATATTTCATGGTATCTCAAAATAGCACAGTTGAGTACACTTAGTTGTTCTTAAGAAGTACTAAAGAAGAATTTTTAGTATATTAAGTACAAAATTAGTGCGCAAAAAACAGAGCACTTTGAGTACATTATAGAAATGTACTAATGGGGTTGTCATAAAGGATCCAGTCAATAGCTGGGAAAGACTTAAGAAACCTGGGGTTGGCAGTGAAATGTCCACTTGTGATTCTAGTAACTGTTTTGGAGTTACTTCTTCTGGACAGGAGACTGATTTTGTGAACTATTCTGAATCCTTGTCTTGAGCCACACAGTTCTGAAGCAGCAGAACAAATTGGTCTCGCACAGTAAAGTACCCAGACCTCAAAAGTGCATTCAATGTGGCAATGTTAAGTTAAATAAGATAATTAAATTTGCCACTGAGCTGCTGAAGTACATTACTATGCAATAATGATCTGTCTTCAGGACAAAATGTAGTCTGTGTAATCTTATATGTTTATCAAAAAAATCTGACTTTGATCCTTGATGCTGCCATAAGCACAGCTTTTATCATACAGTATAAATATATTTTACAATAACAACAGATGTTATTGCCTGTGGGCTAAAAGATTGTGGCTGCCAAGAACATAAAAATGTAAATAAATGGTCATGTATGGCCTTTTAATGGAAATGATAGAAAGAAACAGCAATATACATTTAATTTTTTGCACTGTTCTTTTTACTTTTCTGCCATAGTTCGTAATTTTTCTACTTTTTTGTAAATTAACTTTTCTTGTTTTCTGTTTCTTTTATGTTAAATAATGTATTTCATATGTTCTGTAAATGTATGGGACAGACATATGCCAGTTTGTACCAGCAGACCAACATGCATAGTAAAATTACAACACAGTTGCAGTTATTTTTAATTAATTAGGCTATTAATGCTAACAGTGCTTCTCAAAATTTCAATTTTCATTTAAATGCCATGTAGAAATTACTGCCCTACAAGCTTAATGTGATTCCTGATGGTAATAATGACCATGAAAAATGTCTAAACTTCCTAAACTTTTTTTCCAGTTCAATCTAATTTAAATGGAAACTAATACTGTATAGTTTGAGTCAGGGTCTATTCATTTAAAAAATATAGAACATATATAAAAATGTAATTCATACACAATGACTTAAATACTCTTCTATGATAAACATGTTTTCAGATTTTGTTCATCAGTATCATCAAATCAATATTCATTTTGATATTTTTGTGAGGCAAATTACAGGTAGAACCACACCTAGATCAGTAACATGTATTAATGATCTGCAATCCATGTATAATGCATTATAAATGTATTCATAATGTACATTATAATCCTTTTTTTTTTAATACAAATAATTGTAAAATGCATTTGCAGATTCCTTGTTACATTTGAAACTGGTTGTTTGTCATGTGTTTTAATGCATTATACTTTCTAAAGAATAGATAAGTATTATAATGTGTTATACTGTGGTTATTCAAGAGACCATTACAATGTATTATAAGGCACATTACAAGGCATAATTAATGCATTAAAAATACTTTTATAATGCATTATATATAAAGGTTTTAAGTAAAGTGTTATCTAAACGCTTTATGTAACTTTAGATTAGTTTCATAGACATCGCTGGTGCAAAACATGATCCTGAGAGAAGAGGAACGTGTATGAAATTTCAGTGTAGCTTAAACATGTTGGCTGTGCTGGACTTTCAGATTTCAAAATTTTACATTACTGTTGCTAGGCAACCACAGCACTAATTAATTCCATAATTAAGATTAATAAATTTAGCAACATTAGTAACCTGCATGCAACTTTTCAGCAAAACTTACAGATGTTTTAGAAAGCAAGAATGACAGGAACAATCTTTTTTAAATCTGTACTTTCTTTGTCAACAATTCAACTATTATTTTGCCATTTAAAATGATATGAACAGAGAATTTCATGTAAAATTTTGTGTGAAAAGGTTCACAAAGAGTTTGAGAGGTGTTATTAAAAATCTAATTGCAGACATATTAGTTCTTAATAAAAGAGGAACATGCATGTGTGAAATTCTAGGTCTGTAGGTCAAACTGAGCTTTCGTAAATATAACGTATACATTGCTAAGCAAGTGTCTGTTTTATACTTATTACATGTATTCATTGAAATTACCTGCATGCAAAATATAGTAACTTTTCAGCATACAGTGACAAAAAGAAGAAGAACCTGCACAGCTTTGCTGCCTGGATCTGTAATAACACGAATAATAGAAAAACGATGATTGTGATCCCTAGTGAAAAAAACCTATACCAAAATGTATTTAAAATACATTTATTTCATACTAAGTATAGTACAAATCCATTAACATATTTACTGACATATCGCTTGAGACTTACTGACATAAATCTTAGAATTAAAATTTATTTGGAGTATTTCTTTATTGCACAAGGCACGTTTCTTAATATTAAGCCCAAATGTGTTTTAATATCACTGTTAGTATGATTAGTCTTTAAAAGTGTACCACTTGCAATAGTTCCACTTTAGCACAATCAAATATACTATATATATCTTTATATCTTTAGTTGGACCTCAGCATAACTAAAGTGCATTAAGTCCAAAATTAGTTGTTCCAGTTTAGCAGACTTTAAGTATATCAATTTAGTATACCAAAAGTACAATTGCAGGGTATTTATATTAATTACATAAATATGTAAATGTATTTGTAGTGTGTTTCACGTAAAATAAATGTATTTCAAATAGTGCTGTCAAATCGATTAATTGCAATTAATCGCATCTAACATTAAAGTTTGTGTTTACATAATATATGTGTGTATCAGGGGCGTTTCCTCCTAGGAGGCAAGGGAGGCAGTGCCTCCGCAAAGAAATTGGATGAGAAAATAATCTACAAAACTAAAACAACGCAAATATTACAAACTGTGATGTTAAAAGGCGTAGAAATCACTCGTTTTTCTAAAGTAACACTGTTAATAAATAAATAAATTAAAAAAAACTGAGGACATTGCCTCCTCATTTCAGAACACCACTGGTGTGTATATATGTATATATTATTATATTTATATATATATATATATATATATATATTAGGTTATATTTGTATAAGTAGGCTATTAAACGATTAATCGATTTGTCTGCACTTTCAAACATACACATATATATATAATATATACACAAATATTATGTAAACACAAACTTTTGTTAGATGCGATTAATTGATTTGATAGCACTTTCAAACGTGTGTGTGTGTATATAGCACGCGTACACACATATATATATAGTATATATAATATATACACACAAATATTATGTAAACAAACTTTGATGTTCGATGTGATTAATCGCAATTAATCGATTTGACAGCACTTTCAAGTTTCAAGATTTCAACAATACATTTTCAAATTTACTTTGGTATATTTATGTTTCACTAGGGATATGATAATGGTTTATGCAAGAGGCTTTAGTGAACCGTTCCTTCCTAATGAGTCTGTGCTCTGTGCTCTTTCAGGTGAAAAGCCGCACCAGTGCAGTATCTGTTGGCGTTCGTTCTCGCTGAAGGATTATCTTATCAAACACATGGTTACACATACAGGCGTCCGAGCATACCAGTGCAGCATCTGCAACAAACGCTTCACCCAGAAGAGCTCCCTCAACGTCCACATGCGCTTGCACCGCGGAGAGAAGTCCTACGAGTGCTACATCTGCAAGAAAAAGTTCTCCCACAAGACCCTGCTGGAGCGTCACATGGCCCTGCACAGCACCGGAACCGGGGTCTCCGGGGTCAGTGCTGCAGGAAGCGCCGGAGGCCCCGCATCCATCCCGGTTCCGATGGCCGTTCCCGAGCCGGGAGCTGGAGTGGTGGCCCTCGCCATGCCGGTGGGAGCGGGCGGAGCAGGGGGCGGAGTCGGAAGCACCGGAGTGGGCGTCGCTGCGGAAGCAAGCTGCCAGGAGGGGACCACCTACATGTGCTCCGTGTGCCCTGTCAAGTTTGACCAAATCGAGCACTTCAATGACCACATGCGCAAGCATGTCTCCGACGGATAAGTACAAACAAAAAAACTTACGTTAAAAAAGAATGAAATGATAAAGAAAACGGCACTAGATTTTTTTTCTTATATTGGGGGCATGAAGAGTAATGAGTATAGACACTGGCACATTAAGTTTTCTAGAAAAAAAGAAGCGTTTAATTTCTTTTCTTTTCTTTTTTTTTTTTTTTTTTTTGTCCTTGCTATTCTTAAAGAATAAAAAAAGATGGTGGCCTTAAGGCTGTGTAGTTGGATAATGATCCACTGGCTGGATCCATACTACTGGCCTCTAAATGTATGCTTTCCTTAAATACTGATTTATGTGTTGAACACTACCGAAAGGCCTGCGAAAGAACACACAAGAAAAAAAAATTCACATGCGCGCACACACTCAGACATACACAAACACATATACACATACCAATGCATGCACTCACACGCACAAACTACTTATACACACTTATATATGGTAGAGGTATTTTGTACGTATGTGTATTTGTGCATGTGAGCGTGCGTGTGCACAAAAATAAACATTGCAGTGAATTTTTTAAACTTGTAGATCTTTTCCCATGTAGACCGTATTGGACACTATAAGCGTCCAAGCTTACTGTGGTATAGATTATAAAAAAAAAAATTATAAAAAAAAAAAAAAAACGAGAAAAAAAACATTTGGCTCTAGATTCATTTTAAAATATTGATGGTCACATGTTTGCCTTTTTACGTGCGATAAGAACAGGAGAGTTGTTCAATTTGACACTGGGTTTTTATTTATTATTATGGCATTGAGGGATTATGATGTTGATGTTGTCAAGGTACAAGCCAGTTTTACTAACTGTACTAAAATGGGAATTGATGAATGAATGATTATTATGATTATGACATTTTTTTTCTCCCACCACACTTTTTTGATGGTTCAGGTCAAGTTTACAAAAAAAAAAGTTTATCAATGACAGTATTCGAGCAAAAACTTTGAATGCCGTTAATAATTTCCAATTCGTTTTGCATACACTGCCACTTAGAAGACGACTGTTAGTTGACCTCTTCCGCTTCAAAATGAAATGTGATATAAAGTTTCGAGCAATTGATTTGTTCTTTTCATTTGCTCCATGGTTCTGTTTTTTATCTATGGAAAAAAAGAGAAAAAATGGCAGATTTTAGTATGCAAACAGGCCCAGAATCCAAGTTAACTGCTGCTCCTCACGTGCTCACTTTGAGACTGTTATCAGCTGTAGAATCCAACGTCATGTGGATATTTCTCTAATTATTATTAGTTCTCAGTGAACATGGGAAACGTTAAGCTATTTGGAGCCATGGGCTAGATTAGATCAAAAGTGAACTGGACAGGAATAACCTCCTAAATGCGTAAAATGATGTATTTCCTGTTAGCGGCGACTACTATGACTCAGTTGTTTGAGCCGGTGGGGTGACTAAAATGCACTACTCCTGTTCCTAAAGCCCCACCTAGTGGCTCAAACAACCGTCCTTGTTTTTTGCCTGATGGGAAATACAGATGGGGAAGGATATAGGCAACAGAAAAAAAAAAAGAAAAAAAAAAGAAACATCTACTGAACCACAATAAAATAAACACGGTCATTCTACGTTAATATACCACAGGGAGAAAGCTCTCCAAACAATAAGAAACATTCCCAATTTTACCGATATCTAGACATTGTGTGTGTACTTGGGAAGTGAGTTAAGAAGGTTGTATTTTTGGTGTTACGTCACTCAGAAGCTCTGTGTTCATATTTGGCTTTGTTATACACGTATTTTATGGATATAAAAGACTCATCTGCCGTGCAACTGCAATCAGGCAATTTTGCTCACTTATCTGAGTAGATACACCTTTGAAGTGTCGTTAAAATGATGACAAAATGTATCAATCAGTTTATTTAGACTTTTTTCCATTTTGGAATTTGGTCGCATAAGTTGTAGGTTTGAAAAACAGTGCTACTTTGCACATTTACTTCAAAATCCTGTGCTTAAACGTTGAATTGTTTTACTTAAGAAATTAAATTCTATGATTTTCTCTTTTTATTTTCATTGTTTATAAAGGAAATATCTTTTCTTAAAAGCTTGATAAGAGGACTGCATTGTTTTCTTGCATATATGTTGCACTGCTTAAACCAATAAGTGCACTACTGTTACCAGAGATGTTCTAGTTTTTAGAGATAATTTTTTTTTTTTTTTCATCAAATATTTGGTTCTATAGTTCACTTGTGTTTGAGTAGCTTTGTTCCC
The DNA here is from genome assembly GCA_037101425.1 of Elopichthys bambusa. Lineage (NCBI taxonomy): Eukaryota > Metazoa > Chordata > Actinopteri > Cypriniformes > Xenocyprididae > Elopichthys > Elopichthys bambusa. Next base: position 3,866,408 of record CM074434.1, read on the forward strand.
TTTTTTTTTTTTTTTTTTTTATTAGATTAAATTTTTCTTGGCTTTGTTATCATCACTTGCTATTGTATTTACTTTGTGCTGTTTATGCAAGTTTTTTCTTTTCTTCTTTATTTATATTTAAACCATTGTGAGCTTATCCCTGGTCAGATCCTAATGATGTATTGCTTACACCACTTCCATCCCTTCCCACATCCCAACACCACCCCGATGCAGTTAATTCATTCAAGCAAATGCTCGGTTTTCTTCTCATTCATACCAAACAAAAAAACAAAACAAACATAAAAAAAAAAAATCCATAAAACCACAAAACCACATTTAAAAAAAAAAAATTGTAGTGTGTGCCTAAATATATGATAAATGTCTTTTAGAACAAGTAAGTTTCTACGAGAGGGTCGTTGTGCAAAGCTTTTAGTGCTGTCTAGGGATCAAGCACATTTATGTATGTGTTTGTATGAGCATGTGTGTGCAACATGTTTGTGTGTGTATATTCCTCTATGTGTGTGCTGTACAATTTGTGACGCCTGAACTGTAGGGCTTCCTTTGCAATATGCAGTACAGGTACGGCAACAGTGACAACATGTTATTTTACACACTAAGGAGTGCATTTGGTAACTTTCTCAAGAACAATCATTACTATATTCCCTACAATAAATAACATGAGGAACATGATGCTGTTAAGGCCCTTGCTTTAAGTCTGAACGATATGATCTGGCCTAACCCAATGCTGTCCCGGGGAATTCATCGTGCTGTGAGACCAAACGTCGCTTTTTACTCAATTTTATGCTGCAAAGCTTGGCCACAGGCTGTTTTGTATCGGTCTGAGGTGTTGCCTTAGACTAGCGTACGTGTTTGTTGGTCATTTCGAATCGAGTTTCTTGTTTTTTTGAGACCTGGTGCTTCAGCTTGCCGTACCATTCGAAAAGTTGTGTTGAGTAGCGAAATGAGAAGAATGTTCTGTTGGTTGCATTTGGCCTGTCTTTGGATAATCAAGGTGATTTTTGGCGGTGACACTAGAGCTGCACGATTAATCGTAAAAAGATCACGATCACGATTCAAACACGCACACGATCTTATTTATTAATGACAACGATTTGCCTGTGTCTATTGACAAAATCATACCGGAACATTCAAATCTGTGTTTGTGCTGCCGCTGAACCAAAGAGAGAGCAGTTTTGAACCACACAGTAGTTATTTCCAGGGTTGCCAGGTTTTCATAATAAAACCTGCCCAATTGCTACTCTAAACTAGCCCAAAACTAGCCCAATCACGTTTCAGGGGAGGTCCTACGGTAAAAATCGTATTCCAGGGGGTAAAATCCGCGTTTTTGCCGGGGTTCCCCTGGTAAAATGTGCATTCCATGGGCTAAATATCATGTTATTTGAACCCGCGGCAACAGTGTTAAAGCAGCCCAATTCCGCGGGAAAACCGCAAACTTGGCAACACTGGATATTTCTGTGTTACAAATATTTAAATTCACAGATGCGCTAAGATGCGCTACAGTTTGGATATAAACACTGATGTCTACGATAGCGATCAAAATAGAGCAGACCACCTTTTGAAACTAACTTGGTGCTTCAAATAACGGTTGTATCAGTTACAACGTTACGCCAGTAGGTGGCGACCAGTGACTGTTAAAAAATGTATTGTCATTGAATCATTCATTCAAAAGATTCGTTAAAAAACACTGATTCATCCAGTAATGAAACAAGTATTTATTAATGAGTCATTGAATTGTTTTATTTTTAAAATTATTTAAAACAATTCATTCAAATTAATTTAGAGAAAAATGAACCTCTAGTAAATTACATGTTATTTTGTTTAGAATCGTGGGAGAATCGTGCAGCTCTAGGTGATACTCGAAAGCATCCTGTCTCTTCCATTTATAGTTTTGTTGGTTCTCAGTTGTTGATATTGTCCGTAGTTTGATGATCCATTATCAGCCTAGGCGTATTTTTGAACTACAATATAATTTAGTGTCAATTCAGTCATTTGAATTCACAGAAACATAACTTTATACCAGAGCATATATGTCAGGGGTCAGGCCAACCTAAACATGAACATTTCCACCATTAAAGCACCTAATGAGCGCTACTAGAGAGCAGATAAATCAATATCACTTCCAAATGGTTTGCTAGATAAGCTATATTGTTCAAGTAACATCCTTTTGTTGGGGGAGGGAAGGGATGCATTGGCCATCAGCTGTGTCTTTAAGGATAGCCTTAATCATGTTTGAATCAAGCAACCAAATGCAATATTGCTTGTGAAGGTGCTGTTGCAATTTCTTGCGTTTATTTTACACAAAGGAAAGGGGGACAGAAAAGCAACCTTGCAATACAGTGTTGGACAATTGTCTAGTGATGGTTATGAAGGACGTACTTATATAGCCACATGCAAATCGCTGATTTCTCTTCTCATCTTGGTATAGATTCATAACCAGGCAACAGTGTCACCGGTCCTCGTATCAGGCTTCACGTCTCATCTCGCTTGTGTGCTGAAGTGCTAGGAGGCTTTAATGTCCGATATTACTGTTACTCCGTGTTTGTTCATATGTAAAAAGCGAAAAACAACAACTACGACGGAAAAGAAAAAAAAAGTTTTATTTCACAGAGACTTTGTTTAGCCAAAATTGTGTAGTTTGTGAAAGTGTAAAAATCTGCACGAAAATGTTTAGACACAATTCAGATGCTTAAACGTCATAGTCTTCGATCCATCGCATCTAGACTGGACACGGTTCTCGTGGGTTCTAAAAAGCACTATGACGATCACTTCTATGGGTAGTTCAGATAGACTTTTTACATTACTTACAGTATATATTTACAGTTCTTAAATGTAGAATTAGCTTTTATTTTTGTTTCTGCTTAAAATAGTAATTTTACAATACATATGGATTTTCTTCAGTGTACAGTATAGATACAGCATTCTCTTCGCTATTACAGTAAGTCTTCTTTTCTCCTTGCTTTTTAACAAAGGTACATTTTTTAAAAAATTCTTAATTTATAAATAATATCTATTCCTAGAGTATAGGCTTGTGGGCACAGAAAAGACCTTTGAAAACATCACCAATATTTATATGTTTTGCTCGCTTGACAGAGTGAATATTACTTGGAACCGCTGGAATGACTGGTTTTATTGTATATGCTCAGAGTTTTTTCGTAACGTACAAAATATATTGCGCATCCTGTAATGCTAAGTGGATCCAGTCCATTTTCCCCATCTCTGTTTTTAAACAGTAAGATTCAATCTAACATTGCTGCACTTGAAATCTTTCATCTTGCAGTTTTTCCTTCTTCTAGCAAACAAAGACGTAATATTCTCTACACAACGGTCAAAATAATCCAAAACAAGAGTATCCATGTGTTCATCAGCATCTACAACAGATAGTACTGTAACCAAAACAACACCTAACACTGTACATGTGGAGTTTTACAATGCCTCTCCTTTGTAGAAGAAAAAACATGATGAAGTGCCTCTTTTTACAGATCCAAGCTTAATAAAGCTCACAATAATACTGTTATTTTTATTCTGTAATAATAATACAGTAAAAAACAAAACAATATTCACTGCCTAAAATGAAACACACACGCATATTTCTCAACTGTCAGACAGATCCCTCTATGAGGCAAGTATGAGGACTACCAGCAATAATAATCACGAAATAGATCTGAAATGTCACAAAAAGGACCACTAATAAGTAAGGGTGTTTTATTGTTTTTTAACCCCTGAAATCACCAAAATGAAGCTTATTTTATATTACAATATACAGTGTTATATTGTGTCCAAAGTGCCCCTGTTAAAATTAATAATAATAATAATAATAATAATAAAAAAGTTTTTTTTTTTTTTTTTTTAATCCAAACCTGCCTTTATCATTTTTACGATTATAAGTCGCATATTTTAAATGCCCTATTGAAAATGTCTGCCTTTTCCGTATGCAGTTTATTGGACATTTATGTATGTGAACAAAACAAACAAACAACAACAACAACAAAAAGATCGTTCTTCCTATTCTATTTCCTCTTCTTCCTCTCTTCTTCTCTTCGATGCTGAATTTGCTTGAGATGACATCTTTTCTTTCAAAGATGTTGATGCTATATGCTTTTGAGCAGTTGTTGTTATACATAATCAACATAATATTGTGTACGCCGTAATCAATATTGCAATGGTTTATGTGAAAAGAGGTCATTGTTGTTCTGTGATTTTGCGAGATTTTACAGACTAAGTCTGTAGACTGAAACTAGAGTATAGAGTCAAAGCGAGCTGTTTTTTGAAGAATATAACAGAGAAAATGAAAACCGTTTTAATCTTTGTAGTCGGTAGACGACCATATCATACGTTCAATACCAAATTTATTTAATCTTTTTTTTTTTTCTTTTCCAGAGGTTAGATATGTAAGCATGCTTGTGATTACACACTTTTCTAACACTTCTCTTTCTGCGTTACAGCTCTGAATGGTATTCACTATTGATTATATGATATTCTTCTGCTTGTATCATAGGCTCAAATCCAAAGACAAAGCATTTACTCTATTTATGATGACAGAGTTTGTTTGTTTGTTTGTTTTTCAGAAACAATAGAAAAGTATACATATATTTACAGGACAAAGTACAATACAGATTTTAACAGGAGAAGCAAGCAAACATAAAATATCTTTAGATGAATCATATATATGTGTGTGTGTGTGTGTGTGTGTGTGTGTATATATATATATATATATGTGTGTATATATATATATATATATATATATATATATATATATATATATGAAATTTCAGATACTGCAGTTTCTTTACTAATCACACAAGGAATGCTGACTACACAAGCACGATTCCCACTTTTTACTGGAAAACACAAGTGTGCTCATGTCATTTGCATGTTGAGGATAGCGTTTTCTTGGCCACTGAAACCTGGGAGTTCATCTCCCGTAATGAGCCTATAGTTGGGATTTGGATTCAGGATAGTTTGCATGCTTTTAGCGACACCCACAGTTTGAAACAAGGCCACTCAGTGGATTGTATTTAAGGGCCTGAAAGGAATGGAGTGAAGGCCGGACAGATGCTGGTGCTTGTGCTGGGCTTTTCTTATCTGTGCACTACATGTTTTGTGCTTTCTCTATCTTCCACTACCGCTGTATACACCGAATAGGAATCAATCTGTCCTGTTAAAATGTAATCTTGTCTGCCTATGTGTCAAGATTGATTCATGACACCTCAGTTCATCAGTAACAGTAGGTGTTTGAATAACTACTAGCATTTTTAATCAAATAATTAAGCAGTCAAATTATGTGTAACAGATTTTGTTTTGCTACTACAAAGACTGACTGTAACAGTCATAACCAAGAATTCCTGGTGGAATATAATCTGATGTTGGACCAAAGTCAAGTATACATTTTTACGCATTTCTAAACTTCCACCACATGCCTACAAATTTCATGACATCAGAATTTTAATCTGTTGATTATATAATATATTGAGTATTCTGGCAAATACTTTAAAACGCATTATGAAATGGTTTCTAATGCTTCCCTTATGTTTTTGCATGATAACATGCTTACAGTCTAAACTAAAAAAAATTAATGTATTCTCAAAAATGCACTATTTTTTATTTTATTTTAATTCTACTTCCCTAAATTAAAATGGAGGGATTCAGTGCATATATAAGACATCCTTAATTAAATGTACACTATGTAACTTTTGGCCCACTAATGGTTAAAAAACAAAACTGCATGCATTTTGCGGTAAGAACACTGTTTTGGTTGTGCTTCGGCTCTGCGTGACTGTGCGGATGAGTATGGTTATCCTGCTGCTAATAAATCATTCACTACTTGAGAGAGATTTAAGAGTTTAGATGGAAAGGTTCTCAAGCTGACTAGCAGAAGACTTTACTGTAGCTTTACCCATTAGCAGCTTTTCCACCGAACGGTTCTTAGAATAGTAAGGAACGGTTCCAGTTGTGTTTCCACTTGAGCCTGGTTTACAAACGATCACAAATCGTTCTTGGCCTGGAATTCTCGGCACGGTTGTCTAACTGCGCCAGAGATTGTATATAATGGGGAGATAAGAGGGTCTGTATCTCTTACCATTGGAGAAACCGTAATGGCTAACTTAATCACGTGCGGCTCCTCTCAGCCTATCGTGTAATGACAGTGACATAGTCTAAAAATACATTTTTATCAAGCTAAAATCTATATATAGTTCCCAACGAAAGTATTGTTTAGTGTAAAACATGCTGAAGATTAGCAAACAGACTGTCAATGAATTAAATGATTTGCTATTTCCCCACAAAAGCAGTTTAATCAGCATAGTGAAGCCTCTTATCCATTGACATCCATTCAAAAAACGGCCTCTGGTCTCCTTCCCTGCGTACCACCAGAGGCGGAGCGTTAGCATTAGCCGTTACGCTTTTTTGGCTAAAGGTTGCAGGCTTGCCTTCCAGTGGCTTTGACTGCGCTGAATCGCGCTGGTGGAATCCGTGAAGTGACGTCGCCACTCAGGATTGGTCACTTGTTATCTGAGCGACGTAAACACAAGTTAATACTTGTGTACTTCCTTGAAAATAAATTCCAGCACAGCCTACACCCATATGAAATGACCCTTCACAATAGATAATGCTTTACAACAAACTCAATTCAATAAAATATATTACTCACCTATTGAGTAATAAAAACACCATCTCCGCGTCACTTTTACAACATTTCAGATCCCTCAGTTCTCGCCATCTCCAAAAAGCCAGTGTTGGTTCTTGTTTCACTAAGAGGTCTGTCGTGCTCTCTCTTTTTTACTAGCAGACTCTTCTCTGTTTGGCGTCTGTTCAAAACGGGTGATTCCCGAGGTTGGAGATTTAGCGGCTCCATGTCAATCTTTATCGCTCGTTGTGACAGTTAACCTCTGCCACTCCCACTCCAGACACGCGCCAAAGTAGGCAGAGCAACTTTTTCTCTATTTACGCTTATGACAAAACAGGCACGGGCGTGTGACGTACAGTGTGTACACAATTTCCAGCAAAAACCAACCCTAAACCTAAGGTCTAAAATATAAACACTTATAATAGGCTTACCATAGTGAATCAGGGTACGACAAAAACACGCTTTGGAAGAAAGAATGGTGCTGTATTGACTGTGAAAAGTGACATAGTGTACCTTTAAATTCTGAATGATGGACAACCCTGCTGTTACTGGTGACCTGAGATGCGGTTTTTGTTTACTCTTTTAACAATTGCCATTTTGGGCAGTAAGAGTTTTCTGATACATTGGACTCTAAGCCAACATAGCTGCACAATTTGACTTCTCTATCAATTCCTACAGACTGTTTGTGGAAGGTAATACAGATTTGGATTGCTACAATGTGGAACAATGATGTTCAGAAACAGAAGACAGGAGAATTTGACACAACACACATTTAGGCAGATCTTTCATTGACAGTACCTAATCAGTCATACTATATAGAAACTTCTTTCAGCTACACTTTTAACTATGATTTAAACATTATAACTCTTTATGGAAGTACCATGAAACAGCACATTTAGGCATATTTACACAACTCGTGCATATAGTTTAGTGTAGTAAACAGATAGTTAAAATAGATAATATACCTTGGTCTTTAATAATTTCATGGAATCTTCTTCACATAGTTTTTCTACAGGTTTTCAGTCCTGTAGCAAATATTATTATCTCCATGTATGTCGAATGTTTGGATTCAGTGGCTATTTGGTTTAGTCTGTTTCCAAATGAATTTAGACTGACCCACAGTGGATGCTTGCTTGGACTTTAGACACTACTCATTTGGTAAGCACTTATATCCAATCGTTCTAATACCATTCTTGTCTGTAATTTTGATCCGAGTTTAATGTAGAATTGAGGAATCGTCACACCCTTAAACACTCCTCTAAAATAGCTTAACAAATCTAGTGAGACTTTCACCATCATTTAATGTATTCATTTATTTTACTGCTTAGCTTAAGAAATATAAAACAACACAAACTGCTATTAAAGCCCTAGTTATAGACGTTATTCTGTCGTCGGTGAAATTTGAACATTTTTCGGACATTAATGCTGCAATACAACTGCTCCTTTGAACATGGATGTTTGGGGCCACTCAATTTTTATTATTATTATTATTATTTTATTTTTTTTTTATTTTTTTTCAAATACAGCATGTCAACAAGAGAACAATATTTTATTTAAAAAGGCTTTGACTTTGAGAATCTTTGCATGATATAATAATTTTGGCATAGTTCACCTGTTTGTTTTTTCTTTATTCTTTTATTTTAATGTTTTAACCTTTGTTTTAACCATTCTTATTGTACCAAATGTGCTATTGCTTGAGCAGCACAAAGCAAACAAATTAAATAGTCCAAAGCTCCTAAAGTCATTTGAACATAATTCATTAAATTACAATTTTTTTGTGAAGTCTGAAAAGAGTTCATCCACAGTATCGACCATGTAGGTCTGTAAAGTTTCTGTTAACACCAAAGAATTATGTCAATATCAACAGAAACACAATGTGTAAAACATCCAGAAATTTGGTCATGCTTGTGAAATATGTGCATCATTTTCATTCTGTGCTCTGATAACACTGATGGAAACTCCTTTAAATAGTTTCACCCATTTTTTGATTTGTTAAAGTTAATTTGCTCCTAATATTACTAGCTTCAGCAACATCAAACAAACATCTAAAATGAAAGCAATTGCACTGATGCAAGATAAATAGATTTTCTTCATGTTTTTCTTTCTTCCTCATTTCAGCTGCTCTGCTTCGTGCAATGGATGTTAAGATTCACTTGTTATCTGTCAGCATGGACCAAGCGTTTCATTTGTTGTGTTTGCATGTACCTGTTTTTTTTTTTTTTTTTTTTTTTTTTTAAAGAGGTTAATTTACCAAAAAATTGACCTTTATAGAACAGCTCTATAATGAAATTTCCAGCGGTGATTTTTCAACCTTAAATCAGATATTAAATCAAATGAATATGGAAATACATGAGAGATTAGTACCACCATTTTATCTTTAAGGACCAAATTCCCATTTTTCTTTGTAACATATTGTGATATCATATAATCGATGTAAAAGAAGGTTTAATGTGAATATTTGGATGGAAAGCTCATATCAGTATAGTAGAATTTTTACCCCTTGACAAATAGACAATGTAGTAACATGCCATGGGATACTTCAGCTTATTTCATAACTTTTATTCCTATTTTCTGTGCTGTTTTGTGCTGTTTAGGTGACTACATTAGAACCTAGCTGTTTTCAAAAAGATTTGGTATTTTTCACTGTTTAAAGCCATATCTTAAGCCTTGTTTTATTCTTGCACTAGCACATAATTTATTTTCACAAACTTCATTATCTTTTTTTTTTTTCTTTTTTTTTTTTTTTCTCCAGAAGTTCATATTGAAACATTCAAACTGAGCAAATGTGGAGCTGTTGTAGTAAAGGTATTAAACATTTTACAGTATTCAAACAACCTTAAAATTAAAATCTGCGGTTGTCTTTTTCATTTGTGTTTGTCCAATTTCTACTATTGTTGTGAAAAATTTGTTTGCTTTATAACACCTGCTGTTTAGAGATATAGAATAAGGTGTGCGCGTGTGTGTGTACAAGGCCATTTTATTTTATTTTTATATGTCAAACACTGGACTAGAATATGGTTTTTGTTTTTTTTTTTTTTTTTTTTTTTTTTTAATTGTGAGACATTATTTGTGCGACATCAGTCAAGCCAAGTCAAATTCTGATTTGATTTGAATAGGGCTTTCATGAACACAAAGCAGCACACAGAATTGTTCCAGCCAAACGCATTCAGTTTGTTCAGCTACACAGGGTTGTCTACACTCAACTGTCTCTCAAATGAATTTGACCCCGTTTTTGCAGCTTTTTTTAATCACCCTAATATCATTAAGATTCCCCCGCCCCACCCCTCCCCCATAAAAATCTAATAAAATGTAGGAATTGCATGATAAAATGTCAAAAGGCAAACCACTGAGAGAAACCACTAAACATACAGTAAACCACAGTTGATCCCTGTAGCAATCCTCATTGACTTCAACCCAAATACCACTTCTCAAACCAGAAAAGAATTTTGCACTAAAGTTATTCTTGGTCTTCTTTGATAAATAGCAATAGAACACCTAACATGAACGTGAACCGACCGTGTAAAACAACAAAAGCTTTCTGTGCTCTTAAATTATGCTATTTTGTTTAAGAAAAAAGTGTGTTTTGCATTCTTTGTTTATACAGATACAACATCGAAGATGTGTGATGATGCTGAGGCTGTAAAGTTAAAAGAAAATACATATAACATGTCCAAGTTGTAGGTACATCAAATTAAATGCTTCCTGTTTCCTCTTGTGATCGTTTTGAACAATAATTCTACTTTTTTTTTTACAAGGTAAAGAAGAAGTGGAGAAGGCAGGCTGTCCCAGAAACATGAAGACATGTTTTTTTTGTGTGTGTGTGTGTGTGTGTGTGTGTGTGTTTCAACACTAATGAAATATTTACAGGGGAATATTCATACAGGCCCACTTGCTCGACTCTCTGGAGAGATCTGCGTGTCAGAGACCTTAAATTGAGTGCACACGTATACTTATTGCTTCTTAAATTAGTTGTTGCTTTTCCTTTAAAGCATTTGTCCGTATACTGCCATGTTTCTGGGACGTTATTTTCTCGTACATCAAAAGGCATGGTCCGGTTTCAACCTATACGAATAGGAACGGTTCTTTTCTGACATATTATAAAGGAAGAACGTGTGAGTGAAGCTGGAACATCCAGCGTTTCTTAATTACAGGTGATGGGTAATAACGTCTAGCAATCATGCATAGTGATGGTCTTTGGTTTCTGGAAATAGTGGCTTTCCTGTTAAAACTGCTTTGTGGTGTTGCCGAGTTTGTCTCGATATGACGCGTGTTAGAGGAAGCATAAGTATGTGCCTTCATGTAATCTTCTTGGTGAGCTTGTTTTTCTTAAGAAGCTGAAGCCAGCCAGTTGTGTTTGCACTAAAAACCAAATTGCTTTTGTGATGTTGGTTATTTGAGCAAGCTTGTTGCGTCACTTTAGCAGTATGCATGAGGGTCAGTTCTAGGGACAGAGCTTGTGTCGTTTGACTTCTAAACTATAGTGCAGCTTAGGAAATCCCCGGAATAAAAGCTCTGCTTTGTTCTGTTTCACATCATTTGATGACATCATCGCGTCTTGATATTCCATATTCAAAAGAAACACCAAACATATATAATATGACATACCATATATGATATTTAACATGTCTGTGGAAAAGACTGTCACACATTTCTCTGAATCAGTGGGAGTGCATGAGTTCATGAGGTCGCCTCGAGACTATTGGTCATGTTATTATTATTGGTTTGTGTTGCATTTGTAATTTATTTTTTGTTTTGTTTTGTTTATTGAAACCTAAAAAAGGCCTACATGCTTTTCAGTCTTACAAATGCACCTTATTCTCACCTGTCTGGAACGGACAGGCCTTGTAATATCTCTAATTTAGCACCTTACTACACAGCATGATTTCACTTTATGCCGGATTTTGCTATACTTCCATGCATATGATTTGAGAAAAAAAAAAAAAAAAAAAAAACCTTATATATTTTGTGAAAATATTTAAAGGGATGTGCCAAAGTTTGGAGGCGATCTCCCTTGTTTGTATGTTTATTATTACTTTTTTTTTTCTTTTCCTTCTGCTTCAGTTATTTCAGTGGTATCTCATGTAACCTTTCTTACAAATGTGTTTAGAAAAAAAAAAAAATATTTCAGCAAACAGTATCATTACTTGCCATTTTACAGTAAGCCCTGTATTTTCACGTATATTTACCAGTGATGTGTATTTGTTATTAAACAGAAAATAGCCGTAAAAGCTTCATTATGTTACATAATATTGTGACTTTTTTCGAAAAACTGTGAAGACTTGCATATACTTTATACAGAAGTATTAAGCCTTAATGCAAAAGACTAAAAAAAAAAAAAAAAAAGAGTGGAAGAATAACTGATTGTTGCAAAGTAAGGATGATTTTTTTGTAAATGTTACCAGCACCTTTTTTGTAATTTTCACTCTCTGAGGTATTGTAAGTTCACTCTGTTTGTGAAGTTTGAATATGAAGGAATAAAAAAAAAATAGTACTTTCCTGTACATTAAAGGATGGGATGATTTGTGTTTTTATTTCTGGACCTGTGGCTGTATTATAGAAACATCCTAACTCACAATCTGTTTCGCAACCATGATCCTATAGAACTTTTTCGATTTCTAAGTTAAGAATTTATACGGCAAAGTTTCCGTAATACAGCCCCTGGTGGATTGTGTGCAAATATCAATGTCCATATATCAGATTCAATTTGTGTATTTCTACATACCATCTACATCTTTTTTGCAGAAAAGAATAGAGAAAACAAGCAGAATAGCCTGCAATGGAAAGAATCGGTCAAGAAGCCCATCAGAGAGTTCATAGGAAGAAGGAAGGCGACGAGAATACTTTTTGTGCACAAAAACAAAACAAAAATAATGACTTTATTCAGCAATATCTTCTCTTCTGTGTCATTCTCCCACGCTGTGTACATTGCAGCGCTTCCAGGTTCTACATCAGAACGCCGACTCATTATTGGCCGGTTCTTGCGTCAGCATCACGCGCATGCGTCCTGCTGCTCACGTGAACAGCGTCGGCCGGTACTGAGCCCACATTTGGATGTAGAACCTGGAAGCGCTGCAATGTAAACAGCGTAGGAGAATGACACAGAAAAGAGTTGTTATTTTTGTTTTTGCGCACAAAAAGTATTCTCGTCACTTGATAAAATTAAGGTTAAACCACAATAATAATGTTGACTATTTTAACTGTTTTTACTACTTTTCTGGGCCTTGAATGTGGTAATTACATTGCTTTCTATGGGAGATTTAAAAAAAACAAAAAAAAAACTCTGATTTCATCAAAAATATCTTGTGTTCTGAAGATGAACGAAGGTCTTACGGGTGTGGAATGACATGAGGGTGAGTAAATGATGACAGAAATGTCATTTTTGGGTGAACTAACCCTTTTAAGAACATCTTGCCAAGGAAGGCAGTGAGTTTTTAGTAGTAAAGAGAAAATGCCATTACTGTATACATGACTGCAGGGCAAGTACATATACATGTCTTACAGTACCATTTACAATATTGACCTTGTGGAGGCATCATACCTTCATTGATCACACTATTTTTTACACACTATAGATCAACCCGGGGCCGAGACCCACTACACAGTAGTAGGTGACCTCAGCAAACTTCTAAGGGAGCCTCAAGATGACTTTAAAGGGATAGTTCACCCAAAAAATTATTGCATGATTTACTCACCCTCAAGCCACCCTATATGTGTATATGACTTTCTTCTTTTAGACGAACACAATCGGAGATATATTTAAAAAATATACTGACTCTACCAAGCTTTATAATGGTAGTGGATGGGACTTGAGATTTTGAAGCCCAAAGAAGTGCATCCATCCATCATAAAAATAATCCATAAGGTTCCAGTGGGTTAATAAAGGCCTTCTGGATGAAGCGATGGGTTTTTGTAGGAAAAATATCCAGAATAGAATCATTGGCTTCCGTTAATGGCTAGTCTAGTTCCGGCGGAAGAGTGACCTCTGACCCAATGTATGACATATTGATGAATGCGGAAGCGCAGATGATCACGAATTAGTGTCTAAAACGAGAATTTTTAAAGAGAAATGTCGGAGGAGCTTCAGCTTGTTGCCCAGTCCTACTTGTTTGAACCACGAGAGGCATCTACTCTCACCTAAGCTTACGCTACGCCTACGTCCTACATCATATGTCAGATCAGAGGTCACTTTTTTCAGATTTCAGCTAGCGTACGGCTGTTGCCAGAAACCAGCTAGTTTATAAAGTTTTAAATATGGATATTTTTCTTACAAAAAAAGAAAAACACTTCGCTTCAGAAGGCCGTTATTAACCCCCTGGAGTTTAAAGGATTAGTTCACTTCTGAATGAAAATTTCCTGATAATTTACTCACCGCTGTCATCCAAGATGTCTTTCTTTATTCAGTCGGAAAGAAATGAAGGTTTTTGAGGAAAACATTCCAGGATTTTTCTCCATATAGTGGACTTCACTGGGGTTCAAAAGGTTGAAGGTCCAAATGTCAGTTTCAGTGCAGCTTCAAAGAGCTCTACACGATCCCAGACGAGGAATAAGAGTCTTATCTAGTGAAATGATTGGTCATTTTCTAAAAAAAAAACAAACATTTATATACTTTTTAACCACAAATGCTCATCTTGCATGATCTGTCATGTATTACGTAATCACGTTGGAAAGCTGCACTGAAACTGACATTTGGACCTGTTTGCAACTGTTGAAGTCCACAATATGGAGAAAAATCCTGGAATGTTTTCCTCAAAAACCTTAATTTCTTTCCAACTGAATAAAGAAAGACATCTTGGATGACATGGGGGTGAGTAAATTATCAGGAAATTTGAATTCGGAAGTGAACTAATCCTTAAATGGATTATTTTTTATGATGGATGGATGCACTTTTTTGGGGCTTTGAAATCTCACCCCCCTTCACTACCATTATAAAGCTTGGATAAGCCAGAATATTTTTAATATATCTCAGATTGTGTTCGTCTGAAAGAAGAGTCATATACACCTAGGATGGCTTGAGGGTGAGTGAATCATGGAATAATTTTCATTTTTGGGTGAACTAACCCTTTAATGAAGAACAAAAATAAGACCAAACAAGCATAAAACAACTAAAATATCAAGACATTTCTTATTCTTATTTTAATTTACCCCTTCAAGATTTATTTATTTGTAGAAAAAGTGTGATTTCTAGATACATTTACAAAATAAATGTATCAGATAGAATTTTTTTAAAAACCTTTATCCTTACTTTATCCAGTAAATCATGAATAACCGGAAAACTCAAGGGGCCTTTCATTACTGTTGTGGACTTGTAGTCAAAAAGGTTGAGATCCACTGCTATAGATATTTCGGGAATGTTGGATTTTATGTCATTTTGGTTGGGTAATGTAAGTGTGTTGCCAAATGTGACAGCTGTACTTTGCAGAACTAATCGTTCATTCAGATGGTTTTAGGGCATGTTCCGAGTTAGACACATATTTTAACATATTAACATATTTTGTTGATCCTGCAACAACATTCCTGTCGCTTAACTTAGTCCTAACCATATCCCTACCCCTAAGCCTAACCCTACCCATAACTCATCCCTAAAATCAGAGGGAAATGATAGATGAATAACACTGATGTAGAAGCACCTAACCCTGGTTGTAAGAATAAACAAGACATAAACTGTAAACTTCCCTCAAATCTGATTGGTTGATTGGAATGTTGTTCCAGGATCAACAAAATGTACTGTATAAAGTGCTTTTGTACGCCAACCTGGAAGTTCACATCACCCTGATTCCCAATAGGATTTTTCCATTGGCTTTTGGATTGCTGAAGAAAATGAGCTCTGTGACCAACAAAAGTTTATGATTCTTACACATTTTGTTCATCATGGTAATCTTAGCCAAACATGAGCTGCCTATAAACAAACTAGTCACATGATTTCAACGTCACCATGATTAAGATCCCGACAACTCTTTATTTAAAAACATCTTCTCTGAAAGTTTTGAGTTAGTATATTTTTTAGAAGAACCACAGAGACCGCTGCACACTCCAGCACGGGAGGTGGCGCTATGTAATTTGTATGTGGGTTCGCAACCCGCTAGTAAACACACAGAAGAATCATATGTTGGAGACGTGCGTAGTGAATTTGATTCCACTGACTGATATCTTTCAGAATTTCATATAACATGTTGGACTTTTTGAGTTAACGGACATATTGACTTTCGAGATCTCTGATTCTCTAAATCAGGTCGGGGATAAGAGCGAAATCAACCGTTTTTGCGCTTCTACTGGACACGTGGTTAAACTGTGCAGCATGGCCATGTCCAGCTCTCTTCAGAAAACAACATTAAGGTTCGCTCGTGTCATTTTTATCTTGTTACCCATCTTAAAGCAGCACCTTTTCCAGACATATAATGTGTATCTTTTCTTACATATTAATATGAACCATTTAAGTGCATTTTATTTCTTTCAAATTAAGACCGGAAAGCTAAAACCAGCACCTAAACTATTAGTGTACGATCGTTCAAGGTCCGTCTTTCCGTTATTGTGAGCAACAACTCTTTTTTTTCCCCCTAGCATTTATTGTTTTGTATTCCTCCACAGTAAAGGTGTGAAGGTCACTTCCGCTTTGGCTGCTGATGAAGAGGAGATTCCCATTGAAGATAAACCAGCCATCAGTGCCAGTGAAGATGAGGTACTCGCAATCATCGCTTCGTGCTCTTATGAAAAAAAAAATATGTACCTATTTTATTTATTCATTTGTTTGTTTTTTGCCAATACTGGTTTTTAGTGCCTGTTATTTTTCTATTTATCTAGGACTGGGGTTTTTAAACTCTTCCTGAAGACAGGAATGGTTTTAAAGGAGTCAAGACATAATTTATTAAAATTATTATTATTTTAAAATGTTCCTTGAGGTTCACTTATAATGTTTTTGCATTAAAAAAATTTAAAAAACCCCAAATATATATGTGGAAAAAATATTTTCAATCCTTATTCTGACTCCGTAAGGATCTGTTTTTAAGGGCGTCTCCTTCAAGGCTTTTCAGTAAATCCTGTTATGATTGGCTAACGTCGTTGTATCACTATTGCGGGCAAGTTAGTGTTTTGAAAACATTATCTACATAAAACCATAAATTAATACAGACAAAGCCTTATGAAATTGTTCACTTGCAGCCTGCGATGTAGCTGCTGTCAGATCCAGTGCCTTTGGCTGCTTCATCTTTTGACATCATTCATCTTTGCAACCTAGGACGTCATCAAAAATAGATCATCCCACTTGGTCCTTCTTAAGTTAGTGATTATTAAAGGCCGATTTATACTTCTGAGTCGAGTGTACGCTGTAGCTACGGCGTAGGCTGTGTATAGCACGCGTAGCTTACGGCGTAGCCTGACGTGCACCTCTTAAAAAAATGTAACAACGGGTCAGTTCTACGTGGACCGCAAGCGCTGTGATTGGTATGCTAGAACCCCTCCGTCAGGTAAAAAAAAAACTGGCGTGGAGCAAGCAGAGAAGAGTGAGCATTTTCAACTTAAATAGGAATGAAAAAACGCTCTGTTTCAGGGGACACACACAAAAGTCATTGCCTATTTGCCGCCATCACTGCTGAAGCTTCAACGTACATGAAGCTGCTGCTTCAGCTTTTGCCTTGATGCTCAACATGGCCGCAGACAACGACGCAGAAGTATAAATGAAAACGGACACGTAGCCTACGGTGCAGAGGCTCCGGCGTAGGTATTAATCAGCATTAAGGGGTTCTATTTGCTTTTGACAAGACGTTCGTGTCCAATATAGATGTGGGTGTGGCCTGTGTTGCAATGATGTAAAACTATTTGTCAATGTCTTGCTCTAGAGGCAGTCGTATGCAAATATATCTGCCCGTGTGGTGTCATGAATCCCACAGTATCCAAACGAACCGTTTTTGGAGCTTGGTTAAATAAATGCTTTGTTTAAAGTGAGGGGAAAGTTTATAAGCTATGAAATGTGTGGCATGTTGTAATGGTACAGAAACCTCTTTTGCGAAAATTTCAAGGAAAATTAATCTACAGCAATAGACACTAACACCACTATGCAAAATACAATGGGGTCCAAAAATCTGTTAATTGTCTTAGTGGAGAAAAAAATCAAATACATTTTTTATATTGTTTTGATTTTTATATATAAAATGTATCCATTATTCTAATCTTCTAAAAAAAGAAAAAGTCTTTGGACAGACAAAAAGTTAAACGTATTTAATCATTGTGGCGATGTAGGCTGATGACTAATCGGCCTGTATCTTGTGAATGCGATGTCCAAATGTCACGAAATTTGGTACACTTGGACAACAGTGCAGTTTGAGGAAATATGCCAAATTTCATGAATTTGTGATGTTCAGTGGGATAACAGCAGATTCTGAATTTTCAGCCATCTCGTTGTGAATGACGGGGCTGCAGTACTAATGTTGTCCTCGAGAATAATGGATCTTTTTAGGTCTAATCTTTCTCCAATTTGAATGGTTGAAAGTCATCTCTTTTGGAACTCTCATGCAAGCTGTTTCATCAAACCCTTACTGTACCAGTGCCAAATTAAGCCACAATGTTTAATTTTCTGTCGTTTTTTTTTTTTAATTACAGGAGGGCAGTGATGATGAGAGAAAACACAACAAGCTGCTGGAAGCCATCAGTTCTATGGGTGGAAGAAAGAGGTTTGAGAAATTTGAGATGTTTTTAGTACTGGTCCACGTGAAATGAAAATGCTTCACTGACAAAAACAAAATTCTGGACAGACTGGCCCGAAATCTGAAAATTGGAATGTTTGGAACGTGGAATAAGTAAACTAATTCTAACTGTTAGCGATGTGCTTTAAATTCTTAAATTTGATCAGTAAATTCAGTTAGAATCATAAGACACTAGGGCTGTTACCAGTCAAATTAAATAATTTACACTGAAAAAATTACAACGGAATTAAATAATGTTATGAGATTGTTTTAATTTTTTTTTAATATACAAATAAGAAATGATACTTTTAAACATGAAACTAAACCGCCAGTAGATGGCGGCAGGTGACCGTCTTTTGGAGTGAGTCATTGAGTCATTCATTCAAACGATTCGTTCAAAATGCTGAATCATTCAGTAATGAAAACACGATTGTGTTGTCATGAAATGCGTGATGGTCTTTGTTTGGAACTGTTTTCGCTGCTGAAACAGAACAAAAACAGCCATTATTATGTCTAAAATGTGAGTGATTTAATTTTAACTACTTTTTACGGTTTATTGAACTGTTGTATGAAACCAGTGTTACATTTTCAATCGTGATGGTCTTATTCAGGATATTCAGGAAAACTTTAGGCCTACTCTTGGTCGTGTAATGTTGCTTAACTGTATCATATGTCTTAAATATAAAAACTCAAGTGTTAATGACGAGCCCTGTGTAAAATCATCTCTCTTCAGCTCTTTATATTTTGCACGATAGTTAGCTCCCTGTCACGTGACAACGGAGCGCCGTGAGAGGGAGTGAATGACTGCCAGTATTAACCAAACTAAAATCTACTTTAAACTTAAGAACGTAAAGATGAAGTTTAATTGATTATGTGACAGAACGGTGGACCGATTACTGCATCAGCTCACAGCAGGCACATACTGTGCAGTAATACAGCGAACGTTTTGTAGAGAAATGAAAACGGGTCGCACCTCAACGATTATTTGCACTCGCACAAATGCTCCCAAATATATATTGTGATGTCGCAAACATTAAATTTAGGGAGCATATGAGACTAAAATGGTCGCAATTTTGAGCCTTGCCCTGAAATAAATCTATTCCCTGCTGTCAGAATTTTTTTAACTGCTTGTTTACTTAGTATGTTGTTTATTAACAGTTTGATTTTTTTTCGTTTATCCAAGGAAAAAGCAGAATGAGCGCTCTGAAGCAAGTGTTCAGGTCTCAGAGTTCTTTGTCAATGCAGAGGGTAAAAGCAAATTTGCATCCTAATTTAATCACGACTTGATCGAGATGGAACAGCAGTCTTAGATTTTATTTATTCTATTTAAAGGTACTGGAGAGAAAGTCGTCCTTTCTGACCTTCTGGGAACTGTGGAGAAGACCCCAGGAACCTCCAACAAGACCAAGAAACAGCTGAGGAACCTAGAAATCCGTAAAGAGACTTTGGAGCTACCTCTCAACAAACAGGAAACGGAAAAGGTCATGAAATGCTGCATTTTCAGTTCAGTCACTCTATGATAAACCCAGAGGCTTGTCACTTGTCCAAAAACACTTTCTTCTTTAATCAAAATAGCTTCCAGTGTTTTCAAATTATTAGCAATCACCAGGGATGTAATTTCAATAATGTACTCCATATAATCATCAAATTCATGTCAAAAGCAAGTAGCAATCAGGGGTGCATTTCCCAAAAGCATTGTTAGTTAAATATGGTCACAAGTTCTGCTTAACTCTATTTTGCTTTAGGGAAACGCACCCTAGAATGGGATCAGTGACAATTTATTTCAATAATCAGTCACTGGGAGCAAGTCATTTTCTCTTGGTGCTCAAGACTCAGTTTTAATGTGATTTTCTTGTCAGTTTTATTCTGATGACACCCTTGAAGAGGGCTTTTAATTTTTTTTTAACTAAAAACAGATCTTACACATTTTACTAGTTGTACCCGTTTTATTTTACTGAATATCCTTGAATGGCTATAGCCATATAAGCTTGCATGGCGTTAAACTGTTTTGTTTGTTATTTTTGTCTGCTGAATTTGTTTCTCTATGTCCACAGATTCAGAGAGGCATAGCATATGAGAAGACCTCTCAAGAGGTGTCTTGCTGGAAGACCATCGTAATGAATAACCAGAGGGCTGAACAAATGGTGTTTCCTCTGAACCAGGAGCCCTTAGGACCTAAACGGGTGGAGCAGGTTGTGGCTGGATGGAAGGTGTGGATATTTATTTATTTATTGGAACAGCTCATGGTTCAGTTTGTGTCATTAGCCAGGTTTCCATTACAGATCTGCGCCAAACTTCTGCGATTATTTTCTAAATGTCGATTTAAAAAAAACTATTGCGAAATTACTGTTTCCATTAACTGATGTAATGTGAGTAAAACTCTCGCGATAAGTCATTTTCCAAAAGATACTTCTCTCTGAGAGCTTTTTTTGGAGCGTAATATTTGCCACGGCTTCTGGAAGCCCTTCTCCCTCATATATGCTTCCCTGGGTGCTTCTCAATACTCCAGTGGATGCTTCCTCATTTCTTGCTTTGGTAACAAAACAAAATGCAGACGAACAACAATGCCATTTTCAGCAACCGTATAAGAATGATGCGTCTCAACTGATGAGTTTTAAGGAATAAAATGATTGACTGCAAGGGGACTTTAACAAAATCTAGTGTCATCTCCAGTGTTTTTTTTTGCCTATTTAATGCAACTGTGGTTTATTTAAGTATTTGTTAATGAGAGATTTCAACAATATAAATGATTCAGCAAATGATTACGTCAAGTTTATAAACGAAACGGAGTATATTCTTTGTAAAACAGCTTTAACTTTGAATTGAGTGTGCAAACATTTAGTTAATTATAATTTTTAAAAAAAAGTCTAAAATATGCCTTGGTTTAGGTTAAGTAACATAGTTTATAATTGCCACCACTCATGTTACATCAAATGCACTCATGTTTTGTCTAATTCATTACGCTTATTTGTACTGTACTGTACTGTACTGTACAAAGTTTCAGTGTTACAGAGAATTAATGTTATCTTGAAGTGCAAATGTTTCTTCAATGTAATTGTGTTTCTTTGCACTCTGAACCGGTGTAACTAAAACATGTTTGGTAGAAGCGCTTGCTTTTATTTTGATAATAACTTTGTATTCTCTGTGACAGGTTCAAACTCCTCTTGAACAAGAGATTTTCAGACTCCTGCACAACAACAGCCAGCCAGTCAATGACCCTATTTTGACCCCTATCGAGGAGGCATCACTTAAAGCCATGAGCTTGGACGAGGTATGACTTTGACAATGCCGTTTTGACGTCACATGAGTTGCAATTGCTATTACTACTACTAAGTGCTTTATATAACACTTTCAACCAGTGCTCAGGGTGCATAAACACAGTGGAATGGATCTGCATGTGTGCTTTTTACCAGACAGTCCCAATAGAATGTGTACAAGTGGGGAAAAAAAATAATCCACAGCTTCCATACAGAGATTAAGAATAAGCAGCATCAAGCACTGATCACACTGAAGCACTGGAATTGAGATTGAATTTAAGAATGTCAATTAAATCTGTTTTTAATAAAGAATAACATAAGGATCGAGATGGTATGGAGGGCTGCATGATATAGTGAGATAATCAAAATATTGCCAATGTTCATATCGCAATATGCATATTGCATTCGCAAGGGCTTGTGATAACTTTTTTTTATACTTCAGAACGCTACGTTTATGGTGATGTAGATATAATAATTTGTTCAAATATAATTTTAAGAGATTTGGTAAGTGCCACTTTTGCTATAATGACAGCATGTACTTGAGCTAGCATGGACTCCATTGATAAGTGTCCATTTTTATAACTTTTGGATGTTGCAGTTATTATAAATACAATCTGGTTAGGTGGAATCCACATTTTAGGGCAGGATACTGTAGTTTCTTGCACATATGTCAAAATCTTTACCATTTGACACATTTCTACTGTTGCATTGTATATACATTTATTTTTGGTGACCAAGCAGGACATTAACTATTCTGTCTTTGTTATTAGTCCTACTCATCATCAATATTTCACTTTGTAACAATTTGTTTTGCCTGGCAGGCTAAGATTCGTCGTGCTGAGCTTCAAAAAGCAAGAGCGCTCCAGTCATACTATGAGGCAAAAGCCAAAAGAGAAAAGAAAATAAAGAGTAAAAAGTGAGTTCTACAACTGAATGTTTCTGATTACTTTTTGTTTGTTTTTCATTTTGTTTAACTACAAAATATATCTTGCTCAGGTATCACAGGGTTCAGAACAAAGCCAGACGCAAGGAGTTTCTGAAGCAGTTTGAAGAAATGGTTAAGACAAATCCTCAAGCTGCTTTGGAAGAGCTAAAAAAGATGGAAATGTCCAGGATGGAGGTGTGTGGTGAAGGATGGAAAGAGATTATGAATAAGTGAGAGTTATTTGGGGTAAAATATTTTCCTTACATGTTTTCACTACAGGAGAGGATGTCTCTCAAACATCAGAACAAAGGCAAGTGGGCCAAAGCTAAGGCTATCATGGCAAAATATGATGATTCGGTGAGTTTATTTATTTTTTTATACCAGAATGAGAACAAGAATATGTTACTCATGATTTCCATCTCTTGATATCAATTTCATTACCGTCACTTAAGTGACATTTGGGTATTTCTCATACTCATCAGGCGCGTAAAGCAATGCAGGAGCAGTTGCAGATAAATAAGGATCTTACACAGAAGATTGTGGTGCTTTCTGATGATGAACATGAAAGTAGGGGCGAAGAATTGGAGGCCGTTCCCGATTTTGTGAACGATCCTGAGCCGATTATTGACTCGGTCAATCCCTGGATGAAAGGCCAACTTACACGTGAAGAGCCTGAGGTCAGCTGCATCACACCTGAGGATGCTCAAACAGCAGAAGAGGAAAACAAGGAAGTGGAACTTATTGGAGAATTTGAGAGGAAGAGGAGGCTGAGGCAAGCTGATGAAGAGGGCTTGACTCCTAAGGAAGAAAAGGGTATGAAACCAAGCTTAAAGAAAAAAGTTCACACAAAAATTACAATTCTGTCATTTAGAGCTGCACAATTAATCGTCAAAAGATCGCAATCTAGATTCAAACACCCATGTAATCTTATTCCTAAATAACAATTATTTGGCTATGTCTATTGAACCTTTGACAAAATCACATCGGAACATTTCAAATCTGCATCAGCGCTGCCGTTAAACCTAAAAAAAAGCAGTTGTCGTGTATGAAACAGCTTCACAAACAGTCTTTTCAGCCTCACAGTATTGTTATATCTGTGTTACAAATATTCATATCGCAGAACAACGAGGATAAAAGTTTAGTTTAGTTCGGATATAAACACTGATGTCTACGGTAGCATTTAAAAATTGTGTAAATCACCTTTTGAAAGTAACATCATATAACGATTGTATAATTACGTTGTTACGCCAGTAGGTGGCGACAAGTGACTGTTAAAAAATGCACTTGTCATTGAATCATTCATTCAAGGCATTGTTAAAAAAAACGCTGATTTATCAGTAATGAAACAAGTCAAGTATTTGAGTCATTGAATCATTCTCTCAAACTTTTTTTTGAATAATTTAGTCAGATTCATTAATCATTTCAAAAAGACTGCAGCATTTAATTTTCAATTTCTCCAGAATCGTGCACCTCCACTGTCATTGTTTACTCGCCCTCATGCTATTCTCCAACTGCATAATTTACTTTCTGCCATGGAACCCAAAAGATAATTATTTCCATCTGCTTGTTAGGTAAGGAATTTTGTTTTCCAGTCTAAGCCTCTACTCCTTTTATCTGAGAATACTATTTCAACATCTTTTTATGAGCACTGCTTATGCATGTCAAACATTTAAGCTAAGCTCACGCCTCTGGGCTCACAGTGTCCTGAATACCAATATTTGAATGATTCAAAAAAGACGAATCACTGTCTGACCATATGAGATTTTTGTATGGAGATAAAGGTTGGGATCATGATTGTTCGCTAGTATTACAGCACGCCGTGAGTGTATATTAGCACCATTTGTTGTTTGCTTTTGGCATATGATAAGGCCTAGAAATGGTGACGCATGATGTCAGACTTAACTTGCGGATAATGTCCAAACGATTCTAAACGTTAAAAGTAGACTGAGACTGTCTTCAAAGACTTGTATAGTGCACAACATCCACTTTTGTGTTCCACAGGAAGAAGTTGTACAGATTTTCATTTAAATGTGTTAATGCTGAATATTCAGCATGAAAATTGTCCTATTTTTGCATGTGACCAATAAGTAAAAAATGGCAGATGGGCTGAATGAAAATGCTAATTCACTCTCCGACAGTAGGTGACACTTATCGAAAAGTAGAAATAAAAACAGTTACTCCGGGGAAATGCGCAAACTTTCCTTTTCTGACAACTGTGATTTGTCACACAGATGAAAGGAAGTCAAACAGAATTTAAATTTCTTTTTTTTTTTTTTTTTTAATATTCACTATGGTGTTCATCAAACACCAACTTCTTTTTGTCCATGCACTGAAAGTCCACACAACCAACATTTTCAAGCTTCAAAAAGTTAAAGACATCATAAAATTGATGTTTTGAGGCTTGAAATTTTTGTTTGCAAGGACTTTTAATGGATGGACAGTAATCTCTTATGTTTCTTTAAAACTATATTCATTTGTGTTTTGAAGATGAATGGTTTGGAATGACATGAGGGTGAGTAAATGATGACCGTTTTCATTTTGGGGTTAATTAACGCTTTAATCCATTGCCTGTTCATTGAAAAATACTTTGTTCCTTTAACTTCTTGGCAGCTTACTGCTTACTTTTGTAACATTTCAGGTGATTCACTGGACTTGACCTGCTTGAATTTGAATAAAATCTTGAAAAAGCGATGTTTTGACTGGCAGTGTATGTGGTGATTCTCATCCAAACTATTTGTCTGGTATTCTTTCAGCAGAACACGCAAGTGAGGTGGTTGGCGAAGATGTGGTGGAGATTGCTGACAATGAGGAGAATGATGATAAAGAAGAAGAAGAAGAAGGAGAGGAGGAGGAGGAAGAGGAGGTGGATGTTTCTGAGTTTAACACCCTTTTCAAGCTTATGAGGAGTGAGAAAACGCAGGAAGCGCAAGAAGATGGAGGGGAACCTTTGGAGGAAGGACTGAATCGAGTCAGGAATATGGAAGATCTGGAGGTTTTGGGTGAGGTTTTCGAGCCCCAACCCATTGTTGCTTCATCTCTGCCACAAACATCTGTTGTAGAGGCATCTTCAGAGCAAACTAATAAAAAGAACAAGGAAATCAACCTCAGCGAAGTACTCACCAAAGAAGCCAGTGTCATCAAAGTTCCCTTTTTGCCAACAGTGGTTGAAGAAGTGAGTGTGTAACCAATAGATTTTATTGAGGGTAGACAACCAATTCTATTTTACAAACATGAAAACGACTATCATATTTAGTATGTTCTCATGGACAAAACTCAAACATGGGTTGTGAAAAATAGACCTATAATATGTTGTACGTCCAATTGAATTGTCAACCCTGACCGAGGCCCTGTTTACACCTGGTATTAAGATGCATTTTGGTCAATCGGATCACAAGTAGACGAGGGAGACACATTCCTGTTTACACCTGGTGTTTTAATCCGTCTCTTTTGTCTAATTTCTTATACTTCTGTCCTGATTTCTTCGAGGGGAGGGTGTATGGGCTTTTTCAGTTCTTTTGGATGAAATAAGCTCACAAAATTTACATATGAACGCGAAAGACATATACAGAGAGCATCAGCTTTGGTTTCTGCTCTGATAGCTGCAAGACCGACCGAACGCTGTCAGTGTGTGTTAGAAATCAGGAATGGTGACAAAATTGTGCTTGCCACATTTTTCGTCTTCAGCCGACAAAAACTACATCCTATCTGCCTAGCGCATTTCCCATAATGTTTAAGCGTTAGGTCAGTAGGCGGAGAATAGGTGGTCTTTAGTGGCTGTTCGAACACATTTGACCACATGAGCATTTCCACTTCGAAAGCAATCCGGTCGAATGCCTTTTCGACTACCACTGGAAGTGGTTGAAAGTGGACATGCTCAAAATGTTTTAGACCCGTTTACACCTGTATTTAGTGTCGTCTAATTGTAACCAGATTGACCAAAACACATTTTAATACCAGGTGTGAACAGGGCCTAAGGTCTGTCTTGGTTAACTACAAGAAACATAATTTGCTGCTTTTTCCTGTGTTTAAAATGGTTTCACGTTCTTGTTAGGAGCATGATGAACAGATTTCTATCATCAAGGAGGCTTTTGCTGGGGATGATGTCATTTCTGATTTCATAAAAGACAAAAGGAAACAGGAAGCTGCAGGAAGGCCCAAAGTGGTGGACCTGACCCTGCCTGGCTGGGGAGAGTGGGGAGGTGTTGGTCTCAACCCCCCCCGCTGGAAACGCAATAGGTAAGAATGCGAAATCATTCTTCATTTCTTGTCTTTCTCCCATCTTTGTTTACAATTGTGACGATATCACATTTTCAGTACACAAATATACATGTTTACAATTGGTGTGGAGCGGTATCTTGAGATCTGACTGGATAGCATGAGATCTGCTGTCCAGGCCGGTAATTGAAGTGAAAGTGATGTGAAGGCCACGTATGGTAACCCATACTTTTGAATTTTGAATTTGGATCACGTACCTTTCCTGCGGCAGTTCCACTATTTTTAGATGCATTTTGTCCATAGAAATACGTTATTCGGTGCTGTAATTTGACGCGACTGGCAAAGTTTTCCGTCCACGGTGGGCAGACGCGACTAATCGATAATGACATTCGTTGTTGACAATTTTTATTAACGATTTTATCGATTAGTTGCTGCAGCCCTAGTTGAGACTCTCCGCTTGCTATGATGCGAAATATCCACGGGAGTGTCACTAGTGTCTCATTTCACAGATAGTTTGTTTCTGTATTGGTTCTGTATAAAAATGGTGATATAATGTAAAGTATTTGGTCTGGCTCTTGTTTTAAATGATTTTGTTCCGTTATTATGCTTGTTGTCGTCATCTGTTGACGTTATACAAGCAGAATGTGGCGGTTGGCACTTTTACACATTTTGACTATCACGCAACTTTCAAATTTACTTGTGCATTTGCGTAATTTTGCATAGATACAATTTAATTTATATTACCTTTGTTGTGTATAAGTCTGATGAATCTCATAGTAAGCATTAATTAACCCTCTATCAAAGCAGTTTTTCAATCTCACAACTCAAATGGCAATGTACAAAATTGATTCGTTTATAATCTACAGTCTCTCTCTTCTGGCTAAACAGACCCAGGGTAAATAATGGTCACATAGAGGCTGAGAAACTTTGTCCAATCAAATTATTTCTGGTATGAGAATGAATTAACCAGGCTTGCTTGATGCTGCAATGCAGACCACAATATCTATTCATCTCAACTGAAATTCACACACAATATTCCACTTAAAGCACTATGAAGAAAGTCAAACATCTTGATTTTTTTTTTTTTAAAAAAGCTTTAATATTGTAAATGGAAACTAAACACTACTGGCTGCTTTTTTTTTTTAAAAAAGCCTTGAGCTCTTCACGTTTCAATTGGAAATGTCAACACTTCAAGGAAAAACTGCGCTCATAAAGCTAATTCACACAATCTTTACTATCCAGAGACAACTATAAGCCATTTGTAGGTTGAATACAATGAAAAACATTGTGTGGCTCTCCAAATGTTCTATTTGTCTGAGCATTTAACAACCCTAAATGGCAACACTGACTCACAAACCGTTTCATATTAAACTCAAGCTATTGGTTGAATCAAGGGGAGTGTTTGAAAACAGTCATTGTTTTTGCAGTTCTGTCTGGTGATGCAAGTGGTCCAGAAATTACACACTTAACCTTTAACCGTATAGTCAACATTAAATCCAAACTGACCCCTTTACATGTTCCTGGTCTTCCATACACCAGTGTACATTATTCCTGAGGAAAAAAAATGTTTTTGTAATGTTATAAAAATGTAAAAACTTGCACCCCTTATAAAACAAATGTCCTTTTTCAACTGGTATCACCTTGGCCAGAACACCAGAGAAAATAATGCTAACTAATTGGCATGCATGTGATGTAACATTATTTTGAATGTAACCAATTGGCTGTTTATTGTATGCTGCTGTTTTAATGTGGTAATAGTTAACACAGTCATTTAATACTGTTAATGTAAAAAGGGTTACAAAAATAATAACTTAATGAAACTTTGCTACAATTAAAGAAGACAAATTTCCCCTTTTACAAAGTCTTGGTTTTGTTTTTGTTGTGGTTTTTAGAATAGTTTTTCATTCTTGAATGTTCAGAAAACATTATTTTTCACAGTTGATGTCGTTTCTATGAAGCCCCTCCTTCTCAAAAGTGTAATGTGCTCTGATTGGTTGGCTGGATCAGTGTATTGTTTTTGGGAAATGTCACTACTAACTCAACCAGGCCCCGCCCCCTTATTTGAAAAATGCAAAAAAGCATCGGTCCTCTTTGATCTCAATTACATAATACATCTTTAGACTGTTTCCTTCCTTTACAGAAGTAAAATGGGTTTCAAGTTTGAATGGTTTTAAGTTGACAAACGTTTTTAGACAGTAGTCTAATCGTACCTATATGTCCTCAGATCAAAGCTTTATCATGGTCCTAACGGTTCTTTTCTCTGTAGATTTAGGGTGAAAATGGCCCCACCGCCCCCAAGGCGAGACCAGAAACTGCCTGATGTCATCATATCAGAGAAGAGAGACGCATCAGTCGGTTCCCATCAGGTAAACAATCGCCCTCACTCAAATATAGCAGAGTTCTATGAAATTGATATGAATTTGAGTATGACAATCTCATTCTCGTGAATTTTTCTGAATTTGAGATGAGATGCTAAACAAAACGGTTGAATTTTTTTGCAATGACTAAGAAGTTAAAGGAGCTGAAATTCAATTCAACATCTTGGGTGCGGCCAGTTCAGTTCATATGTCATCTCATAAATTGAAAGGAAGCTCAATCCTGCATTTCTCTAATTATTATTATTGTGGGTTTTTCTTTTTTTCTTTTCTTAGGTTAGTTACGTTCCGTTCCCCTTTCAAAACACAGCGCAGTTTGAATCTTGCATCCGTACTCCTATTGGGCATACATGGAACACACACAACGTTGTGAAGAAGATTACCAAACCTAAAGTTGTCACTACAATGGGTGCGATCATTGAGCCTATTGTCAAAGAGGACTTCATAAAGGATAAGACCACAACACCAGCGGCTAAAGGACCAGCAGTCCTGTTGGGAGAACACAGAGGGAGGAGAAGGGGCACAAAACGCTCATCAGAAAGAAATCAAAGATCACAGAAGAGGAAAAAGTAACAGACTGGGAAATATATGACTTAAGTCATTTTATTTGTGAGGAAAATGATTCAAGAAGACGTCTCTAATAAATCACCAAACAAACTTTGTCATTTTTCTTTTCCACATAAATCAATTTGTATGTAACTATGATGAATAATAAGTGCACACCCACATCAGACAAGGACAAACTTTTCAATAAATACACATTTTCTTTTCAACCTTCTTCACATATTCGTTTTAAAAGATCCTGTTTTGTTGCGAACACCAATTAGGCTTTTGATAGTCTCCCCAGCCTGAATGTCTGTTTAGATCAGGGGTTCCCAGTTCAGTCCTCACGCCTCCCCGCTCTGCTCATTTTATCTCTTTTATCTGACAGTCAGTTGAGGGGTGTGTACCTTTCGACCATATGTGCAGTGATGTAGACTTAAAATGGTATTTCTCTATCTTAAGGGAGATTCCAATACTTGTATGCGGGTGTAAAGTGCACTAGACGCAACAATTACAATTCAACTATCATGATTATGGGTTAAAAAAGATAAAAGGACATGTCACTAAATTCAGATTATTTTCATATTGAACATACATCATTCAGTTTCGGGCTTTTGAATTTGTCAAACGTATATGGATATTATATAAATAAAATATTTATATAAATTGATATGTATTAAAGAATTAGTTCACTTTAGTTCAAAATGAAAATTACCCTTTGCTCACCCTCAAGCAAAAGGTGTATATGACTTTCTTCTTTCTGACTAACACAATCTAATTATATTAATAAATATCCTGACGCATGCCAGCTTTATAATGGCAGTGAACAGGACCAACAAGCAGGGCTCTGAACCGGTTCAAGGAACGAAAACGAAAACCGGAAACGAACGAAATTTTTGACCGGAACGTAACCAGAAACGGAAACGAAATCAAATTTAATCGTTCTGAACAGAAACGCTAATTTGAAATGGCCATTAACCGGTTAAAAACGTTATTTTATCGTCCGTTTAATATTTTGATTTGTGTGTGAAATGCCCGCGCTCAGCCTCCACAGTGAGTGAAATGCCCGCGCTGACGCGCTCAGCTGTCAAGTCTTCATAGGTAAGTCACAATGGCAATTCCCTGGCATTAGTTTTTCCGATGATATAGGCTATGTCACCAACCGTCAAGCATTAGGTCTATATTTTAAGTGAAAATGAATGGCAAGTAATATGCAGCTTGTTGTGCGTATTGAAACCAGAGAAAATGGCGGGATATGTAGAACATGAGTTCACACAACGTCACATCACGCACATGTAGGCTTCTGTGAGAAAACAAAACTATATGGCCTACATAACACATATTAAAATAAAAGGGAATATTTAGGCCTATATATAGGGTACGCGAAATATTTCACTTAAATAATTAGGTCTACAGATTAACAAAACCAAAGTGGTTCATTGTGGTGCAGTCCAAAGATACAGGAAAGGAAACAGACATTCTGCTTGTTTTCGTTATTTAAGTGTCTTTTGTAAATGTATGAATTATGTATCGCTTTTACCTGTATGACCAAAAATTATGGAGTAGGCTACAGTTTACTGTCTTAGAAGGGAAAAAAATCCAGTGGTGGCGCCGGCGCACACAAATTCTTGCATTGCTATGCTACTTGATATCGCAGCCTGTTAAATAATTAAACTAAAATACAATCAACCAAACATATAAAACGTTACACTGCTCCATTCAGTTCTGTAATACAATCTGCAGTTTGCCACCCGTGACCACTGCCTGACTGTGCTGTGTGAAGGATGATGTCCATAATGTGAGGGAAGTAGGCTACAAAGCTTACATAGTAATTTAGTTTTATTTCTAATGAATAAACCTGTTTCTCGCCTTGAATATAGCAATAGACGCTGGAATGGCGTTAAAAAAGAAAGTTTTATATAAATATATATATATATATATATATATATAACTTTAGAGGTTTTGTGGTCAAATAAAATAGGGCAGTTTTGTTCATAATGTATGTTTACAAACATTATAAACACAGCTATATAGGCTAGGCTATTTGCAAACATTTTATTTTATTTACCTATAAATTGCATTATTTCTGAATGTAATAATAACATGCGACGTAGCCTATCTTTTTTTTATTTTATCAATGCAGAAAACACTTATAAACAAATACTTTATAAAACGTTGATAGTTTTTCAAATACTTTTTGAGGTCACTGTAGGTCTGTACGTTTTTTTTTTTTTTTTTTTATAATAAAACCTTTAATGTAAGTTTCAGCAATTTAAATATAAAGAAAAAAGGCTGTTTACCATACGCACAGTTCTTAGATCCCCCCATGACCAACCAACCTTTTTTAACAGTGGGACAGAGCATGAGTCTGGCAAGGAGAATTACAATTTTCCATGCTTATTTCCTTCCCAACAGAGGATGTCTTTGTTTCTTTGTCCAGATCAATGACAGATTCCTGAAACTGAGGAGGTTTTTTTCTTTCTGTTTTGAAAAGCGTCTCACCTGACCCCATGTGAAAAGCTTATGCAGGGGCAGCATGGCGTGTTACACGAAACATCCATTTTGTATGCGGTACTGACTCAGCAAAAGTGCCTTTCAAAAGTCGAATGTCCACCGCAAGATCTGTGTGTATATACATTTGTTTTGTGTTGAATGTTATGATCTCAAATGAGCTGTTAAAAAGCCTGTTTCAGGAATGATGGACGCTGTGTTTTTTGGGGCTGTCGTACTACAAGTTTTCACCTCTGCTCTCTGCTATCCAAACGGGGCACCACCTTCAACATGTGTGGATATGATGCCGAGGCATGGAGGGATACTGCCCCAGCCAAACCCTGCTCCGTACACCATCCAGCCAAGCAGCACAACTTTTCAGACTGGCACTCCCATCACAGGTAAGGGACCATTTGAAGCAAATACGATGGGGTCACTACTGTTTTAAAAGCAACATTTCATAAATTAATTCTTGACATTCTACATGAATTTTTTCAAAATCTGCGTGACTAAAACCAAAGTAAACCTCACTAAACTGTAATTCATCCATATTTGGAACACCAAGAAGTTTTGTGTTATGGAAAACTCCCTCAATCAAGAAATAAAACTTAATAGAGATAATTTAGTTTGTTCTGTTTTCCTTGTTTTTTATTTGCATCTTAGTCACCATGAAGTTCGTAACAGTCAAGCCAATTTCTGGGAATATTTTAACTGAATTTTTAAGTTATTTTGCAAATGAATTCTCTTATGCATGGCCAAAACTGATGTCTGGTATTGCTTGGAGTCACTTTTTTATTTGTAATAATGCTATGAAACATGCCAAATAATAATTTTGGCCATGCTGAATTATGAACACATTCAGAGTGAACCAACAAAATATTATTAAATGTTGTAGTCAGTGTATGATTTTTCCTGTGAGCCTTTTGTTTTTCTAAGCATTTTTTTTTTTTTTGCATAGTAAAATAAAACTTGTTGCTGTAGTTTGCCTTTTTTGCCAAATAATTTTGTCAGATAAATAAATTAACCAAGTTTAGTGTTTTGTTCTTCCTTCATATTTGATATATATGTGTATGTAATATATATATATATATATATATATATATAAAAATATGTATATATATATATATATAATAGTTTCCTCATATTTTGCATCATTAAAAACAAATATCCCCTCCGGACATCACTTTTGGCCACTACTGTGTATCAGGATTAACAGATCACGAATTGAAAATGTTTGTTCATTTGTTGTTTGTCAGTTGTAATCAGCGGTCCAGACTATAGTGGCTTGCTCCTTGAGGCTCGCTCTGGATCCGACACAAATGCAATAGGAACCTGGCAGACACCTCCAACAAACACAAAGTTCTTAGCGGTAAGGATTTCTGTATGGTTAGACTGCACTGCATGCCTTACAGTAACACTTTAGAATACTGTTCCGTCATTAACTACACAGGAACAAAGGAGTAACGCATTATTAACACTATAACTCTGATTAACGAATTAGTAAGTAATAGCGGATAGAGGACTACTAAGAACTACTATATACAGGCTCATAATTAACATGAATAATGCATCATTTATAATTAATTCTGAAGTGAAAAGCATGATAACTCTAGTAATGATTTAAGTCATTGTAAGCTTTTGTGGTTTTTGTAAGGTTTTGTATAGTAATTCCTTCTGACTGATTTGATAACACTTGAGTCATTACTAGTAGGTTACCATGATCTTCACTTTCGAATACTGATCCAAATAATTAGTAATTCCTTCTGACGGATTTGGTAATACTTGAGTCATTACTATTGGGTTAACATGACCTTCAATTTATCTTCACCCCATCTGCCACTCATATCACACATTCATAATGACTAACTTCCATTACACTTCTCAATTCTCTTCTGTAAATAACAAACCCAAGATAAATGTTTCTACATGTGGAACATGAAACTAATGAACACACAATAAAGATGTAAGAAGTAAATAATTTGTATGTGATTTTCATGCGATTTGGCTTATTTTCATATTACATGAGAAATTCTACAGCGATTCTTATAAAAGGCTGTAAACAAAATATTTCAACAACATAATATGACCAAAACCCACATTAGATCACAATTGGAAGTTATTGCATACACTGGTTGGTGGTTTAAAGTGAGTTTTGAGTAAAATCATCCACGGATTCAAATCTCAAGTTGACAGTTTGACTACTAAAACGTCACTTTAGAACTAGTAATGAAGGAATGTTAAGTCCCTCCATTGAAACTCATTGTATTTTGTACAGAGAGAGAGAGAGTTCGCCTGAGCGAGCATTACCTGTGTGTGATATAACATTAATTCTTCAGGGCGATGTCGATTATATTATATCCATTATTAAAGTCTGCTGAGGAATGCGATCTTTGTATTTGTATTTTCCTTTTTACAGTTAAACAACAAAAAGTCCCTTTCAATTTAAAAAGTCTCTTGCGACTGACTCATTTACTCGTAAAGTATGCTGCCATCTAATGGCATATTAATGTAACTTTCACTCAATCCATATTACGCACTAATGGACCCTTTCTCAATACCAAATACAACATATTATTTATATAAAATAATATTTATTGAACAACAATATTTAAACGAACAACAATAGCCATTATAAATGACAATAGGAAATCAACACAATTGTACAATTCAGTCAAACGTACAAAAGCAGTGCTCTATGGATGTAAGTTGAATATAGGCTTAATATTAAAATGTTAAATTTAACATAGCCCAATTCGATTTGCTCAGGAACAAGTAATAGATTAATAAGATAATAAAGATTGCCCGTTTTATGTACCCAAAATGAATTATATCTGATGTTTAACCACTATAAGAGCCAGCAGCAAATCCTCGAAACACTGGCTGAGATGAAGCTGTTCTCAGCGGGTACACGAGCGCTGAACAGCCGCTGACAGCCTGGAGCTCGTGTCTCCAAAAACGTCTAAACAAATTGTAAAATAGGCGCTATGATTAAATATGAGTCACATATTTTAGGTCTAAACAACTACATTCTCGCCTAAAAAACTATAGTTCATGGTACAACAAGTGTAGTATTTGTAAAAAAGAATAATGAAGATTAGGTCCCATACCCGGCAGAGGTGTGACAGGTTTGTCGAGTGAGAACAATAGAAACGTGAATGCAACGCCAGACAGTGTGTTACGACAATATATTAAAATAATAGGGTAAGAAATACCAGTTTGCAATATCAAGCAGCATAACAAACTATTTTTGTACAGCTATAAATAACTGGAAGCGAATGAGACCAGAAGCCAGACACATTCAATTTATAAATGGCCTTTTATGTTAAAAGTAAAGTGGATACATTTGGTAATTGTAGTTACTGAAGGTCATACACTTGTGTTCCCTAGTGTTCAGGAAACCAGCAAGGTGCCATCACCCATGCTAACACCAACATAAAAAACAGCTCCACCCTCTATACCTGGATTCCACCAGCTACAGCAAAAAGCATCTTCTTCATGTAAGAGTGAACAATAACAATCTCAAATTGATACTACATGACTGTAGGACTACTAATGATACAAGTTGTAGTTTGTTCAAATTGTGAGAAATAAAGAATGTGATATTTATATGCTTTTTCTCTCCCCAACAATCCATAGAAATGATTAAAACATTTATTTGTCCACGACTTCCTTAGGGCCACCGTAGCCCAGCAACGCTCTGTGTTCTGGGTAAATGTGAAATCACCGACTCTGACCCAAAGTGAGTAAACATGGAAACAATTGGATAATTCTGGCACCCCTATAGTTTTGTACATTTTAAAATGCTGTCACAATTTAAAGAGGACCTACTTTGCCCTTCTACAAAGTCTTGATTTTTTTCAGTCGACTAGAATAGGCTTTCATGCTTGAATGTCTTCACATATTTTACATAGTTGCAGCACCTCTCATCTCAGTCCGTCAGTAACGCTCTGTTTAGTTCTTGTCTCTTTGAAGCCCCTCCTTCTGAAAACCACAGTGTGCTCTGATTGGTTGGCTGGACCAGTGTGTTGTGATTGGGCAACCGCTTCGAGCATGTTTGGGAAATATCACGCCCCCTACCATAATCGTGAATTTCAACATGCTATTGGTCCTGTCCCAAATGGAACCCTAAGCCCTCGCAATCTTCCACCGAGTCCACACTTTTGTGACGTAAATCTGCCTTGACTGTCGGGTAGAAGTCGGCAAAAGTGCACATCGAGTGTGCATATTGGCTGCAGATTTCATTCTGAAATGTGAAATAACAAATAGAACATCTTACCGTCTTGTCCACAAGACTGCAAGTGCACATGAAGGGCCCTATCATACACCCGGCGCAATGCGACGCAAGTGTTTTTAGCTAGTTTCTGCCTGACGCAGTTATCATTTTCACGTCCTGCGCCATGTTGTTTAAATAGCAAATGCACTCACGGCCATCTGTTCGCACATGAAAACAAGGTGTGTTCAGGCGCATTGTTGGCGTGTGGCAACTGAAAACGACTGCGCCATTGACCAACAAAAACCTGGTCACACCCATTACTCATTAAGAGACTAGGTACAACCCTTTTGGACCATGCGCCGACCATGTTTTCCATTGTTAAACTAGCTAAAGTGCACCTGCGCCATGCGCTTCAGACCATGCACTTAGATCGTTAAAATAGAGCCCGAAGTGTGCCATTTGGGATAGGGCCACTTTCACCACTCAACCAGGCCTCGCCCCTTTATTTTGCATATACCTTGGGTGGGAATTATTTTAATGAGGAATATAGAAGGTATGCACATGACGTCACTGCTGGCCGTTATGACTGCGGTTACGCTCACTGAGTGGCAAAAAGACTGAAAGGCAGCATTAGTTTTCAGCGTGAATGCAGCGAAAAACACACAAAACACATCTAAAGCGGGAAAGAGCTTTGCGATTGACGGTACAAATAGATTTGACACAAAATCTGAGGTATATTTTTACAGACTGCCGAAAGCTACAGAAAATAGAAGCAAATGGATCGCTGCAATTCACAGAAACAACTGGACTCCAGGCGGAGAAACATGGATTTTCAGTTATTTTGCTTCAAAATGTTTGATTTTGGGGTAAAATCATACCCAATATATTGTATTGTTATATATTGTGTTCAACTCATCAATTAAATATTTACCATCTTATATTCTGCAAAATTGGGTGTTTTTAAAAAAACACTGACACAAACTATACAAGTTTTAGTGCTGGACGATATGACGATATATATAACAGTGATCACTCTGATTTAGACCTACCTATATTGTATTTATATGAAGCGTTCACAGGCAGATTTGCTTTATGTATTTCCCCGGCGTCGAAATCAGGAACATATAAATGTCAGGAAACGTGATTTGTAGGTTTTTCCGTGGATTAGGTTTCTTTGACAAGTTGTAAGGAACACTATTGAGCCCAACCTTTAGTGTAATCTTTGTTTTACTCGCATTTTTGCAGTTTTCCACATTAAATCCAATCATGCAGCAGGCTCTTTTGCCACTCGGTCCGGCTGAGGGAGCGTGTTCCGGCGGGAAAGTGACGTCAATGCATACCCTCTATTGTGACGTGTTCATTCCCAGAAGAAAACTCAAGACTACAATGGAGGCATTTCGGGGAGTTCAGAAACAGTGACACTGATACAGAGAATAACTGGAGGGACTTTATGCTTTGTAACTTTGCAGATCTTTTTCATGCTCAAACAGCATCATTACATACTAAAGAAAGTTAAAAAAAGGTAAAAAACATAATATGCCCTCTTTAATGACATTTCATTCTTTTCTCTCCTAACTATCAGGTGGAGGAGAAACATCATTTGATGTAAACAATAGTGCTGAAAGGATTGCCACACCTGTCCTGATACTTCTTGTTGTCCTGCTGGCAAATGGTCAATGTTGCTTAACAATGATCCAGACTGAGTAAATTATACTTGCTCAGTTATTCAGTATAAAATATTTAATCAGCATTAAATATTTAGATACACAATTTTTATTTGTCTTGAGTAATATTTAGTGGATAGTTGCATGCATATTTAAACTGAATTCTCTTTAAAAAAAAAAAAAATATATATATATATTAAAATAATGCACTATAATGACATTTTGTGCTTTGAGTTTATTTTGAGTTTTATTTAATTACCATAATGATTGTACATTATGCCTTGTGCATAAACTTGCTATTCTGCTGCTGCATTATCCTACTAATTACACAAAAAAATTACCAAATAATTAATAAGGAGACCACAAAGAGGATACACAAGAAACAATAAACTAGCATATTTATGTAGGAAATCAGTTGACTGGGCTGTTGGTCAAATAAACAATTGTGTTTTGTTTGTCTGACCAATGGAGGACTGAAGAAGTGCTTAGGACACAGGCACTATTGCGGACCCTTTGCCGAGTTTACAGAGGCCCTCTAGTGGGCGCAACCTTCAGGTTGAGAACCACTTTGTGTGATATTTTTATTATCATTAGTATGATGTTACTTCTCAGTGTTATGCAGAAACATTGATGATTCAGTTATGCAGATTTGGGTGTCATGTTTAACAGTAATTGTCATTTCAAAATCAGTTATTGAACCTTCTTATTCAAGACACAACAAGAAATTTAGTCAATGCATTCATAACTTCAATGCTGGATTACCGTTATCAACTCTTAGATGGATGACCCACTATCTCTAATAATAAACCATAGCTTGTTCAAAAACCAGGAACCTCAGAAGCTCTGACCAGGTCCAGAAAATGTGATCACATTAGTCCAATATTATCATTGGTCATATTTACACATTTTAATAATAGTAAGGTCACATATTCATATGCATAAAGAGAATTTGCATACCATACCAAGTACACTTAATGTTGCAGGAATAAAAATAATTTAGTATAGCTGAGATTCTGTTATAATTTTTAATTAGTTTTTATTTTTGTATTTTACACTTTCATTTTAATTTGTTCATATATATATTTTTTCAGTTAATGTTTATTTTATTTCACATAATGATAATGCTTT
Organism: Elopichthys bambusa; assembly: GCA_037101425.1. NCBI lineage: Eukaryota > Metazoa > Chordata > Actinopteri > Cypriniformes > Xenocyprididae > Elopichthys > Elopichthys bambusa. The sequence goes on from CM074434.1 coordinate 3,905,515, forward strand.
TTTAAAATGGTTTTAGTTTTAGTTAACTATAATAACCTTGATTCTTACTATTAGCTTGCTATTTCAAACCAGGATTAATATTATTAACTAAAACTAATACTATTAAAAAAAGTTCTGTTAATTGAAATAAAGCTGCAATAAAATAATACATAAATATTAGTTGAAAAAACTTAAACTAAATGTTTAATTGGCAATAAACTAAGTTTAAGTTGAAGCACTAAAATTATTAACTGAAATAAACACAAAATCTAACTAAAACTGAAATAAATTAAACATAAATAGCAATATTTAAATAATAATAAAATGAAAAAAGCACATCTTTTATATAATTAGAAGTATAACACAGTCCAGCCTCAGGAGTAAAGCATTCACATGCTTTATGTCCATTCACATAATACACAGGTTTGAACATTTTTTCTTTCTTCAAATAGTAAACTCTGTAAAGTGTTACATGGTCTTCTTGAGCTCGTCATACAGCACCAGGACGAAGGATCCACCCATGCTTCTGAGCACATTGGACCAGGCGCCCTTGAAGAAGGCCTTGGCACCCTCATTACGTGCAGTCTTCCTCCAGCAGTCAAGTGTGCCGCTGTACATTATATCAGCTAAAATAAAATAAAAATTAAACACTTAACATCATGACATTCAAGACTGAACATAACCAAACAAACACCAATTTTGGATGAAGCATGGGAGAAAAGGGGATTGGATATTACCTCCTTTACGTCCAGACTGCATCATCATACAACGGCGTACTGTGTCAAAGGGATACGATATGAAGCTAGCGACAGCGGTGACGGTGTGAGCGATCATCCAGCTGACCACAATATGAGTGTTCTTCGGGTCGGGCAGCATGCCTGTAAAACGCAGATCCTTCAACCAAATACCAAAATGGATGCCACTGCTCAATATGGGTTAACAGTTTGGGTTCAACTTCAATGAAACTGTAAGTCTATTAACAGGAGAAAAAAAGTTCACTTTAAAACTGTCCCAAACAAATGTAGAAGTGTTGAGCAATAACAGCTCTGATTCTGTGTAGAAAAGATTATTTAGCTGGAATCCTGATGCGTCGTGCTCGGTGTGAAGGATATCACTTCACATGGAGTGTTTTAGTTTGCAAACATTAATTAAAATATTATACAGATAAACTAAATTTTACATGTTATAGCTTTTTTATTCTTAAGTGGTGCAACTTAATTATGTGCTTCTTTTAAGACTCAAGATTGTTATTAGATATGATACATTTCATACTGGGAAGTTGATGGGGGTGGGTGGGTACAGAAACTAATGTTAATGTTACACAGCATTACTATTTTATTTCTTGTCTCATCACATTGACAGCTATGAATTATATTACATGAATCACATAAACTATGTATTTTAAATTCTAAATTAGACTTTAGAAATTAGTTTGCATCACTGATTATTTATGTTGGTAGTTTGACATTCATTAAATGTTTCCTCAGCAGCTTCTGTAAACATTAAGCCATTTGATATATTTTTGATATTGACGAGCGGTGACAGACCACAGGCAGCTCAGATGAGAAGGCTGGTAATCTTGCCATTGTGCAATATCCTTACAGCATCAAAGCAGAGTTTTAGGCAATTATTTCACAACCTATATTATACACCGATCAGGCATAACATTATGACCACCTTCCTAATATTGTGTTGGTCCCCCTTTTGCTGCCAAAACAGCCCTGACCTGTCGAGGCATGGACTCCACTAGACCCCTGAAGGTGTGCTGTGGTATCTGACACAAGATGTTAGCAGCAGATCCTTTAAGTCCTGTAAGTTACGAGGTGGAGCCTCCTTGGATCGGACTTGTTTGTTCAGCACATCCCACAGATGCTCGATTGGATTGAGATCTGGGGAATTTGGAGGCCAAGTCAACACCTCAAACTCGTTATTGTGCTCCTCAAACACTTTTGCTTTGTGGCAGGGCACATTATCCTGCTGAAAGAGGCCACAGCCACCAGGGAATACCGTTTCCATGAAAAGGTGTACAGGGTCTGCAATAATGCTTAGGTAGGTGGTACGTGTCAAAGTAACATCCACACGGATGGCCGGACCCAAGGTTTCCCAGCAGAACATTGGCCTCCACCAGCTTGCCTTCTTCCCCAGGTAAGCGACGCACACGCACCCGGCCATCCACGTGATGTAAAAGAAAACATGATTCATCAGACCAGGCCACCTTCTTCCATTGCTCCGTGGTCCAGTTCTGATGCTCATGTGCCCACTGTTGGGGCTTTCGGTGGTGGACAGGGGTCAGCATGGGCACCCTGACTGATCTGTGATGCACTGTGTATTCTGACACCTTTCCATCAGAACCAGCATTAACTTCTTGAGCAATTTGAGCTACAGTAGCTCGTCTGTTGGATCGGACCACACAGGCCAGCCTTCACTCCCCACGTGCATCAATGAGCCTCGGCCGCCCATGACCCTGTTGCCGGTTCACTGCTGTTCCTTCCTTGGAGCACTTTTGATAGATACTGACCATTGCAGACCGGGAACACCCCACAAGAGCTGCAGTTTTGGAGATGCTCTGACCCAGTTGTCTAGCCATCACAATTTGGCTCTTGTCAAACTTACTCAAATCCTTACGCTTGCTCATTTTTCCTGCTTCTAACACATCAACTTTGAGGACAAAATGTTCACTTGCTGCCTAATATATCCCACCCACTAACAGGTGCCGTGATGAAGATATAATCAGTGTTATTCACTTCACCTGTCAGTGCTCATAATGTTTTGCCTGATCGGTGTATATAGAGGTCTGGACATTTATGGTGGGTGTGGCCCTGAGTGTAAGGCCCTATTGTTTTCCAAAATATTATTTTTATTAGTCATGCCCCTGCACCATAAAGAGGCAATCTGCCTTATGTCTAACCCCAAAACCCTTGAAAAGCCACCTTTTGCAGTGTCATAGATGCCGAAGTATGCCGCCCTGTAGATGATGATGCCCTGCACAGACACGTTGAAGCCCTGATACAAGCCCTTCGGACCATCAGACTTGAAGATCTTTACTAAACAGTTTGCCAGGCCTGTGAATTCTCTCTCTGCGCCAGCCTTTCCGACATCAGCAGCCAAACGAGTTCTGGCAAAGTCAAGCGGGTAGACCAAGCACAGAGACGTGGCTCCAGCAGCACCACCAGAGGCCAGGTTACCAGCAAAGTACCTCCAAAACTGGGTACGGCTGTCAACGCCATCCAGGAAAATCTTCTTATACTTATCCTTGAAAGCAAAGTTGAGAGCCTGTGTTAGGAAGTACCTAATGACATTGGCCAAGTTGCCTCTCCAGAAGGACAGGAAGCCCTGCTCCTTGGGAATACGTACTAAACAGTCTACAATACCTTTGTATTGTTTGTCTACTGTGATTTGTTTGCTGGCATGCTGGACCTGTAAGAAAATGGCACAATTTTTCAACCAGTTAATGTATATAACATCTCAGCACATCATTTAAACAATTCAAATTTTCTGCATGACCTTGTCACCAGTTGTACCTGTTTGAATATTAGTGTGGGAGCCACGCCCCATGTTAAACCGAGAGTTGAATTACATAGAGAGTGTGTTTGTGAGCTCTAGAAAGACCTTACACCAGTGGAAACTGAGCAAGTCGACAAAAATAGATTGTGTTGATTACAATCTGTTTGTTGTGTGATGCTGATTGCTGTCATTGTAGCAGAGTGAATGTAATAACATACTCATAATATGTAGCCTAAGCTTTATTTGTATATATAAAGATACATTTATATAGCTCTGAAACTGATTTATTATTGCAATTTTGGTCGACCCTAAAATTAGGCATAGCCTTAATTGACATTACCATGGGCAACTGAATTAAAGGTGCACTGTGTAAATTTAAATGGCATCTAGCAGTGAGGTTGCGAACTGCAACCAGCGGCAGCTCGCCCCTCCCTTTCGAAGCAAAATAGAGAAGCTACGGTGGCCGTCTGGCCGACACAAGTCAAAGATGTCGTCGTACGTTAGCCAGACAAGCAATGTGGTTTCTTCTTACTTCTAACAAAGAGCGGTCTCTGCTTCTAATAAACCAGACGACTACTACTACTAATTCTTCTTCGTGAGTATTTAACGTAGTGACGATGCAAGCAGCCTCTAAAAACACAAAGGATTTAGAAGAAAAACAACATAGTGATGAAATAGTGATGGTCCGTTTAAGGCTGCTGTAGAAACATGGCGGCGCAAAATGGCGACTTGACATGAAGGGGGGGACTCGTAGTGTATGTAGATAGAAATGGCTCATTCTAAGGTAATACAAACATAATGGTTCATTATGTAAGGTCTTTATACAACACTGAAAACATAAGGATGTATATTATATAGCATTCCTGTCAATAGATCCTCCCAAATTTTACACATTGTACCTTTAAATAATACCCTGCTAATTCAAGAAAACGTCTAAAATGCACAAGCACAAAGCATGTTGAATGATAAAGTTCACGTTAACTTAATGCTGTTAAACGTTATACAAAGAAAACTGTTTGCTGAATTATCAAAATATTTGCAGCAACACTGAAATATAACATAGCAACAGTAATATACAGTAATAGTAATACAGCAACAATTTTGGCTCCAGGCGAGTTTTATTTCAGAATTATCATTGGTCCAATATGTTTTTATTATAGGTCTATTATAAAGATAAAGTTATGTCGTATATCATTAAGACCTAACACGATCTTATAATGGACAATATTCATAAATTAACATTAACCAAGATGGACAAATGCGTGAAAAAGATATTAATCCCCATGCCTACATGGTACATATACAGATGGTAATGTAGGTATAATAACGCGTACCTGAAGGAGCAGCTTGACTCTTTCTATGGGTGCTACAGCAGTCTCAGAGATCGCAGCGGCGATTCCACCTGCCAAAAAGTCCTTGGCGAATGAAATAATGGTCTCACTCATTGTTGTGTGATGCTGCTGGCAAGGCTGTTCGCCAAAGCCATTGAAATGACCGAATTTATAGATGCTCAATGACTTTTCTAAAGCCTCGATCGCGAGATCCAGCGGGAATTCAGTTGTTTTGTTATTGGTTCATCTGTACTTCAGGGAGGAGGAAACCTGACCTCTGTTCTGAAATATTCGGTGTCTGTGGTATTCGGTTGCACTGCCTTCGTGGAAAAACCAGTTAGACCAGCAGATCAACCTGCATGACCAGCTCGATCTGTGCTTTGTATCATGGTGGTAGACCTTTAAAAACCAGCTTTATTTGAAGCTGCTTTCTACAAATGGTCAATATAGTCTTAATTCTAATACGTTCTGATAAAACTTAGGCCTACACAAATTAAGCGCACACACAAACAGATATACATCCCAGATTCAGTTCATAAATATCACTGTAACATATCTTCATTAAAAACAAGAAATTTGAGTGTATACCGCTCAGCCTTCAACCAGATTGCAGTTCATGTGGAGTACTTGTACACGTCTGACTTGCATTATATTTGTTGATTCCCAAAATAATAGGGAGAGACTTGAATTTCTCATGTCATAAATGAACGAGTCCAGCATTGCACGCTCTGAATGTGCCACATTTTGTTTGTGAGTTCAGTTTCATCTTCTGTGTTTAGTTAATAGATTCTCAACCTTAACTCTCTCTGACAGAGGAACAAACCATGGATCTATCAGCAGTACAAATCCTCCTCACTCAGGGGGATTGTCCCCTTGAGGAACACGTGAGTTTTTAGACCCAACTCACGTGGTGCATTACCCAGACGACTGCCTCTGAGTATTTTTCCATGCTGGACTAAATGCACATACAAAATCTCGTCTGCCTATGGTCCTCAAGGGACCTTCCTACTCCAGCAAAATGGACCCCCCCTTCACGGTGGGTGAGGTGGAGGAGAATCTCAACCTCCCTGGCCCTCGTCATGCTCATTATAGACCCCTAACCAGCATACATGGCCACCACAGACCCTGAGTCAGCGCTTGTCAGACAGAGACCCAGTCCAGTTGGCCTGTCTGTACTGGATTTAATGCTGCGTTCCATTAACCTCAGAGGAGGGATGTCGTAGCTGGGAATGATGTCACACTTGAGTTGACTGCGGTCCAGTAGAGGGGGGTAATGTCTCATCTTGTTTGAGGTTTTCCATTACTTTCAGTTTTATCCTATGTTTAGTCCTGGTTTCATTTGTTCTTATGGTTACTGTTAATTGATTAGTCCCACCTGTTCCTTGTTTTCTCCCACATTCATTCAGCTGTTTTTCATTTCAGTATACTGTTTGGTTCTGGGTCTGTTCTCGTTGTGTATGGTGTTCCTGGCTCATTCGCTGGACGCTACTTATTTGAGTTTATAAAGTTTTAAATGTGTATAATTTTCTTACAAAAACGAAAGAAGATAGTCATATACACCTAGGATGGCTTGAGGGTGAGTAAATCATGGAATAATTTTCACTTTTGGTGAACTAACTCTTTAAGCTGAGTTTTATTGTTTTTAACTTGACAGTGGGTTTTAAATTGGCAAGATTTTATTCATAGTACAGATGAGTTGTAAATGTAATTTTTTTTTTTAAGCTGAATGTGACACTTACAAAGGCTGGTATCATGATTTGCATGAGCAGGTCAAGTTTGGGAGCAATTTTCGTTTGTCCAGTATGCTAAGACTGTGTTTTTTTTTTTGTTGTTTTTTTTTTTTTGTTTGTAAATATGTATATAAATTTCAAATGATTTGTTCTAAATTATCTCTCCTGTCTTCTCATTTGTGAATGAATCTTTAACACATAGCTTTATCAGTTGTTCTCTTTATTCAACAAAAACAAACAAACAAAAACTACTCCATTGAGTAAGTTTTATCTTGGACATTTTAATTGTTACGGTAAACTTGTAGAACAGAAATGAAACATTTAGTTGTTGCATGGTTGCTTATTTCATAAATTCACCAACACAGTAGTTCCATCGCTTTGTGTCAAACTGATCTGATTCACATTGCATCAGGTGGTCAAACATTTTTTTTTTATTAATTAATATTAAATACTAATATTAAATATTTTTTCCTCAAAATGAGGCATTTGGTGAAAACAATGCATCATAATTTTAAAGCCATTTGAAATTACTTACCAACTCTTTTTCTTTTTGTGACATATCTGAGTGAAATGGCTTCTTGAATGAGAAAAAACATAGGGTGGGATTTGATTTTGGGAATGGTTTGGATAATTGTTGTCTGCAATCTCATGGGAGTGACAGGTTGCTGAGGTTAGAGGTTACTGTCCTGCCTTTGCATCATCAGAGAAGAGATGTGGTTGCAAGAGGGATTTTGATTAAAGATTATGTGGGTGTGTGGATAAAAAAATATAATGTGCAGTGAAAAATCAATTATTATAATAATAATAACTGCAATATTTCCATTAAAAAAATAGAAGTGTAAATTTTGATTTCATGGTGACTTTAACATGAAAAAGGAAACTCATGAATATTCATGTTTAATCCGCCCATTGCAACCGAATATCTCAGATATTTTACACCTCTAACATATAACACCTCTCCTTACAGCTAACAATAAATGCCACACCTCCTAATGCTACAAAACTTCTTTCTTTGTTTACGACTGGTTTAGTTTACACACATACACACAAAAAAAATATAGTTTACCACTGCACAGACTCTTCAAGTCTGCCAAAAATGTTTGAAATGCAAAATTGGAGATATGTAGTTTAAAAGCATAGATCTTTTTGTTTGTATGTCAGGTGTCAATTCTCTTCTCTCAGGTGAGAGCTTTCATTTTCCTCTACAAGGAGGTTAGTATTATAGTATTATCAGAATTAATCTTAATAGTAATTGCACAGCTGGCATGTGACCTGGAATTAAACTCTCAAGTTAATTTTATTTGTATAGCACTTTTCACTATACACATTGTTTTAAAGCAGCTTTACAGAAATTCAAATATAAGTCATAGTCCACATTGAGCATTTTAGAAACGGGCGATAGGATAGTTTACATTTGGCAAATTGGGCAAGGGGTCATGGTGCATGTGTGCGGTAAGTGAACACCTGTGTGTAACTGAGACTGATAGGTGTTATCAAATGCAGTGAGCCAGAATGGAGTTAAAAAAAAAATCTGCTGTCTGCCATGGAGAGCAGAGACCTGAGAGTGATTCTGCGTATGTGTGTGACCAATGTGTTCCCCAAGATGAGTGATAAGTGTTTTTTGTTGTTGATTCAGGCCATTGTGTTAGTGTTTTATTTTTGTGTTCAATAAACTTATTCAAATCCAGAACCTCCTGGATTACACGGATCCGAAGAAAGCCATCCTGCAACGGGTTGGCCGCACCCCCTCGAACAACATCTCCAGTGCTTCAGATCCCTGATCTTGGGGCAGCGCAGCCACCTTGATTGCCTTCGCACAGTGGCTCTGTGATGACTTAGGTGAATGATTGATCTTGTAGTACTGGAACAGCCACCGGCCGGCTTTGGAGCAGAGCTTTCTCAGTGGCAGGGGAGCCCATCAAGCTTCCCCACCGGATTTCTCAGAGTGGAATACGGGACAGACAGGCACCCCCACCCCCACCACACACATAAAAGTATCTAGACACAACCATCTAGATGTAGCAAAGTTAAAGTCTCAGGGAAGAGGGAAGCGGGAACTGGCAAACGTAACTTTAATCCCAAAATAAACAAATTACAAAACGAGAGTAAAGCGGCAGCCCCTCATGGACTGCCATCCAGTTCTCCACCAACTGGGTGAACTCCTCCGCGATGCCTGGCGGTGGCGCTGGATAGCCCTCGGCAGATGCCCCTATGACTCCTCTACTACCTGGTGGACAGCTCCTTCGGCTTTGGGCTAGTCCCCCATTCCCTGCTCCTCATGTTTGTACTATACATTAACCTGATTAATATGTTTTAAAATATTGTCATTGCACATCATGAATCATGTTATCTCTTACTAGGACGCAGACTTCCATTTGAAAAGCACCCTATCAGTGGCATGCTCAGGGGCAGGGGCTCAAGCCCTATACAATTCGAGATTTGGGGTTCCCATGGCTCTATTATAATGACTGCGTCTAGCGTATTACAATACAGTAACATTCACTGAAACATGTATCTTGCATTGTTTGCTACTGAATGAACGATTATTATTAATGAGAATGAGGTTTGTCAGCAGTTGTCAGCTGATGGTATCCACCCAAGTCTGTGCTGATCAGTTGTGTTCAGTTCTTCATTCAGTTTTTTCTTGCATATAGAAGAGGTGTGGGAGTTGATGATGCCATACTTTTTATGTTGCACAATATAGTCATTTGGAAACAACTGCCAGTTCTGTTAGGATTATGTTTTTTGATTTTTCTAGTGCTTTTAATACAATATAACCACACGTTCTGGCTTGTCGCGTTTTAACCTACATAGTATAACTATTGGACTATTGGATTGTCTTCTAAGTCGACCCCAGTTTGTTAGGCTGGGTGACAAAATGTCTGACATTATTTTGACTAAAACAGGAGCCGCACAAGGCACAGTTATATCTATTTTCACTATCTATCTGACTATAGGCACACTCAGACATCTTGTTGTACACAAATGTTTTTAGATGATACTGCCCTTGTGGGTTTAATTATTCAGGGTAATGATGTGGTCTATTGAAGAGAGGCTGAGTTATTTGGTACATGGTGTGATGACAATTTCCTAAGATTGAATATGGAGAAGACTAAAGAGCTGATCATTGATTTTAGAAGAAATAAAGAAGTGATACTGCCAGTGACAATTAAAGGTCAGCAAATAGAGATTGTTCAGTCTTGGTGTCCATTTGGACAGTAAATTAACCTGGAAGAAGAGGTTGTTTTTAAGAAGGCACAATCAGGATTATTCTTCTATTCTGGAGTTCCATTCCATCCAAGCTTCTTTATGTGTTTTTTTTTTTTTTTAATTTGTTTTTTTAAAATCAGGGAATCATGGCCAGTGTTTTGTTTTATGCAGTGCTCTGTTGGGGATGTAGTATCACGGTCAGTGATAAAAATAGGATTAATAAATTGATTAGAAAGGCTGGTTCGGTTATTGGCCTTAATCCTGATTCACTTGAGGTCACTGTGGAAAAGAGAACAGGGGCAGAATTAAAAATGCTTCCATCTTACAATGGTCATCTGTATTTTTAGTGGACTTAAAAGTTCATTAGTGGAAGATTAGTGACGCCTCAGTGTTTTACTGAGCGATGTAGAAGGTCTTTTATTCCTACTGCAGTTAGGTCTTAAAGTTGTGTAATTCTTTGCATGTATTGACTGTTGTTGTTTTTAATGTTTATTGTCTATTTGTGTTGTTTGTAACGTGCAATAGACCCTTTTTACATTTCTGGGTTAGTTGGGTTAACTTTTATAACGGTGAATGAGAGACTTCAGGGATTAATACATTTTTCTAAGTAACTAACTAACTATTTGTTACAAGTTCTAAATTGAAAGGAGATTTATTGTGATCTGGTGATTTTTGAATGAATGACAGTAGCGACGAGTGTATTCAGTTTGGATATTTGAGTCTTGAAAGACATTACTTGTGAAAATACTAAGCAAATAAAATGCTGTAATTGATCTAATTTTGAAAAAAAAAAAAAAAAAAAAACTCTGACTTTAACATATCAAAGGGTTTTGTGTCTGTTAATGAGGGTTTCATGGTTTAGTGTTTTAGATTTGTGGAGTGTAAAATATAGTTTATTAATTGAGCTGTTACATTAGAAAATAGACTTGTGTATTATGTCGCTGTAAATGCAAACAATTACCAATTATCAGAGTTGTTCGGACATCATGTGGCCAGCAGATGGACCCATATCAAAAGCCATGAGTAGTTTGAGCAAGCGGACTGATTCAAGAGGACCGCTGAACAAGAGCTAAAATGTATTTGAGATTTTATTAGATATTTGTATGGAAAACTCTTACTCTAATCAAGACTCTAATCTTTTGTGAAGCTATGTTGCATACCGTGTAAATCGCAAAATAATTATTTATTTTTCTGCTTAAAATGTCTCTAGGAAGGGAAGGGGAGATTTAACTAAAACCTAAAATATCTAAATGTGAAACATTCCATCAGAGGCAAACAGAATAAAGAGGCAACTGATTGACAAGTGTACGCTCAGCCGAAGGCATGCTATCACATACACAAACATATGCACACACAAACATAAACAGAGGCAGCAGGTGCTCCTACTTGGGCTTTAATTACATGATCTCTGATTCATCTAATTGATATGCTAATGCGGATGTAATTAATGCATGAGAGAGAACATCCGCAACCCCTATTAATTAATGAATAATCATCATATATGGCCTTGCATATTTAATCACAGATGCATTTAGACTATCAGGTTTTTGTTTTTGCAGAAACATTTTATTGATGGAATCCTCTACAAGAATCACTGTATTTTCAGTATAGATATGGAAAACATGAATGACAGATTACCTGAGCCTTTGATGTCCAGAAGACATAATATTAGTAGTAATACAATTATGCATTTTTAGAGAGTAATTTTTACCCATACTGTCATTTTCTTGCTAAGAAAGTCACCTCATCCTCTTTTTGCTATTCCTTTTATGCAGCTATTTTTAGTCTTCTTATCATGTCAGATGTAGCTATCAGGCCCAAGCTTTTATGGAGCCCTAAGCAGAATTTTTTTGGGGGGCCTCTCGGTTAAAATAACTCAAGATAAACAGTATCTTCGTATATATAAAAATAAATGTAAATGTACAAAATGGACAATATTAAATGAAATACTTAAATAATGACATACAATTAACAGTTCAGATGGACCTGTAGGAAGATAACAATAATAAATGTATTAACTTTAAAGGAAAAGTTCACCAAGAAAGGAAAATTCTCTCATCATTTAGTCGCTCTCAAGTTGTTTTAAACCTGAATGAATTTCTTTCGTCTGCTGAACACAAAATAAGAATGTGGGTTGCTGGTCACCAACTCTTTGGTTACCCACATTCTTCAAAATATCTCATTTTGTATTCAGCAGAACAAAAAAATTCATTCAGGTTTAAAACAACTTGAGAGCGAGTAAATGAGTACATGAGAAAATATAACACCAATTTTATCATCTCTACACTGGTTACCTATTAAGTTCCATATCGATTATAAAGTATTGCTAATGACCTATAAGGCTCTAAATGGTTTAGCTCCTTTGTACTCGCCCTACAATCCATCACACTCTTTAAGATCACAAAACTCTGGACTTCTGGTTGTACCTAGGATAGCTAAGTCCTCTAAAGGAGGGAGAGCGTTTTCACATTTGGCTCCTAAACTCTGGAATAGCCTTCCTGATAAAGTTCGGGGCTCAGACTCAATCTCCCAGTGCTTTTCCGTTTTTCCGTTGACTAGAGAGTACATCAGCTTCAGTTTGGATCCAGCCTCTTAAGAAGACCTCAGATGACCAACACCTTTGAAGAGACGCCGCCAACTCCTGCGAGGACTTCAGAAGATGCAACATCTGGATCAACACGCACATTCCCAAATTTCTATATATCCTGTTAATATGTAATTCATTTTTCCAGGAGCTCATTGCTTCTACCTTCAATTAAATTGCTAACAGTGACTGTAAATAAATTGCCTAAATTATTACATTATTAGCTAATTGCATTTTCTAAATTGTAATGTTGACATGCATTCTCTGTAAAGCTGCTTTGAAACGATATGTATTGTGAAAAGCGCTATACAAATAATTGTGAATTGAACTGAATTGAAATGAGAGAATTTTCATTTTTGGGTGAACTGTCCCTTTAAGGACAAGGGCAGCATGGCTGTTACTTTAAGACATGCACACATCTAAAACACAGACACGCATCCGATTTTCTCTCAACTGATTACTTTCACTTTAGACATAAGCAACTGTGTTTATGTAAACCTTGTGTGTATTTGACAGTATTAGTGCAATCAGACGCGAAAGATAAAGTCCACTATTCAGGCTTCGGGTGTACGTGCTCAGAAAAAGCACGTCAGAATGAAATGAATGAACTGTTTAACCGGCAAGGCTTTGAAGCACATGCAGATAATGAACTTTTGTGATTGCGAATAAGTGCAAAGTCCCGTGAGTGTAACTCTACCGCTGCGTTAACATGTGATCGAGTTGTACAGTATTGGGACGGAGGCGCCAGAACTGCAACTGATAGAATAAGCGCTAAAAATCAAAAATCATTTAATTTGCTCTTGGGGGCCCCTGGAGGTGGCGGGGCCCTAAGCAGCTGCTTAGTTCGCTTTTAGGGAGGGCCGGCTCTGGTAGCACCCAAATGAGACCAACAATCACTTTCAAACGGCCATCTCCCCCTTTTGTCACCCATATAGGCAGTGCTCATCTGTGAATGGTGAATTAAACATATATCTAATGATATTACATGACATCAAGCATGCTTTTACATCAGTGCCATAGACTGAATGCTGCTTTACAGCTCAGGGTGATTGATGACCCAACAGACTCCAAGACAATTAGCTAGTGCACTTTCCCCCCATTGCTGGGTATTGTGTGTGGTATCCATCTGTCAGATGGTATGAGTTTAATTTGTCATTCAACCAGCAACCGTCTCAGCATAATTAAGTCTTCAGTTAGGCTATACAATTCACCCAAATTCAGCTCTCCCTGTGCATTGTCTTTAAATCACTTTTATAGTCAGGCTACTTTATTTTTTATTTTTTTTTGTATAGTAAGCTATATTGTTTTCGGATATCATCATTTCTAGCTTTTGTGTGTGTTTCTGTCTTCATTTTCTTTCTCTAGAGCTTACAGAAAGAACATTTTGTTGACAATTAGTACTGCTACATGATGTAGGCTAGTTGTGCATTAGCTTGATTTGATTTAGCCTAATAGAAGAATAAAATGCCTAGTTTTCTCACATTTTGTACTGTATCCACCTTATTTTTCAACGCTGAATTAAATTATAGCCTATTTCTGTGAATGTGCCAGACTTCCGATTCGCTATAGGGAAATAATGAGAAGAATTAAACAGTACAGTAAAGTGTGGTAAAACTTTTTGCGCAGTGCGTTTATAATACATTACATAATTAATACAATACATTAAAATAATATGGTAAGAAATACCAGTTTGCAATACCAGCATAACGCGCTGTTTTGTACAGCTAAAAATAGCCTGGAAGCGATGACACCGGAAGCTAGTTAAGTTTACAAATGGCCGCTCTTACGTGAAAAATAAGGTTGATAGCATATATAAAAGGTGGGAGAATGAGAAAACTGAGATAGAGGAAACCACATTAGTTTTTTAATCCCATATACTTTTAGAATTCCAAATATATAGGACATTAGCAAGTAAAAAAAAAAAAAAGTTTAATTATTATTATTTTTTATTTTTTTTATGTCACAAGTTGAGACAGTAGTTTGGAAGCATGTTAGTAGATATAAAATATCTCATATCATCAAAAACGAGCAATATAGCTACAAATTTATGTGAAAGTGGACATGTGGCTAAAATTTATTGAATGCATTTGTGTGTGAGAGAGACATTCTGTTTTGTTTTGAGAAACACACAAGGGACTCTTTCTGTGTATTCCATCTGCCATTGACGCCCAAGGGACTCAGAGAGGAGGCGTGAATCTGGAAGAGTTATAATGTACCTCAATAAAGGATTTGTCAAAAGTGTAACGGCCTTAAGCTAAAAGCTTTATCCTCCAAATCCATGGCCCAAATCTTTACCCCCATTTAACCCTCTTTGTCCAAAACATTCAGCAGCTCAGTAGGTATCACAGCAGAACTTATTAAACGCATACATGTATTTTACATAGGTATTTATGCAGGTTGTCGGCCATGTTGAAGTCGTGACCACTGAGATATCCTGCGAGGAAAGGCCAGAATGGCTATTCAAATGGTCAATTTTACTTACTAATTATGAGAATGAATGAGAATGTGTGCTATACATTCAGGTAGAATATGTTAAGCCATATATCTGCACACATATCAGTTTGTTTATTGCGCTAATTAAACAGATGCTCGTTTCATGCATAACATTAATTTGGTGGTCAAAATGATCCTGTTTACCTGTGCTAATGACAAAACTCACTGAGGAAGAATGGGGGGAAAGAGAAAAACAATACTGTATCAATGAAAAGTGACATCATTTGATTTAAAAAAATACTTGTGATCTTCACCTGGAAACAGATGGTTTAATATGTTTATACTAAAAAAGTTATTGTCCATAATTACAGCCCTGCCTTTGGTTTGTTTGGAATAACATAAAATTAAAAAATAAACTCTTTAATGATTACTGAAAGGAATAAATAGATGGGAATGACTGAAAAAAATGTCATTAGTAAACATGTTATTTTAGTGCATGTCAGAAATATTTTGGAGGGATAATAATGTAAAACATGTTCATAAATAGCTGATCTTTTGCTGTAAACTCTGAAAAAAGTGTCTGATTGGAGTAATTTCATATACGAAGACTCCTTTCGCACTGTTTTCGTGAACAGAATCTGTAAAACTCTGCAAAAGTACATACCTTCTTACAAACATGTTCTTAATAAAGTCGATAAAGAATTAAAATATCATCTATGTATTTAACAACAAAACTTTTACATGTAAAAATCTACAGTCACTATTTTAATATCAATAGCAAAATGACAACATATAAAAATGTTTACAGAAAAACAAATACATTTAGATAACAATACCAAATAATAGCAAATACAATTATGGTTCCTTATATTAGTCATTAACCTAAAAATATAACTTATATAGTTTTTGTCATTAAATAAGTCAATATATGAGGTAATCAGTTCATAAAACTAAACCTAAATAAACATTTTCTGTTGCTCTAAATGAAAATCCTGATATATATACTTTTAAAAGCACAATTTCAGTTTAGGGATGTGTATCTAACAGTATATGGTAAAAAATAAAAAAAGTTTTGACACAACTGACATTCCTTTTACTGGCATCTACTGCGGTGAAAGTCTATTGAGAGCACATGGCCAAAAATGTGTAACAGTCTCATGTTCTCAAATTATAGCTCTTTTGGCATTTTGTTGGTGGAAGAACCTTTAAGTAACACCATCCCTTTGGCAACCTCCTCACGATCAGAGGCGAACGGTGTGCATAGAGTGGATATCTCTTAAGAAGGTTCCCAAAAGTGTTTTGAATATGTCCTTGTTGTCTTTAATCTCTTGAAGGTTTTGTTCATCAGATTAGACAACTGTATCCTTTTTATTCAGTGTGGCTTCACCATTGGTGTCAGTCCAGTTCTGGCCACTGGCTGTAAAGCTTAGGATTGGGAAAGACTCATCCTCTACATTGGAGGAACCACAAGGCCTGTCATCGCTGGAAATGAAGAAGAAAAAAAGTTATTCCATTATGAGAGTAACATGCAGCTATATCAAATAGATGATTCAATGAACAATTCATACACTATGCCTATATCTCCACAGTTCCTATATACTTTGTGGCGTGTTCGCACTGCAGGAACTGGGAACAATTGAACTCCTTTTTGGGGGAACAAAATTAAGTAATAGGGTAAAGAGTGTACCTTAAAGCCCAAAACATTTTTGACAAAGTTAGAAAGCAGATCTGTGAAAATGGTTTCATAACAGTAGTTATACCTCTAAAGCTGGTGCCTCCTGAAGTTTGGCAAACAGGTGACGGTGAACCCTGTGGTCTCAGGACTGGAGCAAAGGCACTTTTTTGTTTGGTAGAGGACGGGAAAGATGAGAAGGGCAAGAGGGAGGACGAGGAACTGGAGCCTGGTACAGTGGGGCTAGATGGCATGACTGAAAAAAAAAAAAAGCTTTCGATTATACCAACATTTTATCTGAATGTCTAAATTCACTGTATTTCCAGCAGGAGGATTATTAAAAATGATAAATCCTATTCATAAAAAAGGTGAAAAGGGACAACAAAACTGAAACTCACTAGCATAAGGAGAGCTGTTTGGGGAGGCACTGTTAAAGCCAGGTGACCCTGAAACCCCCAGACTGCTCATGGGCACTGCCCCGTAACTCATGCCCCCATTGGATCCATAACCTGACTGCTGCGGGGTCGATGCTGATGGGTAGCCACGTGGTGACAAACTGCGAGTGTATCCTTGAATAAAAGCCAGAGAAATCACAATACTTTACTCAATTAATCAACAAACAATACCAGCACAAAATATGAGGATGTTTGGGGCAAATTATTACGGAAATAAATGAAAAGAATAAAAAACTGCTAATTTGTTTATTCCTATGTGCAGTGTTGGGGGTAACGCATTACAAGTAACGGGTTTTTGAAAATGGGTTTTTGTGGGAATGTTTGGTACTGCGCCCAAACAAAATCTTACTGAAAGCTCTTTTTTTTTTCTTTTTAGATATCAATGTCACATTTGGAACACAACTTGTTTAGATTTATGGATTTTCTCACTGATTTAGAGTAAATATTTATTTCATATATAAATTAAAAATAGTATTTTTGTACATTTTTCATAACAATAGTTCTATAACTTTTTTAAATTCACTTAAAAAAAAAAAAAAAAAATTCACATCAGCAATAATCTGCCAAACGCCTTCTATAAAAAGAGGCCAAATTAGTCTGTGCTCCAAAACTTTTAAGATTTGTGTCAGTTTCAGATGGAAATTTCATTTTCAGGTCTATGCTCAAAAAGTGAAATGGATTAACTACTTCATAAATGTAATTTAGTACCATAAAATCCTCTAACAAAAAAAAAACCAAAAAAAAAAACCATCAAACTAAAATATAGTACATTTATTTCATTGAAATAGAAAAATGCTACACGAGTAGCACCAGAGGGCAGTCTCGCCGCGGTTTTCCCGCGGTATTGGGCTACATTTACACTGTTGCCGCGGATTGCTTTTCATGTCCGCGGGTTGAAGTGACCCCAAATAACATAATATTTATCCCTTGGAATGCACATTTTATTAGGGGAACTCTGTCAAAAATGTGGATTTTATCTCCCGGAATGCGTTTTTTTACTGTGGGACCCCCCTAGTTTTGAGTAGCAATTGGGTGGGTTTTGTTGTGAAAACCTGGCAACCCTGCCAGAGGGTTAAATAAAGACTGAAAGAGTTTAATGGTGGTGACTGTGGTGTAGTTCGTTTTTTATTATTTCTGACAATTGTACTTAGGCTTCAGAATTCATAAAAGTTGTGTTCATTTGTTATCGTGAATTATAACATATCACTATAAATATCAAAATTATCGTAGCATAAACTTTTGTTGATCACAGAGCTTATTTTTTTGCAATAATTAAAAAGCAAATGAACAAATCCTATTGAGTTTTTGTCGAGGGAACCAGGGGTGATGCTAACTTCGGGGTTGGCTTACAAAAATACGTCATCATTGCAGCGCTCTATAAATGTGCTTATTGACATCTATAACACTGAACAAGACTGAATCTATGGTAATTGTCTTCAGGTCCTAACCTTGGCTACTGGTTTGCCCAGGTTCTCCAATGCTTACACCCAGCTGGGAGGGATAAGAGCTGAGGCCCATGACACTGCCATGGACCGGGGAACTTGGCATGGCCTGCAGCTGACTGTGAGGTCGTGGCACGCTGTACAGAGCCTCGGCTATGTCTGCAGCCCGTTTCAGCAACATGTCCTGCAACAACAGAAGAGAAAGTTGTGATTCAGTGCAATACACAACAGAAAAAAAAAAAAAAACTATTGGGTGACATCACTTGTGTTAAGCAATTACATTTCTCTCAATATGAACAGGAGACAGACAAATCAATTCAGCTTACAGCCACTCATCACATACAGTGCGGTCCAACGTCTGAGACTTAATATTCAACAATATTATTGATTTGACTGCACTGACACTGGTGGATGAGAACTGAACTGAGCTGGACAATGACATGTTTTCTGCAGAACTAATTTATAGATTAAATGAACTAATTTAATAATTGATGATCTTTACAATGGAACTGAATCAACACTGAGCTGAACAATGACACCATTTTTTTTTAGAGCTGCTGCTGAAATAAACTGTTAGCATCATTGAATCTGTATTGTATAAAGTGCTATATAAATAAAGGACAAATAAACAAACAAACTGGTACACTGCCAATAGTTCCAATTTACTGACCCCAAAAGGGTCTTCATCAGGTTAATCAAACACAAAAAATTTGATTTATTAATTAAAACCTTGTCTAAAACAAGGATTGCTCGGCAGAAGCTGCATTTGATATCAGGAACAACACAGCCTTGTAACTGCACACATTAAGGAAGTAAATTATTCTGTATTCAATAAGGTATATAGGAATTGATCAAGTTAGAGGAGGGAACACAAACATCTCTTACTTGTCTTCAGTATAGCTATTTATAGCTAAATTGAACTTGTTTCATAATGAATGGACTTTACACAGTTATTGAACTGAATTGAGCTGAATAATGACACTATCATACAGCTGCTTTACAGCAGAATTTGAACTCGTCTCATATTTGATGAAGTTTGCATATGGAAGCTTGTTTCTGTCACAGAATAAAACAAATGAAAAGATAATTGCGACTATTTCTCTCGCAATTATGACTTTTTTTCTCCAGATCTGTGTGATATAACCTTGCAATTACGAGTTATAAAGTCAGAATTGTGAGATATAAACTCGCAATTGCGAGTAATAAAGTCAGAATTGAGGGATATAAACTTGCAATTGCATTAAAAAGTCGCAATTACCTTTTTTATTTTGTATTCAGTGGCTTCCATATTCGCATCATTGAGGGAGAATCACTATATTTACATTTTGCAAACAAAAGGCCTGAACCAGGATTATGATACAAAATAATGTTTTGTGATTTTATGTTTATGACAACTTGAACTGTTGTCAAACGCAGCTGAAGTAGTAAACGCAGGGCAGGCTTTCGTGTTTACGTCCGAACGCCGCCGGTTCAAATAGTTGAATAAAGTCGTTATTTTTGTTTTGTTTTTGCACGCAAAAATATTCTCGTCGCTTTATAACATTAAGGTTGAACCACTGCAGTCATGCTGACTATTTTAACGATGTCTTTACTACCTTTCTGGACCTCAAAAGGTACAATGCCGTTGCTGCCTATGTGTGGTTCAGAAACCCTCGGATTTCATCAAAAATATCTTAATTTGAGTTCTGAAAATGAACGAAGGTCTTACGGGTGTGGAACGACATGAGGGTGAGTAATTTAATGACAGAATTTTCATTTTTGGGTGAACTAGCCCTTTAATGTTCTAAAAGCCTGAGACCACATTGCAAATCTGGG
This sequence comes from Elopichthys bambusa, assembly GCA_037101425.1. Lineage (NCBI taxonomy): Eukaryota > Metazoa > Chordata > Actinopteri > Cypriniformes > Xenocyprididae > Elopichthys > Elopichthys bambusa. The sequence continues at coordinate 3,925,670 of CM074434.1, forward strand.
ATTCAAAACTTCACTAATCAAACAAGCAGATTTGTTTCATTAACCAGATTTTCTTACTTCCACTGAAGTACACATGATGTGCTATGGAACATTTTCTAACCATGTTGGATAACATGGATCTTGACATCATAAACATTTTCAGTTCCATTTTTACCCAAATTGTTACGCTGATAATGTAATTTGAAACAAAATAGAAGCATGTTCACTAGTGATCTCAGGCATTTGGACCCCGATGTATGTGTTCACACTCAATATTTGCATTCCATGCCACACACAGTATTCTTATACTGTATCTACCACATATATTTACTGCAATTCAGTGGTTACCTGATTGCTGGTGGTATTTCCGTAGAGTGATTCAACAACATCTGCGGCTCTTTTAAGTAACATTTCCTAAAATACAGAAGATCAGTACCAGAGAGAGAAGATAAATATGATATCTGTGGGTCTGTTAGTGTGTACTTAATAAGTGTTAATAGTTATATGGGTACACCAGTATTTACCAACCTTTGCCAATTTGTCGGGGTCACCAGGATGTCGAGGGATCAGCTTTTGAAGTCTCTGGAAGCCGTAGTCAATAGTCGGCTCATTCAGCGCTAGAGATAATCATACTTAGTGAGAATCCATTATTTACATAAAAACACCCTCCACATATCTGAATAAATCCCATAGTATGTAGATAATAAAAAGGAATCAGGTAAGGCATTTATGTATGAATCCATAACCACTCTAGTCCTAAGTGATTTTCTTGTGTACAAAAATTGTTAAAGGTGAAGTATGTAATTTCTTCTTCATTAGTCGCACCAATCAGAATTGCAAACGACTGTAGTTACGCTTTATTTCGATGGTCCATTTTAGACATTCTACTAACTATAAGTAACTTTGCAACTACATGTCAACTTATACTAACCCTAACCTAACAGTCTACTAATACTCTAATTACTGCTAGTTGACATGTAGTTGCAAAGTTACTTTGGACTGTGGACAGTGTTACCACGATTGTTTCCAAACAGGTTTCCCAAACACTCCAACTCCCATACTACCAAATTCCATTGTCCAGCCAAACAGGTAGTTTCACACAAAACTTTTATTGGATAAGCCAGAAGATGACATGTTGGGTCACTCATATAAATCTGGCAATGTATTGGTTTTCTGAAAGATCCACAGTGCTTCCACTCTTGGGGAAGTCAACCTACAAATGACTTATGGTTATCTTTGCACTTCAAACGTAGAAAATAGTTTAACACAGTGGTTCCCAACCCTGTTCCTTGACTTCCCACATTGCACTTTTTTGCTGCTTCACAATTCACATACTATCATATTAGTGTGTCTCAAATTGTAGTGCAGATCTGTGCGCACTATAATGGCTAATATTGCCCACAACGCATTGCACGTTAGATGAAGATTTGATAAGAACTACAAACACAAATAAAAAGTTTTAAAAAACTACAAATATGGCAGATGTACAAGAACGACGGGTAAAGGGATAGTTCACCCAAAATCATTTATCTCATCATTCACCCTCAAGTTTTTCTAAACCTATATGACGTTTTTTTTTTTTTTGTTCTGCTCTGTTGCACACAAAAGAAGATGTTTGTTGGTAACCAAATGTTATCTGGTCCCCATTGCCTTCCATAGTATTTTTTCCCCCATACTATGGAAGTCAATGGGGACCAGCAACTTTTTGGTTACCAACGTTCTTCAAAATATCTTCTTGAAAGTATGTACTTTTTCTTCACAAAAACAGTAACTACTTTTTAATCTGTGTATAAGTAGATGAATTGGGACGCAGCACTTGTATGTCTCCCTAATAAAACACACCTGATTCAGATCATCAGCTCATTAGTAGAAACTCCAAGACCAGAAATGGGTGCATCAGACAAAGGAGTCATGCAAAATGTGCAGTGATAGGGGTTCCAGGAACAAGGTTGGGACCCACTGGTTTAACATAATACACTTGTCTTTAAATTTACAGTTCTGCATGTCTGGGTATGTATTTACCTGTATAAATGAAGCGCCCTGGAGCTCCTTTACAGAACTGCTTGGATTTGTAAGACAGCGTAACTTCTACAACCCCTGGAATATGTCGAGGAGGAGTCTGAACTCGGATTGCATGAGGAGTGATTAACTGCATGAATAATGACAGAAAAATAGGCTGTTACAGATTCTTGGTACTCACATCCTTGAGCCAAAATATTACAAAAGCTTTCCTCATTAGAGTATATGCTTCAATATACATCTATATACCTCGCTCCACACTAGCATGCTCCCGAACACCACTTGCAGACCGTCAAAGAAGTTTTCCCCAATCACAATGACCATCGCCCCGCCTGTAGTCCAACCTTCACTAGGGCTGATGGCTTTGATACAGGGAGTAGCTGCAGTTGAGAGAGAATGAAAAGGGCATTAAAGATGCAAGATTATCACGCAAGGTCTAATAAACGTCCTAATTGACCATATAGATACTCTGTCTTGCAACAGTATATAAGCAAATTTAGAGCTCCCCTTCTGACTTTATGGTTCGTTCACCCAAAAAAATGAAAATTCTGTCATTAATTACTCACCCTCATGTCGTTCCACACCTGTAAGACCTTCATTCATCTTCAGAACACAAATTAAGATATTTTTAATGAAATTTGAGAGCTTTCTGTCTCTCTGTTGACAGCTACGCAACTACTACTTTCAAGCCCCAGAAAGGCAGTAAAGAAAGACATTATTAAAGTAATCCATGTGACTCATGTGGTTTAACCTGGTTTAATAGTGGGGCTCTGAAGTGGTAGTTGCGTAGGCTGTCAGTGGAGGGACAGAAAGCTCTCGGATTTCATTAAAAAGGTCTTTATTTGTGTTCTGAAGATGAATGAAAGTCTTACAGGTGTGGAACGACATGAGGGCGAGTGATTAATGACAGAATTTTCATTTTTGGTTGAACTAACCCTTTAAAATCTTCCTCCCCTTGCTTTTTCTCAATGGCATTTCTTCTAAATCTCACCGTATTCCATGCTAGTCTCTACCGTCTCGTTTGAATCCATTCTGCGAGAGCGACGTCCGTGTTTGGAGTTGTTATGCACAAACATGTTATCAGAAATGGCTAGTACAGGACCATCCACGCTGACTGTGGTGGACAGAACCACCTGTTGGGAATGCAAAGAAAGAGATATTGATAACAAAAACAGTAGTTCATAAGATAATTTGATTTCTCTCAAAATACGATCAATAATATCCTTGCAATGTGATCTTTAGAAACTGCTACTGCTGCTGATTTAAAATCCATAGTTTTAGCGAATCATTTGTCATAAAGAGCACTACACAAATAACAGCCAAAGAGTGTATGAAAAAATAATTACAGAATATTGCAGACCTCTAACATCCCTGTCTTTATTGTTGAAATGATTTGTTCTTTTCCTTCTCTTCCTTTTCTATGTTCTCCTGTATTCTTCTCCCTATAATCTACATTTTTACTTCTTTTTTCCATTTTTCCTTTAGATTTTTTCTTGCTTATCTCTAGACAACAGTATTCAAACCTCGGTCTTACTTATATAAATTATGGAGTGAATCCTGTGTCCTCGCAACCATTCAAACTGAGCCAAAAATCCAGTATTAATTGGGTTTCAAACCAAATACTTATGTGGTTTAGATACAGAAATGTTCACCAGATGACTTGAAAAGCTATATTTGGAAAGGAAGAATTGTTCTCTGAGTGGGAATTGCACCTGTATAGAAAATAAAAATCATTTTTATTCTAAAGACTTTTTTAAAGATCAAAATCCTTTTAGGGCTGAAGTTAATTTTGATATATTGTGCAGCCCCAATGCAGAAAAATACTGTAGTGTTGAAGATGAGAGAACAACATGACAACACATAAGAGGAAAAGACATGAGGGATGCTGCAAATGCTGCTGCTTCAAAAAAAATTCTCACACACACACACAAAAAGAAAGGGTAAAACAAATGCACAAAAATTAATAAGGAAGGACAGCAGGGAAATGAAGAGTGAGGGATGAAATGTCAGATAGGGCTCCAGTAGTGAAAGACAAGTGGGAGGAAGTGAAGCAGGAGGGTCCCCAGTGAGCACTTCCTGGGTCACAGAGCCTGACCTGCCCCATCTGGAGCCCATCACTCAAATCTTGACAACTTCCTGAAGCACCTCGCCTGATTTCCTGATGATCCCTGCTTCTGCTACTTTCCTGATTTTTCTCATGAGATATTGAACTCAAACTCACAATTTCAGTTTATCCACACTGCAAACAAAACCTATTCTTAAATCAGTAAATTTGTCTTATGTTCCAGTAGAAATATCCTTAAAAAATGAACCTAAAAATAAAATTTTTAGAGAATGTGTTCTTCGATTTGCAGAATTTTGTCAATTGCTTTTTTTCTTTTTGTGTTGAGTTAAATCTTAAATTCAACATACATCCTCTGTCAAATCCTAATACTGCATCTTGTGAAAATTTCCTTGTAATGTATATATATCTTGCTTTAAGGATGTTTGAATATTTTTACTGGAAATAAAACAAAGATTAAGAATATGATTTTTCAGAAAAGATTAAACTCGGCAAAAAGGTATAAATTCACTGTGGCTGTTCTGCCTTAAAGACGGCGAAACATTTCTGCACTTTGTAAATATTTTATTCACATATAAATGATCCATACCTGAAATCTCCTCATGTCTCGGGGGTTCCCTGCTGTTTTCAGACAATTTTGATTGCACTTTAGGAAAAACTTCAAGAAAAATCTGTGGGAAACAAAAGGAAACCAGATTGTAAACCAGTTATTTAAGCTAGACTTTTACTGTAGATGGAGAGGGAGAGACTTCAATCCCAGAAATGAATTGTTTAGCAATAACGGCCTACTTCTATTAGTAGCTTTCTTATAATTAAATAAATAAAAAAATAGGTGTAACCACTTTTAAAAGGGAGAAGAAAACGTCTCGGTTACGTACGTAACCCTCGTTCCCTGAAAGAGGGAAACGGAGACGTACGTCAGTAGTGACCGACGAATTGGGATATCGCCAATTCATCGGTGACCGAACGTGACCGACTGAAAGGAAACTCTTCCCATATGTTTTGTTGTTGACAATAGTCATAAATTCTTTCAGTTCAAAGTATGTACGACCAGTAAAAGCAGCCAAAATATGCAGATGCCAACATGAACTGCTTGATGTGCCTTGATCGTCAAAAAAACAAAACAAAACAATAATAAACTATGAAAGAAGCTACATTAAACATTCATTTGCAGTTAGGATAAACATGGTTTCTGTAGACCTTATTGTGTTTTGTGTGCTAAATTATTGACTGCCAGGTACCCAGATAAATTCAAGAGACATTTAGAAATCAAACACTTAATCATTTTGGATATTGTTGGGCCTGTGATACATTTTCTATGATACATAAACATGTAAAGTGAACATAAAGTCTTTAATCAAAACAAATTCTTCACTCTACCATCCCACACTGTGTGAACTGTTCGTTTTAAGTACAGTTGACAGAAGAATAATAGTTAGGGTTTGTATTCTAGGGTTGGAAATACAGAAAAATACAGGTTTTGTACTTCTTATTGATCGTAGGCCTCATTGATCTGGGCTGACGCACCTTTAGGTTTGTTATTGTTTTTTAGGTGAATAAGCTTGAGTGAACTTTTTTCATTGAAAAACTGGGGTGCATCAGCTCAGATCAATGATGCCTACACTCTAAAAAATGCTGGGTTAAAAACAACCCAAGTTGGGTTGAAAATGGACAAACCCAGCAACTGGGTTGTTTTGACCAACCTGCTGGGTAGTTTTATTTAACTCAACTATTGTTTAAAAATGACTGTATTGCTTGCTTAAAATGAACCCAAAATATTTCGGAAATTAACATTTATAGATATGTCTAATAAATGAACATTTATTAATAAGTTTAATGAATAATAATTAAACAATAAACATTTATTAAATTGCTTATTGATAAATGTTCACCTTTTGATTATTATTGTTGTCTTATTGTTGATTATGTGTCTAATTTATAATTTCTAACCTATTTTGGGTTCAATTTAAGCAGCCATATAGTAACTTTTGAACAGTAGTTTGGTTAAATAAAACTGCCCAGCAGGTTGGGAAAACATTTAACCCGATCGCTGGGTTAGTCCATTTTCAACCCAACTTGGGTTGTTTTTAACCCAGCATTTTTAGAATGTATGATCAATCAGATCCCAAAAGAAATACAAAACCTGTGCTCATTGAAAGAAAACAAGCTGATAAAAAGATTTGTCTAATATTTGGTAATAACATAGCATAACAGAGATTTATGAGCTATTTTTTGTAGGCTGGTCCTTTTTGATCACCATAAGTGTAAAAAAAAAAAGAATAACAAAAATGATCAATAAATGTTTTGGGAAGTCGTTATACACTGTGTGAGCAAAGTCAGTCAGTTTTAGTCCAATGCAATAACATTAACTAGCATTTTTGAATATCCTCTCAGTGTAAAAATCCTCTGCAAATTCCAAAACAAAGACATCATGGGTGTAAATGACAAATTTGTTATTTGTGAGATAAACATGTGTCCAGAGGTGTAAATTACTAATAGCACTTCATTCCTATATTTAAACTTATTAAGACCTTCAAAATACAAAGAAACATATTTCACAGTCATCATGAAGCAGATTTATTCTCTTAATTTGCTTTTGTTGCTAACTGGAAAATAATTTGACACAGAACCCCTCTTTTCCCTTAACTATAATTTCCCTTAAGTACTCTTTTGCCTCTTGCATGCATGTAAAATTTCATTCTATATCGATTCGACCAGGCTGGTCTCTAGTAGATAGGGAAAGAACTTGGGTGCATCTATATGATCACTCATTTATAACTGTTTTCTAAGGAATAACAGCCTACAAAAAACAGGGCTTCAGCAATTTTGCTGCATGGACCCCAAAAAACGTGGATACAGTTGAAATAAGACTGACCAACTAGTTGCCTAAAGTTTTACCATTTGATCTGGACTTTTTATTAAAGGACACTCCATAAACGCTGCATCTGAACCACTATCTGTGCCAACGCTGTCCCTCTTTCTTATCGTATCTTACAACACACTCTTGCGTGCTGTTTAATGTCCGACCCAAGCTCCACGTACCATTCTTTTCACTTTAACTATAATAAACTTGTTAGATATCATAGAGCACAGCTGCAAGCAGGCAAATGAAAGCACATCGGCCAAGCTCACATTAACATGCATTAGTCACTCCCCCACCCACTTAGCATGCAAATCTCTAAGCCTCGCTGCCTTGCACCTTCTGCCATGTATCCATTCACTGCATCATAATTAGACCCATCTTGCATAATTAATTAGGACTCCTGGAAAACCTTGCAACTTCAGCAGCACCCCTCCATCTCTGTTGTGTCATAAGGAAAAGTTTATTAATAACAATGCAAGTTTTGCACTGCTGTGATATTTTGATTTACTGGAGTAAGGTCTTCACAGTGGGCCAATGATTCATATATTTGGAACTGATATGATTCAAAAATAATACTTCGATATTTCAACATTAACTCTTATTCATTGTTATAAGTATTTTTTTTTTTAAATAAAATTGTTCCATATATATATATATATATATATATATATATAGTTACAGTTGTGAAATATATTTTTTACAATTTAAAATAAATGTTTTCTATGTGAATATATTGTAAAATGTAATTTATTCCTGGGATGCAAAGCTGAATTTTCAGCATCATTACTCCAGTCTTCAGTGTCACATGATCCTTCAGAAATCATTCTAATATGATGATTTACTGATTATGAAACATTTCCGTTTATTATCAATGTTGAAAGCAGTTGTGCTGATTCATACTTGTGTGGAAACTGTGCTTTTTTAAGGATACTTTGATGAATATAAAGTTCAAAAGAACAGCATTTATTTGAAATAGAAATCTTTTGTAACATTATTAAAGTCATTAACGTACATATTTGAATATTTTATGAAAAATCATGTGACACTCAAGACTGAAGACTAGAGTAATGATGCTAAAATCACAGGAATAAATTACATTTTAAAATATATTCAAATAAAAAAACAGTTATGGTAATAATATTTCACAATATTACTGTATTTACTGTATTTTTAATCAAATTAATGCAGCCTTGGTGAGCAGAAGAGACTTCTTTCAAAAATATTAAATTATCTTAATGATCCCAAACTTTTAGTATTATTTTTTTTACAAAACCAAACCTAATAATTTTTTATTATTAATCAGAAGAATATTTAAGGTTTCAAATTATTACATTAGATCAGAGAATAAAGAAAAAGCAGCCAAGTTAATGAGTTAATGTCCAGACGAAGCTAAAATATTGGATATTTTTAATTGGTTCAACATTTTTGGTCACCTATAAGTACAGTAATTTTATACTTAATTGGTGGAAGTTACAATTATTTCTAAAATGTAGATAAAGTAATATTAAAGAATAAGTATAGGTATTTCCAAATGTTAAATTTCCATCGTTTTGAAACTAAATCTGAATCATGAATCATCCTGCGATTTCTTTATAAGATGTGGATTAACTCAAAGAATAAGCTGTTATCTTGATGGGTGTAAGTTGGTATGATTACACTTTAGAATATATTTGATATATTTATCATTTGAATAGCAAGTAATACCCATTACCACAGACAGAAACAAAGGATGAGAAAGAGACTGTTGATATGCAACCATCACTCATCAGTATTTCCCCTTGTCCATCTCACTTCCCTCCCATTTCGTCTTAGAAAAACAAAACAGTGTCATGACATAGAGGGAGTGGGGGAAGGAAAATTAGGAAACCAGATGTGCAGCATCGAAACACTGACATGCTGAAAAGTTTCAGCAGCCATACATCAACGACTGTATACCACATGTGTGTGAGTACAGAGATTCAGTTTTACATCACAACAACAACCCGAATCAAGACAACATTTAAGATTTGAACCAACTGCTCATTAGAGATGAAGTATCAGAGCAACGTACTGATATTCTACATATTAGATTCATCATTAGCAAATAAGCTACTAAAACAACAAAAACAAAAATCCCAGTAAAATCTCGTGTTGAATCGTGTGTTGTAGGTGAGGATTGTGGGGGAAGCCTCTGAGGGGTTTTGGGTAGCAGAGGTTAGCTAGAGCCGGTCATAAATACTCTGGGCTTCCAGAATCCCTTGGCAGACTTTGGGGCCAGACTGGTCACGGGGTTAACAGGGCACGTTCCCAACCTCTGACCCCACTAACAGGGCACACATACAGGCTCTAAAAATCAATACCTCCATCACCACATACCACACCAGGACCTTTCACACTTGCTCCCACAACTAAGGAAAATAAAAGCAACCAACCAACATCTTGTTTCAGGACTCTTGCCTTTTCTAAGGCAAAAACTTTATAAAGTTTTTTTATTTTATTTTTTTTATTTTCCCAGACAGTTACCAACTGCTCTAAATATAGAGATTTATTGGTCCACTTTAGACATTCTACTAACTATAAGTAACTTTGCAGTTACATGTCAACTTAGGCTCTGTTTCCACCTGGTATTAAGATGTGTTTTGGTCAATCGGATCACAAGTAGACGAGGCAGACACATTCCCGTTTACACCTGGTGTTTTAAACCATCTCTTTTGTCCACTTTTAACCACTTCTGTCCTGATTTCTTCAAGGGAAGGGTCTATGGGTGGGTAAATGTATGGGCTTTTTCAGATCCTTCGATCTAATGGGCGAAATAAGCTCACGCAATTTACGTATAAATGTGACCGGAGATGACGGAAAACATAGGGAGAGCATCGGCTTTCGTTTCTGCTCTGACAGCCGCAAGACTGCCCAAACACTGGGTTTGTGTTAGAAATCAGAAATGGTGAGAGAACATTGTGCTTGGTATGTTTTTCGTCTTCAAACCAAACTTCTGTCTTCGGCCGACAAAGTTTAAATCCCGTCTAGTTAGCGCGCTTTCCATAATGTTTATGCATTAGGTCAGTAGGCGGAGAGTAGGCGGAGAGTAGGCGGTCTTTTGTGGCTGTTCGAACACATTCGACCACATGATCGTCTACACTACAAAATCAATCCGGTTGAATGCGTTTTTGACTACCTCTGGAAGTGCTCAAAAGTGGACAAGCTCAAAATGTTTTAGACCCCATTTACACCTGTATTTAGCGTCATCCACTTGTGATCCGATCGACCAAAACACATTTTAATACCAGGTAGAAACTGGGCCTAAAACATTTTGAGCTTGTCCACTTTCTTTGTTGGCCGAAGACCCAAGTTTGGTTTGAAGATGAAAAAATTCAAACAAATTTCATATTTGCCATCTCTTTTGCTTCAATGATAGCATGCACTCCAGCTGGGATGGACGTAAGATGTGCAAATCCTGTTGATCCACGTTTTCCCAGCATATCCTGAGAATATTCCAGAAAGCATGTTTTGTGCTTCAATTGCAGCAAGGAAGTCTGACTTTTTATATATCAGAGTATGTAGTCATTTCACAGATTTGCTTATTTGTTAAGAAATTGCACAATATTTTTTTTTTTTTTTTTAACATTATAACAGTTTTTTTGTTTTTTTTAGTCATTATGGTCCTAACCTGTAGTAACTCTCTACTTACCAGCTACTTAGGTGACTCAGTTTCTTAGCACTTTTCTAAGCATTTTCTTTTCTTACTCTACTTCTCACTTGTTGTCCTCCTTATTCCTTGTTTAACAATTAGTTTCTTTTCTTATGTATGGTTTCTGTAAAGCACTTTGTAAACACAGTAGACATTAATCTGTTTCAGTCACGTGACTTTTTCGATCATCCACCTTATTTTATGACCATTATCGAGGCAAAGTAAAATAGCAGTGAATACAAAAACACATGAAGAGAGATACCAAGAAAAAATGTTGATCATTGGATTTGAACCAAACAAAGTCCCAGAAATCATTATTACAGATCTCAACATACCTATTATATATTTAATCTGTCGAGTCTGTCAATATAAGCAGACTCTTGCATATATATATATATATATATATATAGATAGATAGATAGATAGATAGATAGAGATATAGATGAGAGATATGTATCATGACTGCAACTCTTTACATTTAGGTCCCATTAGTTACTGTTAGTTATTAAATGCAACTGCTCAATGTTAGTTCATGTTAACTCAGGTCCAATAAATAATATGAACTTTTGATATTAATAATCTATTAGTAAATGTTAAAATAATCATTAACTACGATTAATAAATGCTTTATATATATATACACATATATATATATATATATGATGTTAAAGATGATAATGATGTTTGTTTATATTTAATGTTCAGTGCTTCCCTGAGTATGTCTATGTAAGCGCAGATTTATTTAACCAATGCAGAAACAAACAAGCAAAGAAAAAAAGAAATTTCTGCACAAGCCTTCATCTTTGTGGGGAAACAAAGGCAGGATAATCTGCATGAATACAAGAGTGGCAGATAGGAGAAGAGAAGGAAAAGATGTCTGCTTAATTAGCCAGTAATGATGGGATCTGACAAATAACATCTGTTTCAAAATTGGGAGTGTGTGTGAGTGTGTGTGTGTGTGTTTGGGAGGGGGTAGAATGGAGGATGCCAGCACTCACGTTACTGAATGTCTCAAACAGAACAGCTTGATGTGAGTTTTGAGGAAAAAACAGAAAGGAGAAGCATGAAGCTTGCAAGAAAAAAAAAAAAAAATAGAAAGAAAGAAAAATATGTGCCTGAAAAAAAGCATACTTTTGTAAAGCACTGTATTTTTGCCCCACAGATATTAGAGAAAATGCTTAATTAGAAACCAAGTCATATTAAGACGTTTTAGAAATGCCAGTTTGCTAAAATTAACCCTCTGTCTGATGGTTAAATTGATATGCTGTCATGTTTGGGGTTGTGTGTATTCGTGTGTGTGTGTGTGTGTGTGTGTGTAGGCACTGATGCTTGACTGTCTTAAATTTCACTAATGAGTTAATGATGCCCCCTGGTGCTAGCCTGGCCCCTCTGTTTGTTTGTGTGTGTGTCTGCTTGCCAGTAATCTGGAGGAGATCCAGAAGATCTCGTCCTCCTTGGTAAATTCCATATGCCTCAACATAATCCCACTTTCTCCACAGTAATAAGTTCCTCCTTTTTGTGTATACAGCAGGATTAAGGATATATTCATCAGGACAGATGCCCCGAATTAGCCTACAGTACTGATCTCATATCATAGATGTGCATTTATGAGAGATCAGATAATGTCGACTCCTATGTCTATGTATATGTGTGTGATGAATCTGTCAGGACTCGGGTCAGAGTTGATAGGGCCATTGACAGCTTCCCAGCAGGCCTGCTGTGAGCCCTGTCAGTCTCTCTACTCCTCCCTCCTCCCATTCCCCTCCCTGCCCTCGTTCTCCCCACACTTCTGTCTGCATGTGTACACATTTGCTATGGATTAGTCATGGACATCATATTTTAGCACCATAGGCAGCACTGTTCCTCACATTGGTGACAGGAATCACCTTTCCAAATCATGCCCAATCAATTAAATGTAAAGCAGATGGACTCCAATCAAAGTGTAGAAACCTCAAACTTCTAAGATCATTTAGGGATTTTTGAAAATTATTTAAAGCATTTTGGTTAGACCTTATGATCTGATCTATTGAGATTTTAAGATTCTATTCTGTTCATTTTTGGGCTAGTTCACCCAAAAATGAAATTTCTGTTTTGTTCCAAACCTGTAAGACCTTCATTCATCTTCGGAACACAAATTAAGATATTTTTGATGAAATTCGAAAGCTTTCTGAGCCCCCATAGACTGCAACGTTATAACCACTTTCAAGGCCCAGAAAGGTAGTAAAGACATCGTTAAAATAGTCCATGTGACTCCAGCCGGCATTCTGACGGAGAACACGGAAGTGCTGCACTGTGTTTACTACATGAACAGTGTAGGAGACTGACATGGAAGAGAAGAAATTGATGAATAAAGTCATTATTTTTGTTTGTCTTTTGCGCACAAAAATTATTCTCGTTGCTTCATAACATTAAGGTTGAACCACTGTAGTCACGTGGACTATTTTAACGATGTCTTTATTACCTTTCTGGACCTTGAAAGTGGTAATTGGTTGGAGTCTATGGAGGATCAGGAAGCTTTCGGATTTCATCAAAAATAATTTGTGTTCCAAAGATGAATGAACGAAGGTCTAACGGATTTGGAACGACATGAGGGTGAGTAATTAATGACAGGAATTTTAATTTTAACCCTTTAACCCTTTAAGTTGTACTTTGTACCCCTCTGTATTTTATTTTGGTTATGGGTATTTTTTTATCTGTTGCTTGATTTTTTGATTGTAATTACTGTTTTTTCTTTGTCATTTCATGATCCTGGGCAGATCTTGGGCTTAGTGTATAGTTGTTTTAAAATATAATTAAAAAAGGACTCACAAAAACAAATAATTTAGTGTATTTTAACATAAGTTTGCAACATAACAAAAAGTGAAAAAACGAAGGGACTTGAATAAGGCACTGTATATGGTAACACGATCTCATGGCAATTCGTAAGTATTTTATGAGGTGACGAATTTGTATGACCTCACTTGTACGAATTAGTATGTTTTTTTGCTAAATCGTACGTAATCGACCTACCCCTAAACCTAACCGTCACTGGGGTTTAGACAAATCGTATGAATTTGTATGAGTGAGGTCATACCAATTCATACAAATTAGCCAAGAACTGCTTTTTTTTATTTTTTGTTATGTCATCTCTTCACTTGTCTTATAGTTCTCACTCTTAGTTGGTGATGTTGCTGAGCATTTTCTCTTCAGGATCAGTTAATTGTCTTTCTCTCTATTGATCCAATAGTTTTGCACTCCCCTGGGTTTGATTAGCAAAGTGAGAGGGGACAGATGGTACCACTGTTTTTTTCCAGAGCACTCACTGCAGATAGAACTAAGGATGCGAATAAAATGCTATGTCAGACCAGTCTTTAAAACAACAGCCCCGAGTCTGTTGATGCTTGTTTTCGAGTGCACGTCCTCAAATTGCTAAATTTGAGAATACAATAACCAGTGGTCCAAAGTTTGTTGCTAATGTTCTTGCTTTCTGGCATTTTTTAATTTATATTCCTGAAATCAGGATTTAATTCACTCAAAGGTAACATTAGTATAAACATTAGTAGGAGGACCTGTATTTATTACCACAACCAAATTTTGTGTAGATATTACAAACTACTCATTTATTAGCAGCGTTTTCAGCAATCACCAAGACAACATTTGGAAATAGATTTGATAGTTACGATAAAAGACAAACAAATACACAAGCATACCAATCCATCAGCATTGTTCTTTTGGTAGCCTTATTCTATTGATAAGATTATACCATATTGATTATTTTGTTTGTTTTAACCTATATAGATTGAAAACACACAAAGCCCACCATGGGATTGATCCCTGTCCTTCTTTTCAACAGTTCTTTTTCAACCCCCACTAGTCATATGCATCCATTTATTGAACCTGTGTGATACTTACCTGCTGAGTCTCAAGCTGTTACTCCATACAGCTGTACATTTACTACAAAGGTTAAAAGATATATATACCAGGACTTTCAGAAACCTTTCTTTACCTATGAAGCCATACATAATTAGTGCTTCTACTTTGCCAAACTTTTCCTAAACCGATTTAGGCATGTTTTGCATAACACTAAAAACAACTGAAAATAAATTGACACTTATGACGTAACGAAGCCTCGTTTACTGAAATCACATGACTTTGGCAGTTTGATACACGCTCTGAACCACTGATTCGAAAACAAAAGATTAGTAAAGCTTCATTAAGCAGTGTTTTGAAATCGCCCATCACTAGATATTGTTAAATAAAGTCGTTATTTTGTATTCTCGTCACTTCATAACATTAAGGTTGAACCACTGTAGTCACATGAACTGTTTTAAATATGTCTTTAGTAGCTTTCTGGGCATCTAAAAGTGTTAATTATCGTGCTGGCAATGGAGGCCTCACTGAGACATCGGATTTCATCAAAAATATCTTCATTTGTGTTCTGAAGATGAACGAAGGTCTTACGGGTGTGGAACGACATTATGGTGAGTACTTAATGACAGTAATTTCATTTTTGGGTGAACTAACCCTTTATCTAAACCCTTTTTACAATAAAAACTGTACTTAATTTATCTATTGTTTTTATAAATGATGATGATAGCACCAGATGTCCCTGATTGGTTTTGTCAGAGTTACCTCTTTCTAGGAACGAATATGTAAATCAAGTATAAATCAGTGGTACACACAAACGGCTCATGGTCAACATATGCCAAACGAAATGTTCATGAACATATCCCTGTGAGACATTTTTAAAACAGTAGCTTTCATCCACAAGATTAAAGCATGTGGCCAGAGCACATGGGTGGTATTGATCCGTCATGGATTGTTGGATTGACTAAGTTGGTCTTTCAATCAATGTGCACAAGCACATGATAAGAGATACAATCATATAAACAAACTACAACAGAAACTAATGAAGGTTTTAAAGTGCAAAAAATCATGTTTAAAATAACATATGGACAGGTAAAAGCTAGGCCATAATCTCTGGCAGCAAGAAGAGCCAAAGGAAGATGTGGGGATCATAATGTGACAAAAGCCTCCTTCAGCATCAGCTGAGAGCTATTCTCTCCCCTTCTGCTAATAACTGGATTAGTTGTGGAGGAAGAAAGGGGGTGGAGAGACAGACAGACTGAGCAGCAGGTCCAAACAAAACGGACACAGATTAAAAAAGGAGGGGGGAGTAGGTGCTTTGGGATCCCAATTCCCACATGCACTGGGGAGGTGTCCTGATGAGGCTGACTAATTATATCAATATTAGGGGGAAAGGTTGTAGGTGGCAAAGAAAATGAGAGGGTGAAGGTTATTAAAACTAGAAAAATCTAGTATCGCAAAAAAAATACTTGGATATCTCCTAATAAATATATTAAACTCTCATTTGTTAGTTTTAAAAAGTTGTCTTTCAAAAAACAAATGTTATCATGTAGCCAATAAAAAGAAGATACTGTATGAATCTATCAATGATGTTGCACATCTTATATCCACAACAGGCATTTTTTACATATTCATGATTTAAAAAATGGTACACAATACATAAAAAAGCAAAAAAGACAACCAGTTTGTTTACTGTTGCCAAATCTGAGAAGTATCATGCACTAATGAGGCAATATATAAGCTTCAGCAAAAACAAAACAAAACATCTGTCAATACCAAATTTGGCTATCTAAACCCTTCATTTTATTAAAACTCTGGTTAAGTCTGACTTTGTTTTGGTGTATTAAAGTCATAGAAGGAACAGATAGGATAGAGCGAGAGAGAGGAGAGAAGAATCACAGAGAAAACTATAAAAACAGATGTTGTGCTAAGGAATTCTGGGAAAATCTAAGAGACAACCATCAATTTTTTTCCACTCTTGACTTGAGAAAGTCCGAGCAGATCCTCAGAGACGCTTTATAAACACTGTCAGCTTGAACAGTGGGGAGAGAGAGAGGTATAGAGGGATATCTGAAACTATATTACCCATATCTTTGAAAGATAGCTTGGGGTGAACAAATTGTGGGACACAGAGTGATTTAGTATGCATAAGAGAGCAAAATAATTAGCATTTAACGGGTTAGTTCACCCAAAAATTAAATTTCTGTCATTAATTACTCACCATAATGTTGTTCCACACCCATAAGACCTTCTTTCATCTTCAGAACACAAATGAAGATATTTTTGATGAAATCAAACTGTATCAAACTGCCAAACTCACGTGAACCATTGAAATTTCAAAAACGTTTCACGATGAAGCCTCATTTACTGAAATCATATGACTTTGGCTGTTTGATACACGCTCCGAACCACTGATTTGTAAACCTTCAAAGCTTCATGAAGCAGTGTTTTGAAATCGCCCATTACTAGATATTGTTGAATAAAGTCGTTATATTGTTTTTTTTCCTCGTCGCTTCATAACATTAAGGTTGAACCACTGTAGTCACATGAACTGTTTTAAATATGTCTTTAGTAGCTTTCTGGGCATTGAAAGTGTTAATTATCTTGCTATCAATGCAGGCCTCACTGAGCCATCGGATTTCATCAAAAATATCTTAATTTGTTTTTCGAAGATGAACGAAGGTCTTACGGGTGTGGAGCGACATTATGGTGAGTAATAAATGACAGAAATGTCATTTTTGGGTGAACTAACCCTTTAAGTGTTGTATTTATGTAGTGAGTAGAAAATAAGGGTCACACTTTAGTTTAGGGTCCAATTCTCACTATTAACTAACTATTAACTATGACCTTAGCCTCAATAAACTCCTAATTACTACTATTATTAGTTAGTAAGGTAGTTGTTAAGTTTAGATATTGGGTAGGATTGAGGGATGTACAATATTGTCATGCAGAATAAGGCATTAATATGTGCTTTATAAGTACTAATGAACAGACAATAACCTAGTAATATGCATGCTAATAAGCAGCTAGTTAATAGTGAGAATTGGACCCTAAACTAAAGTGTTACCAAGAAGTACAGATGTGTTCATTCTCAAACCCCAAATCACTAGCTATTAAATCAAAAATTACTTACATTCTTTACATATAAACCAAACTTTATTGGTCTAGAAACTAGAAAAGTTTTGTAACTGGACTTACCTGTCAATGATGACAGGGTCGGACGGTGTCTCATTGCGATTACCGCAGCTTTTTTTCTCACAGCAGCGACTTTGTATGGAAAAAGAGAACATAATGAATTATTAAAACTTGCTCCATAAGACCACCACAATTAAGACTCAGAAAAAGGCAGACCGGCAATCTGTCACATTGATTGTGAATGATCAAGCTCAATCCCTGCTTCTAAAGCATACACACACACAAACACAGAGCAGAGCACACACACACACACTGTCGGTAGACCTCCTGTCTGTGCAGGGCACGTCCCCCCCCCCCCACACACACACACAATCCCCCCACCTCATGCACCACGCCACCAGCATAACAAAAGTGCCCCCCACCCCTGGCCATCTGCCTATATGCTTTCTCCTTTCCCCCACCCCACTGTCCCCCCCATCAGACAGAGTCACTCCCCAGCTGTGTCGCCTGCCCTCTGCACCCCCTTCCCCATCAGCTCTGTTATTAACCAGCTGTGAGCGCCCACTCGGGCATCTGCTGGCTACACAATGGGGGCAGAGCCAATTCTGACTCCCCCTCTGCCCTCCCTAATGCTGTCCTCAAGCCTGAGGTCACTGCACACCCCCTGTCTTTTCTGTCTCCTGTGACACTTGCTGTTCCTTTTTCTCTTAGCCTAGCTACCATATACTCTCTTGGACATTGTGCTTGTTCCAACCCAGGCTAATTGGACAAACGTGCCTGTGGCGACATTTCTGCAAAATGAATGATATTACGTTGCGTCTTGCACGTTTCGCAACACTTTCAAAGTGAAATGTCAAGTGAGTGGCGCTTAAAGCATATTCAGTTTTATCCAAAACAGATAAACGTGAATCCTGCAACGTTTTATCACGCTGGTTTATGCTTTATGCAGGTTAATGCTCTATCGCATTTAAAAATAACATACCACCTACACTAAAACTTAAACTTTCCCAACAGTGTTAACTAAAGCAAACGTGAGATAAAATCACATTTACTGGAGCAACCATGCTATTTTAGCTTGCTTCTACAAGTCTTTGAGCTTTTTTATCATACATGAGTGGCCTACTTCAGACTTGCAATTCTGTACCAGGTGAGCTACAGAGCAAGTTTACCATATCGGAAAAGCCACATATTTGATTTGCAAGAACTCAAAATAAAAAAAGTTTATTAACTAAATCTTTTATGTTAATTGCTATCAAAATGTATGAGTTAGCTAACTCAGTATTTCAAGTAAGGAGCAATTACCATGCATGAGTTCAACAAACTCAAAACTTGATAGTTCTGCTTACTTAAAATTGGGAACATCATAACTCAAAAAATTTGATGTAACTGATTATCTCAATTTTTTTGAGTTAGCCCAACTTATTCGGGTTTGTTACGTGATGCAAATGTGAAAATGCATTCGTTTACAAATGATTCACTATGGGAAAAGTGTTTTGAGGTCATAATATAGTATTGTTCAAGGAACTGTGCGAAAACAAGTCTTTATTAATCGCAATCTGCCCCTGTAATCATATTTTTTTGGAATGAAAAGGAATAAAAGTTTACTGCCTCTAGTGTTCATTTCAGCTGTAACCTGCAGTGATTTGTATGTTTTGGTATGTGTTTTGAGTTTTGCAAAAATATGGGTCGAGGCACGTTTTCCCAATGAGCCTGTGTTTGCTTGTACTGAATAGAAAATGCTCATGTTCGTTTTGTTCATGATATTTAGGCTACATCTAATTCGTAAACATTTGAAAACAGTGTTTTCATTTGGAAAAAGCTCTCCGTCTAGCATTATCAAGTGTTTTCCAAAAGTTTCTCGCCCACACTGAAACGTCCGAAAATGCTAAAGTCATCTTGCTGCGCATGAGTAAAACAGAACAAAAGTATTACACTTTATTTTAAGATGTCCTTGTTACTGTATGGAGTAATAGTAGTTAACAACATGTACTTACTATAGGCTTAGGGTTTGGATTAGGGTTAGTTGAATGTAATTATGCATAATTTACTGTTATTAATATAGTAAGTACATGTACATTGTAACAAGGACACTGTAAAATAAAGCTTTACCAATAAAAGCTCACTGAGATGATACCGAGACATTAAATTTCTCATGCTATTCTTCTGCCATCAATCATTTTATTAGCAAAATATCTAACCACTTACAGACTGAATCTGTATTCCATGTATGGTCTAAAACACAACTGGCCTCATGTTTTGCTGCAGGACAGCAGTTAAGAGTAAATGTTCTGTTAGCTTTGCAGGAATGTGATATGAAGATTGTACAAAGTAACATTTATCTTTAATAAAACGCACCATCGTTTTCAAATACTGTACCTCAGTTTTCACAGACCAACATGAAAACGTCTTCAAAAATCTCAGTTTACGCAGCACAAAAACACCATCTCATTGTGGACGAAAGGCCAAGATGTAGAAAAAAAGATGTTTCCAAATGCTTTAGTAGCACTCTTAATGAACATCATTGCAGGCTTAGAGTAAAACTGACTCTAGAAATGTTTTTAGTTGTTAGAAGAAGGCTGAACAGAACCTACTACTGCTATGAACATGCTACCAAAGACAAGATAGCATGCATTATTTGTGCATTTTAGTGTGTTTGAGATGTTTTGGGAAAATTTCCTCTCCAGGGGCTGAAATCAGTCATGAATGAATGTTACAAAATATTGCAGGGTTAGGTACATCTATACATTTCTAATGTTTAAGTACCTCCCCTTTTCATTCATGAGAGGGTGTGGCCTCGTCCCATGACAGCTAATCATTGTTAACATTACTTGTAATTATTGAGAGTGTATTTTAGATACACGTTTTGAAATAAAGGTTCCAAAAGTCAACAGTCATGCCATAGAAGAACCATTTTGGGTTCCCCAAAGGACCGTTTTCCACTATAAAGAACCTATTGCACAATTAAAATGTAAAAGGAAGATGTTAAAGGTTCTTCATGAAACCATCGATGCCGGAACCTATATTTTTAAGAATTGTGATTTAGAAGTGGCTGGAGTATGGATCATTGTAGAGTAAATTTGCTGCACTTCAGACATTCTTCAGAAAAGTCAGCCCTTTCAAATAGCACAAAACAGCTATATTGGTTTGATTGTGTTTTTTACTCACCTGCACATGACCTCATGAGTTAGCAGAACGCGACACATTTCTGGATTCTTGTTCTGTCCTTCATATGAAATGGGCTGAACCATGCAAAACAGAGTTTAAAAGAGGTCATCAACACACAGAGCAAAACTAAGAACATGTTTCTAGTGGCTAGAAGACAAAGAAGGTAGTGCTTTACCTGTTTAGTGACAGAATCAATAAGACGTGCATAAAGGTCTTGTTCTGTGCGCACACCTGTGAACAAAAACAACAAACAAACCTTGTTGATGTCACATATGTCCCATGTTATATGTCCCAACAGACAGAATAATATCTACATGGACATAAAGGTATATACGAGAAGAGAAATTATGAGCATACCATTACTATAGAGAAGCTGGAGTTTATAGTGAGTTCCATTGTTGGTCTTTTCTCCCGTCTGCTCCTTAGAAGAACAGCAAGGACAGACACGGGATATAGCACATATATATTTTTATTTACTTTGATGCACAATACACAAAATCACATATTGAGTGTTTCATCTAAATATAAAAGTTTTATCATAATGCTATTACTGTCAAACTTTTCAGTTGCATCTCTTCTCATTCAGTTTAACCATCAGAAGACAGATATCAGGTGCTGTAATGTAAAATGCCTGTATTTAAGTTTTACATGTCATGTGATACTGTAAACCGAGGCTTTACCATGGTAGAGACTGCTAAATTACTGTAAGTCACTCCTCAACTGTAAATTCAGTCATTGGGTACAGAAAAAACATTTACTATTGACAGCAAACTTGCAAAACTTATGGCCGTGTCAAATCTTCAATGCAACTTTTAATGAAGTAATACTATTACAAATATTACAGATTTTATATTAAGTTAGGTAAGTGCATTTTCTAATGTGGCAGTTAAAGGTACTAAATTAAAAGAAGATCATACTAGTGTGCTCTATGATACAATATTGCATTGTAAAACAATGATTATGTGGAAATAATATATGTACAACTGCATTGAAAGCATGAGATTATGTTTTGAAAAAATGGTTAGTGGTTTTGCCACTTTTACTTTTTTTTTTTTTTTTTTTTTTTAGAGTTTGAAGACTTGCATAGGCTGTGTCTTGCCAGAGTAAGAAAAAAATGGACATAGATAACAGTTGATGTTGATGTTGTAAAATAAGTGTCAGAAGTAAACGAATGGCTTCTCTAATTTTTCTGGATTTCAAATATTCCATACATCCTGTATGTTTTATAAGGTTTTGTTTTCTCTCTTAAAGCTCAAGCTTTAACTCTATAGGAAACATCATCAAAAAATCCAGTAATGTTCGATCATTTGGAACATGCTTTAGAATATACCTTGTCCTGCTCCACAAAGTCAACAAACGCTGTCCTCTCCACTTCCACGGGCTGTCCATTGCGATCATACAGTGCCAGAACAAAATGGAAGAAGTTGGACTTTCTGAGATTGGAGGGAGGCTGCTTTTCAAAGTGAGCACGGGATAAGGACACTCCACTGTGGATGTAGGGTTTTGGAGAGTTAAAAAACAGTTTATTTATTCATTTCCCCCCATTTACTGATATAATACCATCTGCTAAATTCAACATAAGCTCAGTACAATTCTTAATGCATGTCTTGGATGAGATCAAAATGAAAAGTACTTCCACATTTGGAGCTACATTTCCACTCATTCCACCTATAAAAATATCTGCTTGTGTCTGAATCTTTATAACCTATTACTGCTGAAGACAATAACAGTTTTAGGCCTAAAAAGTGTGTTTGAGCACATTGTTGTCATGATTTAAAAATGATATAAAAGCCTAACTTTTATTATTTACTCTCACCATGTTCAGTTACTAGTTTACATTTTTTTTAAAATGTTAAATCTTTGAAAAAATATCATTTTTTTTTTTTCCTGAACAAACATTTGTGTTTGCAGCAATATCAGATACATCAAGTCTTTAAAAAAAGCACAGTGTGCAATTGGTGAACCACCCAAATGTAGCCAACAAATCAGTTCTAATTTGTTCTAATAATGTACCATTTGATGACATAACTTTTGCACACTGACTTCTCTTATTAATTTCGGTAATTTGACTACGAAATTATTTATAGGCCTATCGACAACAAACAGCTTTTTCAAAAGCATCGCAGACTTAACAATGTTTTGGTGGAAACGCAGCTCTGGGCAGTTGTTAACATCGAGTCATTTATAGAATTAAATCAGATAAAGAATCGACTTATCAAAACGTACACATTTAGATGCAAACCGTAGTGTGTTTTCGTTAATATTAATATTAATATTAGCCTAAAGAGTTACCAGTCAACTTTTAATTATTTGACTTTTTTATTCCTAAAATGATTCAATTGTAGCCTATATATCAACGTTCGACAAATCGTTCAATAATACTGGATTAAACACATTACGCTATAGGCTATCTTCAAATGATCAAGAAATGAAAAGGAAATAAGAACGTCGCAAACAATCGCCGTTCAAGTGACGTGCTCGAGCGTCTTAAAGTATCACCACGAGCCAATACGGGTTTCATTGTGTTGATTTGTTTGCCTCTTTCATTCGGCTCGTGACTCTGTCACCTCGAGCTACAACAGCACTGAAGGCTGAGATTACGCTATTAATCTCCGGTGTCATTTTACGTCCACCGCCACAAAAGAGCCCGACCTGTTGCTGTAGCTATTTTTGAAATATTATAGAAAACAAAACGTAACTGGTAGAAAGTAGTTGACGTCTGATACTACTATTAATAATACGCTAATAACAACCGCACGTGGAGAAATTGAACATTTTGACAACTCACGCAATTGTTAGGCTAATCGTTATTTAAATAACTGTAGCCTAATCCTAGATTTATGCTCTGTACTTTTGGGTGGTAGTTTGACACTTGTGTAGTAGCTTATGCGTGTTATTTGGGCTAAATTCACTCAGGTGACTTTAGGTGGTGTTTTTGTATGTAAAGACTTGTAATATCCTACCTCTGTGCCGCTATGTTTGCATCAATAACGCCGACATTCCGAACCCAAGAACGAACAGGATCCATTTCGTCTTCAAAAGTTTCCACTTTAAACCCGGTGATGTTTCTTGTCGAGTGATCTGAACTCCCAAACATTTACCACAAAATCGGAATGACAAGGTAACCTCTTGTGCAAAACTGCAGAAGCACTTGCCTACAACAAACAGTCAAAATAATCTGATGATTCTCCTGATGACTCAGTAGAGGATGGAACGATTTTACCGATTTTTTTTTAGAACACCGAGATTCTCCGAAATACCTCGTGATGTTATCCGTGGTTCTTTTTGAAAGTTTTTTTTTTTTTTGGAAACTTGCTGTCTTGGCTTAGATTTATCCTTTTTCGAGACCCATTCAAACTGTATGCGCGTCGTCCACTCGCTCACCTGTTCTACGGGAGCAACATTCACTTCCCAAATAACGTCTGCAGATGTGCTGCTACAAATAAACCCACTCGGGATATGGATTCAAACATTCACAAGGTGCTCTGAAGTGGTTACGCGCTCTGCCGATTACCCTGTAACTGGTGAGGATGGGGATGGTGCCCGTTTAAAACCAAAAGAACGTGATGATGCTGCGAGAGTCTGTTGGGACCTATGGTATGAATGGGTTGCAGAGCTTGAAAAAGAGGAGGGGCAAATCCGTATTTGGAGAACTGAAAGGTCCCCTTTTTTCTGGCGTTCTTGGAGTAACTGACTATATTTAAAGGACATCGCTTACCAAATGAGTCATTTTTTTGAGGTCTGATTTTAGACTTCTTAAAGTTAATGACTGTTTGTTGGTATAACCTATCCAAAAGACATCCCTTACCATGACAACAAACAGGACACATCTTTGGACATGGGGAAAAAATGTAATTGTTTCACAAGAATTAGCTACGTATAACATATTAAATAGTCTACGGCATATAGCAGCCTATTTTTTAATTCTTATTTGTTAGGGGTTATGATTATTTTTTTTCATTACTTATTAAGCTATATCTTTAAAATATGTAAGTAAATGCATCTGTTACAAAGAAAAACGAATCGCAAATGAGTTTGAACGACTGACATCTGCAGGGAGAAAGCGGCAGACGGGCAAAACAATGAGATTTTTCTAAACTTTTTTTTAGACCACTTCCTCTCTGTAAGAAGAAGCTTTTCCATCTTTTCTTGCTACTGGATGGGGTTATTGTCTGTGCGTGGGGCTCAAATAACTAAACAATGAATGTGAGCCCCCCCCACCAAACACACACCACCACCACCCGGCTTATACCAACCATCTGCCAGCACGCCTCGGAGTCAGCTGTTCACCCTATTATGTGACCTGTTGCGGAATCCATGCACACTCTGCAACGTTACTCACCGTTTCCTAAATCACTAGCCACACCGCTTGTATTTCATATGAGAAAGGTCATTTGTTTTGTTTTTAAAAAAAAAAAAACCAAACAAACAAACAAAAACGACCTCACCGGACACCAGATGTTTTACGCAATGATTACGCAAAGTTATTTTACGAGTATGCAATTTTGTACTTTCACTCTTAAAAACAACCCAGGTTGTGTTGAAAATGGACAAACCCAGCGCTTGGGGTAAATGTCCTGGGTAGTTTTATTTAACCCAACTATTGTTTAAAAATTACTATATGGCTGACTTAAAATGAACCCAAAATAGACTGGAAATTAAAAATCAGACACATAATTACTAGAGGCAACAGTAATAATCAAAAGGTGAACATTTATTAATAAGCATTTTAATAAATGTTTATTGTTTAATTGTTATTTATTAAACATAGCCTATTAATAAATGTTCATTTATTAGACATATTAATAAATGTTAATGTCCAACATATTTTGGGTTCATTTTAAGCAAGCAATACAGTTATTTTTAAAAAATAGTTGAGTTAAATAAAACTACCCAGCAGGTTGGGCAAACATTCAACCCAATCGCTGGGTTTGTCCATTTTCAACCCAACTTGGGTTGTTTTAAACCCAGCATTTTTTTTTTTTTTTAAAGTGTACGATGTGATTCGTATGAAAATGTACGATTTGTATGGAAAAAAAAAAGTAAATATGATGAATCACCATCCCTATACACCATACCCCTTAGTAGGGCGAGCAGAACGTACGAAAAAAACAAAAACAAAACGAAAATGAATTTGTAACAGATTAATTTTGCGTGAATACGAACATGTCAGCTATTTCTCGAACTCCATTCATTTACTTGGCCGACATTGAAACACTAAATCATATCAAGAAAGTATTTTTGGGCTAGGCCTGTTAAATTTTTTTTATTATTAGGCTACAAACAATCCATAATTTCAGGATTGGTTATTTATTATTAGCTACTCAATACTTTATCATTAAATAAAGCATATCCTTCCATTCAAATGTTCTGCCAGCAGGTGTTTATTAGCTGAGCATTAACTTTGTGCATAATATCGGCTGCGAGAACAGCATTTGTGGAACTCTTGGTTCGGTCTATTAAATATAGGATATTTTTCGGAACTTGATTTAAGACAAAAAAAATATCATTTTTTTTAATACGTAGGCAAATGTTTAAAGGTCTTCGTAATGTGATCAAAGCGTCGTTTTCTGAGAGGACTTATGAAAAATAGACTATACGTGCAGCACATGAAGAGGAGGATGGAGCGCAAGCCAATCTCAGTGACTGTAGATTCAAAAACATTTCAACGTGTCTCTATGCTTGTGAAAGAATAACAATAATATCATAATAATGTTTTGTATGTTTATGTTTGTACGTGTCCCATCCATAGTTGCAACCACTGGGCTGTCAAATGGTCCAGCCGTCAGTGAAACTGATTCTCTTCGATTTATAAAGTTTTCTCCTAAGATAATGTTTGTGCACTTGAGCTAGCATATAAAGTGGTGAAATTTGTTATAGCAAATGTAATGCCTTGAGGGGAACAAAAATAGACCGACTAAGCGTCATTATTTAATAGCCTACCAAAATATTAAACGGGCACCTTGTAAAATCCAGTTATTAAATGTTTTTCTTGATTAATAAGGCGATGTACTGCATGCAAAAGTGATTCTTTTGGTTGGATTTACTTGGTTGTTTTTATCTCAACACCTGACCTAGCCCAATCATTTATTAGCCAATTATGAAGCAGTGATAGCAGTTCTCCCCTGGCTATACAGTTCACATATAATGTAAATAATTAGTTAGGCCTATGTTACTGAACTTTAAGATTAAAGAGTAAATGTCTGGATGCAGTTGTAGTTCATCCTCTGTGAAGTCAAATATACAAGACTGATGACGAAGAAAGATCACATGATCTGAAGATGGCAAAATCAGCTTATTTGCTCTAAGTTTTTACTGTACCTTGCTTTTGTTTTGTTTTGTTTGTTTGTTTTTTTGGCCTTAAAACTTCCATTTTGTATAATGCACACTGAGAGCCATGCACCAGCTCATTTATAGGCTTCATTTCTCGGCTGCCATAAGGGCTGCGTTAAAGGTTAGTTGACCCAAAAATGAAATTTCTTTCATTAATTACTCACCCTCATGTCGTTCCACACCCATAAGCCCTTTGTTCATCTTGGAACAAAAACTAAGATATTTTTGATGAAATCCGATATGACTCATCAATATAACCACCACTTTCGAGGTCCGGAAAGGTACTGAAGACATCGTTAAAACAGTCGACGTGACTGCAGTGGTTCAACCTTAATGTTATGAAGTGACAAGAATACTTTTTGTCTGCAAAAAACAAAACAAAAATAACGACTTTATTCAACAATATCTGCTCTTCTGTTTCATTCTCATATGCTGTTTACGTTCGGCGCTTCCAGGTTGGTCAGAACTGGCTCAGTATTGACAGAGGCTGTTCACGTGAGCAGCACTACACATCAGTGTGATGATAATAATAATAATGAGTCGCGTTCTGACGTAGAACCCGGAAGTCTGGACATAAATAACATATAAGAATGACACAGAAGAGAAGATATTGTTGAATACAAAAAGTATTCTCCTCCCTTCATAACATTAAGGTTGAACCACTGCAGTCACGTCGACTTTTTTAACAATGTCTTTAGTAGCTTTCTGGACAAAGTGTTGATTATATTGCTGCCTATGGACGAATCATATACCTCTCGGATTTCAATGTTTTTATGCAGCCTTGAACTTGTAATATAGGACAATAGATAATTACACCACTGACTCGCAGTAATGTGCCAGAACTGCCACTGGTGAAGAAGAAATTGCGCACAGGCCCCGCACCCTCCTACCTCTTTTATTAGTCTACATCTCCTCCAGAAGCCTGTGATCGGTGTGTGAGCGGCGCCTCGTGGTACAATCACAGAGAGGCGCAGAATCACTTTCCAGAATATTTCCGTTTTGTTCCTTGCTGGTGTAATGATCTTTCCAGCTCTATCCGGACAGCCGAGTTCTGATAATATTCAAGAAGCTGAATAACTGCACCCCGACTCTTCAAAAAATATTATTATATGCTTTCATTATAACTTATCCCAAGGTTTCAAACATCGTCTACAATTGCTTTGTATTGCTTCGCGCTGTTGTAGCTACTCATAAGCGTTGAATAAATGTCTGTTGTTTTAAAAGTTATAATTTCACTTATTCGTTTTTGGGCTCATTTAATTTATTTTCATTTCTATCAAATCCAAAGAACATAAACGTGTCACACATTTCAGGCAAGGAAAGAGGGATGTTGCAGGCATGCTATATTATTTTTGGTAATGCATAAAATTAATTTGCATTCGATTTCATCCAAAACGACCAAATTAGGTTACGTTTAACAATATGTTCATAATGTTATCATTGAGTCTCGCATTTATTTACTTTTCAGTTTAGAGTATTATTCACATACATGTGAAAATGTTTATTTATAACAAATATGATGCTCTTTATTTCTGTTTCATGCGCTGTTTTTGATCAACCTACAGAAAGAATTCATTTAATAACTGAGAGGGGAATGTTTGATGTCCTTACATTAATTTGCCACTAGATGGAACTCACGTTTTTTGTTTCTATATCCATTTTCAATATTTGTCTATGTGTAGGCTATATGGTTCTGCATATACGGTCATGTGAAAAAGAAAATACACCCTTTTGAATTCTATGGTTTTACATATAAGGTCATAATAAATCATCTGGTCTTTAGTGGGTCTTAAAATGAGGTAAATACAACCTAAGATAAACAAAAACACATGACATATTACACCGCGCCATTATTTATTTAACAAAAATAAAGCCAAAATGGAGCCAAACTAACTACACCCTATGATTAAATAGCTTATAGAAGCAATAGCTTGGAGTAATCATTTTCTATATGACTTTATCCGTCTCTCACAACGTTGTGGAGGAATTTTGGCCTGCTCTTCTTTACAATATTGCTTCAGTTCATTGAGGGTTGTGGGCATGTGTTTATGCACAGCTCTCTGAAGGTCCTGCCGCAGCATTTCAGTCAGGATGAGGTCTGGACTTTGACTGGGCCACTGCAACACCTTTTCTTTTTCAGCCATTCTGTTGCTGGTGTGCTTGGGATCATTGCGTGGCCCAATTTCGGCCAAGTATTAGCTTTCGGACAGATGGCCTCAGTCAATGACCAGGTCCTGTGGCTGCAAAACAAGCCAAAATCATCACCCCTCCACCAGCGTGATGGACAGTTGGTATGAGGTGTTTGTGCTGTGATTGGTTTTCGCCAAACGTAGCGCTGTGCATTATGGCCAAACATCTCCACTTTGGTCTCATCTGTCCAAAGGACAGGTTTCAGAAGTTTTGTGGTTTGTTTATATGCAACTTTGCAAACCTAAGCCATGAGGCCATGTTCTTTTTAGAGAGAAGAGGCTTTCTCTTGGCAACCCTTCCAAACAAACCATACTTGTTCAGTCTGTTCCTATTTGTACATGAATTTTATCATTTAACATGCTAACTGAGATTGGATTTTTCACAATTTCTCTGAGCATTGCACGGTCTGACCTTGGGGTGAATTTGCTGGCAGTTGTCTGCGCATGACAGAAAATGCACAGGGACCTATCGGGGCAATGCACTACTGAGATATGTCTATGAACTCACGAGTGTGGTCCTTGATAGTGTTCCTCCAAGTCAAGGAGGATGATCTGGACTGCTGATAGATCCATCTATAATGGTCTGTTAAGTTCTGTCCAGTGAAGATGAAGAAGAGTAGAAACAAGAATATTTGCAGCAGTTTTAATTAAACAAGATAATCCAACAGGCGACAGAGAACACAACAACATAGACAATGCATAAACATGTCAAAACAATAACCGACCGCATACAACTCAAAGACAGGGCAATATATAAATAACAAGGAACTAAACAAGAAACAGGTGAACATAATCAGAAACCATGGAAACAATTGAGAACATACCAGAAATTAAGGAATCAAGGAACTTTGACTGCACCCGAAATCACACTCTCTTGAGTATGTACTTATGTTGAATAAGTAATTACTTCACAACGTATTTACTACTACATTTGCCATGCTGTCATTATCATGTGACCTACCAGCGTCAGTTGCATCACTTCACTGCCATTTACATATCCTCTCCTGTGGCCTTATGGGATAGTAATGTCATGTCCATCATATGCACACTTGACCATTGTAGGTCATCCAAGTACTTTTTGTACCTGGTCAAATGTTTAGGTTTAGTGCGATTTTTTTAAAAAAAATTTTATGTTAAAATAAATCAATATACAGTAATGCATAAGAACTGCATTTATTTGACATAGAACATTTTTGTAACATAAATGCCTTTATTGACACTTTTGATCAATTTAATGCATCCTAAATAAAAGTATTAATTCCTTTAAAAAAAAAAAAAATCTTACTGACACTACAATACTGTGCCTAACACTAGAAGATACACTAGAACTGTATGTTTAGTTTCCATAACGTTTTGTAGATGTTTCCATGTGTAACACGTATTTTAATGTGGAGCAAACATAATCTGCATTGAGCCTGAAATGTGACTTCATGAATTTGGCTACATTATCCTATCAGAATGATTACATACTGATAATATGGATACAGCAAATAATGTAAAGCATGGGGCTAGAGGCATGAAAAAGAAATTGATTTAATCTCCATATTCTGAACATAATTACATTATGGGGAAAACAAATATCTGGATGAAATTACATGGTCATTTAACTCTACAGGATAAATCTGTGGAGCTGAGGGTTTTCACTGGTCAGGGTGGAGGCAAAACCAATGTCATCAACAACTTCAGTGGCTTCATGTCTCCTGTTGTCAGGCAGATGTTATGGAGAATAATGATGACTGTTGGAGCAAAGGTGTGGTCTGTGGTTGAAGTGGACCCATACCCTCCCTTGGGCTGGCTTCCGGTTTATGGATGAAAATGATGGCTGATGCAGGAGTAGCCACCATCCCCCACAACAAAGTATCCTTGTGGAGGATACAGAGCTTCTCTGTAGATCCTGCTGTTCTTCAGGACTCTGGTATCATGGACAGAACCTGGATATCCCACAAAAAAGTTAAGGAATCTGCCCTTCCCATCAAACACTGGGAAGAGGATGGGAAGAGCTTCCAATTGATGTAGTCCTGGGGTCTTGAATTGGACATGACATCCATCTATGACACCCACACAGTGACCAAGACCAACCTTGTTAAGCTCCTGGACAGTTGGCAACTTTAAGGTCTGTTGGCACAGGGCTGCTATCTTTATGATTCCTGTGTAAACCAGCCTGCACACAGAGGCTACTGCTACTGAAGGCCCTGGGATTGTTATGTGGTGTCCACAGCCGTGTGGCAACATTCTTAAGCTCAACTCCACCACATAATTTAGGCATCTCATCTATCGTATTCTTCTTCCAGGCATTAGTAGTCCCTGGGGGGTATAGCCCCTCCACAGCGGACAGCAAGCCAAATACGCTTAACCTTATTAGCTTAAAGATTCTATGAGGAAACGAACTTGTGAAACTTCATTTGACTCGTACACATACATAGGCGTTCAACACATGCAGAGTTTTAAGCAATCTCTCGCCACGAGTTACAACTCGCCATTTAAACATCTTTGTATTCTTTCATGCTAGAGTTGTACTTTCTAACCTCTTCACACAATCTCTCGTGTAGGCCTCCAGCGTCGCTGTAGCTTGCATGTGTTCCGGTCTGTTCTGTTTATGCAGGTTTTCTTTGACTGCCTTGTGAATCGACGCCTCCAGGGCACAGCTGTAACCTTGTGGATAAACTAACTACTGCAAAAAAAATTATATGCACGTGCGATCTGCGCCTATAAGTATGCGCGGTTACAAAAATCCGGCGGCGGTGATCGGCCGTTGGGAAACGTCGAACTGTTTTTATGTGTCGGCTGAATAAGTTTTCCTGGTGTGTTCTGCACCGTTGCCTCTGGTCGGACGCCGTTGGGTATTTTGGGGGGGGGGGGGGGGGGGGGGGCGGGGGGGGCATTCAGCATGTAGAATCAGGGTCGGGCCATTGGGCGAGAGAGAAAACGAAAACTCTCATTGGCTGTTTAGTTTAGTGAACGACTCGCAGCAGTTTAGGGCAAACACAATCTGTCTGTCACCATTGAAGGCAGCTCAGTCAGGGAGATATAGTAGATGCTGCTCCGAAGGGTGCTGGATTTGCTCGGTTGGGCTGTGACAAGGCATGTAGATGAGCCGCTCGTGCGAATTTTGCGGAAGATCATTGTTTATGTGCTTCGGCTCTGCGTGACTGCGGAATGCAGATCTTTCTCATAACTAAAAGAGAGAGAGAGAGGGATTATCCTACTGCTCACAAACATTCACTACTAGGCTATAACCAGTTTAGATGGAAAGGATCGCTGAAGAGGTTACTGATCCATTAATAGACATGGTATTTCCTTGAAAATAAATCCCAGCACATCGTTACAACAACCATAATGAAATAACCCTTCACAATAGACGATGCTTTACAATGAACTCTGTTAGAAAGCTACATATGACAAATGATCAGTTCAGTTAAATAGCCTACTTTACTCACCTGTTGAGTAATATAAAATGCTAACTTTGTGTCGCTTTTACATTTCAAATCCCTGAGGATCTCCGAAAAGCCAAGCCAATGTTGATTCTTGTTTTATTACAAGCTCTGTCACTTTCTCTTTTTTTACCAGCAGACTCTCATCTGTTTGGCTTTTTTTTTTTAAACGGGTGATTCCCAGAGGTTAGAGAGAGTTTAGCGGCTCTGTGCCAACCTTCTCGCTAGTTGTGACAACTAACGTCTGCCACTCCCACTCCATACACTTCAAAGTAGCCTAAGCAACTTTTCTCTATTTTTTATTTATTTAATATCATCTCTTTCTCTATTTACGGATATGATGAGACATGCACTGGTGAGTGACGTATGCACGCCAATTCTCGCGAAAACCAGGTCTAAAATAAACACTTATAATTGGCTGAGCATAGTGAATCAGGGTAAGTTTTGGAAGAAGGATGATGTATGTACTCATTATTTACATGTTGTTAATTTTGAAGAAGAAGAAGAAAAAAAAAGTTACAAATGTGTCCCTTTAAATGAGAATTGATCAATGGGACAAATTTAAAGGATCAGTTCACTTTTTTTCAAATGAAAATTACCCCAAGCCTTACTCACCCTCAAGCCATCCTAAGTGTATATGACTTCTTCTTTCTGATGAACACAATCAGAGAAATATTAATAAATATCCTGACTTGTCCAAGCTTAGTTATTGAGACACTCAATAATAATTAGCAAGCAATAATAATAATAGTAATTATTATTATTATTGTTATTATTATTACATGCATTACAGCTTAAAGGTTGGCTCTACTGCCATCTTGTGCTGTATTGAAAAAAAAAAAGATCTGGAGGCTGAAAAGAAAAATGAAAAGGAATTATTCAGGATCATCTAACATTGTGTACCTATCAACCTGTCTATGATTATTATTATATTTCCTAACAAAATAAGCACATATCCCTTCAATATCTTCCTTTGGATTAAAGGATGTAGCTGCATCAGGAACACACACACACAAGCTGACACACAAAACAGAGTATGACTGTAGATTTGACACTAGGATTAGGAGAATTTATTATATTTTATTTGAAGATTATTTTGTGTGGAGATGATTATGATACATAGAGATCAGTGTCCAGCAGGTCAGCTAAAACCTGGGAGGTCCATGATATTTTCTCCATAATTACTTCGATATAAATATACTGTTTGGATCTTCAAATCCAAATGTAATCTAAGACCCATAAGCTGATGAAACATGAAAATGTTATTGTTTATGATTTTGTTTTTTTACGTTTATTGTTTATTCCTAGTTTTGTTTTTGTTCTGGCGAGATGGATGTGGTTGTCTTATTTTTAAGATTATATAAAACCCCACAATGCCTTAGATGCCATGAACAAAAGATTAGTCGAGATTGATTCGCATATTAGTACATGATTAATGCAACAATATCCTAATATTTGTTACAAGTTTTGCAAACAAAGGAGATGCTTACCTGTGAAGAATTAGTATTGTCACAACACATAAAGAACTGTTTCATGGCACAGATACCTATTAATTTGTTAAAGGTGAACGTAAATAAATAGACAAGTGATTTATTTATATAAATATTAATACACACAATGTGAACACCTTGATAAAGAGAATACAGAGGACACCACACAGAAATATACTGAAAACAATATTTAAATTTGTTCAAAATCCAAATATTTTGCATTAATTCAAACTGACACGGAAATCCTGGACAATCCTAAACTAGATCTTGACATTTGCATTTGAGTTGTGCAAAAAAGCAACAAAAAAAAGAAAATGAAAAAAAAAAAAAAAAAAGAGAAGAGGAAACATGTTCCATTCGCACATATTAACTACTGTAAAAATAAGTACCATTAGCACATTTGAGACATACAACTTACATCAGTTCACCAGAGAGAATATTTTACAATAGTGTTCATGTAACAATACATCAAATATACAGTTTAGCAGTCCTCCAGATTGGTGACTACAGCTGCTTTATATATGAGGTCAGAAATATCTCCCAGTGAGGTCTGAGGGTAGTGTGTCAAAGCCTGTCTTTGTAGTGCTCCATCCAAACTGGTATGATGTGTAGGAATCACATGGTCCACAGACATGGAAGAATGTAAGCCCTGATTGGCAGTACAGTAAGATTTCAGTTGATGTCCGGAGAAACCTTCAGGGTGTGCTGTAAAGCAGTTAATCTGCCAGAGACCGTTCGACTGGTTTTGGAACGAATATTGAGCCAACCTGTCTGATGGACAGTTGGAGAAAGATGACGCTCCAGGTGTTTCAGGGTGTCTGTTCCCCCACTGCAGAACTCCAGGCAGGTCTGGGGAAACAGAGGGTGGGGGTGGAAGATTTTGGGACCAGGGACTCAAAGCTTGTCTAAGGCTTTGCTGATGGTGAGGTGGGCCTCTGTTGGACTCTGTTGCTTGTTCTTGGACACCAGAATTTTGTTCTGGGTTTAAATCAAGATTGGTTGATGGAAAGGACGTCACAGGTATACAGCCAGAGCTCACTTCCCTGCCTGGACTCCTCCTTACTGGTGTGGTCAGCTTCTTGCTTTTCATACTGCGAGCCCGTCTGTTTTGGAACCACACCTGCAAATAAAGATTAAAATGTCAAATCAAGACAGACTGAAATCAAAATACACAATATTACACTACAGTTTTATTACCTGAATTTTGCTTTCCGGGAGCAGCGTGAGCGCAGCCAGTCTCTCGCGCAGCGTGATGTCTGGATATGGCGTAATCATGAAAGCGCGCTCCAGTTCTGACAGTTGCGCGCGGCTGAAAATCGTCCTCTTCCTTTTCCTCTGCCCCTCAGCGTGGTAAGTTCTTTCGAGTTCAGGAGAAGACAGCGTATGCTTGGTTGTTACGTCTAAAAAGCAAAGTCACTTCTTTAGTAAAGTGCTGTCAGAAATCAGGTTCTACCATAGAATAACCTTTCTGGGTTCTTAAAAGAACCATTAGTGTGAAGAACGTTTTAATAATGTAAAGAATCTAATGGAAAAGTTCCATGGATGTTAAACATTCTTCATGGAACACTATAAAAATGCTGGGTTAGAAACAACCCAAGTTGGGTTGAAAATGGACAAACCCAGCGATTGGGTTAAATGTTTGCCCAACGTGCTGGGCAGTTTTATTTAACCCAACTATTGATTAAAAATTACTATATGGCTGGCTTAAAATGAACCCAAAATATGTTGAAAATTAAAGATCAGACACATAATTACTAGAGTCAAAGGATTTTAAATAAGCAATTTAATAAATGTTTAGTTGAATTATTATTTATTAAACTTATTAATAAATGTTAATTTCCAAAATATTTTAGGTTCATTTTAAGCAAGCAATAAAGTCATTTATAAACAGTTGAGTTGAGTTGAATAAAACTACCCAGCACGTTGGTCAAACATTTAACCCAACCGCTGGGTTTGTCCATTTTTAACCCAATTTGGGTTGTTTTTAACCTAGCATTTTTTAGAGTAAACCATCAATGGCAATAAATAACCATTATTTTTTAAGAATGTTGGTTTATTTATTTAGTTGGAACGTTCTTTTAGATTATTTTAAAAAAAGTAGAATTCGAAAGAATAAGAAATCCCATTATTAAGGTAGTCTATAACAATCCAACAAACTTAACGCGTTTAAACCAAAGTGACGTGCTCACCTGTAAACTGGACCATGTTTGTGTTGAAAATAAAATCTCTTTCTGTGTCCACGGTTATTTTTTGAACTAAATCGAACGACTGGTCAAAAAACAATGCCATAGTCCAGTGTGCACAAGAAAAGTTGAGTGGTCTGAGGTTCCAGTCCTGCCCGCGTCCAACGATAAAATGTTTCAGAGCGCATTTAAACCCTCCTACTTTATACTCGCTCCTTTTCACACCCACACGCTCCTGTCGCCCTTCAAGGTGTCGTATAGGCACAGCGACAGCCTGAATCAGAGAAGAATAAAAATGCTTTCAACTTTGATCCCCCCCTCCACCCGGCAGGGTAATCCCTCTAGCATGTCTGGCAACTTCGTATACCCATCTCCTGTAGCGGCCGTGTCGACAGGAAAGCAGAGATTCCGATTTTGTCTGATGGGCGTCCTGCAGCTGTCTATCACAGATCCTTTATCAGGCAAATAACCACACACTTCACCTGTGCCTGTGTCTCTCGTGAAAGCCTCAGGTCAAAGATGTCCATTTTCCACAGAAAATGTTGGTGTTGGATTAAGTTGTTTCAATGCAATCTTTCACTGTACACAATTAATAGGCCTATATACAATACAATGAACATATATAAAATATTAATAAATAAAATACTATAAAATAATAATAAAAAAACAGTAAAGAGACCACCTGAAATTCCCGAAGATGGAAAAACCCACAATAAAAAGTGGAATAAATACAAGCGTTTTCAGTTTCATTCATCAAACATCTTATTAATTCAAAATGATCGAAAAAGTGGAAAGGATTTATCACAGCAATGTGTGTACGGCCTGGCACCACTTTGATAGTTAAAAATGCAAGTGTTCCTTTATTATTATTTTTATACCTATTCCCTGGATGCGTTTTTCTAATATCCAGGGACATATTATTATCTAAGGATGATATTACGGATTAAGAGCGGTGAACGACGAATGAACAGTAATCTAAACCCGAGATTACTTCAGTAATCTGTGCGTTTTTGAACTTTGTTGGCATGAGGCTCCATCACTTTCAGGTCAATACTCGAAATATTTAAAAGACAAGTTTTTTATTTTTTTTATTTAACCCAATGCACACTATAGCCATTTGGGTAAAGATGATATCTATTTATGATATTGTGAAAATGACAGACTTTTTTTGTTTAACTGACCCATTTAGTCCAATACATTGTGCTTTGAATACACATATAGGCCATTCCAGGCGCTTTGATATTAAAGACCTATTGATAGCGACAAGTGGCTACATCAACTGCTGAAAGAGATGAAACACAAACACTGCAAATCTGACGTTTAACCAGAAACACCAGAGGGGGAAATGTGTATTTTCCTGGTTTTGGAGATATAAATGTATTATAAATAACGTTACATGGCATGCTTTTTTGTAAGGTTTTAATTTTAATACATTTATTTTAATAGAAATTCCTTACCAATACACAATGATTCTTGTTGTTAGCGCCGATCGACGGAATCATAAATAAACACCAATTGAGGTCGGAAAAAACGCTATGTAGGCTATAATCATTTGAAATTTATCAATGAATAATGGACCCTTTTCACGGACTGTGATGACGCGTTTTAACGGTCATCAGCATCGTAAATTTTGCAACTTTTTTTTATATTTCTTTCTTCTTCTTTTTTTTTTTTTGTATGTACATTTATAACACTAAGTATTGTATTACCTTTTCATCAAATTACAAAAAAAAAGTCAAGCTGACTTTTCTTAGCCTATTATTTTTTTCTCTTTTTGAAAGTTGTGAAAACTCTGTTGTTCTTTTTTTTTGTTTTTTTACTATTTGAGAAAATGGGGACACACACACACATTAAAAAAATTGTATAAATGTAGGCCTATTTTTTATATTTGTATTATCTCATTCATCGCCATAGAATTTTACCCAACTATGACTACTTCCGCTTCGAGAAACCCGGACATGTGAAAAGGGTCTATTTGAGAGTTTTTTTATTCATGTAAACTTAATTTCAGTGTGTTTGCTTGTTGTAGTAGTAGTTGTTAACACTTAATATTAACTTTAACACTGGCTTTTGATGGGATCATCCCTCTTCACTATTTTTTTTTTCCACTTTTGTTTATTCAGCCTGCCACATAATCATTCACCGTCAGTCGACAGATAATGCAGTGAGGAAAACAACATTTCGCTATTTGATACATTTTTTCTTGACAAAGAAGTCCCTTCAAAATGATGGGAATCATTTGGATGTACAGTAAACATCACTTTAAATGAATTAATCCCATCAGATAATATCTAACCAAGTCTGCAAACAAATCATTATAGACCTTTTTTTTTAGGATTAGCTATTTTTCAGAATTATTTTTCAACGACTGTCATCAGATTAACTACGGAATATAAACTATGCTCCAATAACATTTCACAGTAATCAGAACTGCCAAATACGTTTCGTTTTAATTTGAAACTGTTATCCATATTGTATCATTTTAACTTTTTGTGAAATATTTGCTTGAGAAGTGTTCTTGGTGAAATCTTTCCTTCTATAAAATAATATAAAAGTAAAATATATTTATTTCTCTATGTGCTGAATAGCAAAAATTGGGAGTGAGTATGAACAAGAATGCTCATTATAACAATGCTTCCAGCTTTATGGCACAATTGACCCTTCGCGGGGAGTTTGATTGACAAGCGATCTAACCAATCATAATGCCGAATCCGCCATTTTGTCCGACAAAGCAGTCAGGAGTTAGAAGACTTGAACTTGAAAAATGGTGTGTACTGACGTCTTTCCGCGTTTGAAACAACATTCATTCTCATGTTCATTCATGTTTATTTGATGCTATAAATTAACTAGTAGGAAGAGATGATTGGTTCACGAGCCGCTTGAGCTGAGGCGCTATCGCGATCTGTCAGGACACATTAAAGAGACACAAAACGGGTTTTATTGTTCGATTTTCTTAAAGAAATCACACAGTTTGAAAGCTGGGACTTTGTTTAATATCATAAGTATCCTGCTCTGTCTTGTCTGTCGACGTGTTGTCAGTGTCCTCTTTGCTCCGCGATGTATTTTTCACCCTGTGTGGCGTGACAGCGCCATGGCTAGTCGGACTAAGCAACAGTAACTAATGGGGGTGGGTCTTTGCGAAGAGTCAATTGCAATACATGTCAAAATTCTGTGGTAGTCATATATGCAGACATCCTCAGAAAATTATAATCACAGTTGAGAAAACAAACCTTGTTTGGAGTTGTGAAGAGCATTTGGGCGCGAAAAACTAGTGTAAGAGATTTGCCTTTGATTGTTTTACCAGTGACCACACGCGGTCGCTGTGGTTATATTGGCATCTTTTTTTCTTTTTCTTTTTTTTTTCTTTTTTTTTACTGTCGTGTGTCCTTGCTAGGTTCTTTTCACTGTAATACAATCTGTCTGCCCTTATCTGTTTGGCTATCTTTTCCCCTCTGCCACATCCCTTTTCATTAAAGAATGTATCGTCATGATTATTATTAAACACAATTAGTAGTAGTATATTGTTTAATAAAAAACAATAGCTAACAAGGTATAAAGAAAACAGAGTTACGTGTAGTCTACAAAAACATTATAGCCATAAACAAGCTATTAAACTATATCAAGTAATCTATAGGACAGCAACAACAATAAAACAAAAGCCAGAGGAAAACATTTAGGCTAGGCTATTATGGTAAACTCTAGTTTTTGGCGTTTTGGCGACAAAATAATTATAGTCAACGCTGAATTCAAGAGTTTGTGTTGTAATTAAAACATTTTTTTTATACATATCGTATAGTTTTTTTTCCGGAAAGATAAGCACATTTGTTGTTTACAAAAAAAAAAAATGTGAATAACAAAGAGCTTTTTTCCCTCGATAGTTTTGAATACTTAGAAAGTGTGCTATTACAATGCTAACATTTATGTGAAGTTTTAAATGTAACAACTTTTTATCTTATTTTGTCACCCTTACACACGAGGAATATGTTGCGTCACACGTCATCGTATACGTCATAGACGTCTGGCGGGAGTTATAACTCTTCACGCACCCCACACGTCGAGGATCGCTCTTTTAAAGTTTATTTCGTTTTAATACTCATTTTATTTGTGAAAATGATTGGACAGAAAAGTATTAAGTCGTTCTTTTCGCCAGCGTCCAAAAAAAGAGATCTGGATGAGATTCTTTCATGCACGGGAGATGATGTGAGTAAAACACACTTTATTCTGGTGCGGCTGTACTGAACGCAGACAGTAAATCATAATATCGACACATTTCGCCTGAAATATGAATGAAAGTGGTGTTGCTTTATTTTTGGCTTGAACATATTGTCATTCGCGAGCAAATAAGATTTGGCTCTGACTGACACCTCGTTGTACTTTATCCCCCTTCCCGCGAAATGTAGTTTGCACAATTCCGGAAGTGGTTTTACGTCACTTGGATAAACGAAAGCTAACGCCGATCACTTAAAACAACATACAGCGAAAATGATAGTGTAAACAAAGTAACTTACATGTCAGTTTAGCATATTTTAAGATCTCACGAATTCTGGTCGTGACTGCAACCCATATCGTGCAGCGCTAATGGGTTACTATATATTTGAGTCTATTTCACGCTCTCTATTGGCATCAAAACTTGAGTAGACATTCAATGACATAATAAATAGACAATGTTTTCAAATATAGCTTGTATTAGTTTTTTAAATGTACAAATGCCGGCCCTTTTTGCCAAACGAACATGGAATTCAACGAAATACGTTAAAATATCGCCTCAGGGGAAAAAGCAAAAGTTGGAGAGCGACGCCGTTACATTCTCACCATCACTGAGTCCTGAGCAACTTGAACGGATCTCCAGAAACAAAAAGGCGGCTCTGGAACGGCTCGCTGCACACCAAGCTGCTCCGGACGGGATTGGAGAGAGCTGGAAGAAAGCGCTCAAAGCAGAATTCGGAAAGAACTACTTTAAGTCAGTAAGTGACTAGCTAACACATGAAACACCATTTTCATTTTAACCCTTGATAAAAGAAGAGTAATACAACAGTGTTTCTTTTTCGCAGTTGATGTCTTTTGTTGCTGAGGAGAGGAAAAAGCACACTATCTATCCACCTTCACATGAAGTTTTCACCTGGACACGAACTTGTGACATACAAGATGTGAGTTGAATGTCATGTTCATATGTAAGACAGGTTGAATTGAAAGAGATCTTCTAAATTTTGCTTTTAAAGACCCCCATGAAGTCAAAATTAAAGTTGTGTTGTTTTTCAATGTCTGTTAGCTTCATGGTTATCCCCTGATAGCACATACACCGATCAGGCATAACATTATGACCACCTTCCTAATATTGTGTTGGTCCCCATTTTGCTGCCAGAACAGCCCTGACCTGTCGAGGCACGGACTGGACTCCACTAGACCCCTGAAGGTGTGCTGTGGTATCTGACACCAAGATGTTAGCAGCAGATCCTTTAAGTCCTGTAAGTTGTGAGGTGAAGCCTCCATGGATCGGACTTGTTTGTTCAGCACATCCCACAGATGCTCGATCGGATTGAGATCTGGGGAATTTGGAGGCCAAGTCAACACCTCAAACTCGTTGTTGTGCTCCTCAAACCATTCCTGAACCATTTTTGCTTTGTGGCAGGACGCATTATCCTGCTGAAAGAGGCCACAGCCACCAGGGAATAACGTTTCCATGAAAGGGTGTACATGGTCTGCAACAATGCTTAGGTAGGTGGTACGTGTCAAAGTAACGTCCACATGGATGGCAGGACTCAAGGTTTCCCAGCAGAACATTGCCCAGAGCATCACACTGCCTCCGCCGGCTTGCCTTCTTCCCATAGTGCATCCTGGTGCTATGTGTTCCACAGGTAAGCGACACAGGCGCACACGGCCATCCACGTGATGTAAAAGAAAATGTGATTCATCAGACCAGGCCACCTTCTTCCATTGCTCTGTGGTCCAGTTCTGATGCTCACATGCCCACTGTTGGTGCTTTCTGTGGTGGACAGGGGTCAGCATGGGCACCCTGACTGATCTGTGGCTATGTAGCCCCATACGCAACAAACTGATGCACTGTGTATTCTGACACCTTTCTATCAGAACCAGCATTACCTTCTTGAGCAATTTGAACTACAGTAGCTCGTCTGTTGGATCGGACCACACGGGCCAGCCTTCGCTCCCCACTTGCTGCCCATGACCCTGTCGCCGGTTCACCGCTGTTTCTTCCTTGGACCACTTTTGATAGCTACTGACCACTGCAGACCAGGAACACCCCACAAGAGCTGCAGTTTTGGAGATGCTCTGACCCAGTCGTCTAACCATCACAATTTGGCTCTTGTCAAACTCGCTCAAATTCTTACGCTTGGCCTTTTTTCCTGCTTCTAACACATCAACTTTGAGGACAAAATGTTCTCTTGCTGCCTAATATATCCCACCCACTAACAGGTGCCGTGATGAAGAGATAATCAGTGTTATTCACTTCACCTGTCACTGGTCATAATGTTATGCCTGATCTATGTATATGAGATGACGCATACTTCGCAAAGATCTCGTTTTGTTATGCACATTTTTAACTGGAACATGTATTTTGTCATTTTGTCATCACTATGCTTTTCTAAAACGTTTCCAGTCAGATGTTGAATAGACATTTGGAAAACTTCTTTAAAGTCGGTATGAAATGGAAGTTTCAATAGTCTTTTCTTCCCTATTGTGACGTATATCTAAGTGAAACGGCTTCTCGAGCAAGAAAAAATGAAGGATAGAACTTGATTTTGTCCATGGGGAATTGATTGGATGATGGTGGTTTGCTATTGGTGGATCTCATGCGAGTTGTCCCGCATTCACGCCACCAGTAAACATGTCATCAGAGAAGA
This sequence comes from Elopichthys bambusa, assembly GCA_037101425.1. Classification (NCBI taxonomy): domain Eukaryota; kingdom Metazoa; phylum Chordata; class Actinopteri; order Cypriniformes; family Xenocyprididae; genus Elopichthys; species Elopichthys bambusa. The sequence goes on from CM074434.1 coordinate 3,968,892, forward strand.
TATGAGATGTAAATAGCAACCGCGTTATGGAGGATGATCAGATATTTCTTTTAATTTTATTAACTTGTGTTTACGTTGTTCAAATGGCGAGAAACTGGTAGCCAGGCAACAGACAAGTGACCAATCCTGAGTGGCAACGTCACTTCACGTACACACTAACCGTAGCCAACCGTGCTGAGAATATTGGGCCAAGAACGGTTTGTGATTGTGCCGAATCAAGCTGAAGTGGAAATATAACTGGAACATTTCCTTACCATTTTTAGAACTGTTCGACAAGACAGTGAAAAGGCATCTGTAGTCTGAGAAAAGGGTCTGTTTGGGTTGCTTGAAATGGCATGTAGAACTTTAAAAAAAACAAACAAAAAAAAACACTGTGTCTGGAACCTTTATATATATATATATTTTTTTTTTCTTGTGATGCTAGGTAAAGGTTGTGATACTTGGCCAGGACCCGTATCATGGCCCAAACCAGGCTCATGGGCTTTGCTTCAGCGTTCAGAGACCTGTGCCACCTCCACCAAGGTATTGTCTTGCAGTCGTCAAGTCAGGATTTATTTTTATAGCACTTTTCACAATTCACATCATTTCAAAGCAGCTTTACAAATTACTATGTTGTGATGTGTATCAATTAGTAATTGATTTGTTTTGAACCATTTGTTTGAAACTTCAGTTGGTTCGCAGCTAGAGGGCAATTCCTGTGAACCATGAACCAGTGTCTAATTGGTTTTACCTGATCTCTTTATAAATTTGTAGAAATGTTTTATGAAACTTTTGTATAATAAAAATTAAATTTGTAGTTATTGGCCTGATTATCTAAGCTTTCATTAAACAAACAAAACAACCCCTACAAATGAATAAAATATCATCATGTTATACAGACACTTCATATTTAATGATATTAGATCAGTGTTTCCCAACACTACACATTTTCAAACTCTTCCTAATCAAATACACCGGATTCAACTCATCAGCTCATTAGTAGAGACTCCAAGGCCAGAAAGAGATGAGTCAGATAAGGCTGGCCACACACTTGAAGATTTTAAGCCCGATTTGGACCCCTGAACGATCAGAGGGGCGTGGCCAGTTTCGAGGCTTGTCACAAAAGATTTTTTTTGTCCAAAAAATGCTCTTGTGTGGTGTCATTAAGATTATTCAATTGATCCCGATTGAGACAGAGCGTCCATTATCTCTTGATCGGGCTGCCTCTGACGTGATACCCGCGATAGCTAATGAAAATGAGCAAGCGCCACCTACCGTGCTTCTTTAGCTGAAACTTGGTAGCCACAAACATGCCACGAAAATGGTGTATTGAGAATGAAGATCACCCATATTCCTTTTTTTTTTTTCCACTGTAAAGCAGAATGTGTGGCAGGATTGCCTGCTGACAATGTTGATTGTCCTCCCATTTGTTTTTTGTTTTTCTCAAGTCACGTTTGATCTCGCAAGAGATCTGTGAAAATATTACTACAATTGACAGGTGTGTGATCTCACAGTCCAGTCGAATCATCTAGTGTGTGCATTCAGAGGATTATAACGCTAAAAACAGCTGAAATTGTCATTATGTCTGTGGTCTCCCACAGTTTTAAAATCATTTGAGATTGAAAATCATCTAGTGTGTCCCAGGCCTTAGGGAGACACCCAAAATGTGCACTGTTGGTGTCCCTTCAGGAACAGGGTTGGGAAACACTGTATTAGATAATTTGTTAATTGCAATTATTAGATTTCACTTTCAATAGAACATTTGTAATTGGTTTGTAAATGGTGTTTTATATATGTTTGTACTGAGATTTCTTTGCATTTACACTGTTCTGACCAGCTGATGTCACCAGCGTGTGGCGTTTCAAGCGCTTCGTTCATTTTTTTTTTTTTTTGAAGCAATTTGTTCAATTGATTCAAGTTTCAAAAGGCTCCCATCACAACGTGAAACTACACTGGGCAACCAGTCCTCTTTTGGTCAGTGCTGTCCATTCCTGCACCTGGAGGTCCAATGTCCTAAATTGTTTTGCTCCATCCTGCTCCTACACACTTGCCTGGAAGTTTTTGGTAAATCCTGAAGACCTTGATTAGCTGGTTTAGGTGTGTTTCATTAGGGTTAGAGCTAAACTCTGAAGGACAGTGGCCCTCTGGAGGCAGGGCTAGATATGTTACTATATTGTTCTTCCTCTAAGAATTAAATGTGTCTGAATTTTGTTCCGGATTTACAGGTGAGGTAGATGCAGGTTTAGGTTTGGAAAATCCAGCTGGATCGAGAACCTTAAAGTTAAGGCTTAGTTTACACGACAACGATATACTAAAAATGGAAAAGTTTATCCTTTTTGCGTTTTTCATGTACAGACAACAGTGTTGTCAAAATGATCCCCATTCCCACGGATCAGTAAAAACGACTGTCCCTTTATAAAGAAACACTACATGGCTATGACTACACATGTAATACGCATGCGCATGACGTCACAGTTTTCACAAATTTGCGATTTTGTAGTTTACATGGAGATAACGGTATCATTTTCAGAAATGCAATTTAAAAACCGTTTTCAAAAGATGGAAATTTCAGGCCCCTAAAAACCTGTTGTCGTGTAAATGAGCAGCCAAAACGCATAAAGTTTTCAGTTTTTAGTTGAAAATGGTGTCGTGTAAACGTCCCCAAAGAAAGGCAGTCAAAAGACACATTACACACTATAACAGTTTTTAACTATGTTCTTAACTGTAGAAGACAATTTAACAAGACACTGTTCGACAAATTATATTCTGGCAGCTTATGTTTAATTTAAACCTGTTATTTTGAATGTCATTGAACATAAGCACAAGAATGTTACACATTATTATAAAGGCTAGATGATTCTTTGTTTTTGGATGCATTGATTTTTATGACACTTTTGCTGTTCGCAGCTTGGTGAACATATTCAAAGAACTGGCTTCAGACATCGACGGCTTTGAGCAACCCGGTCATGGAGATCTTACTGGATGGGCAAATCAAGGTGTGCTTTTCATGGCATACACTGTAATGATGACACTGCAAGATATGTCAAGAAAGACTCTTATGACCAGTGCTGTCAGTGCAGAAATTACACTTTTTGTCTGCAATAACCACATTTCATTGCACAATAAATCAGTAAGAAAAACAAAGATTATGTGGTGAAAGGCAAATTGTAGAAGGTCATAAAATCCAACAGACGGTCAGCCATGTTGTTGTAGGCAACATTGCAACATATGATACATTAGCGCTTCGGGTAACCCAGTTCGAGTTCTGTGGCTGGTTGCATAAACTGCTTGGATTTGTTTTACAAGTTAAGGCGGGTGCACACTGTGCGATTTTGGCCACGAACATGATTAATGGCTGTTGCGATCTAATTTTAACTCAGACGAAATTCTGGCAGTGTCAGAAGATTTGGCGCAAAGTCCTGCAGTGTGACTTCTCCTTCGATAAACGTCAAATTGTCTTCGTTTTTCAAGATAAGCCGTGATCAAAATTAACGCTAGAGATTTCTTTGTTAGCCACCATTTCAGTCTCGCATGTAATGCAGCTCACTGTCACCGAATGTGTGTGGGTTGATGTCAAACTCCTGAAAAGTTTTCAAGTGCACGTCCATTTTTAACGCGTCTTGACTGTCATACAGTCTGACATATAGGACAGCTGAGATCCCACAGTGTGACATGAGGATCATGTTCGTAAAGTCTGACAAGCAACAATCGTAAAGAACTATTATAAATCGCACGGTGTGCACCAGGCTTTAGTCATTAATTTTTTTTCTTTAAGATTCCCCGCCATTGATGAGTTATTCCAGCAATCTGTGTTTTCGCTGTTATAACTTCTGAAATAGTATAGTATCTCCGGATCCAAAAACAAGCAAACAAGAAGATCTGGGTAAACCAAAAGAAGTGGGTAGAAGTTTCTAAGTTCTTGCGCACAAGTAGGCTAACATAATCATCAAATAATCAACAGCATATAAATCAAAACTGCCTAACGTTAGTGAGAAAAATGATCGAAACCACAAAGAGGCATATGAATGGGCTCGATCTACTCATTCTGAATTAGTTATGACAAAGTCTTTGACAAAAAAAAAAAAAAATGAGTGAAGCTAGAATAAAATGTTTTGCTCTGTTCTCTCTTTTGATATATTGACCGTTTACATATTCATACAACAAGATATTCTGGGGACCATGAAAGTTCTGTGAATGTGATCAAGATGCTGGTGCTGGCTGGCAACTTTTTTTTTTGGTAAACGCTGGCAGGGAAAGAGTTAAGACGGTTTTAACCTAGAAGCTATGTTCATGCAACTGACCCCACTGGCTCAAGGTCTTTTCCTGATCCCGTTGTCCTCTCTCTTCTCCCTTTCCTTCCTGTCTTTTCTCACTCTGAAAATATAAGTTTAAAAAATTCAAAAGAATATATAAAAGAAATAGAGGACCGGAGCATTGGACCAGTGCAAGATGTGAACAAATCAAATTGTAGGTCTGGCACTATTGTTTATTAAGATAATAAGAAATAAAGGGGGCAGTTGTGCCCTAATGGACTTATAACCCCAAGGTCGTGGGTTCAAATCTCAGTATTGGCAGGAAATGTAGGTGGAGGGTGTGTATGAACAGTGCTCTCTTCCACTCTCATTAGAGTGGAAGCAAGGCCTAACCTGCAATCACCCCTGGGTGCTGCAGCAAAAATGGCTGCCCTCTGCTGTGTGTGTGTGTGTGTGTGTGTGTGTGTGTGTGTGTGTGTGTGTTCAATACTCACTGCTGTGTGTGTGTGCACTTGGATGGATGAAATGCAGAGTACAAATTCCGAGTATGGGACACCATACTTGGCTAAACGTCACTTTTCACTAAAACATACTACTTTCCGCTTGACCTCAATCTTCTGAATCAGTAATTCACGTTACCAGTTGTTTTTCAATTCACATTAATTTATCTATTATCCAGCAGTTAGTTAGTCTCTATAAGTGCGGTCGTTTTGTAAGTCAGGACAAATGTCTGATCCATCCATTATTTTAATCTTTAAAGTGAGGAAGCAAAATGGCACCTTTACCCTTTTCTAATTATTATTGGGTGCAAATCATAAGAAAATATTGGCCAGTCCCTCAAAAATACTTTATTCTCATCTGACCTAGTGTGCCCTTTTACAAAGTCTTGATTTTGTTCTTTGGGCTCTATTAGAAAAGAGCTTTTTAGAAGAAAAAAAAAAACTTTCACACATTTTACATTTGTTGCAGCACCTCTCTTCCCAGTCTGTCAGTAACAGGGCTGGGTTTCTCAAAAGCATCGTAAGCGAAGTTGATCGTAGACCCCATTGGTGCAAAACGCTGCCCAGTTTAGTTCTTGTCTCTTTGAAGCCCCTCCTTCTGAAAACCACAGTGTGCTCTGATTGGTCGGCTGGACCAATGTGATGTGATTGGTCATCTGCTTAGAGCGTGTTTGGGAAATGTCACGCCTCTTACCATAACCTCAAGTTTCAACACACTACTAAAGCAACTCAACCAGAACCCGCCCATTTATTTTTGCATATGCCTTGGGCAGGAATATTTTAAATCACTGAGACATGTTTATTTCCGGGAGAAAACTCGAGACTACAATGGAGGCGTTTCAGGGAGTTCAGAAACAGTGTGCTTTGTAACTTTTGTAGAGCATTTTTATCCTCAAAGGGTTAGTTCACTCAAAAATTAAAATTATTCCATGATTTACTCACCCTCAAGCCATCATAGGTGTATAGGACTATCTTCTTTCAGCCAAACACAATCAGAGTTATAGTTGAGCTCAAAAGTTTACATACCCCTTGCAGAATCTAGAAAAATGTGAATCATTCTAACAAAATAAGAAGGATCATGAAAATTGCATGTTATTTTTTATTTAGTACTGTCCTTAATAAACTTTCACATAACAGTTGTTTACATAAAGTCCACAAGACAAAAAAATAGCTGAATTTGTGAAAATGACCCCATTCAAAAGTTTACATCCCATTGATTCTTAATACTGTGTGGTTACCTGTGATGGTTGTTCATGAGTCCCTTGTTTGTTCTGAGCAGTTAAACTGAGCTTCTTCAGAAAAATCCTTCAGGTCCTGCAGATTCTTTGGTTTTCCAGCATCTTCTGCATATTTGAACCCTTTTCAGGAGTGACTGTATGATTCTGAGATCTGTGTTTTCACACTGAGGACAACTGAGGGACTCAAACACAGACATTCACTGATGCTCCAGAAGGAAACACAACGCATTAAGACTCGGAGATGTAAACTTTTTGAATTGGATGAACAGAATAAATTGTACTCTTTTTGTCTTCTGGGAAACATGTACGTATCTTTTGTAGCTTCCAAAGGGCAGAATTAAATGGAAAAAATGTTCTTTAAACAAAATAAAAAAAACTTGCACATCAACTTCTTGTTCAAAAGTTTTCACCCCCGACTCTTAACGCATCGCGTTTCCTTCTGGAGCATCAGTGAATGTCTGCCGTTTTTGTAATAGTTTTGTCTTGAGTCCCTCAGTTGGCCTCAGTGTGAAAAGATGGATCTCAAATCATAGTCACTGCTGGAAAGGAAATATGCAGAAGATGCTGGAAAACTGAAGAATCTGCAGGACCTGGAGGATTTTTCTGAAGAACAGAGCTCAGTTTAACTGCTCAGGACAAACAAGAGGCTCATGAACAACCATCACAAAACAAAAACAAAAAAAAAAGCAGTTGTGGATCATCCAGATAATGACACAGTATTAAGAATCAAGGGTATGTAAACTTTTGAACGGTGTCATTTTTATAAATTTTGCTTTTCTTTTTTTTTTTTTTTTTTCCTCTCTTGGACTTTATGTAAACAACTGTTATGTGAAATAGTTTATTAAGGATTGTACTAAATAAAAAATAACATGCAATTTTCATGATCCTTCTTAATTTTCTAGATTCTGCAAGGGGTATGTAAACTTTTGAGCTCAATTGTATATTAAAAATATGCTGGCTGTCCCAAGCTTTATAATGGGAGTAAATGGTACCCTAGACTTTGAAGCCCAAAAAAGTGCATCCATCCATCATAAAAGTAATCCATAATTGACTTCAGGGGGTTAAACAAAGGCCTTCTAAAATGAAGCAATGCATTTTTGTAAAAAAAAAAAAAAAAGAAAAGAAAAAGTGAACTGACCCAACACATGACACCATATGGATTACTTTTATGATGGATGGATGCATAAAAGTAATCAAAATCGAGGGTACCATTCACTACTATTATGAAGCTTGGATAAGCCAGAATATTTTTTAATATAACTCCGATTGTGTTAGTCTGAAAGAAAATAGTCATATACACCTAGGATGGCTTGAGGGTGAGTGAATCATGGGATAATTTAAAATTTTGTGTGACATAACCCTTCAAACAGCAACTTTACACAAAAGAAATTTGAAAAAGTAAAAAAGCATAATAGGACCCTTTTAATTTAGGCTAATTCGGTTTTCTACTATCGTTATATTGCATAGCCATACAAGCTAACTTGTGCATGATTAATGACAACCCCTTTATAAATGTCTGTTGTAGGAGTTCTGTTGCTGAATGCTGTGCTGACTGTGCGTGCACACCAGGCCAACTCTCACAAAGACAAGGGCTGGGAGATTTTCACAGATGCTGTGGTACACTGGCTCAGCACTAACATGGAGGGTCTTGTTTTTATTCTCTGGGGCTCGTATGCTCAAAAGAAAGGGGCAGCAATTAACAAGGTATGTTGGAAACACAGAACTTGATGTGTGTGATTTAGATGTTCAGTTATGAACTAAAAACAGAATTTCCAGAAAATATATGCCAGTAGATCCGATAAATATTCCAAAACAGTTAAACATTGTTTTCTGATTGTTGACTGGTAGAAACGACACCATGTTCTGCAAGCTGTCCATCCCTCGCCACTATCTGCTCACCGTGGCTTCTTTGGATGTAAACATTTCTCAAAGACCAATGAACTGCTAAAGAAGTCAGGAAAGAAGCCCATAGACTGGAGCGCTTTGTGATGGTTTCCTGGTCTTGTAGGTGGAATGATGTTTGTCCTGTTTCAAAAGTAACCTTTGTTTTGTTTTTTTGTATTTTCATTTCCTGCAAAAAATGATCAGTGTGTTGGTTCTGAATACACTTTTTTTCCCTTTTCCAATAAATGTTTTCCATACCCGAAGAGTAGGTAAATATTTTATTTGAATTACTTTTACTTTTATCGCTGTTCATTTCCATCTACTTTTCTTCATGTATCCCTTTGATGTAGTCAAATGTACAACACTAACAACAGTGAATGTTTTCGTGTTTATGTTTGTTAACACAATAAACTATTTTTCTACTGAATGTTATGTGCCCTTGCTTTGTCAATCTAAATTTGTTTAAGTATGATAGAGCAGTGTTGGGGAAAGTAACTTTTAAAAGTAATGCATTACAATGTTGCGTTACTCCCTAAAAAAAGTAACTAATTGCGTTACTTTTTATGGAAAGTAATGCGACATGGGGACAGGAGAGCTGTCAGTCAATAAATTGGAAAACAAAGTAACTTGCGTTACTTATTTGAAAAAGTAACTGATATATTGTTACTTCACTAGTTACTTAAAAAGAGTAATCTGATCACATAACTCGCGTTACTTGTTATGCGTTACACTGTGATAGACTATTAGTGTTTCAAAGCCAGATTAGATGCAATATCGCGAAGCGGTTTTTTCAGCAAAGAACATTACGGCCCGGTTTCACAGACAGGGCTTAGATTTAGCCAGGATTAGGCCTTAGTTTTTTAGACATTTAAGTAGCTTTTTAAAACGTGCTTTAGAAATAAAACATTACTGATGTGCATCTTGAGACAATTTTTCTTACAAGAATGCATCGCTTCGCTTCAAAAGGCCTTCATTAACCCACTGGAGCCGTATGGATTACTTTGATTGTGAATGGATGCATTTTATTTTTGCTTCAAAATGTGGCCCCCCCATTCACAACCATTATAAAGCTATAAGGAGCAAGGATATTTTTTAAATATATCTCCGATTGTGTTCGTCTGAAAGAAGATAAGCCATCCTAGGTGTATATGACTGAGTGAATCATGAAATAATTTCATTTTTGGGTGAGCTATCCCCTTTAAGCCTGGTCTGTGAAACCGTGGGCAAATGTTTTGACTGACTTGCACAGTTGTTGCCCGCATAGTGTTTCCCAGCGTTAGTGGGTGTGCTCTCGAGTGAACCAATCGCAATTGATTCTGTCATCGCGACGCAACGACCGTCTTGAGTTCACCAAATCTCTTCAAATTACAAGTGATAGCATGCTGGCTAATGTTGAGGGCGTGCAGCAAAGTCGGGGCATTTAAATAGTTTCTAAAACAATATAAATTAACCCAATAGCAATGGATGAAGGACGTGGCATAATGTGAAGTATCGTCAGTGCAACAATTTTAGCAGAAGTCGAAGCGCCTTCTTTTAATATGGCTACTCGAGAGGGACGGCAGTACCGAAGGGCTGCTATCAAGCAAGAGCAGGACGACGACTCTGACGCAGAGGAATCGACTATTTCGTTAAAGAAATCTGACGGACGAGAGTCGCAGATCATCCACAGCGGTCATTTTATGGTGTCTTCTCCTCATACCGACCACCCCCCAAAGAAAGGTTACGACTTCGACACTGTAAATAAACAAACCTGCCAGACGTATCATTTCGGAAAGACTAGCACGTCGCATCTCTCTATTGATGCTTCCCTGACGAAGCTCTTTGAGTGCATGACCCTTGCATACAGGTGGGTTGGTTAGTGAACAAAAAAAGCAATTTACAAACTATTTGAGCGAAGGCTTTAGTTGGGCCACGGTAGATGTTATTCCATCATTCCCATAAAGATATTAGCGCACTGCTAGCTGGGCCGAAAGCTTGTAGAGAAACTAGCACGGTTTGCATTTAATTTCTTCTTAGTCACACAGGAGGTGGAAACATTCATTTGTTGAGGTCTTGAGTGTGGTCTGAGGTGTTGTTTGTGTTTTAGCAAGCTGTTTGACAGCCGTCAATTGCTATTTTTTTTTTTTTTTTTTGTTAGGCACAAATACAATCGTATTAGTCATTTAAAGCGACAGTTCACCCCAAAATAATAATAATAATAAAAATCTGTCATCATTTACTTAACCTCAAGTTGTTCTAAACCTGTATGAAGTTCGTTGTTCTGAGCACAAAATAAGATATTTTGAAGAATGTTGGTAACCAAACGGTTTCTGGTCCCTATTGACTTTCATGATATTTATTTTTTATACTATGGAAGTCAATGGGGACCATCAACTGTTTGGTTACCCGAATTGTTCAAAATATTGTCTTTTGTGTTCAACAGGACAAAGAAACTCATTCAGGTCAGTAAATGTTTCATTTTTGGGTAAACTATCCCTTCAAGTTTTTACTTTTACTTTGGATAAAACAGCATTGACGTTGATCTTAGTCAGGAGGACATATACCTATAATTCTAATTAAGTGAACCTGTTTACAACATTAGATGATACTTTTGTCAGGAAGTGTTGAACATTTCCCCCTTGCAACCTTAGCATTTTAGAAGGAAATGTGAAGAGTTGACTACAAAAATACAGGTCAATGACATGACGCAAATTTTCGGATCTGTTAATTTATTTAGAAATGCATTCTAAATTCATACATGCAATCACTGACTTGAATAGAGTTTTCTTTTTTTCAGCAAAATCGAAAAAAAAAAAAACGTTCTTTGTGACTTGCTTCATGCTTAAACATATAGATATGTTCTGATCATTATCATGCTGTTTTAAATGCTTTGATATTTATATACAACTATATAATGATGACTTTGTATTAAAGAAATTTCCAATATGTAAAGTACAGTACCATTTACAGATTTTAGCTTTGGAAAATAAGCTCAAAATGATTTATCAAGTTAAGTGCTTGCCCAGAATACACTAAATTATGATGAGTGATAATATGGATAAAATATAAAACCATTTAATAGTATGTAATTACTATGCAAGTATGTTTCATTGGTTACACTTTATTTTAAGGTGTCCTTGTTACAGTGTAATTATACATTACGGAGTAATAATAATGAACTACATGTACAATACTATAGACCTTACGTAGCTCCGCCCCTTTTCAGCGCTGCGCCCATTGTCTTTTGACTTTCGGTTTGTATGAATGAACTGCTCGTTTCAAAATCTTTCCGGTCTTCTGACATTTGTTAAACATAACAATGCTCATGATAACAACAGTTAATTATTCTTCAACAGCGATGCCATAGAAATATACAGGGCTACCGCAAAAACGGAAGTTCAAAGACAATATTCTAAAGATGGCGGCGCGCTTGTTTCTCTGGTAAATAAGGTCTATAGGGTTAGGGTTAATTGCATGTAATTATGCATAAATTTATAATTATTTTTACAGTAACTACATGAAAGGTGTAACAATGACACTGTAAAATAAAGCGTTACCGTTTCATTTGTCATTTTTTGTCTTTAATAGTTGAATTTTAGCTTTAGAGAAAAAAAAACAGACTTAAATCTCACATCGAGTGATTTAACTGTGCTGTTAATTTTCATTTCAAGGGTTGTTCCTTGTTTTCTTTTGGTGTTTGGTTTTCATGTTATATGACCAATGCAAGTCTGTTGCTATTAAATTTAGTATGATAGCAAAACAGTTACAGTTAAAAGTTTAAACAGTCACTTTAGAAATCCTCAGAAATGGTTCTGTCCTAAATATCCTTTTTTTCAGCATTTGTGTTGGTGGTTGTTGTTTTATTACCAAGCATGTTCATCTCAGTCCAACAACAAACTCTTGTTTTCAGTCAGTTATGCGTTCACCAGCATCTGTTCAAGTCAAAGTGTCGCAATTAAATTGACACCTAAATGCCTTTTTAGATTTATATTAGAATTTCGCAATTCAGACCCAAATTTCACAATTTTTTTCTGCCTTGTGGAAATCACATGACCCTGCTATCTTATTCAGATCTTGCTCTCGTATAGTTTTGTCAGAATTAAGTTGTGTAGTTGCATGGACTAAAATGTCAGTTTTTTTCCCTCGTTTGGTTGTATAGCATCACAAGGCTTACGGCAAAAAAAAAAGAGATGGGTAGGTTAAGGGATATGTAAAGTGGGAGGAGTTGGATCCAGGGGGTGGAGATGGGTAGATTAAGGGATATGTGAAGTGGGAGGAGTTGGATCCAGGGGGTGGAGATGGGTAGGTTAAGGGATATGTAAAGTGGGAGGAGTTGGATCCAGGGGGTGGAGATAGGTAGGTTAAGGGATATGTAAAGTGGGAGGAGTTGGATCCAGGGGGTGGAGATGGGTAGGTTAAGGGATATGTAAAGTGGGAGGAGTTGGATCCAGGGGGTGGAGATGGGTAGGTTAAGGGATATGTAAAGTGGGAGGAGTTGGATCCAGGGGGTGGAGATGGGTAGGTTAAGGGATATGTGAAGTGGGAGGAGTTGGATCCAGGGGGTGGAGATGGGTAGGTTAAGGGATATGTGAAGTGGGAGGAGTTGGATCCAGGGGGTGGAGATGGGTAGGTTAAGGGATATGTGAAGTGGGAGGAGTTGGATACAAGGGGTGGAGATGGGTAGGTTAAGGGATATGTAAAGTGGGAGGAGTTGGATCCAGGGGGTGGAGATGGGTAGGTTAAGGGATATGTAAAGTGGGAGGAGTTGGATCCAGGGGGTGGAGATGGGTAGGTTAAGGGATATGTGAAGTGGGAGGAGTTGGATACAAGGGGTGGAGATGGGTAGGTTAAGGGATATGTAAAGTGGGAGGAGTTGGATACAAGGGGTGGAGATGGGTAGGTTAAGGGATATGTAAGGTGGGAGGATCTGCATCCAACCTCGCCCCCTGGATCTCATGTTCTGCAGTGAGGACCATCTAAAATTTTTGGGGCTTTTATAGGTCAGACCATAATAATGCGTGAAGTTGAATATAGGTCAGAAATATTTTATTATTGCCACAGTTTTGTAGTATTCATATTAGTAACACAAACAAATATAATAATGGTCACACTTTATATTAGGTGGTGGCCTTCATCATTTGACACAATTTACTTATGTACATTCATTTTGGTGCATCGTAATGATATTTAAAGTACTTGCATTTGGTTAACATTTGTAACTGTAACCCAACCATTACCAATAACTACTCCCTATAATCCCAACCCTGCCTTTACTCCTAAATCTACCCATACCTCAAACTCATTAGCAGTAAATGTAGGAATTTTCCCGAATATGTAGATACACAGTAAATTCATAGTCTTGTAGGTATTTAATCTTAGTACATAGTAATTAAAGGGTTAGTTCCCCCAAAAATGAAAATTATCCCATGATTTACTCACCCTCAAGCCATCCTAGGTGTTTGTCTTCTTTCAGACAAACATAATCGGAGTTATATTTAAAAAAGCTCGATAATGGTAGTGAATGGGGCTCAAGATTTTGAAGGCCCAAAAAAGTGCATCCATCCATCATAAAAGTAATCCATATACGGCTCCAGGGGGTTAATAAAGGCCTTCTGATGCGAAGCGATGCGTTTTTGTAAGAATATACATGTGTATATATGTGTATACAAAAGCAAAATATTTTAAATATTTAGTCTTATTCTATCCCTTTGCAATATTTGTGTATCTATGTACAATATACGTATTAAGCTTAGACTGTAAGTGACATGAACAGAACAGGCAATTAAATGATTAATTGCAAGTATTTGTATCACAATTAATCACCACCCCAAAATGTCATGATCTGATTGGCCTAACAAACACATATTTGTTCTGTGTCCATAAGTGGAAGGTTGGTGTCACCAAAATGGAAGAACTTCAAAGGCCTCAAGCTGCTGTGGAGGGACAAGATTCGCCTCAACAATGCGATTTGGAGAGCCTGGTATATGCAATGTAAGACCAATAATGAAACCTGCATACTGCTTAGAAATGTTAAAATGCAGGACTTTGTTGATTTCTGTCTGCAATGCCTGTCTTTTCTGAAGATGTAGAGAAGAGACAGAACCCTGTTTGCCATTTTGTCACACCTTTGGATGGCAATATGGATTCGGGAGTACATCGACCAACAGAGGTGAGCATGTCTGGAGTGTCATTTGATTTGTTTTTTGATCTATAGATCTGAAGGGCTAAAAACATCCATACCTGTTTTTTTCCTTAAAGAATTTGCACAGTTCATTTCTTGAGTTAGATCACTTTCTCTTGGTCTTCTGTTTCCTAGGCAATAGCAACAGAAGGCAAGTACTGGAAAAGGAGAATTGAAATCGTCATCAGGGAATATCATAAATGGAGAACATATTTCAAGAAAAGAGTATGTTTATGCTCCCAATACATTGAACTTATTTACAGTACTGTGAAACTCAGATAAATATCTTCTATTTACAACACCAATACACCAGTTCATAACATTAATAGCACTCACAAATATCAATTTAAAGTTACAGAAGCACAAGGATGAAGATCTGTCCAGCCTTCTCAAGGTAATTTCTAGAATGTTCTCCACTATTGTTGATAAAGCTTTGTTTTAAAGTAATTCTGCATCAAAGTAAAAAGTGTGTACATGCATGCTGTTATTGCAGTTGTTTTCTTTTATTAGTCACATGAGCTTTGTTGTTCATTTTTAATTAATTAATATAAAGAGATCAGCACTGCTTAATAGTTTAGTCAGGGTAGATTAATTTAACACAAATGCAAACAAGACTGTGAGGTGAAAGACATTAAGTCTGTTTAATAGGTTGTACTGTCTTAAGCCCTATTCGGACGGGATTAGTTTTACATGGAGAGGTGGGGTAAAGTAATTATTACCAGAGCTTCTCAGTGATTTTAGTCCCGTCTGAATGTGCCATCTCAGTAATTACTATAGACAGTGTCAGTAAAGATTACGGCGACTTTTACCTTCTGTAAAAAGGTCTGGGAAAATGACCACCTCAGGTAATACTAATCCCGCCCGAATGCGAATGTCTGTGATTGCTGATGTTTTATTATTCTAATGCTTCTCCTTTTGTGTTTTTTGACCTACCTGAGCTACCGTTTGCACACCAATCTTTAGCATGTTTTGATTTGATTTCAGTATGGATGATATCTGACGAAAAAATAAAATGATAAAATGAATAATAAATAAAGCCAAATCGTGAAAAAAAAAAAAAAAAAAAAAATGTCCATTTTAATATCAGTGTCAGGTAAGAGTAAGATGCTTGTCTAGGCTTCATTGCTCACTTATGCAAGTTTATTATAAACAGCCACTTCTGTCGGTACATGAAGTCACAGACATCGAGTGATTACATTTTTTTTTTTAACCCGAACATAGTTTGGAAAACTAATCCCATCCGAATAGGGCTTTAATATCACATGAGGGTTTTTTGCAAAGATTCATTTTACAGTGTTTCAGTGGTTCAAATGCTCCAATACATACATTATATACATTATACATAAATATATTATATATTTATGTAAGAAACTTACAAATATAGAGTTTTTATAACACTATTCATCCAAACAAGAATGCAGTATGTTAGAAAGTGCTGCAATTTAATTAGATTAGATCTAATTAGTTAATTAGAAATTCGCAGAAATCTATAGTCAACAGAGCAACAGTGGAGTAAAACAAACTTTTTTGAATGGTTATAGTTATGTATTACTATATAGAATATATATATTTAAGTTTAGTTTGAAGCCACTAAAGAGACACATTGATGGAAAAAAAATTGAGATGGGAGAAAAAATTATCTTTCAATGCTTTTGCATTCGCTCGCAAATCCTTGCAAAAAAGTATTTTGTTTTCTCGTAAAAGTATTGCATTCCCACAAGAAGCTTCGAGTTTGCTTGCAAAACATTTGCGTTCCCACGAGAAGCTTTGCAAAATATAGTTTTTCTCCCACCTAATGTTATTTCAATCACACACATTTGTGAGCAAAAGCAAAGTTTCTGGTTTTGTTGTGAGAGGGAACGCAAAAGCATTGAAATATAATTTTTCCTGACATTCCATTTGTTATATTACCATCACTATGTCTTTATAGGGGCTCCGTAAGTTTAGTATAGTAAGTGCATAATGGTTGTTGAGCAGGTGCCTTGTTTAAAAGTTACATTGTTAAATTTCTTTTGGGATGGTGAGAGATTCTTCTGCTCAGGTTGGGTGGGGTTGAGGGACATTGAAATTGCTTTGGAAAGTTAATTTGTAAGTTAATAACTCCTTGTTGAGTGTCTTGGACCCTCGCTGTTGGTCCTGGACAGATGTTGTCAAGACTGAAGTTTAGAGTGGAGCACAGAGGTTTTGTAGTAGTGTTTACAGGAAGAGAGGAGATGTATATAATATAGGAGAAGGTAAAGTTGGCTGTCTTCAGGTGCCCGTTTCAATAAGGAGGTTCAACCAACTCGGAGTTAAATCTTGAACTCTGAGTTGACTTACCCTGAAATGGGAAACACTTGAGTTTTTTGTTTCAGAACAGCTGACCTGAGTTAGTTTAATCAACTAGTGGGTTGACTCGGAGTTAAGCGCGTGCACCACGACTATGAAAAGCCATCATCAGTAGAGCTCCGATATTACGATTCACCAACAGCAACAGCACGTGACAAAATGACGTCTGCATACTTCTCAATGCAAGTTTAATTCTTATCACCGTTATAATATCAAAGGTGAAAACTGGCAGAATGGTAAGTTATTGAACCACTATTCATTTTCATGGTATCCCACATGCAAAAAAGTAAGGAAAAAAAAAAAATAATTTAAGTGCTTTTTTTTGTGTGTGTGCAAATTATGTTCTATTTACCATGTAGGCTAAAAGTAGCAGTTCTTTGCATTAAGTGTAAATAGTGATTAGATGCTATTTATATTTTATACTGGCAGATACATACTATTTGCACCTCAGTATTGTTGTAAATTAACAGGATGCAATGATTTTATCATTATTAAACACTCGTTAGGCAATTTACTTCCACTTTTAGAACATTTTCTTCATTTTTATTGAAAATAAATGCCTTTCTGATGTGATATGTGATGGGAAAAGGGAGAAGAGCGAGCTCGGCAGAAGGCAGATTCGAACCCAGTCAATCACATCACAAGTTAATTCTCCCACTGAAACCATGAAGCACTCATGTTGATTTTAACCTTGTGTGACATTGGTGGGTGGGGCTACTGTAAATTTGCACTTCGTAACAGACACTCCGAATAATCTTGTTTTCATTTGCATTAGGATTATTTTTATTATCACACTGGCAGATATTGATAATTTTACTTAAGTAAAATGCACTTAATTTAGATCCCCCCAGGAAACAAGACTAAATATCTTATATCATTTTCTTTTCACAGAAAATCCATCTTGATTTAAAATTTTTTAGATATTTGTACTTGAAATAGGACAAAAAATATTCATTCAGCATGAATGAATTAATGAGCTATTTAAACATCACTTGCACTTTAAAAAGGGGGAGGAGACCGAAGAAAACCTGCTCCCGACCAGGTTAGGTTCAAGGAATAAGTTACCTCTCTTTTAGAAACCCTGCTTTCTCGGGTTTTGACATGCCTCCCATTCTGAAACGGAAAACCCAAGAGTTTCCCTCATTTCAGGGTTAACATACTCAGAGTTCTCACTTAACCTCCTTTCTGAAACGGGCCCCAGGTCTCAGTCAGTGAGGAACATGGAGGGTTGGCTGGCTGATGATGACTGGAATGAAGTTGGTTTTATTTAAAGCCAAATGGAAATTTGGCTAAGGCTAAGTCAATGACAAGAATGTGCATTTGCCAAGAACTAGAAGAACCATGAACATGTGATTTGTCTTTATTTTTATTGAATTATTAATTCACAATATCAGGGAGTTGTTCAAGTAAATATTTTATGACTAAGGGGTTTAGCTGACAGAAATAGTTTGGGAACCCCTGGTTTAACCTTTAGAGAAACATAAAGTCTGACTGGTAGTGCATATGCTGCTAATACACATTCTTGATGCTTGCATTTTACTCTGCATGAACCTCGAGTGTGTCTGTTGACCTGGCCTGCTTGTTGCATTTTGACCTCCCAAAGGGTGCGGAGGAACAGTTTTCACTCTTTGGGGAAGTGTGTCCAGACACCTACCGTGTCCTCTTCTGCCAGGATGAGGATATCAGTGTGGGAGGTCGTCGTAGGTCCCGCAAGAGTTGCGATTCACCTGTTCCAATGGAGATGGACTCCCTTTTTGACATGGACGTGCTCATGTCTGAATTCTCAGACACGCTCTTTTCCACACTGGCCTCTCATCAACCTGTAGCATGGCCCAATCCGAGGGAGATTGGTGAGAAATGACAGTCGAGTCGTCCTTGTTAATGTATTTTATTCTTGAGTAAGATGAACTGACTCTAAGCCCTCCTGTTTTCTTAGCCCATGCAGGTAATGCAGATATGATCCAGCCCGGCCTCATCCCACTGCAGCCCAATCTGGACTTCATGGACACTTTTGAGCCTCTGCAAGGTGCGAGCACAATTCCTCTTGTTAACTTACAGATTATTGATTGACTTGTTGACAAAATGACTAGTTGATGAAGAAATGTTGTTTGTGCAGTTATGGCCTTGCTTCTACTAGGGCAGACATAGTATTGACACAGATTTCACGGTTCGATTCAGTTTCGATCCACTAGCTTGAAATTCATTCCAAACTCAATCTCGTTTAGATTTAATATCGATTCATTTGGATATTTATCAGGTACAGTACATGTCAATTTTTCTTAAAGAAAAATCTCTCTTAAATAATGTTGTAAACTATAGAGTGCCACAGTGACGGGCCTACTTTTTCAGCGGCGTTGGTTCCGGAAGTATTTTTTCCTTTCATTTCTCCCATAGGGATTTCAAAAACCATCAACCAAGAGTGAATCACAACATTACAAACTTTGAAGCAAAAAAGTATTTGAAAATTGGACAAAAATATAGTATTTTGATAGTTTAGGGAGACCTGACTCAATTGCGTCATTCGCAGTGCTTCATGGGAGTGAATACTATCAATTAACAACCTCGTAGTAGCTCACAGTAAAGCTGTGTTTAAAGGTTTATAAGTTATCGTAAAAAAAACAGTTTCCCTATGGACAAAATGAATGGAGACCTGACTGTTGCACTCTATACAGGGAACCCTGTCAGTTGGAATGTTACTATAATATTAAATGTTAAAATTAACAACTGATTTGTATACAGACATTTAAATTGCACCAGTTTTTATGACACTAACTATATATTAAAAACATTTTTAATGATATAATTACTTTTCTACATTTAAACTGTGGCTGTCTTAAAATAAAATATGGATTTATTTAAACTTATTTAGATTATATATTGAAGAACAGGTTGAGTAAAAATATAATGATTATGTAATATAGTACATATATTTACCAACTGCACCTTTCTAGAGTTAATATTTCTAGCTAACTATCAAGCTATGGACATTGAATGGCGTTAAAATGTACCGTTACATGACACGTAGTTTACAAGCTGTTTTATTGGCGTCATTCTGCGGTTGAAACACTGACTAAGAGTTTAAATGAGACATATATTTCAGTAAGCTGCATTGTATCTTTCAACATACCTTCTGATTCATGTTTATTTCATGCTATAACTAGTAGTAAAGAGGAAGAGATGATTGGTTCATGTGCTGCTTGAAATGAGGCGCTACAGAGATCTGTCACGCCACATTATGCCAAAATGGTATTTATTGTTTGAATTTCACGATAAAATTGACATTTTTTCATATTAATAGTAACAAAGCACAAAGCTTATTGTGATTGATTTAATTAAATTACGATTCATTTAAATTAAAATTGAGAAATCTATATTTAACCCAGTCCTAACATCTACTGGTGATAGCTGGTTTTGAGACTAAATCACTCTTTTAGCTGTTAATTTTGAAATCATGAATCAATCAAACAATTTTGTGGAACATTCTTTATCAAAGTCAGAAATCAGTCAGAAATTCAACGAATTTACAACAAGTCACTCAGTCTACTCACTGAGTTAACTCACTGGATCAAAAGTTTTTTTTTCCCCTCCACTAGATTTGTTTCACACCCTGCGTCAGCCAGTCTTCCCCTCCACTTCCCCCACTGCCCCACCAGTCACCCCCCTAACCAGCAGCAGCTCACAAACACAGGTAACAATCCTGAACATGCATACACAGATTTGTAGGGCTCTAAGCTCTCCCTGTTTTGTATGCACTTCCTGTCCTCCACTGCAGATGCACAGTTGCTTCATGTTAATCACAAAACTCTACAGTGTCATTGTAATCCGTTAGAATCGTGGTTACAATTGACAGTAGGGATGGGCTTATATGGCTTCACAATAGCTTATTGAGGGCAGTACTAATTTAAAAAACATGCAATTATCCTTCTAATTTTGTTAAAGTTATTAACACTTCACAGATTCTGCCACAGCTGACTTTATATTTTTAACTAAAACATTTTATAGTGAGGACTTCCATAAACAACGTGTTGTTCAAATTGTAGACACTATTAAAATATGTCTGTAACGCTGTCATTCCTGCAAGTTGTGACATAAAAAGGGGCCTTAAAATTAACATACTGGCATGAGCTATTGTTCAAATAAAAAGTGCATTAAATCCAACATAGGCTCATTGTATAATCTGCCTCTATCTACATTTTTGCAAAACTCCAAAAAGGTTCCTGTACGTACAATTCACTGCAGTTTCCAGCTGAATTAAACATTAGTGGTAGTCAGGGTTCTTTCTGGCTCAAAATGAGGCAGAGGTGGTCAAATCCTGGGTCTGTCAGGGGGGTCCGGGGGCATTTTTAAAGATAAATTCATTAATCTGGTGCACTTTGAGAGTTCAAAATAAAGAGCTCCAACCCATCTTGTGAAAAGTTTGAAATAATTTGAAATATTTTTTAAATATTGTTCAAAGAAGCCTCATATGCTCAGCTAGGCTGCCGGTATTGGAACAAATGTTGTATAAACGGTAATACTGTTAAATAATATTACAATTTCAAATAACTAATTTTTATTTTAATATTTTGTGAAATTTAATTTTGTGCAAATTGAGCAAAGAAAAGTCAACCACCAACCTCCCGATGATATTCTTTGATTTACATATCTCCACCTGATCATCACATTACAATTATTCATATTCTCAGTGTTAAGCATTATTATATGGTAACATATCACACTGAAGTAGGCTGCTTATAAATTACCATTTAATTAAAATAAAAGTTCTACTTTGGCTAAATTACATTTACTTAATAGCCTATAAACACAGGCATTAAACTTACATTTAAGTTTCATTGTTGGAAAACACTCTTATCAGAATAATTTCTTTTTAGTTAAGCTTGTCTATATTTTTAGTTAAAGCTGTTAAGTTATAAAGCAATATCTCATGAAGGGTTTTATCTTTGTGTTTTATATAATGACCACTAGGAGGTGCTCTAGGCATGTTTTCCCTGAAGAGAAATACATTCAGTTGAAAATGTAAGTAAAAGAGTGACGCACTTTCATTGTGTCTTACTGTGAAATGAGAGTTCCGTGTCTTTATTAAAATCAACACATTATTGATTATCTCTCATCCACCCGAATGTTATTTTTTTAAATTACTTGGCCCGCCAAACCCACGGATTATCCGCAGTATCCGCGTAGATATAACCGCGATCTGCAAATTTTTTGAGATTGGACAGAGGCCAGGAACCCGCAACAGAACCGTGTCGGTGGAAAAGAGGGTATCTGAGCACGTGACTGCCTGTCTGAGTTTTGTCGTCAGCCAGAGGCAGCACGAAATTTGACGGAGGCGGCCGCCTCATAATTCTCTATGCAAGAAAAACCCTGGTAGTAAAACAACAACTTTTTAATTCCTTTTCACACAAATTATGATTACAGAGGCAGATTATCAATTGATAAAGACTTATTTTTGTGCTGTTTCTTGCACAATACTGTTATGAACTCAAAACACTTCTACCAAAGTGCATGATTTGTAAACAAATACATTTTGACTGTTGCATCATATAACCAGCTCAAATGTATGACTCTTCTGATGTAGTGAACTTGCTCAGTAGCTCACCTGGTACAGCACCGCATTTGAGTCCTGTGAAACACAAGTCACAACAAAAAAGTTTAGACTTGTAGAAGTGACCTAAAATGTCATGGTTGCTTCAGCAAACGTGTTTGTATCTCCCGCTTGCTTTAGTTAACACTGTTAGTTACGTTTAGGGTTTAGTGTAAGTGGTACGTTATTTTCAAAGGCGAAGAAGAGCATTAACCTTTTAGTGCCATTCACCAGATATATAATTTCCAAACTGCCGTGATATGCACACAAACCAGTTTTACATTCATCTGTTGCAGATAAAACTGCACACGCTTTTAGCACAACTTTTTGCTTTGAAACTGTCAATAAACTTACAGGAAACGTAATATAATTATGCAGAAATGTCCCCACAGGCATGTTTCCAATGAGCCTGGGTTAATTAAATCGTATGTACAATGGGGCCCCAAAAGATACCATTTTTAATTTTTTTTTCCATTTAAATGTAGAATTGAACTAGTGCTGTAAAGTCGATTAATCGCATCTAACATGAAAGTTTGTAATATATATACATATATACAGGGCTTGACAATAACACAACCGCCAACATGCCAAATGCGGGATTTCAGCAGTGCCGTCTAACACAGTCACTCCTAGCCACGTTGGTGGGTTGAATTTTATATATAAATCGCGAAAGTGAAAGTGTCCTCCTTGCGGTCGGATTGCGGTGCCCCCGCGTTCCCATTTCTCCCCCCCGGAACGCAATTTCTACCGCGGGAGAACAACCGAAACCCACAACTTTATGTGCGCCTTGAGATCATTTGCTGCTTATTGAGCTTAAACAGTCAAATACACACAAAATAATGTAAAAATGCCAATCTTGGCGAGTATTCACATGAACATAGTCAGTGAATGTAAACAGTCGAGAAAGAAAACGCTGGTGAGCAAAAAAGTTAATATCAGGCCCTATACAAACTTGTTAGATGCGATTAATTGTGATTAATCTATATGTAACTTATGTTAGATACGATTAATCGTAATTAATCGATTTTACAGCACTAAATTGAACTATATATAAACTTGCATAAATTAGGATTTAGAATTTTTATTTTTATTTTGCACTAATCAAATGACTAATCATATTAAAAGTGTTTTACATTGACCAGGTTAACTCTTAGGTATGAAAGGTCAGATTTCTTTGCTTCCAGTAAAGCTCAAAGCAAGCTCTATGGAAACACTCTCAGGTAAATCTGAAATAACATGGATTATCTGGTTTTGCACAAACATGTCAAAATATTGGCTCCATGTATTCGGTCTGGCAGTTTGAATGGAGTATAATCATAGGCAGAGTATCACATTTGCGCTTGGGTTGGCACGTACCGACAGACCGGGGGGTCTAATCAATTTAAACTATTTGCAAATAATATTTTGTTTTAAAATAGGCACACATTCACTCTTACTGATATCTGACATGTCGAAAACGCAAAACATTTCTTGCCTCGTCACATTCATTTATGAGTTACATGAATCAAATGTAAATTATACCATATTTTACAATCAAAACAGTGACATTTAAAAAAAAAAAAAAAAGTTGAGTTGCTTGCATCCCTGGATATTAGGCTACTCTCGGTCATTTAGCATTCCTCTTGTAAAACAGTTAAATATTAATGTTTAGCTGCTATACTTTCCATGCACTCTTTCAGAGGTAATACTAATGCGTTGGGCTGGAATTCATACTCGTCTTCTGTAAGAAGACCCGCCTTCTTTGATTTTATTGGCCATCTCATTTTGACATGGACGAGCGCTGTTAGACTATTGAGACAGAGCAACCTAAAAAGTTCTAAAACTTTTCGTCATCCAAATAACAAACAGAGCTGTGCGTAATGAAGTGCAGCAGAGCAGCATTAAGAATATAAAATAATGAGGGACATTTTGGCCATTTCTAATTTTTGAGGAGACTTTGGGGAGTCCCTCTAAATGTCTATGGTGGCTATATATCTAACATATACTCTACGTTTCATACATTTATATCATGTATCATACAAAGAGTCAAAAAAACATCTTGGGCCTAACTTACCTAATGCAGAGGAAACCGCCTCTTTTCCGAGTTTCCCTATGTGGGAGCTATGAGTAAAATAAAAATAAATTATAGAATTCACATTTTATTTGTCTTATCCTATTGAGTCTATGAGCCTATGAGTATAGGCTCATAGCCTATGAGTATAATAGCTGCAAATACCTATTACCTAATTTTTGTGTTGTTAATATTAATTTAAAGAACAATAATTACCAAAAATGATGAAACCACTCACTGCTCTTTTAGCTTTAATGAGTATTAATGTATTATGTTCTACCACATTTGCAAAGTAATTGCAAATATTTACTATATGATCTATCCCTACTTGTTAGGTTTAGTACTTTTTTTTTTCTCAATGATATGCACTTGTATGCATTGTGCTGATATTCATATCTGTTGTTTGCTAGAATCCCTTGCTGTCATCCATGCCGCTCTCCTCAGAGCTTCCCTCTCTGCCACTGGACTACCGCCTCATCCCATCTTCTCCACTGCCCAGCCATCTCTCTGTCGCCAACCAGGACAATGGTAATGCTGTTGGCACATCCTACCAACAAGCCTACATGCGTCTTTTCACCGAGCAAGTGACCCCCTCCATCCCATCTCTCCTGCCACCACCAGCTCCGCCTCTCCCACCAACCCCAGAACCTCTCCAGTGTGGAGGTGTTTCTACAGTCACTACAGTCCCTCAGCCCACCCCAAGCATCCCATCTGCTTCTGTAATAACGCACTCCGCCCCTTCTGCAGTAACTCCCACTGATGCAGCCACTACTGTCAGTCGCAGGTCAAGCTTTGAGCTGCCTGCTGCACCATCTCCACAGCCTGCGGCCTCAACCTCTGCCTCACTGAACTCACAGCCACCCAACTTTGCCTTGCCCAAATCCATTCTGCCTCCTGTTTCTAGCAAAAAAGCCAGACACCCACAGAGACCGATTGTCCCAGCCAATCCACTGCCGCCATCTCAACTCATACTCACAGGTTTGTGTCTCGCCTCAAAGCAGATTTTGTAACATGCTCACTAACACACAAAAAAAAAAATGGTTACAAGAACTTTACAGTAGAAAGTAAAACTAGGGCTGGATGATATGACCTAAAATCAAAATCTTGATTAATTGAACATTTTACCTCGATTATGATTATTTTGTTTTTCTCTGTGCGAGCGATCTTCACGTGATGTGCAGCCACTGTCTGTATGAGTGTTTGTGTGCCACAATGGATCAGTAGCTCAATATAATGATACACATTTGATGGTTTCAAAATCGCTTGAATGTCCAAACTGACAAGCTTTAAAACACATACAGTTGACAAACTTTCATAAGGACGCAAGCGAAAGTGATCTCACTTCGGGGATCGCACGCAGTCTGTGTGTTGACTCTGTTGTTGCTTCCATGCCGCTGACTGGACGGAGCGGAGTCACGTGACTACACACTCGGTAGTATGTTTTTAAGGGGAAAGTATTAACAGGATTTAAAAAACGAAATAACCGTCGGAAATTACATCGGTTAGAGGTTCTGAATTTCGGTTTTGATTACTTTTTGATGAATCGTCCAGCCTTAGTTGCAACATTTTAAATTTTACAGATTAAACTTAAATTTACAGAAAAATATTACCAAAAAATGTATATCACATTGACTAAAATTGGTTAATATACTAAAATCTTTTTTTTAACTTTTAAAATATACTGACATCAACATGATTCAAAGTTCAGAGTAAATACTAATATATAGAAGGTGCGCAGTGGAGCGCACCATCATGGTAACACAACACTAAAATAATACATTAATTTAAAACATAAGCCGTAACAAAACCCTAATGTACATAACTGACAAAGGTTTTCATTGAATAACAATCAAATGTGAGCTGTCACACAAAGAATTCTGGGAATGTCAGTTTACTTTTTTTAACTGTAAATTATAAGATACCTTGTTCTTTTTCACTTTCAAGAGCTGTACATTTAACTCTATTTCATTGTAAAATTTCATAAAATGTCTTTTTAGATCCATAAGTTTTTGACCATATAAAGTACTGGAACTTACCGTTAAAGTGCCCCTATTATGCTATTTTCAAAGGTTCTTTATTCTGTTTTGGAGGTCTCCTATAACAGGTTTACATGCATCAAAAGTCCAAAATCGCTTTCATTTTCTCACAATGCACATCACCACATTTTTCATTGATTCTCAAAAGACTCATCCGATGCTTAAATCCCTCCTTTCTGCAAGCCTGCTCTGCTCTGATTGGCCAGACGACCCAGTCTGTTGTGATTGGTCTACCGCTTACACCGCACGCAGAAACAAACGGCCATTACCATAACTGATTCAGCTCTGGAATCCTCCAGAGCTTCCGATTGTATACACTGTAAAGACAGTAATGACGATTTTACCATATCAATCCAAGCGAGAATCTGATGATTATCCGCATTGAAACATTGGAAGAACTAGTTATTCAACTTGAACCTCCATCGCAGGAACGACTTGAGCAGGACGTTTCTCAGTAATACACTACTCAGTTTGACGTTCATCATGAGATGTTGCAACTGTAATTCCTCTACATCAGCATTAACAAGTGTTTGTCCATCAAACCAATGTGTATATTTCTAATTTATTGCGGTGCACATGTGGGGGCGTTAGCCAAGCACCAACGTGAATGACTGATGTAACATTAAAGTTTGTAAAACAAATCTTGCTCCATCCTTTATCATTACTCAGAGTAGTAAGAACAACAGACAATCTGCATCAATGGACACAATTTTAGGTTACAGTGGACCACTGCTGATTTGCATAAGTATTTCAATAAGACAGTAATAACGTGAGTTTGCCGGTTAGCTGGAGACCTAGCACAATATAAATCACAAAACTACGTATTTTGAACACCCAGTAAAAATATATATACATCAATAATTAATCATACTTACAGGCTGTGATTCTGAGAAACAAGTTGGTCCAAATAAAGTGGCTATTGTCCTATTTTTAATGGCGTTTTGTAATGTAATTCTGCTGTTGTATCGCTATGGTAATTTTAACCACTGACTCTTTACATCCTCTTCCTTTGGGAGTGTTTACAAAGAGAATTTGCTTTTGAAAACGGTGTCTTCTCGACATGTATTCAACACGAACCAGCTACAGCGTTTGAGGGCAGGTCAAAGTAGACATTGTTCGTGAGCAGCCAATGAAGACCATAGGCAGGCATTAGGCAAATTTGTTACCCAGTGACGTGTAGCCGTCACGGAAGTGGGATTCGAATTCCTAACAACTCGTTCGGGCTGTTCAGAGTCGATTCTTTCTTTGGAGAGACAATAACTTTATTCATCGTGCACTTTCGGCTTCACAACTTTGCTGACAGCTACATTACACTTTGCATTAAAGGTAATATTCAAAAAAGCATAATAGGGGCACTTTAACCAATTAACAGGTTTTAACTGTAGCATTTTACGGTCTTTTACCTTTAAAATAATTTTCTTTGCCATACAGTAATGGACATTTTCATTTATTAGTAATTGATGGAGAAAACCTCTCCCTGTTGGTAATTAAGATTAATTGTGACTGAATATTTCAACCTGTCTGGCAATTCTAATTAAAACACACATTTACTGCAAACATTGCACAAGCTGTTGATCCAGCAAGGTACAATGGTAAAAAATTCACACTTTATAGCGTGTTCATCTATTGGTGGATCATTGAATGGATCCCCAAAAATCATCCAGAAAACTGATAGTAGGCTAAATATCAACAACATTGTCAATGCTGAAATTTGTTCTCATCATGTACATATCCCATCACAACCATTCCCAGGTTCCACCCACGCTGTTCTTGTTACTCCTGCCCCTCTCAACACTGATGTTGTCCCCACCACTGGTATGGTCATTCCCTCCTCCAGAATTCCTTGTGTAAGCTTTTTACCCTTCATGTCCTATCATGTTTGCAATGGGTAGTCTATATAACAGGGTTGTGTATCTTTCAAAATTGATTTAAAGAAACTTTTAAATTCCTAATTTTGAATTGATTTGAATTGATTGCATGCAGGATGCAGAATTATAATTCAAATTTGAATGTAAGAAAATAGAATTGAAATTGGATGAAATTTAAAGAACTGCATGTAATGGCTGTTAGTAATTCAAGAGGTTGGTAAGATTTTGTTTGAAGCCTTTTCTGCTCAAGGCTGCATTTATTTGATCAAAAATACAGTAAAACAGTAATATTGTGAAATATTCACGTGTGTCACGTGATCCTTCTAAGAAATCGTTCTAATATGCTGATTTGCTGAAACATTTCTTATCAATTCTGAAAACAGTTGTGCTGCTTTTTAGAGTTTGTTGATGAATAGAAAGTTCAAAAGAACAGCATTTATTTAAATAAAAAATACGTTTTGTAACACTAACACATCCTTGCTATTTAAAATATGAATTTCATTTAAACAACTCATGCATATATGCATATATATGTGTATATATATATAGTTAGTATTTTTCTTCCACAAAATCAGACCAAAAATGATTTATCTTGCACTCATGGATGCATTCAATGAAATGCTTTCTAGAGTGACACAACTCTCTCCCCTTAAAGGGTTAGTTCACCCAAAAATGAAAATTCTGTCATTATTTACTCACCCTCATGTTGTTCCAAATCCGAAAAAACTTTTGTTCATCTTTAGAACGCAAATGAAGATCTTTTTGGTGAAATCTGTAAGCTTTCTGTCCCTCCATAGACAGTTACACAACTACCAGTTTGACACTTCAAAAAGTTCATAAAGCAATCTTAAAACATATCAATATGAATTGAGTGGTTTAGTCCAAATTTCCTGAGGAGACACAATCACTTTATATGATGAACAGATTTAATTTAGGCTTTTATTCACATATAAACATTGATCAACGAACATAAACAGAACCTCATTGGTTCTTGCTGAAGCTCAAACATGCTGCATAACATGAGAATGAACCTCATTGGTTCTTGCTGAAGCTCAAATGTGCTGCGTGACACAAGAATGAACATCATTTGTTCTTGTGGAAGCTCAAACATGCTGCATAACAGAAGAATGAACCTCATTGGTTCTTGCTGAAGCTCAAATGTGCTGCGTGACACAAGAATGAACATAATTTGTTCTTGTGGAAGCTCAAACGTGCTGCGTAACATACGAGAATGAGTCTTGTTGGTTCTTGCTGAAGTTCAAATGTGCTGTGTAACACGAGAATGAGAATGTTTGTTTATTTTTTTTTAATAAAAGCCTAAATTAAATCTGTTCCTCATAGACAGCAATGTTAGTTTTACGACCTCTTTATGAACTTTTTGAAACGTCGAAGTGGTAGTTATGTAGCTGTCAACAAAGGGACATGAGCGTGAGTAATTAATGACAGAATTTTAATTTTTGGGTGAACTAACACTTTAATAAAACTTTCTAATTCAATAGAAAATAGGTCAACGGATGAGAGAAAATTGTGCTTAAACAGTTTCTTGGGAATTTTTAAACAGAAAAGTTATCATTTCTAGCCCATTTTTCTGTAGTGTGACTTAAATTTCTTCAAACTTCAATTCACTAAATTTATCTTCCTATCATTCTATTTCTGATTCATGAATTGAAACAGGAGCCAATTCTTAATTTTGAATTCTGCCCAACCCCTAGTAAAGAATAATTTTTTCCCCAAGCAATGCATAATTACAATAAAAAAATACACACTGCTTTGCAGGTTTCTGCTGGTTTTCATATTCTCCCTCAGACACAGAAGTCTCCCCAACCAATCGTACCCAAAGAGGAAACTGCCACAACTGTATCAAACAGCAAGACATCAGTACAGTCACCAAGTACAGGTTAGATTCAGCACAGTCTCCTTCAATTTATGCTGAAATTGCTTTGTGTTTTTGTCATTGTTTTGTTTGTGATTCACTAAATTTAGGGTTCTGAGCAAGCTTTTTTTCCCTTTTTCTATAGCACACGACGGGCGGGTCTCAGGTCAAGGGTCACCATTGGGACCAGAACAGGTACCAAGCCCCCAGTCACCTCTCAACAGCAGTGCAGGCATGGGCAAAAATGAAGTCTGTAAGGTACAGTTCATGAGATTGCACTCTACTAATGTTGTCCAACTGTACATTGATGCAATGTATCCTGAAATTCAAATGCTTAATTTGCATTACTAACAACTTGTCACAAATTTTGATGTTGAAATATCCATATCTCTACCATTTTCTCAGTCTGTCCCTGTTTGTAATTTCTTGTCATTTGCTTGGACAGAGTCGCAGAGTTACTCACATATCTGCTGAGCAGAAGAGGCGATTTACCATAAATGTCTGCTTCAAGACATTGTGTAATCTTGTGCCGACTCTCAAGTCTCAATCAAATGTAAATCTGCATTCATCTTACCTACTTAATTCTCAAAATCCACATTAATATTTTTTGTTTTTTTTTTGTTTTTTTGGAGCATGTAATTTGTTTGAAGTTGTCTCTGCACAACTGTAATTTTAAAGAGGCTGTATGATCATTTAAAAGGTCATTATTTTGTTTATTGGGTGTACTAGAATAGATTAAAGGATTAGTTCACTTTAAAATGAAAATTACCCCAAGATTTACTCACCCTCAAGCCATCCTAGGTGTATATGACTTTCTTCTTTCAGACGAACACAGAGTTATATTAATAAATATCCTGACGCATCCGAGCTTTATAATTGCAGTGAACAGAGGCAACAAGTTTGAAGCTCAAGAAAGTGCATCCATCCATCATAAACATACTCTACACGGCACCGGGGGGATAATAAAGGCCTTCTGAAGCGAAGCGATGCATTTGTGTAAGAAAAATATCCATATTTAACAAGTTATAAAGTAAAATATCTAGCTTCCGTCAGAGCGCCTTCCATGTTGAACTTACGAAGAAAGTATAATGCCTCTCGTAGTTCAAAATGCTTACGCTACGTCTTACTCCTTTCCTATACAACTTTTTTTTTAAAAAGCGTAACTGAAAAAGCGTCATGCGAGTTATTGGAAGGTAGTCTGGCAGAAGCTAGATAATTTACTTTATAACTTGCTAACTATGGATATTTTCTCACACAAACACATCGCTTCACTTCAGAAGGCCTTTAATAACACCCCGGAGCCGTGTAGAGTACGTTTATGATGGATGAATGCAATTTCTTGAGCTTCAAACCCGTTCACTGCCATTATAAAGCTTGATATTTATTGATATAGCTCCGATTGTGTTCATCAGAAAGAAGAAAGTCATATACATCTAGGATGGCTAAAGGGTGATTAAAATGAAAATGACCCCATGATTTAATGTAAACAAATCCTTTAACATGCTTTAATGTAATTCACATACTGTACATTATTGCAACACCTCTATTCCTAGTCTATTTGAAACACTCTGATTTCTTCCAAAAAAAGCCCAGAGTGCTCTGATTGGCCAACTGACCCAGTGCGTTGTTATTGGCTCTCACCATAATACCATAATTGCAAGCTTCAGCTTTTAAGGCTTCTAAAGCAATTGTAAACACAAACAGTTAATAATGTCTTGGGTTTTTGCTATATCAGTTCGAGTTCGATTCTGAAAATGCAGCTCGATCGGAACCAACTTTACAACCCCGGCTAGAGCCGAACGAATCAGAATGCATATGGCTTTGCTGGGCATTATGTTAATATTTGACACTGTGACGTAGACATTTGCAGAAGTAATCTGGACGTCGATCAAGGTGTTTTAGGCTAGTGTTCTCTGTTAGAATAAATTTTAGAAATACTATGAACGTTGCTTATACATGATCTTATACATGCGAAAACAGACACTTTGCACACTAAAGAAAAGGAAAGCATTAAAAAGCATCATATGACCTCTTTAATATTGAAAAATAATGTAATTACTGTTTAATTTTGGCACTTAAACAACATCATATGCTAGTGATAACTTTATTTTTTGTTACCCATATCTGGGTTTTCAGATCAGTAATGCTGCAACACTTCAAAAGACAGTTGAGTACATTGGCAAACTACAACTGGAGAGACAGCAGATGCAAGAAGAGACCAAGAGATTACGAGAGGAGATTGAGGAGCTTAATACATCTATAAGGTACGTTTATTGTGATCAAGTGTTCATTAAAAGTAAATATTGGGAACTAATTTTTCTATTTCCTATTTGAACGTATTACATTTGGAAATTCTTTCTTCTTTGAAAGTGAACTATAAAAGATGCCCACTATTTATTGCAGCTTGTGCCAGGAACAGCTTCCCGATACAGGGGTTCCCGTCGCACGACATCGCTTTGACCACATGAGGGAGAAGTTTGAGGACTATGTGAAGAACAGAACTCTTCATAACTGGAAATTCTGGATAGTATCCTTAAGCCTGAAAATACTGAACTGAATAGTCAGAATGTTTGTACTGGATTGGACTTCTTCACAGGCTTATTATTTTCTTTAATACTCCTCTCTCAGTTTAGCGTCATTATTCAACCTCTGTTTGAGTCCTTCAATGGGACAGTGTCTACCACCAACAACACGGAGCTGTGTGAAACCACCATGCAGTGGCTGGATCGTTACTGTGCCCTTCCTGTCCTCCGACCTAGTAAGTTCACAATTCCATTTTATTGATTTCAGCAACTGAAAACTTTTTCTTTGACTGGACAGTAGTAGTCTTGCATAGCCAGACCGAGGGCAGAAGGTCTGGACCCCATAGCAGCTTTCATTGGCCAAGGACCGCCCAGTTACAGCTTTTGTTCAGCTTCATGTTTGGGGGTGTGGAAATGTAAAGTCGATGTCTTGGTAATGTAATGTCCCTACAATAACAGACCGGCATGCAATTCATTCAAGAACGTTGTGCAAGTTTACTGCAACAGTGCCGCCACGAACTTCACATACTTCTGAGAATCCAGCATTTAGTTGATCCTGATAAGCGCTCATTTGCTATGTTTCCATCCGCCTATTTTTATGAGCATTTTGGGATATCGCATTAAAAAACGCTGGATGTAAACGCCATGAATATATAAATTCTAAAAATGCGCATAAATAAACGTATGCGCTCAAATTATTTGGATACATTTTTAATGCAATACGAGCACATGCGTATAAACTATGATGGAAACACTTTTACCAAAAAATTCCTTGATGCACATCAAAAAAGACGTGACTATGCGATGGGACGGCATTACTGGACCAACCAGTGGTCCGATCTCGTTGCACAGCATCTGAAATGTTGTTTTGGTCATTCTGTAATGCCTGAGCAAAGTCTGTTGTTAAAGTGTTTTGGTTTAATTCCCTCACACAATTGCGTTCACAAACACCAGGCATCTGAAAGCAAGATAACATGACAGCGTTTATTGCATTTCATCTGCGTGCTCTGAGGCACAAGTCATTTAATAAATACGAAAATTATTATATCCAGTGGCTTCTATTGCAGCAACTTCCAATTTTTCTTAGTGATATTTAGTGCCAGTTTATCAGGAAGTGACTATTTTGTTCTCTTCAACTTAGTGGATGGAAACGGTGCTTTATTCGCAAATGTTTTGTGCAAATTTGTTAAATTCTCAACTTTGGATGGAAACATAGCTAGTGTCACAGTTGTAAATATGACGGCAAGGTGAATGCTGAGGCAGAAGAGTCCACTAGGTGGCAATATGCACAGTTGTGATGTACCTTGCAGTAGTCGAAGAAGAGTGCATAAAGAGTAGGGCTGCACAATTAACCCAAATGAAACTGTGAGTTTGTTTGAGTCACATTTAA
The DNA here is from genome assembly GCA_037101425.1 of Elopichthys bambusa. NCBI lineage: Eukaryota > Metazoa > Chordata > Actinopteri > Cypriniformes > Xenocyprididae > Elopichthys > Elopichthys bambusa. The sequence continues at coordinate 4,002,557 of CM074434.1, forward strand.
TGTGCATTTGCAAAAGCAACATACGCCAAAATCTTTACAAACTTGTAATGAGAAGCGGTTACAAACCTGTTGTCCAACAAAAGGGAACATTTAATGACGTGTTTACTCCAAACTTACTATATAACATCAGCTGAGTTTTTGAAATAACTTCCTTTTGTGATCTGACGTGGCTTCATATCACAGAATGAGGCAGAAATTATATTATTTTATAGTATTCTAAAGGCTATGCCGATTAGCATTGCATTATACATGTATTATTCTTATGAAAAAACCTGAGATGTTTAGAAGAACACAGATAGACCATATATTGTCGCAATCGTATATATTTATTGTCTTCGTGTTTTATCAGTCAAAAAATGTTTCTATCTGCATTTTATTCTGATACAGCGATAGCTGGATACCTTTGTCCCTATAAGGGATTTCCTGGAATTTCATAAGCTTTATGACTTCTATGAGTCTCACTTGTGGACTTTCTGCTCGAGGGTGCCCTCCGGCTTGCAGTATCATTTTATACACATTACATTACGTGTGTACTCATTAAAGGGTTGGTTCACCCAAAAATGAAATTTCTTCCATTAAATACTCACCCTCATGTCGTTCCAAACCCGTAAGACCTTTGTTCATCTTCAGAACACAAATGACTATATTTTTGATGAAATCCAAGAGTTTTTTTTTTTATCTCCCATACAAAGCAACGAAATTACCACATTCAAGGTCCAGAGATGTAGTAAAAACATCGTTAAAATGGTCAACGTGACTGCAGTGGTTCAACTTTAATGTTATGAAGCGACGAGAATACTTTTTGTGCGAAAAAACTAAATAAAAATAACTACTTCATTCAACAATTTTCCTCTTCCTTGTCAGTCTGCTACGCAGTTGACGTAGTGAACGCAGTGCAGAGCTTCCCTGTTTTACGTCATTATGCCGACTCTGTATTCGCAACTCAAATCGCAACTTGATATCCCCCCCCTAAATCGTGCAGCCCACGTAAAGGGCGATACAAAACAGTAAAACAGTTTATGTTTTAGTTCTTGTTCTAAACTTTGCATGCAGTGGCGGATCCGCTACTTTTCTTCTTCTATCTTTCCAAGCGAATGTCCTGTAAATGACACGACTCTGACATCTGGTAGAGTATAAAAAAGCAATTGTACTGCACGTGTGTGGAACGCATCCATCCGTGCTTCATCTACAGTTGAGTATACTTTGAAAAGCTTAGAAATGTTAGCGTATTAGTGTATTGGTGGTCTCAAATGTACAAACTTTTTTTGTTGTAACCTGGTGCTTTCTATTTCTGTATTTCCTTATTTTGTTGTAGTGTCTTGTATATCTGTGTATTATGTTCACTGTTTTCTCTCAACGTCTTTTTTCTGTGTCCTACAGTGGTACTCAAGACATTACGACAGCTCTGTACCAGCACCTCCATCTTGAACGATCCCGCACTTTTACCTGAGGAAGCCAAAAAAGCTGTTCTCAACCCAAAAAAACATTCCTCATGATCTTAGTTTTTTAACCCTCCGACATCTAAAATGTGATTTTGAGAATTTTTATCCAGGCATATCAGTCTTTGGGAGCCTTGAAAACAATACTTTTTGCCTGTGGTGAGGTCTTTGCTTTGTTGTTACTCATTTAGCTCGAACTCCATTCAAAGTGGTGGAAATGCAAGAGAACTGCTTGATTTGTCTTGATTATGTTAATAGAAGTGTGTGCACAAAATGGAGAACTCCACGTACATGGTCAAATCCCTTTTGTATGCTTTTCTTTTGTACAGGAAGATACAAATGGCCGCTCAGTCTTGAAAAGATTAAGCTCCCCCAACCCCCCCCTTTTTTTTTTTTTTTAGATTTTAAAACAAGAAATGACAAACCAAAGTCCATCTCTCTTGTTTACGTTCATCATCTTGAGAGGCATACAGCCGGCATGTCTCCAAATTCTTTGTGTTTCTCTGACTGTATTGTTTTACTAGAGCTGTTGCCTTGAGACTTTATGGACTTTACCTCTCAGGGTGTTTTTTTTGTTTTGTTTTTTCATATGTTTGGGTGTCTTCCATATTTGATGCTGTTATTCTGATTATTTAGTCCCCTTTTGGAAATTGATCCTTTGTTCACCCAAATACTGCAGCACCATTGAACAAATACAGGATATTTGAAGCATTTAAGTGCATGGACAGATGCATGGGCCTGTAAAACTATTTGCGAAAATGACAAATAGAAGTACAGACACAAATATTTATAGTCATATAAGTGTGAGGTGCATTTGTTGTTTCGCAAGATGAACATGTAAAAGACCTTTTAATAGCATTTGATTGGCTGATTAGTGTGTTTTCTCTCGGGGAGGACGTCTTAATATCAGACACCTGATTTCAGCAGTTGATATTAAACGGCCCACAGGTCTAAAATGTAAGGGCGTAGCATCTATTATTACATATTAAAAGTTATTTTTCACTGTGTGCTCTGAATGCTGATTTGCTCAACATTTTGTTTCTGCATTTACTTGGTGAAAACAAACAAACAAACAAACAAATTAACTATTCCAACTATGGACTGTTCCCAATAAAAATATAAGATTTTGCATTCATTTATATGCAAGGCGCTTGACTAAATAATGTCAACTTTCTGAATGGAAAGTTGAAGGGTATTTTCAGTAATCTGAGCAAAGCAGGTCAAGATAGAATTACCTTATTTACAGTACAAAAAGTGCTGTCTTATGTTAGTTCATGCTTCACATTCACATAGTGAAACCAAATCATTTAAAGGGTTAGTTCACCCAAAAATGAAAATTCTGTCATTAATTACTCACCCTCATGTCGTTCTACACCCGTAAGACTTTTGTTCAATGTTCGGAACACAAATTAAGATATTTTAAATGAAACTTTGACGCTTCAAAAAGTTCATAAAGAGATTGTAAAACTATTCCATACAAATTGAGTGGTTTGACGCGCGAGAACAAACCTCTTGTGGAAACTCAAAAGTGATGCGTAACACGATAATGAACCTCACTGGTTCTTGCTGAAGCTCAAACGTGATGCGTAACACGAGAATGAACCTCATTGGTTCTGGCTGAAGCTCAAAAGTGATGTGTAACACGAGAATGAACCTCGTTGGTTCTGGCTGAAGCTCAAAAGTGCTGCGTAACACGAGAATGAACCTCGTTGGTTCTGGCTGAAGCTCAAAAGTGATGTGTAACACGAGAATGAACCTCACTGGTTCTGGCTGAAGCTCAAAGGTGATGCGTAACACGAGAATGAACCTTGTTGGTTCTGGCTGAAGCTCAAAAGTGCTGCGTAACACGAGAATGAACCTCGTTGGATCTTGCTGAAGCTCAAAAGTGATGCGTAACACGAGAATGAACCTCGTTGGTTCTGGCTGAAGCTCAAAAGTGATGCGTAACACGAGAATGAACCTCGTTGGATCTTGCTGAAGCTCAAACGTGATGTGTAACACGAGAATGAACCTCACTGGTTCTGGCTGAAGCTCAAAAGTGATGCGTAACACGAGAATGAACCTCGTTGGATCTTGCTGAAGCTCAAAAGTGATGCGTAACACGAGAATGAACCTCGTTGGTTCTGGCTGAAGCTCAAAAGTGATGCGTAACACGAGAATGAACCTCGTTGGATCTTGCTGAAGCTCAAAAGTGATGCGTAACACGAGAATGAACCTCGTTGGTTCTTGCTGAAGCTCAAAAGTGATGCGTAACGAGAATGAACCTCGTTGGTTCTTGCAGAAGCTCAAACGTGCTGCGTAACACGAGAATGAACCTCGTTGGTTCTGGCTGAAGCTCAAAAGTGATGCGTAACACGAGAATGAACCTCACTGGTTCTTGCTGAAGCTCAAAAGTGATGCGTAACACGAGAATGAACCTCGTTGGTTCTGGCTGAAGCTCAAAAGTGATGCGTAACACGAGAATGAACCTCACTGGTTCTTGCAGAAGCTCAAACGTGATGCGTAACACGAGAATGAACCTCGTTGGTTCTGGCTGAAGCTCAAAAGTGATGCGTAACACGAGAATGAACCTCACTGGTTCTGGCTGAAGCTCAAATGTGATGCGTAACACGAGAATGAACCTCGTTGGTTCTGGCAGAAGCTCAAATGTGATGCGTAACACGAGAATGAACCTCGTTGGTTCTTGCTGAAGCTCAAATGTGATGCGTAACACGAGAATGAACCTCGTTGGTTCTTGCTGAAGCTCAGAAGTGATGCGTAACACGAGAATGAACCTTGTTGGTTCTTGCAGAAGCTCAAAAGTGATGCGTAACACGAGAATGAACCTCACTGGTTCTTGCAGAAGCTCAAACGTGATGCGTAACACGAGAATGAACCTCGTTGGTTCTGGCTGAAGCTCAAAAGTGATGCGTAACACGAGAATGAACCTCACTGGTTCTGGCTGAAGCTCAAATGTGATGCGTAACACGAGAATGAACCTCGTTGGTTCTGGCTGAAGCTCAAATGTGATGCGTAACACGAACCTCGTTGGTTCTTGCTGAAGCTCAAATGTGATGCGTAACACGAGAATGAACCTCGTTGGTTCTTGCTGAAGCTCAGAAGTGATGCGTAACACGAGAATGAACCTTGTTGGTTCTCACACGTCAAGCAAACATGCTTGAGCTTCTGTTTACCACAACTGATGTGAGCTGATGAATGTTTATATGTAAATAAAAGCCTAAATTCAATCTGTTCAATCATATACAGTGATTGTGTCTCTTCATAAAATTGGGACTTAACCACTCAATTCATGTTTTACGATCTCTTTATGAACTTTTTGAAGCATTAAAGTGTCAGTTGTGTTGTAGCTGTCAATGGAGGGACAGAAAGCTCTCAGATCTCTTTAAAAAGATCTTCATTTATGTTCTGAAGATGAATGAAAGTCTTACAGGTTTGGAACGACATGAGGGTGAGTAATTAAAGACAGAATTGTAAACCTTCGGTTTTAAAATGTTTGACAAACACACTATGGAGGATTTCTCCTTTTTGTTTTTGAGTGAGTTCATAAAAACTGTGTTAAATGCTATGTTCTTGCCTCACCCCAAGCCTTCATAGTAGGCCTACAATAATAATGTATTCAGAGCAGTCAGGTTGGATTCAGATTTTTTTTTTCTTTTCTTTTTTTTTTTTTAAATAAAAATGAATGGGAAAAAACGTCATATTAAATTATATCCAGTGTAGAGTGATGCAGGGATGACGTATTTTTGTGGGCTGGAAACTAGTCAGCATTTTAACACTTCCGGTTCCATTGTCCTGAAATCAGTGGGGTTTTTTTTTTTTTGAGTGGGATTTTGTTTGAAAGCCTGAAATAAGGTCTGAGGTATTTTCACGTTTTATTCTACGTCATGAACTTGTCTTGAAAAAGGTGGTTGCTAACAAGTGTCAAGGTTGTCGGGACATTAAACATCACACCAATCATCTACCCACTAGTCACATTCACAGCTTTGTTGTGCGTATAATCACGCCTTTGCAAACCATCTCACTTTCATGATTTTTTTTTTTTTTTTTTAATAAAGACTGAAAGAGTTGACTGAAGCCAACTGTTTTTTTTTTAATGAAAAAAAAAAATAGTATTTGATTAACAAATTACACTTTTAAGATTATTTAAAAATTTAAAAAGTAAATATTTTTGTTTATTTTTTTTAAAATATTTGAGAATGGAGAAATTATACTGATTAATTTTGAGAACTACCATTAGTGCAATTAGCTAGTCATAAGTCTGGGGTTTTTTTCCAGCATGCTTTGACATAGTGTGTGTGTATAGTGTGTGTTTTTTAACAAAATAAATTCTGTTAGTGTTTGATGTTGGAATTTATAGGGGTTTCTGCTGTTGCTGCACTGTAAACCTGAATTTGAGGTAATCAGTTACATCAATTTTTTTTTTGTTAAGAAATTCAAAGTTTAAGTATGCAGAACTGACAGATTTCAATTTTGTGCTCATACATTTTAATTGCTCTTAACTTGAAATTTTTGAGTAAGTTAACTAATACATTTAACTTAAAATTATCATGTAATCTCAACTCAAATTTTTAGTAGTGGAAATTTAGCTAGCTATAACTAGCTAATTCAGCAGGTAACACAATGCTTTGATAAAACTGAAAGAGTACGGCAATATAGAAAATATATCATATACCTTTTATCAAACTAAACTCATGCTCCACTCATCACCATAATGGCCTTCTAAATTGAGAAAGCAAAGCATTAAACATTACTAAATCCCCCACTTATCATTAATCTTGCAAACATTCTCTCTTTCATATGTCATAGCAAAACATGCTGGGGAATAGAAATCCCAGCACAGTTTCAGGTAAATTTAAGTTTGTCTAAAGTAAAAGAAACAAGTTCATTAAACTCAAAACAGTTAAAACTCTGATTACTTAAAATGTGTCAGTTTAATAAAAAAAGAAAAAGTTCTAAATACTCATAAAAGTTAATTTAATTGAACTCATTTAATTGTTTAATTTGAGTTTGTCCTACTCAAACCAATTAATTATTTTGCGTGTTACAGTTTACAGTGTGTTTTAGGGGGTTACCATTGTGATGAAGAAGGACAGGCCAAGAGATTATGATTAAGACCATAAAGAAACTGCATGTTGCTTTATATTAAAACCGTGTGTGTGTGAGTGTGTGTGCACGCACCATTGCAGTAATACTCTCAAGTAATGTTAGCACATACCACAGACTGCGATTTCACTGAAAGTGGGGTAATTTAATTCTATTAAATTAAGTCTATTACCATGTTCAAAGGCTCAGATAGCATATTCAACATGAATTCATGCGAGAGTGTACAAAAATGGAATAGCTTAAAAACAAGTTTAAGCATTATTAATTAAATAAATAAATAAATAAAACAAAAATAAATAGTCTCTACAAATAATTAAACCAGCAAAGACCGTTTAGCAGTTCTCTATAGGTTTGACAATCCATTTTAGAAAAAGCACAAGTATGCTTCTCACCTTTTCTAAATTCTTGTAAGTTTTCTCATGTTTTTGGAAGGCTACCTCACAGATATTAGTTAAATGTTTGCTGCACTTTGCATTTCTTAGATCCTCAACATGCTGTCTGATAGCTTGCAGCTTGCTGCTTAGCTCGTCTAGTCCGTCGAGTTCAGATGCCGCTTGTAAGTAAGAGCTGAATGCGCGGATGAGAGTGCAGTTGAGGCATTCGTGCTCCTTTGGCTCCATAATGCATCCAACCGAGTGGGACCCCTTGTGTTTCTTCAGGGCCGATGCAGCGACCTTCTCCTTTGAAAAAAAAAAAAGGCAACCAGTCACTTTTTAGAGCAACTCAAGTTTTTCTCTAAATTCTGTGCAACACCATCATATAAACTAGACTCGAAAAACAAGAAGAGTAACTGTTCATTTCCTGGTTCACTGCTAGCAGTGCTTCTTATCTGTGTCCTAGATAATGTTCTTTATCAACTCAATAGTAGATGATTGCTCAACCAGTTCAAAAAAGAAAAAAAAAGTTTATGCAACAGTAACAAGTTTAAAAAAAGAAAAGAAAAAAAACTCACCAGATGTGTCAGCGCATCTTTACCCAACCTTGGCATTGTATGCGTAAATGCAATAGATGCAGATTGATTGGTTTGTAGTAAAGACAGTAGCAGGAGTAAACCTACAAATGCAAGAGAAACATTCAAATCACACAATTAAAAAAATAATAATGTACTGCTGTTTCTGTTGAAGTCAAAAATGGTAACTGATGCTGAGACAATAAGTATGTGCTACATGAACTCGACTTCATCTTGTGCAACAACTTTTAACAGCGCCTCTTTCCTTGCAAATTGTGTAACAACTTACAATGTTCTGTCTACTACATTTAAAAGCAGACTTACCAGCGGTACAAAGCTCTTTTCTGTAAGCCATGTCGAGACTGTTTGTTGATGTGTGTAATGTGTTTAGCCATATTTATGCTGTCAAATTGCTGATCACTTATCAGCTAATCTACTAATCTACTAATCACTTTTTCTGATTCAGTGTTGATTTAATCCTCTGGAAAGTTAGTAGTCATCTTGTTAGTGTTATTTCATGTATATATATAATTTTTTTTATCCTTTTGTTGTGTGTCCTTTTTTTGAACTGAAAATCTTAATTTTGATTAAAAAAAAGTAAATAATAAAAAAAAAAGACAAAAATAATGATGTTATACATTTTGTTGTTTAATGTTTACATCAGAAATGCACTGTCAATTATAATGTGGCATATGATGAGAGGATATTTGCACTTATGAGAGAGATGCTGTTTACCAAATATTAGCGGGCAATATTCATATATAACAATATTTTATTTTGCACTAAGTGTAACTAGTAGTCAGATGTTAGAGCAAACTGTGGTAGATACTATTTGAACCTCAATGTATTGTAGTAGGCTACATTGAAAAAAAACTGCGCAATATTGATTCAGAGTATACGATTATTGAAATCATAAATGCCTTTTGGGACCTTACTTGTCCTTGTCCCTAAAGCCCACCCCTACACTAACCCAAACAGTACTTATCAGTAAAAGTGTTCTTAAAGTACCAGGAATGAAGTTGCAATTTTAAGTGTAGGTACACATTTTGCAACATCAAATTTCATTTATAGGCCTATTAATAACCTGTTAGGCACTTTTTTTTCCCATATAATGTTTTATTTAATGATATGCGATTGCAAAAGGAAAAAGAATTGGTTCGGGGTTGGTCACGTCAAAAGCAAAAGGGGCACCGCAATCCGACTGCAAAGGGCACTTTCACTTTCGTGATCAGAGGGGCAGGGGCTCAAAATTAATTTGCTGAGGTAATTCTATAGTTGCTGTGATAATATAACAACTATAGTAATATAAACAAATGACTTTACCCAATACTAAGTCTTCTACAACTATAGGGTATATTGTACTACAATATACACTACAGGTTACTGTAGTAAAAACTAAAGTATACTGCAGTATTTATTACAATTTATCAGTTCACTATAGTTAATACTACAGTAAGCTGTAGCATTCATTAACAAAGTTTTGTAAATACTATAATATGTACAGTATACTACAATTTTTTTATAGTATGGTTCAAAAACACTATAGTGGGATTGTGCTTTTTTAAAATGTACAATACTCAATATTACAAAAGTCGATTTCAAACATTTACCTGAGAAAAGAACAGCCATGTGCTCCACACCCTCCTACCCCCACTCTCTCTGACGAGTCTGCGTCCCCTCTGAAACCTGTGATCGGTTTGTGAGCGTATCTCGTGGTACCATCACAGAGAGGCACAAAATCAGTTTCCATAAGGTTTTCGTTCACTGTTCCTTGCTGGTGGAATGATTTTAAAATAAAAGCTGAACACCTAAATCCCTTACAATATTCAAGAAACAGCTGAAAACTTGTCTGTTCTGGCTTGAAATATTCTAGACATGCAATGTTTTGGGTAACACATTGCAAGCAAATGCAGTTCTTGGCAGCTAAAGAAAGGTGGGCTGGCAGATATCCGGAGTGTTTTTTTTTTTTTTTTATAGATAGATGGACGGATAGATAGATAAATAGATAGATATCCTAATTATTCTTAAAAACTGTTTATTTATACTGAACATTTTATAATATCATGGATATTTTTTTTATTATATATTATTTTTTATAGTTTTTATCTTATTATCACTTTTCAACTGTCCAGTGACAATTTGAAAAGAAAACGCCGAACACGTTTTCCCATTCCACTGTGCTACTTTTTCCATTGTTTTTCAATGTAAACATGGGCTAGACTGACTTACATTTTTTATTTTTTAAACACGTCTCTAGACCTTTACTGACATGCGTCTCGCATTCCTTTTTGAAACGGTCTCTCACGTTGCGTTGAATCACGCTTGGGGGAAAACGAATACTAAAGCCTAATTTGGTAAAGTCGGAGCTGAATGGCATTTCATCAGAATCTTTCTCCTTCAGCGTGAAGATCTCTTCGCTGGACTCTGAAGAAGAAAAGAAGCCTTCCTGCTTGCCATAGAAGAGCCCTTGCAGAGGAATGTGTCGCACCACATCCTGTTTGGACAACATGATGGTGGTAGCCTAAGCCTGGTTTCTCCCAAGGTTTTTTTTCTCCATTTTAACACCTGTTTGCCACCTGATGTCACCTGTTGGAGTTTGGGTTCCTTGCCGCTGTCGCCTTTGGCTTGCTTAGTTGGGGACACTTGACAATTGATATTTGATATTCAACAGTGCTTTGATCTACCTGCATTGACACTACTGTGCAGCCAAAATAATGTACCAGTTATCACTGTAAAGCTGCTTTGACACAATCTACATTGTAAAAAGCGTTATATAAATAAAGGTGACTTGACTGACTTGACTTCAGGGTGGCCTCAGGTCGTGGTCTCTTTACAAAATGGCCTCCATCTCCATATTTCTCGAAGGAACAAGGCACGACGGCACACAAGAGACCCAAGGCTTGACTGTACGCCTTTCCCCCGATCGCTCTGCTCCCTCAGGTCATCAGATGAATCCGGGAGACCAGATGCTCAGTTCTAGTGGTGGCTCCAAACCAGTCGTGGTTTATAACCTGGATGTCCCTGCCCTTCAGGCACGGATCCTGTCTGCTTAATTGTCTTGCACCAATAGTCAGTGGTCTAGACTATCTTGAGTGCTCCGGCCAGTGGTAAGTAGCCTATGTTTCCTTGGTTTCCTAAGATAATGGGAACAAGCGTTGCATGTCCTGCCGTGCTATACAGCTGCACGTGAGTTGATGCTCCCGCTTCTTAATCGAAAGATTCTGATAAAAAGGTATTCAGCACAGACTTACATAGGCAGTCGTTTTGGTGGGCTGAAATGCCATAGGTTTGTGCAGCTCCACAAACATTAACAATCAGGCTTCAGTATTCAGAGGAAAACAGTTTTGTTGTTTCCCCCAAGCATGATTCAGCGGACCGCACGTTCCTATTATCCCAGGGAGCCAAGGTTATGTTAGTTACCAGACAGATTGACCAAAAGATAAACAGTGCATTCTTGTTTCAGTGTTGTCATTTAAGCAGACAGTGCTATGAACTATGAACTTTTACTACAAATGTCATTTACAAGTAAAAATGAACATATTCATGAAGATACATTCAATTATTCCCTCATTATTCCCACCTTAATAGCACGCAAATATTCGGACCAGTTTTGCTCTTGTGATCCTCAGCCTCTGCTTTTCCACTACAGACACAAAGCCGTTTGGTGAGTGTATAACACGCAATTTTCTGGTTTTATTTTTTGATTGGTTGGGGCGTTCTACAGCCCTCCATCAAACTTCTCAACACATAGCCTGCCTCAGATTGTTTTTAATCAATGCCCAAATCGTAAAACAAATGAACACTATCTGTGCCTAAATTCTGATTGGGTGGGAAAGGCAGACATTTGGGTGGGCTCTGGTACTAATTACAAGTAATGTGAGTTACGTACTTTTTCAAGTAGTTAAGCAATGCATTACTTTTAAATTTACAACAAAATATCAAGAGTTACTTTTTCAAATGAGTTTTCCCATTATTGACTGTAATCTTTCCTGAGAGAAATGTGGAGTAAGGTGAAGAAGCAGGGGCGCTATAAAGGGGAGGGGGCGGGGTATCAGGTAAACATGTCCCTTATTACCATCTGTGGTACAGATGAGGGATGGAAGGAGTGTGGAGTGCTCTAATATACAGTGGAAAGCTGTTAAGGAGCCGTGGTCATCATCATTGCCCGGGACAATAAGTATAGGACCTTTGGGTCCTCCATTCTGGGGCAACATTCCCAGTTGTTCAGTCCACCTATACGTAAACATACTTACTCAATATCTTCTGTTAACACACACACACACAAAAGTAAAACCTTTTTTAAACCCTTTATATTTTAGTTGTGTCTTTTTCTGTGACAGTGTTATTTTAGTATTTTTATATTTTCTATATAATTTCATTAGAAACTAATTTTAGTTTAAAGTTTTGTGTTTGTAATTTTGTTTTATTAGTTTTTATTAGTGTTTTTTTTTTTTTTAATATGTCTATTTAGTTTTTAGTTATTTTATACTTCAACTTAAACTAAACAAAAATTAGAAATGTTGCATTGGCGACTAGCTGAAATAAAAACAAGTTTAATTAAAAAATATATGTATATTTTTTTCGTCAGTTAATTTTTATTTTATTTCAAGTTAATGATAATAACCCTGCTCTGTGTTTGCCTCCATAATTGTCCAAATTTATGACAAACAAACAAGCTCAGGTGTCTCATTAAAGGGGAAGAAACTACTTATATAGTAGTTTATGTGCTAAGCTATATGTGAATGAATAGTACTCACAGTATCAAATGTTTTAAAGTGAAAAACTGTACACTGTAAAACCCAACTATTTAAGGTAACTCGAACCATTTAAGTTTAAAAACTAATATATATGAGTACTGTGTGTCACAGACACTCATTCTTAGTTTTAGGTTATTTTCAGTCACATGTGTGCCTCTGTTTTTCCACCACTTATCAGTTGTCATGGTGATTCGTTTAATCACTGTTAGGTTTTACAATTGTAACTTTAAGAATATTGATGATAAAGCAAAAAAAAAAAAAAATGCTGTATAATACCAGAATTGTATGGTATATGAATCGGAATGTAATTTATTCTGAGATTTTCAAAGTGTTTCTGACGCTTCATAATGCTTCCATCCGTCGTTACACAAGGTATAGTTAATAGATCATGGATAAATTTAACTGGAAACTACTAGAAAGCTTGATGATTGTATAGTTTGTGATTCATCTCCACTGTAAACTGCTTATGTCATTTGAATGATCTTATCTTAATATCATAACTAGTTGCAAATTCTAAATGTCAGTTAAAGCTATGGGTTTTCCTAAGATGACTTAAGGTTTTCTTCTCTCAGTCTGGTGGAATTATTTGATATTCCCCGCAATTTTGGTACACTGTAAAAAGATTAAGATCTTACATTTAATTGGTGCCTTAAAGTTCAAGTAATATTAAAGTGTTGCCAAAATTCCAGCAATAAGTTCATTGTTTACCATCAAAACTTTTCATTTTTAAACAGTTTCCTACAATTGTGTAGGATTCATTTAAAAATATTTTTCACTCAGAAATTGCTAGAATTTTCACAAATAATTACAAAGAAACAGCAAGTAGCACACTGAATTAAATATGAAATTTTAAAGTAGAAAGACTAAATTGTATTTTTTTTTCTAAAACACTCCAATAATCTTATCTAACTTTAAAAAAAAAAAAAAAAAAAATTTTACAGTGTAAGAGGATCTGTTGAGATTTCATTGTAACACACTTTCTTTCATTTATTCTTTTTAAAGAATTATTACTTTAGCTTAATGCAACAGGAAGTCTATTGCATTGATATCTTTTTATCATTGCTGTGCGCATTGATACACATAACTGCACATAGTGACAGAATTAAGAATTTCCCCTTCTGAATGTATAATCTTGATCTGAGTATAATCAGGGAAGACCGTCATTTTAAAGTGAAGAATTTTGCAATCCCTTTGCTGACACAAGATTTTCACACGGTCGCTCATTGTCTTACCACTTTATTTATAGTAATATACTTTTAAGTATACTATAATACTTTGTATTATAGTATTATACTTTATTTCAGTTATAATCATCAAAATTAAAAGAAATAAACATTTGAAATATATCAGTCTGTGTGTAATGAATGAATAAAATATACAAGTTTCACTTTTTGAATGGAATTAGTGAAATAAATCAACGTTGTGATGATATTCTAATTATATGACCAGCACCTATAGATGCCTGCTACAGGTCTCAAAATAGTTGGGACGGGGGCATGTTTACTATGGTGTCTTCAAACTGTTGAGATGCTACGTCTGGGCATTTGAGGTTATGAGTTTCTGGAGTTTTGGTGTTGAAATTTGGTCCAATTCTTGCCTGATATAGGTTTCCAGCTGCTAAAGAGTTTGTGGTCGTCTTTTATGTATTTTTCCTTTAATGATTCACCAAATGTTCTCTATAGGTGAAAGATCTGGACTGAAGGCAGGCCAATTCAGCACCCAGACTCTTCTACGACGAAGCCATACTGTTGTAATAGCTGCAGTGGTTTTGCATTGTCCTGCTGAAATACACAAGGCCTTCCCTGAAATAGACGTCGTCTGGAAACCTCTATATACCTTTCAGCATTCATAGTTCCTTCCAAAACATGCAAGTTGCCATTACCGTATGCACTTATGCACCCCCCATACCATCAGAGATGCTGGTTTTTGAACTGAACGCCAATGACATGCAGGAAGGTCTCCCTCCTCTTTAGCCCGAAGGACACGGCGTCCGTGATTTCCAACAAGAATGTCAAATTTGGACTCGTCTGACCATAGAACACTTTTCCACTTTGAAACAGTCCATTTTAAATGAGCCTTGGCCCACAGGACACAACACACTTCTGGACCATGTTCACATATGGCTTCCTTTTTGCATGATAGAGCTTTAGTTGGCATCTGCAGATGGCACGGCGGATTGTGTTTACCGACAGTGGTTTCTGGAAGTATTCCTGGGCCCATTTAGTAATGTCATTGACACAATCATGCCGACGAGTGATGCAGTGTTGTCTGAGGGCCTCTTTGCACTCTTCAGCCAATCGGATTGATGCTTATCCATCGACAATTCATTATCACGTGAGGGCGTGCCTAGCTGGGTGTTACGTCATCAGCTGTCGACTGGTTCAAATTATGCAGAGAGGTATGTGCAGTCTGATCGGTTCATCTGTGTTTACTGAAGTAAACGAAGTTAGAGATCAGTTGAAGCTATAGTTTATTAACTATTAACAGATAAGCAAATTATGCTTATTTTGTTGTATTTTAGCTGCGGGTACAGAGCCCATCAGATTAATTGCAAAACAATCATCTAGGTGGCCAGTGTCCACCCTAGCTCCCACTTAGCACTGGCCTTGTCAATATCAGCTTTCATGTTCTTTAAAATAGTGAATAGACTTAATTTTATGAGCACTCATTGTTTAGTGATGACTATATTTGTATTTGGCATTTGTGCAACAGTATGCAGTGTTAAATTATTACTTTGTATGGTTCACACTCAGACTAAACAGAAGTTAATAAACTATATCTTCAACTGATCTTTAACTTCGTTTACTTCAATAAACACAGATGAAACGATCAAACTGTACATACTTGAACTCTGGTGGACAGCTGATGAAGTAACACCCAGGTAGGCACGCCCTCACGTGATAATGATTGGTCGTTTAATAAGCTTCAATCTGATTGGCTGAAGAGTACGAATGATCCAGATCGGGTGGCAGGGGAGTTTCAGAAATACACACACAAATCCAAGTTGATTCACATGCAAATGTAAGGATAAACTCGTAAGTTTCAAACATTAGAAACTTTTGTGCACAGTTGTATATCTATGAATTGTGTTTTACATTTGTGAATTGTATTTTATGAATATATAATTTTATTTTGTGCACGTGAATTAGGTTTCACGCATGTGAAATTCGCTCTGCATATGTGGGCATGATGTTTTTTTTGCGTTAACTATTATTGATACAATATTGGCTCCATACCTTTTTTTAACAGCAGCGGCCTCTATCACCAGGGAGACTTGTCACTCAGATAACCGCAAGTAATCATAATGCCTCGAAATAGCAAAAGTACGAAATAATAATAATAATAACGATAATAAAATGTAAATAAAAAAAAATCTCTTGGTGGGGCAGGGGCTCTCACTGGCGCCCCCCAGCTGTTTGCGCCCTCCAGCTGTTTGCGCACTCCAGCTGTTTGCGACCGCCTAGTTTGCCTATGCCTAGAAACGGCACTGCTACCAGTACAGGTACGTTTTCAAAACTTTTGCCACAATACTCCAAACAAGACACACATAACATTGACCGCCAATGATTTACACCTGATAATGTGCTTACATTAATGTTGTAAATATTTTATTCTATCATTGTGTCAATCACCATATATTTTGATGAGAACATGCAGTCGGCTTTCATCACCAAAAACCTGGAGTCAGAAGGTCCAGCCGCAAGAGAGGCGCTGTGCATTTGCAGCTTTCTGCGAATATCCGGAGAAGAAGAAGAAGAAGAACATCCGGGTATTGTTCCATCCGTTCCAACGGATGATAGAAGAGGCTTAACGAATTTTGTTGCCAACTACAGGGATACAACAAATTCGTCTTTTTATTCGTTAACATGGCGGCAAGTACATTTGTTTGATTATTGTTTTGGGCAAGATCATATTCGACAGAAGCACATAATGAAGCAGTAATTGATGGGTTGCATCTTGTACTTGGAAAATGGCGGATAGCCTACTCTAAGCTAAATAGAAAAGATTGAATCGCTCAAAACAATGCTGTGAACTAAAATGGCAACCCATTTTGTTTGAAATTAGAGTGTATTTGAGATGACGAAGTTATTTATTTTTTTGTTAGAATTTGCTATCCAGCACGTAATGCACGCAAACAGCTAGCTAACTGATTAGCTAGCTAATTCGACTCAGTTCTTAGTAGTCGCTAACACTGCAATTGTACAAAGTAACGTAAATGTTCATTATCGAGTGGTTTAATGCTTTTGTATTCTTTACATTTTTAACAAAACAGTCAGGCTCGATTTTTATATTTATATTTGTGATTTATCAGGCAAATGACGACGAGTTCGGCTTGGAAACCTGCAAAACATCCAGGAGCTCGAAGCATTGTTCACGGTCCAGATCGCGCTCAGTGGAGCGAAAGCGCAAGTCAGGTAAACCAAGGCCCGGTTTCACAGATAGGGCTTTTAGCCTAAGTCAGGATTAGGCCTTAGTTCAATTAGGGCATTTAAGTAGTTTTTATAATCGTTCATTGCGAAAAAACAAAACATTGTTGGTGTGCATCTTGAGACAAAACAATGGCACTGACATATTTTAAGATAGGTCAGTACAAGTTGCTTTCAGTTAAAACAGCTCATGCGTTTTAAGCCTCTGTGAAACCTGGGGCAAATGTATTAATACAGGTGCATCTCAATAAATTAGAATATAATGATTTTTTTTTTCTTTCTGTAATTTAATTAAAAAAGTAAAACTTAAATATATTCTAGATTTATTAGACATAAAGTAAAATATTTCCAGACATTGTTTTCATTTTGATGATTACAGCTTGCTGCTCATCAAAATAAAAAAATCAATATCTCAAATTATTAGAATATTTAATTTCAAGTTCTATTAAATTACCATTCTCAGGGTATAAATACTGGGTTTAGGTCAGTAATCCCAACAGCAGTCATGGGGAAGTCTGCTGTCTTGACAGTTGTCCAGAAGACGATCATCAAGACCCTCTACAATGAGGGTAAGCCACAGAGGGTCATTGCTGAAAGAGCTGGCTGTTCGCAGAGTGCTGTGCCAAAGCATATTCATGGAAAGTTGACTGGAAGGAAAAAGTGTGGTAAGAAAAGGTGTACAAGTGAAAGGAATGACCGCAGTCTTGAGAAGATTGTCAGGCGAAGCCGATTTAAGAACTTAGGAGAGCTTCAAAAGGAGTGGACTGAAGCTGGAGTCAGTGCATCAAGAGCCACTGCACACAGACGTCTTCAGGAAATGGGCTACAACCGTCAAGTTCCATGTACCAAACCACTTCTGAACCAAAGACAACGTCAGAAGCGTCTTGCCTGGGCTAAGGAGAAAAAGAACTGGACTGCTGCTTAGTGGTCCAAAGTCCTCTTTTCAGATGAAAGTAAATTTTGCATTTCATTTGCCAATCAAAGTCCCAGAGTCTGGAGGAAGAGAGGAGAGGCACAGAAACCATGTTGCTTGAGGTCCAATGTGAAGTTTCCACAGTCAGTGATGAGTTGGACTGCCATGTCATCATCTGGTGTTGGTCCACTGTGTTTTCTGAAGTCCACAGTCGACGCAGCCATCTACCAGGAAATTTTAGAGCACTTCATGCTTCCTTCTGCTGACAAGCTTTATGGAGATGCTGATTTCATTTTCCAGCAGGATTTGGCACCTGTCCACACTGCCAAAGGTACCAAAAGCTGATTCAATGACCATGGTGTTACTGTGCTTGATTGGCCAGCAAACTCACCTGACCTGAATTGTCAAGAGGAAGATGAGACACCAGACCCAACAATGCAGATCACCTGAAGGCCGCTATCAAAGCAACTTGGGCTTCTATTACACCTGAGCAGTGCCACAGGCTGATTGCCTCCATGCCACGCCGCATTGATGCAGTAATTCATGCAAAAGGAGGCCCAACCAAGTATTGAGTGCATAGAAATGAACATACTTTTCAGAAGCCTGACATATCTGTTTAAAATATCCTTTTTATATATATATATATATATATATATATATATATATATATATATATGAATGAGACCATTAAAAAGAGGCTGCAAAGTTTAAAAAATAACTGTGGCAAAAGGAATGGGGATGGACAAAAAGATGGAAAGTACCTATATGTACAACCAAACAGGTTAGAACTGTATAAAGGAGAGCTGCGATTGAGACTGTTAGATGTACAGCTGGCGTCTCGGCTTTGTTGACTGGAGTAGTAAAGTCTGATCTTTGACATCTGGAACTTCTTGACTTTGGAGATTTCTTGCAAAGAAAGAACACTTTTTCTACAACATTGTCAAGGTGATATTTAATGCCTACTTGACAGTCTAGGTCAAAAGGGCCCATCCTCATATCTCTACGATCTTCTTGTGTCTGGTTATGACTTGTTCAGGTTGTTAGGCTCTACTAAATGGTTGGCTAGGCAGTTGCCAGGGTGAAACCTAAAGCCTGTTCATTACTTTTTAAAAGAGCCCAACCACATGTCTCTACGATGACCTGAGGCTGAGATGCTGTTATTAAGTTTGCTGTACGGTTGCTAGGGTGCCCTAAATGTTTCTAAGGCGTGGTTACAGAGTTGGTATATCATTATTTATTGGCTGCTTGCTAGGAATGACTGACACAGCAATTTTTTTTTTTTTTTTTTTTTTTTAAAGTTTCTCCTAAATCGGCAAGTTTAGAGCTACTTTTAGCCTTAAGATGTTTTGTGAATATGGCTCCAGATCTTTTGTATGTGCTTCATTAAATATAGAGCTGTTTTGCTCAAGATGCCTACAAAGGAGATGCCAAAGATGAGCAGAACCAATGTCTATTGCATATGAAGGTTGATTGATACTAAAAGTTCTTTATTTTTATTTTTCTTCTCACTAACATTTGGATATTAAAATTAAACAGCTGCATTTGAGATATTATTATTAATATTGATGCTGTGCTTTGCTAGCACAACTAATAAATGGTGCTGTTATTTCTCCATCAGTCACTAATCTTTACTTGCCTTATTGAAGGTCCTACCTCTATCATGTGAGATGGCCAGTCATACCTCAAACTTTATGGGTGGCCAATGACATTTTAGGTCACTACATGGACACTCTACTGGCTACATTAAGTCCAAACACATGAATTATGATCAAAATCACAATGTGTCTCCGTACCTTGTCAGGAATCAAGCTTCTGTTAGCCTTAAGTCCATCTAAATACTGCTACATAAACATTTAAATGGTCTTTCTCTTTCTCCCTTAATTATAAATCTGTCACTGATCAAATGCTGTAGTAGTAAGAAGATAAGCAAATCAGGGCTGTCAGTAACAGGTTATTTTGGTAATCAGTTGATTATTTTGATGATTAATCAGGTAATCAGATATTTTTGTGGTAATAAAAATAGACCTAAGCAAAAAATAGCCTTTGAAATGACTTAAAATACATATATAATAACAATGAGGTAATAATATTTGGTTCAAATAACGTATCAAAAGTAGAGATGCATAAAACGATCGGCCAGGAATCGGAATCGGACGATTTTCCACATGATCGGCCCGGATCGGTGACCGGCCGATCAGTCTCGCATCTTGCTGATTCCGAGCCGAACCGTTTTGTTGCCAGCGGCATAGGCAATAATGTCAGCTGCGTGTTCTCGCTCTATTCTCTCAGACGGCGAAGTGACACAAACCTACCTCTCACAGACTTGTCTCTTTCTCACTTGAACCGCATCTGAATATGCATAATACAGTTTGTTGAAAATAAATAAAACAGAGTTAGGCTAATGTATGTTTCTGTTGATGGATATGCATTTCTCTAAAAGAATGTGCATGTGGCACTCAAACCAGCAATAGATAAAGGAGCAAACAGTCATTTAAATCAGACTCTACTTTGCTGTTTGATGATCGTGCTTCATGAAACTGTGATTACAGTATCAAACTGATGTGTCATAGGTGAATACATGCAAGTCTTTGCAAGTCAGAGCTAGGGCTGCACGCTGTTGGGAAAAAAAATGACATTGTGATATTGTTTTTCTGTGATATATTTTGCGATATGAAAAATTCACCAGATGAGTTGAATAGCTCTATTTGGAAAGGATTAATCACTCTAGTATGAATTGGGTGATTTTTGAGTGAATATGCATAGAAAACAAGTTACAAGCATAGATAAACATAATAGAGCAAAGATACAAATGAAATAAATAGTGCTTTATATTTTCCAGGTCTAACAGTATTCAGGTACATAAATGTAGTAATCTGTTAATCTGTGTTAAATCTACAAAAGTGATTTTTCTCTGTCTTTTGTTATTTGATTAACATTCATGACACACAAAGCAGCAGGGGACCGAGGTGGTGGTGCGGACCCAAAATACTGTTACACATCCGGTTTTCTTTCTCAATTGTTTAGTTCACGTAAGTCATAATCAGTTGTGTTTTCGAAGATAGTCGATCTTTTACATGCATTTTGACTTTTTTTTTTGCTATGTATATGTCCGTTCAGGCAGAAATAGACACAGAAGAGAATGGCATTTAGTGTTCACGGCTGTTTGCGTGTGTGCATTTTGGTTTAAAATTAGGGATGTCCCGATCAGGTTTTTTTGCCCTTGAGTCAGAGTCCAAGTCATTTTATTTTTGAGTATCTACTGATACTGAGTCCCGATCCGATACTTCTATAATACATAAAAAAAGAATAAAGAAGAGCGAAAAAACAGATCCAGGATGTTCCTTATTTTTTATTTAATTCACCTTATTTTAACATTCAACAACTGTTAACAAACAGAGCACTTCTGTGAGGTAGCCTGAACAATCAAGTAATAAATAACATAAATTCTTCACTTTTGGACTTTAGTGCAACGGTAAATATAAAAAAAAAGTCTAATATAAAAACAAATACCACCTCAACTTAAAATACCCGGCAGGCATGTAAACAAATAAAAAAATTAATCGAGGTTCTACGTGCTCCATAAGCATAAGAAATCCAGGGTTCTCTACAAAGGTGAATGGCAGGTCACTCATTGCAATCATTTGTGCTATCTTGGCTGTGATGTCCTGTGCCTTCGCGCTGTCTCAGGGCATTTTTTTCTCTCCTGTTCAAACTCTCCTGCAGCGTGCGCTGACTCGTCTTTGGCTGGGTTGCCTGGGTAAACTCGTTGTATTGTGTCGGGTGTTTGTTTCTGAGGTGCCGTATCAGGTTTGTTGTGTTAAATGTAGCCTTTTCCTTTCCACCTCTTGCAATCCCAAGTTTACATATCTCACAGTTTGCTATGGCAATGTTGTCATCAACTTTATAATACCTCCAGACCGCAGACATACTCGCGCTTTCCGCTTTAAGCTGCTTCCGTGTTCTACTTTGCCGGCATTTAACCAATAGCGTCTCTGCAACAAAGTGATGTCATGCCGCATGCATTGCTGTTTCTGTGTGGAGTCAAAAGGGTCTAACTCTGTGCCACCGCATAACTATAGATGTGTTAAGAAAATAATGAGAATATATATACATATATATCCGAGTCCTGATCGGGAGGTAACGTCTGATTCCGATCGAGTCTGAAACCACGTGATCGGGCCTGATTTTCGATCACGTGATCGGATCTGGACATCCCTATTTAAAATGTCTTGAATGTTTCAACTGACAGGACCTAAAACACATTCAAATGATAAACTTTCATTGTATGATGGACAACGTTGCAGTTAAATCCGAGAATCGCATGCGTTTTGAACCGTGGTGTCTGGTCCGTACGGATTAACGTTCTCTACTAGACATCGCACATCCTACGATGTGACTCACGGATGCGCACTTTGCGATTTTGATGCTAAAACCATATCGTGCAGCCCTAGTCAGAGCTTTCCTGAAGTCCCAGTGTCTTGCTGAGTTTAACACATTTTTTATTTTTAAAGTTTGGGAAAATAAAGAAGTTGTTTTACCTGTTAACTGTCTTTCCCGCTTTTTGAGCAAAGACATAAAAATGACTTCCAACTTAAATTGTTAAAAATCTTGAATACTTCAGAAAAGACTTAAGTTTGGTATCTTTTTAAAGAAAACACTTCACAGATTATTGTAGAAGTAAAAGTAAAGTTTAAAAAAAAAAGTTATAGAAGTTTATGAAAATGTAAAATATATATTAAAAAAATTATATTTTATATAAAATATATATTTTACAAAACATGTTCAACTCTAAAACTTGAAGAAAATCAAAGCTAAATATCTGAACAAGTTCTGTACCAAAGTTTAGGTTGATATCTCAAAAAAAGAACTTTAAGTAATATTTTTTGTGCGCAGTACTAAACTTTTCCACTAGATGACATCAAGACTCCACCGTGACCATATAAGGACTCTTCGATTTCCATGTATGGTTTGAGTGATCTGAATCATATTTTTCCATACATTTCAAAATATTTATGAAGTAGACATCATATTCAGAAGAAGTTTGGGTAGTAATGTTAATATTTGATTTGAGCTAAATCCCTAAAAAACTGAAAGAATCAGAGAGTGTCTTATAGTTTGGCACCACATCACAAATGAAGAATCTATCTCTCTTTTGCTCAATCAGTCATCAAATATGAAAACTAGAGCCTGAAAGCTTTCAGATGATATATAGTTTAAGATTACTTTAGGTTTATGGCAAGTGTCAATTTGATCCGGACCATACAGGCTGTGACCAGAAATCGAACAGTGCATGAGGGTTAAACTATTTATTTTTTAAAAAGTTACATGTAATTTAAATTCTCTAGTGTCCTTCAAACAATAATTATTTGTATCTTTTTTTGACTTTTAGGAGACAAGAGGCACAGACGAAGCCACAGCAGAAGCAAAGAGGTAACTAATTTTAGTCCATTGATGTCATGTAGACCTAAATTAAACTGGTCACATCATCAGTAGTTTTACAGCTGGCATTTCTAGTTTTAGCCCGTGGTAAGTATGCAGCTTAGACAGAAAGGAATGAAATGCCAGACTGAGAAGAAAAGCACTTACTTAATCACAAGTGCATGTAATTTTAAATTATATTAATTTTGATAACAGATGGAGAGAAATGTCTGTTTGGGAGCTTTTTTAACGTCCTGTATTTTAGATCATATGATAACATTTGTATAATAAATTACACTCAGCGTGCTAATGCACGAAGAGACACTCTGAACAGAAGACGCTGCTGACAGATAGCAAAATTATATGCCTACTACCTGGACAGGTAACTATCAGTCATTTAAACTTATTTGCCTATAAAAAGATCTCCTTTTGTCTCACAACCCCCCTTTTTTTTTGTGTAGATAACAGCTCAGAATTGCAATTTTTAAAAAAAATGAGTGGCCATTCCTCATGTGAATGCATGCAGATTTGCATTTTATAATACGTTTTAAAACAAGTTGCGCACACTTGAAATTATTTTTCTGATGAATTCGGTCATAATTGGCTTTTTACGCTGTACGCGGTGACGCAAGTTCGTTTTCAATGGGAGAGCAGGGCAGGAGGTAGAACAGGCTCATTCTCGTGAATCATGCCACTTTGTTGTGTACAACCGCAGCTGCTGAGATTATTTTATTCAAATTAAATTATATTTTATGTTTAGTTAACCTATTCTGTTCTACAAAGCCTAAACACAGGGATTAAACATTATTTTTCTTTAGTTGAGTGTGAAAACTGCAGTACAGTGTTATTTTAGTTTTATTAATACATTGAATTAGCTTTTATTTTAATTTTTTGTTTTTTCAATTTAATTTGTTACATTTTTAGTAATTTCGTGTTCACGTGCTTTTGTCATTTTATTATTTTTAGTTGTTGTTTTTTAAATATTGCTTTGTTTCATTTATTTTAATTTCTGTTTATTTATTTCTAATTAATAATTTTAGTGCTGCAACATAAGCTTATTTCAGTTTAAGTTTTTCAACTAATATTTATTTTATTTGAGCTTTATTTTGGTAACACTTTACAGTAAGGTTTCATTAGTTATTGTTAGTTAACTACTTTAGTTAACATGAATTAAAATGAACTGCACTTCTACAGCATTTATTAATCTTAATGTTAATTTCAACATTTACTCATACATTATTAAAATAAAAAGTTGTAGTTATTAATGCACTATGAACCAACATGAACAATGAATGACTGTTTTTATTAACAAAGATTAATAAATACTATAACAAATATATTGCTCATTGTTAGTTAATACATTAACAGTAACTAATGTTAACAAATGAGGCCTTAATGTAAAGTGTTGACAGAAATATTTTTAATAGTTTTAGTTCATGATGATAACCCTGCTGCAGTAAATATAAGATCCACTTTAACCCAAACTTTAAAGCCTTTTTTTTTTTTTTTTTTTAAAGCCTTCGTTTTGCCTTTGTATGGCAGTATTATCTTTGCATTTCATAAATGAACTCCCACACATTTTGTAGAGAAATAAATGCTATTACACCTAAAATTAATAAATACATGTACATTTTTTTGTATTAGCTCTCACTTGCGTGAAACATCATGTGATATTTAAACTGTAATCATGTCAGAAATAGGATTTTTTTTGTTGTTGTTGTTGTTCACTTGCACAAGCGGGCATCAATGATTATCATTTCAACCACCTGCGCTTCCGTTTTTTTACATTGCTTATCATATATATGACAGTGTGCCTGTACACACAAGAGGTGGCAAGATTGCAATAAGTTTTTCTCGTATCATGTAAAATGCCATTTAAAGTCAACATGAAACCGCATTCCCAACCCAATTTACTTCCATAATGTGACATATTTCTGAATGAAACAGAGTATTCTGTATCAAAATGAATTTAATTCCTTCTTGAATTGACTCAGTTGGGGCCAAATCTCAATTTGTGGTCAGATATGTGGAGATGTATGGTGGAAAGGATAAAAATATATAATTAGACCATATTTTGAGACTCTCCCTGCTGGGAACCAAGACAGTGGCTAGCTAAAATGTGTACAATGTGACCGATAAGTCAAGTAGAATAAGACTAGGAAGTAGGGCTGGGATATATATATATATATATATATATATATATATATAGAGAGAGAGAGAGAGAGAGAGAGAGAGAGAGAGAGAGAGATAGATAGATAGATAGATAGATATAGATATATTTCTTTTTTTCCCCAAATAATTAAAATGTAATGTTTTGCCTCAATTTCATTTTTAAATTGAGAAATCGTGATTTTGTTGACAATTGATACCCGTAAATGACGCAATGATAACCGTTAATAGAAAAAAATTATCCGACCACATGATGTCGCGCCTGATTAACTGCTCTTGTGTGGCGCTCTATGAACAGAGTCTTAGGTGGCTGTTCAGTCAGAAATGCGTTATTGCATTGAAAAAAATAAGATGCGGGCAGTGGAATGGGGGGAAAAAAAGCAAAGTTAACGCAAATTGAACTTGACTGCCACGTTTTTAGAATGCCGTCATGTGTGAGCCAAACATAAAAGCAATAGGAAAAATAGCACAATGGAATGCAAAGACCTGTAAAGAACTACTACTGTATGTTTGATATTTCATATTTGCATAAGTGTGACAGGCGGAAAGGTGCTGTTTTCTGTTTTTACAAAGCATTTGCTGTTAATAATGGCCTATAAGAAATATTTAGCATTTGTCTTATTTTATATTATTTCTGTTTATATAGGATATGTTTAAGATAAGTTTGTACAACATTTGCCTTCATATTTCATGCACATTTTCTGCAAAGCTATTTAAAGGTCCATTGTGTACATTTTAGCGGCATCTAGTGGTGAGGTTGCAAATTGCAACCAATGGCTCAGTCCACCACTCCCCACCCCCCCATTTTAAAGTACATAGAGAAGCTACGGTGGCCAACACAGGATAAAGATGTCGTCGTCTGAGACAGCAGAGAGTAGCCAGTCAAGCAATGAGGTTTCTTTACAAAGATAAATTAAGAAATTATAATCGAAAATCATGAATCGGTCAATCATTCTGAAAAAAAGATTTTATTTTTTTGCCATATCGCCCAGCACTACCAGGAAAATGCAAGTAAATGGGGTTCATTTTGATTTCATGTTGACTTTGTGTAATAGATAAACAAGAAAAGAAAATGCCAGTTCAAATGAATGAAATCTGTTGAAATCTCACAGTGAAGTTGTTGCCCTCTGGTAGACAAAGATCTCCCGTGTTTTTTGTTTTTTTGTTGTTGTTTTTTTGGTACTGAACTAGGTGTAAATGTGCTGGTTAAATGCACTCATTTGTGTTAAATGTAACTGTACATGTTGCACTCGGATGGTGGTGGAAGGGCTTTTGTAGTTTAAAAAGTGTTTTTATTTTGGCAAGTTGTTCTTAAACCAACTTACTAACTCTCTTTATTGCACTATTTTCCTGAAAGAGACCAATTCTTCTTAAAACAGGCACGGAAGAAAGACTCTGAGAAAGCTCTGAAATGTCAGAGTGGATCAGAGGAGCAGATGGAGCCGTCGGATAAAGGCCGCGACAGGCTGTCTGAAGACGTGGAGGAGCGACATCGCAGAAAAGACAAGAAGTCTTCCAGGCCAAGAAGCCTATCAAGATCCCGTTCAAAGGAAAGGTAGTTTCATCTGACATTTGTCATTTTGATTTGTTTTAATTCATGCAACAAGTGAATGTGTTAAGACTTTGTGTGCTTAGATGTGAATTAATGTTTTTCTGAAGACGACATCATAGTCGAAACTGGGACAAAAGAAGATCTCGCTCACGCAGTGGTGAAAGGCGATCAAGGAGTCGTGACAAGAAGAGACGGGCCAGGTCTAGATCAAACTCCAGAAGCAAACACAAACATCGCAGCAGGAGCCGTAGCAAGAGCAGGTGGACAAAGATTTTATGTTTGGGATTTTTTTTTCGTGAATGAAAATGCTGATTTGTGCTTAAACCGTAAGATGGTCCGATTTTATCTAGGGAGAAGAAGAAGAGGACAGAGAAAGCGCGGAGAAAAAGTCGCAGTCGGTCAGTTAGCCCTGTGACCTTCAGGGGTAGAAACACAGCCATGGATGCTCAGGAAGCATTGGCTAGAAGGTAGAGTGGCATCTGTGTCCTGGAAGCACAAAATAATCTATTTGGGTTTTATACACAGAATATAACAGAAGTGAGTACACACCTGTGCAATATCACTTAAAGTCTCAATCATTTAAAAAAAAAAAAAATTCATATGCCCTCATAATCTTTAATCAAAATCATTTCCCCTCCCTCTTCCAGTGACATCTCTTCTCCTCTTTGATGATGTGTTTACTGGCAGAGGTCGTGACAACCTGTCACTCACATGAGATCCACCAATAGCGAACCACGACCATCCATTCAATTCCCAATAGACAAAATCAAGTCCCGCCCTACGCTTTTTTTCTTGTCCGAGAAGCTATTTCACATGATATACGTCACTATAGGGAAGAAAAGACCGTTGGATCTTCTGTTTCATATTCATTTGTATCACTTTACAGTAATTGTATTACTTTTAAGTTGAACAGGTGTCCTCACTTTCATTGCGTTGAGTTTCTTACTAAGGTGTTTGTTTTTGATTGTTCATAAGAGGAAATACTCTATTTGTCAAATTAGAATTAAAGCAGGTTTACTCACTTTTGTTGTATATTGTGTGTATGTGTGTGTGTGTGTGTGTATATAATATACATACACACACACTCCCAGGCCCTGTTTACACCTGGTATTAAGATGCGTTTTGGTCGATCGGATCACAAATAGACGAGAGGGAGACACATTCCTGTTTACACCTGGTGTTTTAATTAATCTCTTATCTACTTTCAACCACTTTTGTCCTGATTTCTTCAAGGGGAGGGTCTATGAGTGGGTAAAAGTATGGTTGTTTTTCAGGTCTTTCGATCTAATGAACGAAATAAGCTTACGCAATTTATATATGAACGCGACCGGAGTTGACAGAAAATCATACGGAAAGCAGGAGATTTAGTTTCTGCTCTGACAGCCGCAAGATCTGCCGAACGCAGTGAAATGGTGAGGGAACATTGTGCTTGGTACATTTTTCATCTTCAAACCAACAAACTTGTCTTCAGCCGACCAAAGTTTAAATCCCGTCTGGCTACTGCACTTCTCATAATGTTTACGCATTTGGTCAGTAGGCAGAGAATGGCTGTTCAAACTCATTCGACCACATGAGCGTTTCCACTACAAAATCAATCCGGTCAAAAGTGGACAGGCTCAAAACGTTTTAGACCCCGTTTACACCTGTATTTAGCGTCATCCATTTATGATCCGATCAATCAAAACGCATCTTAAAACCAGCTGTAAACCGCGCCCAAGAAAAGTTTACAACTGTTTTATTAGAAATATTGTAAAAATCGGTTGTATTTCTACCTATTTACTAAATCAGTTTATTTAAACAACATATAAGCTTATAAACTTACTGTCTCAACAACACCCCACAAACCTGTAGTCTCTGCATACTAACGTGATCACTGCTAACAGCAGCCAATAATTGCTATGACGTTTAAGTAGAGACAAATTAAGAAACAACTTTTCTGAGAGGGTTTTAACAGGCTTTCACACTGGCAGTTTAGTCTGATAAAGAGCACGGTTTGCATGACGTGAATGCTGACATGCAGATCAGAAGGGCAGATGTTGTTCAACCTGAGACAATAGCTACGTTTCAGTCCAAAGTTGCGAATTTAACTTATGCGCATAATTGGCATATCACAACATCTGCAAATAAAGCACCATTTCCATTCCATGTGTTCAAGAGAACAAAACTCACTTCCTGGGAAGTCGGCGGAGAATATATGTAATAAAAATGGAAGTTGCTGCAATCGGGGAAGCCAGTGTGGCTCTTTTTTTTCATACATCCTGAATTATTTGCGGCTCAAAACACACAGACGCAACACAATAAAATGCTGTTGTTTTATCTTTCGTTCGGATGCCTGCTGTTTGAGAACACAATCATGTGAGACACTTCTGGGAGGTCAATATATCAAATGACAGGCTTCGACCAAAATAACAATTAAGATGCTGTGCAGTGAAACTGATCTGCTGGTTAGTCCAGTTATCCAATCATATTCTGTTTAGGCAAAGTCACCTGAGGTTTTTTTGTTTTTGTTTTTTTTTGCATATCGAGGGATTTATTCGGTAAATGTGTTTCCATTGTAGTTTATGTGCATGTCTTCGATTGAGTGCAAACTTTTTTTGTGTGTGTGTATTCTAATAATTCATGCATATCTTGCCATTTCCTTCCAGTGTTGTTATTTTAATACAATATCCCAAAATTCACAAAACATATATGGATGGAAATGGCTTATGTGATTAATGTAAATGAGATGTGCTCTTGTTACTAAATAACAACTTGCACATGCATTTTAGCTAACAGTGACATCATTAGGTCCATGAAACATGCATAGGGGATGACAGTGGTTATGACTTCACCATGGATGAGCATGCAAATGTAATCAGAGTTGCTAAAGTATTGCTCACAATCAGCTGTCTCCTCAAAAGACTTTGCGAACAGCATAAAGCCACCTTCCCCCAGGCGTCAGAGGAATTACGTCTTGTCTCACATTGATGCAAGTGGCGTATTGCTCATAATAGAACCAAATTAATAAAAAACTCAAAATATAGCGACCTGCATTGTGCAAGCCATTGCCGTTTGTAATGCAAAATGAATGGAAATGCACCACTGTTCTGTAGAATCCAATGGGTCTGAAAGCAGACCAACACTGCGGTGGTGCCAAGAATAATCACACTTCGTTTCGGACTGAAGCAAACGTGCCCAGTGTGAAAACCACCTGAAGTATCCAACTAGGTGATTAGTGAAGTTTTAACTGCTTTCTGGTCGTCATGTTCCTTAAACACATTCACTTCACACTGTTAGGTTGGAGAGAGCGAAGAAGCTTCAAGAACAGAAAGAAAAGGAGTTGTTAGAAAAACGGCAGCAAGAGCAAGCAGCAGGCAAGTAATTGCCACAAGTCACATGGCTATTGGTGTAATAGCTTCACATCTGACCCCTCTGCAGCAGAGGTCAGCACTGTCTCCATCTGATGGTTTGTTGGTTGTTCCCCAACAGCAGCTGCTCCACTGTTGTGCGATACGGTCACCGCTACACCTGGTCCAGCCCTGAACGTCGCAGCACTGCTTGCTTCTGGCACACAGGTCACTCCCCAGATCGCAATGGCTGCTCAGATGGCAGCGCTTCAGGCCAAGACACTGGCAGAGACTGGCATTGCTGTGCCAAGCTACTACAATCCCTCAGCAGTCAACCCAATGAAGTTTGCGGAGCAGGAGAAGAAGAGGAAGATGTTGTGGCAGGGGAAGAAAGAAGGGGTGAGGACAAGAGTTGCTGTTCTATAGATTTTAATAAGGTTGTTGCCAAGTTATATCATACAATATAAAATGGACAAACGCGCTGAAATGCAACTTTTTTTTTTTCTCCAGTAAAATTTATGTAATATTTTTGTTCAATAATATTTTTTGTGTTTTGAGAGAATTTCATGGTACTAATTATCATTTATGCATTAATTGATACTTTTTTTTTTTAATGCAATTTGTTTTTCTAATATTTTTTTATTACTTTTTAATTAAAGCAGTGTTTCATGTTAAAATAGACTATCTGATTTTTGAAGGCAGATTAGTGCCATCTGGTGGGAGTAAAAAAGCCTGTTTTCTCTGTGTGATTATTGATCAGTCTCTTAAATGGACACAACTAACAAACAGCCAACAATTGAAACCGTTAAATACATGACGTTTGAATGTAAAAACACAGCCTAACATGAAGTGCTCAGTTGGAGAGAAGCGATTAAACGTCATAGAACATGTAGGCCTGGTTTTATAAATGTGCCTTAGTAAAAAACATTACTGATGTGATCTTGAGACAAAACAACGAAACTGACATACTTTAAGATCTGTCAGTGCAAGTTGCTTTCAGTTAAAACAGCTCAAGCATGTATTTTAGTCTGGGAATAGTCTTCGTCCTTGTCTCTGAAACCAGGGGGTAGTTTAACATTCATAATCTTGTCTCCTAACAAGAGTCTTTATAAATGGTAGTAGTTAGATGATTAAGGATGCTGAATTTTGTAAATACAGATTTGAGCTTGGCCAGTAATTTTTATTAAGTAATTTCGTTGCAGGATGAGAATCTGTTTTTCAGAGCATTTCAGACATCGAAGCATTTGTCCAGTATTAATATATGTTTATGTTGTAGGACAAGTCACAGACAGCTGAGCTTTGGGAGAAGCTGAATTTTGGCAATAAAGACCAAAATGTGAAGTTCCGCAAGCTTATGGGAATTAAAGTAAGTGTTTGCCTGTATTAAATATTATTTATTTAAAATGTTCTTAATGCGTGAAATGGAGAAATCTCATATTTTAAAGTGGTCCTATTATGCTGTTTTACTTGTTTGACTTTCTGTAGTCTGTATTATTGGTGTTTGAGCATGAAAAAGGTGTGCAAAGGAACAAACGCATCACAATATTCCTCATTTAAAGTGCCCCTATTATGCCTTTTTTTTTTTTTTTTTTTTTTTTTTTTTAAGGTTCCTAATATTGTTTTGGGAGTCTACTACAATAGGTTTAAATGCATGCAAGGTCAAAAAACACTTTAGTTTTCTCATAATACACAATTTCACCTGAGTTTTCAATCTTTTGTAAACGACTTGTTTGAAGCAGTTCAGAGAATCAGTCTCTCTAAACCCCTCCTTTTCGTGAGCCTACACTGCTCTGATTAGTCAATCCTTTGTGATTGGTCTACTGCATGCACCGCGCGCCCATTGCCATAACTGAATGACAGCTATCAATTTGCAAGACATTTTGAATACAATGTATGGACAGAAAAGATAGCCAGAAACTGATTCCCAATCACGAGTATGACGTTTCTATATGGTAAGTGTCACCTTAGTTTTTATAAGATGTGATAGCAGCGTCACTGTTATACTTAATGTAGGTGCACCTGTGGGAACTGTATCAAAATGCCAAGCAAAGCTGAAAACCTCTAACATAAGATCAATATTTAGGCCAGATGTGTCCACAGACTTTTTCGCCATAACTATTAAGAAAAATGGCTATATCATTGCTTGACATTACAATGGGTGTTTACTGTTTACAGAGAGAATACTTCAACTAGTTAGCACGGACTAGCATCTTAAAATCCTATTACAATACAGATAGAGCTCCACTCTACTGTAATAACAAAAACGCAGAGGAAAAAACAGTGTGTTTTACAGTTATGTAAGCGTACCGGGCCCACAGCTATCATGTAAACTCCCACGTTAGCCGAGCTAAAGGGGGATAGCTGATAATGCATTCGACTTTTTGTAAACAAATTCGTGCTCCATCCTTGATCATTACTCCAAGTAATAAGACAGACAAGCTGCATTAATCGACACATTTTTAGACTATATTGGATATAGCATATCTGAATAGCAGAACTATAGAAATGTGAGTTAGCCGGTTAGCAGGAGACATACAGACGAGGGTGTACGTTACACAACATAACATACAAAACTACGAATCTTGAACGATCGCTAGAAAATATACAGATTCAGAGGAGCAAGCTGGTCCAAATAAACTGGGCATTGATCCATATTTTAAGACCAAGCATTTTGTGAATCCTGCGTTAAACTCCCCGAGGTTTGAGAAACGGTCATCAGTAAAATGACGGGAACACAACAAAAGATTGTACTGCTGTGGTATTGTTGAAAAAATGAATTTTCCCTGGCGTCTGCGTGCGCAATAAGCGGGCGGGCAATATGCTAATGTTTCGTTGTGACGTCACAACGAAACGGCTTGGGATTCGTTTTACAAACGACTCGTTTAATTGACTCAGAGTCAACTCTTACTTTTGAGAGACAATAACTTTATATACGGTGCACTTTCAGATTTAAAACTTTGCAGGATGTTTTCATTCGCTTAGAACTATGTTACACACTACATGAAAGGTAATTTTCAAAAATTCATAATAGGGGCACTTTAAATAATTCCTGCCCAAGGCATACACAAAAAAAGGGGATGAGGCCAGGTTGTCGTGTTTGTAGTGTTGCAACTCACCATTATGGTAAGGGCCAACATTTCTGCTCAAAGCGGTTGCCCATTAATTGACACATTTTTAGACAATATTGGATATAGCAGAACTATAGAAATGTGAGTTAGCCGGTTAGCAGGAGACATACAGATTAGGGTGTACGTTACACAACATAACATACAAAACTACGAATTTTGAACGATCGCTAGAAAATATAAACATCAGTTATTAATCATACTTACAGGTTGAGATTCACTAGTCCAGTGTTCATCAGAGCACCTTAGGGGCTTTCACACCAAATAGTTCTAGGAACTCCGTTATAGGAACTAGCCACTAGGATAGTTCCCCAAGAACTAATTTCTCCGCTGGGCCATGTTCCTGGTTACAAATGCTAAAAACCAGTTGATAAAGGATGCCGTGATCGGAGCTGTGTTTGTTGTGTGTCGCGGGTTTCGTGATAACGGAGATGGAATGTAAATGGAATTTATGTGACTGAAAGAGCAAAAAGTGGGGCTAAGAGACAAAATCTCCTATGACAACTTTCAGCATTACATATCATCGAGGCGGAGAAAAGAACACAACCCTGCAAACAACAGGTAAATGCCAGTATCGCTCTTTTCCATGTTCGTGAAGTAAATATGTTTACAAAGGTTTTTTTTTAGAAATGCCGGGTGCCGGTGTTTGACAACCCTACTCTGAAGCAGGAGCTAATTTAGTTCCCCCAAAAGGAGTTCCTAGAGCTAAAATCGTTTCTAGTTCCTGTGGTGCGAACACGGCAAAATCCGGGTACTTCAGCCAATAGTTTTAGGAACTATGAAAAGGCTCCTCCGGTGCAAAAGCCCCTTCAGAAGGAGGGGCTTCATAGAGACGGAAATGAAACAATGTTACTGACAGACTGGGAAGAGAGGAGCTGCAACAATGTATAATATGTGAAAAATGTGTGTTTTTCAAACAAAACTAAGACTTTGAAAAAGGGCATAATATGGGCTCTTTAATATAGAAATGTTCTGATTGATTGTTGTTCCCCATAGGGTGAAGAGGAAGGCAGTTCATCAGGAGCCGCTGACGAAGAAGGTCTTAAAACCTTGCAGCAGCAGGAAGAGATGTTCCGCAACCTGGACGTCCAGTACGAGATGGCCCGCTCACAGACGCACACACAGAGGGGAATGGGCCTCGGTTTCTCATCCTCTTTTTCGTCAAGGGGCATGGATGCTGTCTGAACATTCTGTAATTTGTGCTTCTCGTCTCTGTAAA
Source organism: Elopichthys bambusa (assembly GCA_037101425.1). Classification (NCBI taxonomy): domain Eukaryota; kingdom Metazoa; phylum Chordata; class Actinopteri; order Cypriniformes; family Xenocyprididae; genus Elopichthys; species Elopichthys bambusa. Next base: position 4,036,954 of record CM074434.1, read on the forward strand.
TTCTGGCCGTTGTTGCCGCTGTAAAGCTGGTTTGTACGTGCTTGTAGAGAATGCTGGTGCATTAGCTTGCATGTATAATTCATCAGATCTGTCGTTTTATTCATTTTGCAAAATTCACATGTAAATACAGTTGATTGCTCAAACATATATCGTTGCTTGGTCTCTGAAAAGTGTTAAATATTGTAAAGCTGTCGTTTGGATTTTGGGTGGGGAATGTGATTGTATATTTCACTGTGTTTGTATTGAAACTCTCTGAAGCTAGCGATTCCTGAGATATCAACGACCAAGGGGTGTGAGTTAGTTTCTGCCTTGGGTACTAGGGGCGATGCTATATTGTGAATGCTTTGCTTTTAATAAAATGGTTACTACATAAATATATTAAGGACACAAAATAACATGGCAGACATTTTATTAGTTTCAGTTGGGAAATAAAAATGAACCAACACATTTCACACTTAAAGAAATGTATCGTAAAATACTTTTCATAAATGAAGATCAAACCTTTGATATTTGGCTTGTTACACTGAGAAATTGAGATTGAAACCGCTGAAACCCTGACTTTTAACATGGCATTTGTATTATCTTAGGTATTGCAATGTTACTTGTGATTTTTAATAAGCAATTTAAACCTAGCTAGATTTAGCCAACTTTAACTTAATATGCAAACTACATAAATAATTAGAAGTAGCTGCTGTGTGTGTTCCAGCTGAAGGTCAGCAATGCACCAAATTTGCACTCGTTTAGTGTGGTCATTAGGGAGTGCCTGAATAAAAGTTTTACATTTTGGCTGATGTAATCTAACTGATGCTCAAAAAGACCAGCCTATTATTATTAAATTAAAAAGATGGACACAACCTGAATTGATACTAAATGTAATAATGGGCCTAAATGCAATACAATTTTGCTCAACATGAGTGTGAATCTGAAATACAAAGTAATAATGGGTGAAATGACTTGGATTTTATTTCGGTGAACATGGGGTATATTTTGTACACTCAGTATTGTTTCCTCACAATGTTTGTTGTTAAACACCTTTAGTTCCTATAAAAATCCAAAATCTAATTGAAAAATATTCAATATACTCTTCACACTGAAGTGCCTCATTTAAATGAATATACATGATTATTGCGATCATCATTAGAAGTGTATAATACTAATAATACATCAGTTTAGTGCACTTTTGTGGGAAATTATAATTATGGAATACTGTAAAATGCATACAAAATGTATTTTCCTTCTAAAATTATTTCATGACAAAGTTCATTATGCATTTCTCATTAAAAAAAAACTGCATTCACAATTACATTTTGAGAAAATTGCATTATGAACATTTGTCTTACATTATGTACAGTTATTACATTTTCAGCTGCTACATGATGATGCATTCTCTCGCAATTTTGTGCTTCAGTCATAATGGAGATGCCTGCTCTATCTAGACTCAAACTTTTTTGAATGGACTGATCGTGGAGGTGATTGTTCTGGTCTGCATCTACAGAATGCCCTGACAGCCAGCAGCTACACTTGTTAGTACCTTTGGTAGATCAGACAAACTTATTTATTCATATCAGGTTATGTTCCTGGTTTGTTTTTGGTTTGACTGTCCTCTGTGTTGTTGGAACATCTCTAATCTTCCTTGTGACAGAAACATATGGTGAGTGAACAAACTGATCAGCTCCAAGGGCATAAATCATGCAGCAAAACTTAATTTACCACATGTATCAAAATAAAGCATGCAATACTCCTGCTTGAAAAGGAGATATTTTCCATATTAGGTTCCTTCTGAAAAAAAAAAAAAAGGTTGATATTCCATCAGACTGTACAGTTTCCTTCACTGCTCCTCTCCTTCCCCATATTTACTTGGTCTGTTTGGTGGGCCAGTTGCAGTTTTGCCTGTTTTCATTGCTGTTTTTTTACGTTTTGCCAGCGATGCTGCCTCTGAAACCCTGGTATACTTCGTTTACGCATACGCTAACAGACAGCCTTGCAAAGTATACTTCACTTGACTCATACGCGTACACAGGCGTTCGACGCATGCGCAGTTTTGAGCAATGTCTCGCCACGAGTTACGACCCATGTAAACATTGTATTCTTTCACGCTAGAGTTGTACAAATGAGAGTACTTTCTAACCACTTCACACAATCTGTCGTCTATATAGGCCTCCATCATCGCTGTAGCTTTCATGACAAATCGGGTCCTCCCTCGAAACCGGGTCTCCCCAAACAATGATTATCATTAGCATATACAAACGACATTATTTCTTACACTTGATTAACTGTTAATTAATAAATAATATAATGGCTTATTAAGTTAATAATTGAACATCATTCATTTGTTTTATTTATAACTGAAATATTTGGACATTTAACACTTAATTTAACACAGTTACATTAAGTGCAGATGTGTGTAGAAACTAAGCAGTCAGGCTAATCAGGTATCTGTATGCTATGCTAGTACATAAGCTAACTAATAGCCTATAGACATAAATCATTATAACGTAGTTGAAACAGTGTTTAACATAACATCATTTTGTAGGATTTGTAAACAGGCGCTAAAGAGAGTACCTATTAAAAGCCATTTGAACCAATGGAATTGCATAGGGTCCTAATGGAGAACTGATTTCGGGGGACCCCATTTGTCACTACACCAGTCTGTTCTGTTTATGCAGTATTTCTTTACTACCTTGTGAATCAACAAAGTATGCGCGGTTACAAAAATCTTAAAAGCTACCAAAAGCTGGCAAAAAGGATGTGAAGCTATATCTTTAAGTGAAAAAAACTATGAAAGGTTTGACCAAAAAAATCACAAGACTGCTGTCTTTTTATTCCTTGTATAACCAAATGCTACATTTGTGCCCTTAACAAGCGTGGAAAAGACATAAAAAAAAACATTTATTTATTTATTTGGAATAATTTTAAGGCTATACAGCTATAAAAATGGCACCTCATTACATATAATGTATAACTGACATACATGACATAATATGCAAACAACTATATTTATTTGCATATTAGACTGGAATACAATACATGGGCCACTCCAGTGATAAGATTGTGATTGGCAAATTCTAGGATGAGCAATAAAATGGGGTATTCGCTGTGTCGTTTCCAATTTTCTGCCTCGTCACTCAGTCCCATCCAGTGTGCAAGAAGATTCCGCATTGCCTCTGGGAAAAGTTCAGTTGCCAGCTCCTCTGGTGGTGGCAAGTTCGTAATGTGTTCAATGTGTTGGGCCTTAAAACCTTCAACCCGATGGCTTATGGTGCTGTTGGCTGCATTGAACTGCTGGCCAAGCCAACCTGCCACTGCCTTTAGCAGACTGCTTGAGTAGATGGAGTAGCTCTTAAAATGAGTTTGAAACAGGGCCATCACGGCATCCGTCAGTCTTTCCTCTTCAATCCTCCCAGTAAAAGAGTATTCAACATAGTCCAAGACCTTTGAGGTAGTGTTTAATTGTTCTGTTTCAATATTTGTAAGTAACTTCACTTTTTCCGCCAGTCTGTGAAGTTTCTCAGCAAGTAAAGCAGACGGGCTTGAGTTTGTTTGCTCTGTTGAGGAACAGTAGTCATGGTCTGTAGATGATGAAACATCTGACTGAACTGCGGTTATTGGAAAGATGTCCATTTCCCCTCCGTCAGAGTGTCGATGGCTTTGGTATGATGGACATGTTTTATTATTTGCCAAATTTGTTTGTGCCTCTTGATCATTTTGGAGTTGAACATGCTGGGCACCAAGATGATAGGTCATGTTTAAGTTGTTGTCATTTATGCGAGATTTCCATAGATCCTTACGAACAAAATTATTTAAAAAAAAAAAAAGAAAAGAAAAGTTATTAGAAATGGTGACGATACAAAGACATATAATAAAAATCATAAAATGACAAACTCAAATCACCTGAAATGACTCCATGATTGAGAGCTGGTCTTGTTTGTTATACAGTTCAAATGCCACTCGAAAAACCCCTTGAACACTATAGAACCACAGACTGTTGCTGGAACAAGGAAGTCGCAGCCCTTGGAATCTGAAGGCTAGAGAGCAAAAAGGTAAATATTAACCTTTAATAGTTCATGAAAATTAACTATTATCATCTAATACCAAGGCCAAAAAAAATGGTCATCACAAACCTGGTGAGAAAACCAGTTTAGTTGCCAATCCTCGTTTAGCATATTTGGCATGGTATCTGGGTTGGTTTTCACTGCGAACGTCTGTGTCTGAGAACAGATCAGCTCCAAGAAAGAGAGGGATCATCTCATCCTTCAAAATAAACAAATGAATCAATAAACAGAATATATAATGAGGAACTATACAAAATAAATGTACATGGATTAATAAATTAAACTGCATTTATTTCAGGAATCATCAGGTCCTACAAAAAAATGTTACTGCAAAAATCAGGTATCTGATGGAAGCTTGTTTCTCGCAATTCAGACTTTTTCTCGCAATTCTGCAGTAGCTACTCACTGCAGTACATGAGATCCAGGATCCAGATCCATTAGGTGTAGACGGGTAGGTTTGGGGATATGTAAAGTGGGAGGAGTTGGATTTGGATCCAGGGGGTGGAGATGGGGAGGTTTAGGGATTAAGGGGTGTAGATGGGTAGGTTTGGGATATGTAAAGTGGGAGGAGTTGGATTTGGATCCAGGGGGTGGAGATGGGGAGGTTTAGGGATTAGGGGGTGTAGACAGGTAAATTTAGGGATATGTAAAGTGGGAGGAGTTGGATCTGGGTCCAGGGGGTGGAGATGGGGAGGTTTAGGGATTAGGGGGTGTAGACGGGTAGGTTTGGGGATATGTAAAGTGGGAGGAGTTGGATCTGGATCCAGGGGGTGGAGATGGGGAGGTTTAGGGATTAAGGGGTGTAGATGGGTAGGTTTGGGATATGTAAAGTGGGAGGAGTTGGATTTGGATCCAGGGGGTGGAGATGGGGAGGTTTAGGGATTAGGGGGTGTAGACAGGTAAATTTAGGGATATGTAAAGTGGGAGGAGTTGGATCTGGGTCCAGGGGGTGGAGATGGGGAGGTTTAGGGATTAGGGGGTGTAGACGGGTAGGTTTGGGATATGTAAAGTGGGAGGAGTTGGATCTGGATCCAGGGGGTGGAGATGGGGAGGTTTAGGGATATGTAAAGTGGGAGGAGTTGGATCTGGAGGAGTTGGATCCAACCTCGCCCCCTGGATGTCATGTTCTGCAGCGAGGACCATCTCCAGTTCTGACTTTTTTCTTGCAACTGTGAGCTTATATCTCACAATTCTGACTGAAAAAAAAGTGTCTGAAACAAGCTTTCATACACTGTAAAAAAGAATTGTTGGTTTAACTTAAAAAAGTGGGGGAACGCTCACTGGAAAAATGAGAACCCACAGTGGAAACCCGGCTGAAAAAACATCTAAAACGCGCTTAGGCTGACTGACTGATTTTAGTTGGTCTTCCAGCCTGGTCACACCTGGTTTTGCAGGCTGGTTTTATAGGGGTTTTACCATTTCTTTAGCTGATCAGGATGGGAGACCAGCTGACCATCCATCCATCCAGCTAAGACCAGCCAACCAACATTTTAGCTGTTTTGTTTTGTTTTTTTCAGCAGGGAAAGCATGTCTTTACTATGATGATACGTAAAGGACGATGCAGTTCATGTTTTCCTTCCATGCAGAAAAATTTTCCATGCCTAGGCTGGATGACTGGTCTTAGCGGTTCTCAAGCTGATCTTCCAGCCTGGCCAAGCTGGTGTTTAGCTGGTGTCTTAGTCCAATCAGCTAGCTAAAAAAGTGGTCAAAACCCCTCTAAAACCAGCCTACTAAATCAGATATGATCAGGCTTAGGCTGGTTTCAGTAGTTTTTCAGCAGGGTATGTATACATGTCCAAAAATCAACAGTATTATGGTATTTTTTGTTAGTGGTACACTTACCTCATTAGTGCTTGGTTTAGTAACGTTAAACGAGTTATTGTTTGTAAGATATAAGAATCGTATCCTCCTCCTCCCACTCTCCCAATATGACATATTGATGAGAGAAACTCCTCCAGATGTCATGATGATGTACAGACAGGAAAATTTAAAATAGTGAAGAAATTAAGTGTTTTATTGCAAACGCCCCGACATGCCAGGTATAATCTTTAACGTGGTTACAGGGGAGCATTGTAAAACCGCAAATAACTTAGGAACGGTCATCAAGTATGAAATATTCCCCAGACGCCGTGTTGTTTGCAGGGTTGAGTGTATATTTACTTCCTGATTCTGGTCTCTAGCCAATCAACAGTCAAGCGTCAGAGAGTTGTAGGATTTGCCCTTCGAACCGGACGCGCATTGTGGTCATCAAACATGGCTGCGGTGGATTTTGGAGATTCAGAATTGTTCGACCAGTTCGAAGAGAAAGCGCCAGCGCACATACGTATAATAGATGAAGGTGATGATGAAGAGGGTGAGAGTTCAGATCGACTCCGGGAGCTTCGCCAGACATTAGAAGTGTGCGAAGAAACAATAGAGCGTCTGAACGCAGAGAATATCCTTCATCAATGCTTCATCCAGTGAGCTCGCTGGCTTTCTTAATTTCTGCTGAATTATATTTGACTGTTTAGCTCGCTTGGTGAATATAGTTGTATTACTGAATATAGCTGTATCTGTTATTGTACTTCTCGTTGTGTTTATCAGACGTTAAAAGGCAATGTAGAGTGGGAAAAAATTTGACATTTGTGTAGATCATTATGTTTAGTTCAGTTACGATGAAAGTATGATTAAGTTTGAACAGAGAGCAGACTTTTATTTTGTTATGGCCGATAATCGATATTATAACTATGCTATTTTTATTTATTTTTTATTTTTTTCTTAGAAAAGGCACACTAAAAATCCTAAATCTGCCATCAGGCATCAAGACTGATAATGTACAAAGAAAAAAGAAGAATAATGTTTAGTAACTTTTTCTGTAATATAGGACTTTTTTTTTCAAATCTTCAATCCAGAATTAAAGGATTAGTTAACCCAAAAATTAGAATTGTCATCGTTCCAAACCTGTAAGACTTTCGTTCATCTTCGGAACACAAATGAAGATGTTTTTAATGAAATCTGAGAGCTTTCTGTCTCTCCACTGACAGTCTACGCAACTACCACTTTCATTCCCCAGGAAGGTAGTAATTAAAGTACTCCAGTGGATTAACCTCAATTTTATGAAGCAATGCGAGTGCTTTGTTCACACACACACACACACACACACACACACACACACACACACACACACAAAACATAATTTTCCACTTTATTTACAAAATATTAATCTCCAACACTTGTTCATGGGAGTACCACGATGCATACGTGTTGTGCTGATGCGAGAGCAGACATTGTAGCCTGTCGGAGATTAATATTTTGTAAATATAATTTTTTTTTCGCACTCACATTGCTTCATAAAACTGAAGATAAACCACTGGAGTCACATGGATTACTTTAATGATGTCTTTACTACCTTTCTGAGGTTTGAAAGTGGTAGTTGCATCAATGGAGGGATAGAAAACTCTCAGATTTCATTAAAAAGATCTTAATTTGTGTTACTAAGATGAACAGTTGTCTTACTGGTGTGGAACGACATTTACATTGTGAACGACATTGTGAACTAATTTTATATTAGCCTAATCAAACTGATGAAAAATGCTAATACTGATTGATAATATGCTTGCTGATACTACCAATATATTGTGTACCTCTACTGTCTACTATCTTTGTTTTGCTTGTTGGCTGTCTTTATATTGAGTGTTAAATTTTGTACCTTAATTATGATCCACATGAGGAACTGAAGAGAAAGTTGACCATATTAAGTCGTCCTACGTGAGTGAAGAATAATTATTTGCACTCTATTTCAATATACAGTTAAACTAGGCATTTGCAGTTATTGATTTATTGATTCAATGGTCATTTTTATTCCAGAGGTATAAAAATAGCAGATTCCAAAACCGATGGGCCACTTTGTCAGGTTAATTATGGAAACAGCATCATTTCCAAGTAGGTACTTTCTGCATCATCTTAAAATTCAATGTTTCATTTTTTTCAAAATGGTAGTTTTGTTGAGAGGTGCTTTTTGTGTGTGTGTTTAGGCAGTGTCGAAAAGAAATTGAAGACTTCATCTACTGTCTTGTCCAGAAACGCCTACATGAGTGTAACAATGATAAAGAAGGCTCTGCTCTTCATGTCACCCCACATGTACATCTCTAATATCACTGGATAAGGAATTTAATACAATAGTCTCCATCAGAAAGCAATAATTCTGTTTTTTTTTCCTTGTTTGTAGCATTCAAGTTTCGTCATGGAGGAGAGCTATAAAGCGAAGACTTCCAGTGACTCCAAACATATAAAAAATGCTTTCAGTGTGAGTTCTACAAACCAGTGACACTGCATACATTACTCTTATTCAATTAGTAGACTATTGAAACCATTACAAATCAAACTTGTTTTTGGTTTGTAGATAATAGGGAGCGTTTTGTACTTCACCAACTTCTGTGTTGATAAACTTGGCCAGCCGCTGCTGAATGAAAACCCCCAACTGACTGAGGGATGGGAAGTTCCAAAGTATCCTAAAAGTTTATAGCCAGCTTATACTTGCTGTGCTTTTTATAATCTAGATAATGCTTTTACTCTATTTTACACGTCTGTGTACATCCTGAATGATTTTTTGCAAAGATACCAGCAGATCTTTGGCCAGATCATTGCCCTCGAGGGCCAAGAGGTGCAGATAAAGGAGAAAAGGTATGGCAAGAGTTTACAATCGCAGCTCTTGGATATTGATATTTAAGACTGATGCTTGTCTTTACAAGACTTGCTATGCAAATCAGTATTGTTTTAGATTGCCATCTGTATTTTTGTGTCTGATTTGCTTTTCTGGTTGGGGAATTGAAGTGCGCTTGTTGTCTTTCCAGACCTAAACCATGCTGTTTTAACTGCTGTTCTGAGGGCCATCAACTGCGAGACTGTCCGGAGGTCTTTCTCTTTAATTACTGACAATATATCTGTACTATATTCATATTTACAGTTACATTATTATGCTTTGAAAATCGACGCAAGATCATTTATAACATAGTTATAAATCAAACTTCCGAGCCTTTTAAACCTTTTCATTTTTACTATTTAAGCCCAAAGATATGGCTCGTATCAATGAAAAAAGAAAGGAGTTTTCACAGAACAGCAATCAGAGCAACCAACGCTACCATGCAGAAGAAGTTGAGGAGCGATTTGCAAAGTACAAGCCGGGAATAATGAGGTCAGCCATCTTATGTAGTGTCAGTTTATTTTTTTTTTTTTCCCTTTTCCTGTTTTTTACAAATTTTTTAGTTTTCAAATAAGGCAAGTCTCCCTCTCCCTGCTGTTAATAATTTTAGGAAAATGAAATCTTTAAACGTTTTTTTTTTCCCCTGTGAACATAATATCTTCATGCCTTAAAATAGCTTGAATGTAACTCTACACACTTGCTTCATTTAGTATTCGTGGGCTCATGAATATGCAAATTAGTCCCCACCTCCACTCAAACACACCTGCTCAGACTACTTGATCCGCTCTGTCAACTGTAGCAAACGCTACACAATGGCAAGTGGAAATTTTGGTTTAATTCAGCCATATATGTTTGAGCCGGAAAAGAAGTGGAAGTGTGAATTATACAGGCTCGTCTACAAGTCGGTGTATCTGTTGAGCGGATTCTTAAACACCTCTCACCTGTCTTCACTCGCTCAACAGATATGTCTGTGATTGGCTACAATGATCAATGCTTCAAAAACATGTTGTAAATAGACATCTTTGATGCTCTTCACCGAGATACACATGGGAGCATTTGAAAGCAGGCGTCTATCAGAGGATATATTAGGGATTTCAAACGCCCCTGTGTGTATCTGTGTAATCGCTCGATAAAGAGCAAAGATGTCTATTTACAACATGTTTTTGAAGCGTTGATCATTGTAGCCAATCACAGACAAATCTGTTGAGCGGGTGAATACAGTGGCCAATCAGAGGTGTTTAAGAATCCGCTCAAAATGCTGGTAGTCACATTGGTAAAATTTCACCAAGTCGGTACTTTTGACAACCCTACAACTGTCTTTCCACCCATATTTTTTTTCTCCCAAATATAAATGTCATTTTTCTGAAAGTCAACTCAGATGATATGCAGTTTATATTGTCTTTGCATAGTCAAGACCTCCTTGATGCTCTTGGGATTACCACAAACACCCTTCCTCCATTCATCTATCGCATGAGGGAGCTTGGTTACCCGCCTGGCTGGTTAAAAGAGGCAGAAATGGAAAACTCAGGCCTGATGCTCTATGATGGTAAGAGTGAGTTTGGTATCTTATTATGGCCAGTGTTAGCAACAAATCTCTTAGGTTAAGAAACCCCATAATTGTGTGGATATTTTAAGGGTTTTCTTACATGAGGGCTTTGTTGCAGCTGAGCTGACCACAGGAGCAAGGGCTTTACTTTTCAGAAGTGTGATTAAGGAAGGATAGTGTGTTTTAAATAGAACTATACTGCCATTGATTTGTTAACTTTTCTTTGCAAGGATCAAATGATGGAGATGAAAATAACCCCAGCCAAAAGATCTCTTATGATGTCTCCAAGCTGGTTGACTTTCCTGGCTTTAATGTCTCTATACCACCCAACATAAGAGATGTAAGTATACATACACTCTAATTGGACACAAAACAAACAAAAAAATAAAATGCTCCAATAAAATTCCAAGTACTGACAAACACACGTAATATTTAATTCACATAATGTGCTTTGCAGCCACCCACTACACCCAAGCATAGAAGTCTAAATGTTCTCGTATGCGGGAATTGCGCTGTGAACTTGGTCAAAGTTCCCTTTAAGGAAAGTCTGTTCACTCGGTGGCCATATTTGCAATGCCTCCTACTTAGGGCATTGAGGACCAAGTCCTGTCTACTTGAATAGGGAAATCCTGAAATCCCAAAAACTGCTTGCCACACTTTCATTCAAATATTATATTTCAAATCGCCAACAACATCTGATATGACCTGTCCATTCAATTTATTTTATATACACAAATAGCATTAAAAAAAATTATATTTCTAGCTGGACCATCCAATACGCATTGGCTCAGTGTTCAGAAACACAGTCAGTACTTGTCCAAAATGGGGCACAGCTCCGTGGTCAGTAGTAAACGCTGCTTCATCTGAAAAAAACTGTTTTCCCTCTATCAAGTCTCCTGTTCTATTGAAATCCAACAAACCCTTGTTTTATTTCTCCTTCAATATACAGGATTACAGGTCATTCGGTTCCATTCCAATGCAACCTCAGCAATGGAAGCAAAATTTTGCTGCTTTTTTAAGCAGTACCTTTCCAACGGTAAAACCCTTTTTAATATATTTTTGTATATGTGTATATTTCTATTTTATTGCCTTTATTGATATTTCCCAAGGAATTTATAAACTCCATATGTGCCCAGCAGGCCACCAGCTGCAGTAAGAGGCGTCATGAGTCTGAATCAACACCCCAGAAGACAAAGAAATGGAGATCTAATTCAGAGCAAACACACCAGGCATCGGATATGGAGATAGAGTCAGGTACACGGCTACACGACTCTGTAGGATTTATAAGCACAGATTTGGTCCGGACCAAAAAAAAGAAAAGAATAAATTAAGTTCTGGTTTGCTTAGCATTCACACTGTCATTTTTAAGACTGAACCTAAAGATACAAAAAAACAACACCACGTATTTTGCGATGAAACTTAATGAAAATCCAAATTCCAAATTAATGCTGTTTTCTGGGCTGTATGTGCGTATGTATGATGGCATTTTGACCAGCTGAGAACTCGTGAAGAGTTTATAAAATGTGTAAAATAGTCAAAACAGCTTCAGGAATTTCTCCGTTGCACACAAACAAAGATCTGCAAGGAGACAGCGTTTCTGACACCTGTACAGAACTGTAATTAGCAACTTGCCTCCTATGACGAGAAAAGGTATGCTTCAGCCACCTGTCCTTTTTAGTGTCGCATCTGGTGACATCCTGTTTTTGGTTCGTTTAGATGTCTTTGGTCCGTGTTGCATTCATATTTCAGTTGAGCCGCACCAGAGTTTGTTTGGAAGCGGACCGAGAGCCATTTTTCAGGGGTCTTGGTCCGCTTGTTTGGTGCACACCAGGGTTCAGATGGCACAGTTCACACTTATGAACCACACTTGTGAACAGAGCAATTGCACTAGAGTTAATCGAACCAAACCTGCCAAGTGTGACCACACCATAAAAATATAACTAATATGAAATGAGTTTATGGACATTGAATGGCTTTCCTGAGGTAATGTTTTATTGACGTCTTTCCACAGTAGAAACACTGATTGAGCGATGACACGATACATTTCAGTTAACTGTACTGTATCTTTCAACATACCTTCTGATGTTCATTCATGTTTATTTCGTGCTGTAACAAGTACTAAAGTGGAAGAGATGATTGGTTTACGTGCGCTCTGAGCTGCTGCTTCGATTGAACTGAGGTGCTACAGCGATCTGTCACCCTTTATTAAAGAGCACTTTTTTCCGCCACTTTTTATCTCACAATTTGGACTTTTTTTCACCTCAGAATTGCATGTTATAATTGCGAGACATAGACGCAAATCTGACCCTTTCTCGCAATTGCTGGTTTTTACCACGCAATTCTGACTTTTTTCTTAGAATTGTGAGATATAAAGTCAGAATTGCAAGATATAAACTCACAATTCTGAGAAAAAAGTTAGTCTTTTTTTCCCTCACAATTGGACATTATAACACGCAATTGTAAGTTTAGATCTCACAATTCTGAGAAAAAAAAAGTGAATTGTGTGACATAAGATCAAAATTGCGAGTTATAAAGTCAGAATTGCGTGATATGAAATCAGAATTGCGAGTTATAAAGTCAGAATTGCAAAATATAAACTCACAATTCTGACTTTCTCGCAATTGCAAGTTTACATCATGCAATTCTGACTTAATAGCTCGCACTTCTGAGGAAAAAAGTCCAAATTGTGAGATATAAGCTTGGAATTGCACGGAAAACGTCAGAATTGTGAGAGAAGTGGCGATTACCTTTTATTTTTATTTCATGGCAGAATCAAGCTTCCATAAAATGAAGATCCATAAAATATGAGAAATCGATAATTGTCAACCCAGTATAGAATGTAATTTGGGACAAACATGCAGAGAAGTGCTAATGAAATGTCACCATTTCGGCCAATGATTTTGTAGGGCAGAAAACAGTGACATTTCATTAGCACTTCTCTGATGGCACGTTTTAAATGTGTCCGGTTCTATAGTTTTGTCCTGAATACTTTATTATCGTGTAAGAAAATCATGACGATTTAGTTTTCGTCCTTCTACAGATCATGACGCGCCTCAAATGAGACCTGATGGTTTTCAGTTCCACCCACCACTCCCTCCTGGTACTTCGTCCATGAGCGTTCCTCCGCCTTTACCGCTGGGAACGCCTCCAACCACACCTCCAGTCCCTAAGGGAACTCCACCAGCAACTCCACCTACAAGTTATTCTCCATCCACCCAAGTGAGGGGGATGACGGAGGGGGAAGAGTCAGAAGATGGGCTGTCTCTGGAAGAACTAGAGGAGCAGCAAAGGCTTCTTTGGGCTGCCCTTGAGAAGGCAGATAATACAACCAACAGCGATTCTGAAGCTGGAGCTTCTGAGACCCCCGTCCCAAGTTCCCCCAGTGTCGTCACTTCGCTTAGGCTTGATACCGAGGAAGAAGGAGAAAAGATGGAGGACTCGAGTCATACATATGAAATCAAGAGCACACCATCTTCACCTGCTGATCCAGTCACTAACTGTGAGGATGAGACCATAGATAAAACAACCTGTGAAGGACAGGAAAAACATTCAATTAATGAAAACACGATCGACTTGAGTGATATTATCGTCCTGGATGAAATTTACGAGGAAAACAGTAATCATGATGCAACGAATGGAACTTCAGCCTCTCCGCAGATAAGCACACAAGAGTCGAACGCTCAAGTGGCTGATGACACGGAGGAATCTGTCATAAATAAAGTAGCTTTCGTCCCACACCGTAGCAGATTTGCTGCAGGAATAATTCCTTTCGAGGACACTCCTGAGTTTACAGAGGTTGCTGAAGCAACGGGGGTTTACCTCAAGATTCGAGATTTACTAAAAGGCTCTCCAAGAAATCAGGCAAAAAACAAGAAATAATGGAAGTCGTCTGTTTTTACTGCTCACCTGTGGACAATAAGCATTGTTTTTTTTCCTCTTACTACAGTCCTTTTGTATGTAGTTTTACTTTGGATCTTTTTACTGCTATCGTGTGATTTTTAAAAACACAAAAAGGTTACATTTAATTTGTACCTGAATATTAACTGATTGTGCGTACTTGATCTGTGCGCGTTTTTTTTTTTTTTTTTAATTGTTATTTTTCCTGTTCCGTTTTCTGTAATTTCAGTTGTTATTGCTACATCTCTTGGCATGCTCATTTGTATGCCCGCCATAGATTACCTGTGTAATTTATTGTGAATATCTTTTCAGCTTAAATTTCTTAAGAATTCTCACTCGATTAAAAGTTTTTAACTTGAACTTGGTAGTAAAATTAAATCATTGCACTTTAATTTTTACAGTTTTTTAAAAAAAAAAATGCAATTTTTTTGTCTGTTCTAGAAAATCTATTTTATTTTTCTTTATACTGGGGTGTGGCAAAGTTTTGCTCCAACCCTAATCAAACCCCTGAACAAGCTAATCAAGGTCTGAAGGAATACTAGACAGACAACAGGCAGGTGAGTTTTTTTTTTTCCTTTTTTTTTTTTTTTTTACCACAGTTGGAGCAAAACTCTGCAAGGCCGACGTTAGCCACCCCTTCTTTATACCATGGGCTGTCTGAACACTCGATACCGATTGGTTGCAAGGTGTGTGTTCAAACCATGTGATGCACCGGTAGGTCAGTTTGATCACCGCTCTGTATTAATACGCTGCTTTCATTGAAGCGCGCGCACACATGCACGGGAACACTCTGCGCGGACAGATATGAGCACATATTGTCAATGCTACCCCGCAACTTTGCTACTAATTAACTACATTATATTTCTCAGCAGCGAGGTGGTAACATCGCTGTTTTTGAAGTAGCCTAATTATTACACTAACAGCTTCATCTTTAGTTACTTGAGATGCTGCACTGACGTAATTCACGCACAATCATACATCTGTCTTTGTAATTCAGTCAAATAAAATCTTACCGCACTATTTTACCTCTGTGTCTGATTTAAAGCGTACCGAGTGCTAGGTATAAAGCTACTTAGTTTTTTTTATGCGTACAGTCGAACGTACATCCTTACAAAGTATACTTCATTTGACTTGTACGCATACACAGGCGTTCGACGCATGCGCAGTTTTGAGCAATTTCTCGCCACGAGTGACATGCCATGTAAACATCTTTGTATTCTTTCATGCTAGAGTTGTACTTTCTAACTTCTTCACACAATCTCTCATCTATGTAAGCCTTTATCGTCGCTGTAGCTTGCATGTGTTCCGGTCTGTTATGTTTATGCAGGTTTTACTTTGACTACCTTGTGAATCGACGCCTCCAGGGCACGGTTGTAACCTTATGGATAAACTAATTACTGCAAAAAAATTAAATGCGCATGTGACGTGCACGTACAGAGTATGCGTGGTTACAAAAATCTGACGCACTTTTGATGATGAAATTCGCATCATGGGCACACAAGAAGTGAAGTATACTTTGGGCTTTACGCGTTGTAGCTGACAAAAGTAAGTCATTTTAATGAACCCTTCCAGTCACATTTTTCGCTGCTAACATCTAGGGTTGTCGCGAGACCATAAATACATCTTACCATACTATACCAGCTAAAGTATCTAGATACCAAGTAGTATCATGAGACATTACAGTATTGTGGTAATCCATAATTGCAATTTACAAAATAGACAATTTTCATAAAGATGTGGATGTAACTGAAAACTACTAGACTAGATTCTCCTCTGAATACTTTATTAATGAGGATAACTATTGTACCAAATAAATTTAATGTGAACAAAATAGCATAAATGAGATAAATATTTTAAATATTCACAGGGTTCCCACGTGCCCTGAAAGTACTTGGATTTCAGACACATGAATTCAAGGCCTGGAAAGTACTTGAAAACAAATATTGGTCCTTGAAAGTGCTTTAGTTAAATTTGAAATACATTTTGTGACAATTATAACTTCACCCCTCTTAGTTCTAGTATATTTTGGAATATTATTTTACAATCAGTTTCTCTTTGTTTTCCATTGCGATACTTCCCCTTGCTTGTTATTAGGCGGGGTGTAGACATTTGAGCTGAAACTTGCTGTGTCCGAAATGAACATTTTTATAGGTGTGTGCAATTTTGATCATGAACGATTAAAAGGTCTCCACGATCTGCTTTTGAAGAAATATTGTTGTATCGTGCTATAGTGCTTTCTGTCAGTTGCAGTCCTGGCGCCTCTGTCTCAACATACTGTTTAGTACAAAGAGACATACATTCACATCACATGTTAAAACAGCGGTAGAGTTACACTCACGGAACACTGCAGTTATTCACAATCACAAATGTTTATTATTTTCATGAGTTTTAAAGTCTTGCCGGTTAAACATTTTATCTGCATGCTGGTCTGACATGTGCTTTTCTGAGCAATACACCCGAAGCGCGCGCACTCAAAAAGCCTGTCAAACTGCATTTGCTGGACAAAGTTATCATTCGCATCTTATTCTGCTAATACTGTCAATACACACAAAGGTTTACACCATCGGTTAAGTGTAAAGTTAAAGTAAACAGTTGAAAGAGAAAATCGAATGCGTGCCATTATATTATATGTGCGCGAGAGCCTTAAAGGGACAGACAACAAATGCTGCGACTTGTCCTTAAAGGGATAGTTCAACCAAAAATGAAAATTCTGTCTTTATTTACTCACTCTAAAGTTGTTCCAAACCTGTATTAATTTCTGTCTTGTGCTGAACACAAAAGATGATATTTTGAAGAACGTGGGTAACCAAACATTTGCTAGTACCCATTGACATCCATCGTATTTTCTTTCCTACTATGGAACTCATTGGATCTCGCCCCTATTGACTACCATAGTAATAAAAATAAATACTATGGTAGTCAATGGGGGGCGAGATCTGTTTGGTTACTGACAGTCTTCCAGATATCTTTCTTTGTGTTCAGCAGATCAATGTAATTCATACAAGTTTGGAACAACTTATGACAGAATTTTCATTTTTGGGTGAACTATCCCTTTAAAAAGTAAGAATTGCGTGATTGTGTCTTATAAAGTCAGAATTATGATATATAAATAGCAATTCTGATTTTTTTTCTCAGAAGTGCTCATTTATATCTCTCAATTCTGACTTTATTTTCTCAGAATTGCAAGCTTATATCTATAATATATTGTACAGGTGCTGGTCATATAATTAGAATATCATCAAAAAGTTGATTTATTTCACTAATTCCATTCAAAAAGTGAAACTTGTATATTATATTAATTCATTACACACAGACTGATATATTTCAAATGTTTATTTCTTTTAATTTTGATGATTATAACTGACAACTAAGGAAAATCCCAAATTCAGTATCTCAGAAAATTAGAATATTGTGAAAAGGTTCAATATTGAAGACACCTGGTGCCACACTCTAATCAGCTAATTAACTCAAAACACCTGCAAAGGCCTTTAAATGGTCTCTCAGTCTAGTTCTGTAGGCTACACAATCATGGGGAAGACTGCTGGCTTGACAGTTGTCCAAAAGATGACCATTGACACCTTGCACAAGGAGAGCAAGACACAAAAGGTCATTGCAAAAGAGGCTGGCTGTTCACAGAGTTCAGTGTCCAAGCACATTAATAGAGAGGCGAAGGGAAGGTAAAGATGTGGTAGAAAAAAGTGTACAAGCAATAGGGATAACCGCACCCTGGAGAGTATTGTGAAACAAAACCCATTCAAAAATGTGGGGGAGATTCACAAAGAGTGGACTGCAGCTGGAGTCAGTGCTTCAAGAACCACTACGTACAGACGTATCCAAGACATGGGTTTCAGCTGTCGCATTCTTTGTGTCAAGCCACTCTGACAGCGTCAGAAGCGTCTCGCCTGGGCTAAAGACAAAAAGGACTGGACTGCTGCTGAGTGGTCCAAAGTTATGTTCTCTGATGAAAGTAAATTTAGCATTTTCATTTGGAAATCAGGGTCCCAGAGTCTGGAGGAAGCGAGGAGAGGCACACAATCCACATTGCTTGAGGTCCAGTGTAAAGTTTCCACAGTCAGTGATGATTTGGGGTGCCATGTCATCAGCTGGTGTTGGTCCACTGTGTTTTCTGAGGTCCAAGGTCAACGCAGCCGTATACCAGGAAGTTTTAGAGCACTTCATGCTTCCTGCTACTGACCACCTTTATGGAGATGCAGATTTCATTTTCCAACAGGACTTGGCACCTGCACACAGTGCCAAAGCTACCAGTACCTGGTTTAAGGACCGTGGTATCCCTGTTCTTAATTGGCCAGCAAACTCGCCTGACCTGAACCCCATAGAAAATCTATGGGGTATTGTGAAGAGGAAGATACGATATGCCAGACCCAACGATGTAGAAGAGCTGAAGGCCACTATCAGAGCAATCTGGGCTCTTATAACACCTGAGCAGTGCCACAGACTGATCGACTCCATGCCACGCCGCATTGCTGCAGTAATTCAGGCAAAAGGAGCCCCAACTAAGTATTGAGTGCTGTACATGTTCATACTTTTCAGTTGGCCAAGATTTCTAAAAATCCTTTCTTTGTATTGGTCTTAAGTAATATTCTAATTTTCTGAGATACTGAATTTGGGATTTTACTTAGTTGTCAGTTATAATCATCAAAATTAAAAGAAATAAACATTTGAAATATATCAGTCTGTGTGTAATGAATACTTTTTGAATGGAATTAGTGAAATAAATCAACTTTTTGATGATATTCTAATTATATGACCAGCACCTGTATATGTTCTGACTTTAAGCCACAATTACGATCCATATAATCCTTCTTTTTTTCACTCAATTGCAAAATGTATTTTTATTATAATCTCTCTATATTATAATGTTTTTACTCAATTAATGATTCATAAAAAATGTTAACTATTATTCCATACTAGTTTTGGTTAACATTAGGGATAAGAAAGCTGCAGACGGTTTTAATATATTTCCAAAATGAACGTACAAATGATTCTGTACCTCTTCCGGGTTAAAATGGATGCAAATACAATAGGAGGATTAAAATGTAAAAAGTACTGTAAGAGGTCTTTTATGACGCTCCATATGTGATGTGAATTTGATAGGTGCTTGATATAAAATAAATGGTGCTTTAAAAAGTCCTTGAAAGTCCTTGAATCTGGTGTTCATGAAAGAGTGGGAACCCTGTATTCATTTCTAAATGTAGAAATATGAAATGTCAGTGGGAAAAAAATGAAATAATAGGCCTACTTTTAAATGGAAAATTAAATCCGCTGTCACTAAATCATTTGAATGATTCTTTCAAAACGGCTGATTCAGAGACGAAACAGTTGACTGTTTTTACGAATCATTGAATGATTAACTCTTGTTCAAAAATGGATTCAGCCTTGAAACGAACAGTGGCGTCAGCAGTATTTTGAAGCTTTAGTATCGCGATACTACCCTAGTACGGGTATACCGTGCGACCCTACTAACATCAACAAAGCGGGCGGGAGAATAGGTGTTTGGGGATGCAAGGAATAGGCAGCTGTGACAGGAACCTCTGGCCAGGCCACCATGATTTCCATTAGGTATTCTCCACATCTGTGGCCTGAAACAAAAACAAAAAGCAGGTTTACTGTCTAAATACAGCACAATTACAGTACTACAGATTTGACTAGACAACTTCTAGACAAAATTTTAGACAATCTGAATTAAAATCTTCAAAATGTGGTACCTTAAATCAGTTGGGGCAGTTGTGGCCTAATGGTTATAGAGTTGGACTTGTAACCCGAAGGTCACTACTCCGGGGGTGTGTGTGTTCGATACTTACTTGGATGGGTGAAATTACGAGTATAGGACACCATACTTTGTCTACATGTCACTTTCACTTTCAGTAACAGGGAATGGTCTTGTCCAGCTGAAGCCACTGCTTTGGGTCACTTTTTCGAAAGAAGATGAAATCTCAGCATTCTGTGCAGGAAGATGAGGCAGATGTCTGATTATTAACAAGTGTTCATTTTCATTGCTTTGTTTTTTTTTGTTCTGTTCTGAATGATAAAGAATTACAAAGAGACCTGATTGCTGTTATAAAAGTCTCACCTTGTGACAAGCCATATTTGTTCCAGAGGGTCTTCTTGGGCATGTACAGGTTGTGTCTGCTTGGATAGTACCCGTACATCAATGCAGGGTGTGCATTGGTGTATGGGGACAGAAGCCAATGAAATGGCAGCATTCTGTGGAGACAGATGGGAGAGACACCTTAAACTTCATGCTCTCTTTGACCATCTAATTACTGCATCTTTTGTTACTTTGTTCAGTTTTGTATGATACATGATTACATGTAATCTTTGTGGAAATGAAGATCTTACCTTGTGATAAGGCATCTTTGTTCCAGAGGTTGTTCTCGGGCATCTGTAGGTTGTGCCTGTCTGGATAGTACTTTTACATCAATGCAGGCTGCGCACTGGTATGTGGAGACAGGGAGTTCTGGAGCTGGAGCGGCCTGTCCGGTCCTTGGGTGCTGATTTTTGCTTGCTTAATAAAGTACTTAAACCAGTTGTGAGCACTGACATTTTTCAATTCAATCCGCTGCTCTGGGTCGGTTTGCAGGCAAAAGCAAAGTAGTTCGCAGCATTCTGTGCAGAAAGACAGGAGAGATTATTACTTTAAACTTTGTTCTATTTTGTATGAATTAGATTTACAAGTGTCTTTTGCTGAAATGAAGATCTTACCTTGTGACAAGCCATCTTTGGTCCAGATGTTTTCATTGAGCTCGTCCAAGTCTTCTGACTCTGGAAATATTCCACACAGCAGAGCAAACATGAGTATCCCGAGGGACCAAACTGTCGCTGGTTCCCCGTGATACTCGCCGTTTATCTCATATTCTGGGGGGCAGTACTTTTTAGTGCCTGAAGAAAGAGATTTTGTCCTGTTAACGACCCCCAACTCATCACCAAATCTTGAGACCCACCTTATAGATTTGAAGGATAATACATACCAGCAAAGGACGTGTATCCTGCGTCAGTCAGGATTTCGCCACACCCAAAGTCAATTAGTTTGACGTCCAGGGTGTCGGGGTTAATTAGCAGGTTTTCTAATTTTATGTCGCGGTGCAGCACTCCACGTTGGCAACATGTCTGAGCTGCCAGTGTTGCCTTCTGCATGATAACCGATGCTACGTCCTCTTTGATGGTGCCTTCGTGGCGGTCTAGAAATTCAATCAAGTTCTCACAGTGTGGAGGTCGCTCTAGAACCATAATGTATTGTTCAGGCTCCTCTTGCCAGTCCAGGAGCTGGATGATTTGGGGAACTTTGGGGCCATTGTTGGCCAGAATTAGCAGACCGATCTCCTGTGGAACGGGTTCAGGATAACCCTCCTAAAAGAAAGACAATTCTTATGATCTTATATGGAGAAAGGATGTAGACCAGTCCTAAACTACTGACAATAGCAGTTTGTCTATTGAAAAAATGAATGAGTGAAACAGAGTACTTACAACGTCCATCCATTCTATATTCACATTGTCAGCAAATTTCAGCGCCACCTGATGAACAAAACAAAAAATGGATTTGAGTTAGAATTATTTACAATTAGTAAGTGTGCAGAGTTCATATTGTTTTAGTCATTAATCTTGAACAAATGTTCAGTTTCATTATTTTAAATTCTAAGCCTGTAGAGCATTTCTAACAATTTAAACAGACCTGAGAGGTCAAGTAGTGAACATAAGATACACTAAGAATGCTTGAAAAGAAGAGAGTGATTTGAGTATAAGACAGGGCAAGAACACTTTGCTAAACAAATATTGTAAGTAAAATAAGTGATACCTCAAGGCCATCTGTCAAGCGAATCCCTGCATAAACGCTTCCGAATCCTCCTTCACCGAGCTTCCCTCCAATTTCATAGCTGCATGAATTAATGTCTGTTAAAAGGAAAACAAGAGGAGTTGACATGAAAACTGCTTTGTGCCTGAGTAAAGGCAGATATTGTATCAAACGTGTGTTTGTCTTGTCATGTTGGAGTTGTGACAGTAAACTTACTAATAATCTCCTTATCCTCAGGCTGACAATTAAAGTACTGAAACCAGTTGTGGAGACAGACATTGTCCAATTCAAGCCGCTTCTCTGGGCTGCTTTGCAGAAGAGAGCAAAGTAATTTGCAGCATTCTGTGAAGAAAGATAGCAGAAGTCCTATTATTACCTTAAACTTCACACCCGCTCTCTTTGATTAAGAGTCTAAGCTGAAAGATCTAAATATTACTTTATTACCCACACAACCATTTTTTATTACTTTGTTCTATTTTGTATGAATTAGAATTACAAGTCTTCTTTGCTGAAATAAGGATCTCACCTTGTGACAAGCCATCATTGGTCCAGATGTTTTCATCGAGCTTATCCAAGTCTTCTGATTCCGGAAACTTCCCGCACAGCAGAGCAAACATGAGTATCCCGAGGGACCAAATTGTCGCTGGTTCCCCGTGATACTCGCCGTTTATCTCATATTCTGGGGGGCAGTACTCTTTAGTGCCTGAAGAAAGATTTTGTCCTGTTAATGACCCCCAACTCATCATCAAATCTTGAGACCCACCTTATAGATTTGAAGGATAATACATACCAGCAAAGGACGTGTATCCTGCGTCAGTCAGGATTTCGCCACACCCAAAGTCAATTAGTTTGACGTCCAGGGTGTCAGGGTTAATTAGCAGGTTTTCTAATTTTATGTCGCGGTGCAGCACTCCACGTTGGCAACATGTCTGAGCTGCCAGTGTTGCCTGCTGCATGATAACCGATGCTACGTCCTCTTTGATGGTGCCTTCGTGGCGGTCTAGAAATTCAATCAAGTTCTCACAGTGTGGAGGTCGCTCTAGAACCATAATGTATTGTTCAGGCTCCTCTTGCCAGTCCAGGAGCTGGATGATTTGGGGAACTTTGGGGCCATTGTTGGCCAGAATTAGCAGACCGATCTCCTGTGGAACGGGTTCAGGATAACCCTCCTAAAAGAAAGACAATTCTTATGATCTTATATGGAGAAAGGATGTAGACCAGTCCTAAACTACTGACAATAGCAGTTTGTCTATTGAAAAAAATGAATGAGCGAAACAGAGTACTTACAACGTCCATCCATTCTATATTCACATTGTCAGCAAATTTCAGCGCCACCTGATGAACAAAACAAAAAATGGATTTGAGTTAGAATTATTTACAATTAGTAAGTGTGCAGAGTTCATATTGTTTTAGTCATTAATCTTGAACAAATGTTCAGTTTCATTATTTTAAATTCTAAGCCTGTAGAGCATTTCTAACAATTTAAACAGACCTGAGAGGTCAAGTAGTGAACATAAGATACACTAAGAATGCTTGAAAAGAAGAGAGTGATTTGAGTATAAGACAGGGCAAGAACACTTTGCTAAACAAATATTGTAAGTAAAATAAGTGATACCTCAAGGCCATCTGTCAAGCGAATCCCTGCATAAACGCTTCCGAATCCTCCTTCACCGAGCTTCCCTCCAATTTCATAGCTGCATGAATTAATGTCTGTTAAAAGGAAAACAAGAGGAGTTGACATGAAAACTGCTTTGTGCCTGAGTAAAGGCAGATATTGTATCAAACGTGTGTTTGTCTTGTCATGTTGGAGTTGTGACAGTAAACTTACTAATAATCTCCTTATCCTCAGGCTGACAATTAAAGTACTGAAACCAGTTGTGGAGACAGACATTGTCCAATTCAAGCCGCTTCTCTGGGCTGCTTTGCAGAAGAGAGCAAAGTAATTCGCAGCATTCTGTGAAGAAAGATAGCAGAAGTCCTATTATTACCTTAAACTTCACACCCGCTCTCTTTGATTAAGAGTCTAAGCTGAAAGATCTAAATATTACTTTATTACCCACACAACCATTTTTATTACTTTGTTCTATTTTGTATGAATTAGAATTACAAGTCTTCTTTGCTGAAATAAGGATCTCACCTTGTGACAAGCCATCATTGGTCCAGATGTTTTCATCGAGCTTATCCAAGTCTTCTGACTCCGGAAACTTCCCGCACAGCAGAGCAAACATGAGTATCCCGAGGGACCAAATTGTCGCTGGTTCCCCGTGATACTCGCCGTTTATCTCATATTCTGGGGGGCAGTACTCTTTAGTGCCTGGAAGAAAGAGATTTTGTCCTGTTAATGACCCCCAACTCATCACCAAATCTTGAGACCCACCTTATAGATTTGAAGGATAATACATACCAGCAAAGGACGTGTATCCTGCGTCAGTCAGGATTTCGCCACACCCAAAGTCAATTAGTTTGACGTCCAGGGTGTCAGGGTTAATTAGCAGGTTTTCTAATTTTATGTCGCGGTGCAGCACTCCACGTTGGCAGCATGTCTGAGCTGCCAGTGTTGCCTGCTGCATGATAACCGATGCTACGTCCTCTTTGATGGTGCCTTCATGGCGGTCTAGAAATTCAATCAAGTTCTCACAGTGTGGAGGTCGCTCTAGAACCATAATGTATTGTTCAGGCTCCTCTTGCCAGTCCAGGAGCTGGATGATTTGGGGAACCTTGGGGCCCTTGTTGGCCAGAATTAGCAGACCGATCTCCTGTGGAACGGGTTCAGGATAACCCTCCTAAAAGAAAGACAATTCTTATGATCTTACATGGAGAAAGGATGTAGACCAGTCCTAAACAACTGACAATAGCAGTTTGTCTTTTGAAAAATTGAATGAGAGAAACAGAGTACTTACAACGTCCATCCATTCTATATTCACATTGTCAGCAAATTTCAGCGCCACCTGATGAACAAAACAAAAAATGTATTTGTGTTATAATTATTTACAATTAATAAGTGTGCAGAGTTCATATAATTTCAGTCATTAACCTTGAACAAACATGATCAGTTTCGTTAACTTAAATTCTAAGCATGTAGAGCATGTCTAACAATTTAAACAGACCTGAGAGGTCAAGTAGTGAACATAAGATACACTAAGGAGAGTGAGACAAGTGTAAACAGGGCAAGAATAATTTATCACAAAAGATATTGCAAGTAAAATAAGTACCTTAAGGCCATCTGTCAAGCGAATCCCTGCATAAACACTTCCGAAGCCTCCTTCACCGAGCTTCCTGACAACTTCATAGCTGCATGAATTGATGTCTGTTAAGAGAAAAATAGGAGGAGTTGACATGAGTAAAGACAGATATTATATTAAAAGTTTGTCTGTATTGTGTTATGTTGGAGTCATGACAGTTAACATACCAATAATCTCATAATCCTCCAGTTGATTTAACTGAGGTGATACAGTGTCCTCGGTCGGTCCAACTGATGCATGGGGGACGTCGACTCTACAGTCTGGTATTGCCCAGACTTTAACTTGAGGAACATCCTCACTACAGTCTGATATTGCACAGACTGTAAATTGGGGGACATCCTCTCTACAGTCTGATATTGCACAGACCGTAGCTTGAGGGACATCCTCTCTACAGTCTGATATTGCACAGACTGTAAATTGGGGGACATCCTCTCTACAGTCTGATATTGCACAGACCGTAACATGAGGGACATCCTCTCTACAGTCTGATGTTGCACAGACTGTAAATTGGGGGACATCCTCTCTACAGTCTGATATTGCACAGACCGTAGCTTGAGGGACATCGTCTCTACAGTCTGATATTGCACAGACCGTAGCATGAGGAACATCCTCTCTACAGTCTGATATTGCACAGACTGTAAATTGGTGGATGTCCACACAACAGTCAGCCACATCAAAGCCTGGAGCTGATGTGGTATTGACCGGACCTTGTGGGTCAACGACTCTACAGTCTGAAATGGCACAGACTGGGATGTGGGGGACATCAACACTCCAGTCAGCCACTACACGGACTGGAACTCGAGGGACATTGGCTCTATAGTCGGCCACATCACGAATTTTATAGTCGGATGTGGCACAGACTGTAGTAGCTTGGGGGATGTCAACACTCAAGTCAGTTGCAACACAGACTGAAGTTTGGAGGGTATTGTCATGAAAGGCTGAAAAGACACAGCTCAAAGAGTTGAGGACGTCAGCACTCCAATCGGACAAATCTCCGACTAAATCCTGGAAAACGTCATCACTCCACTCGTCACTGACTTCAGCATAACCAGGTTCCTCTGCAATGGGGAGGACTTCATACTCACTGGTACTGGTGACATGCTGAGAAGTCTGATCTGAAGAGGGAAATGATATCAACCAAAAGATAGTTTTAATGAAATACTATTAATAAAAGATTGCATAACCATATACTGTATATTACTGGATACACATATTACTGCAACTAAGCTTGCTGTAAATTATGAAGCGAGTTTTTGGAGCATTCACACAGGTCTAATTCGTGCATTCCTCTTTCTCAGTTTCTCAACATGCATCCATGCCAAGTGTTGGGGAGAGTTACTTTTAAAAGTAATGCACTGCAATATTGCGTTACTCTCTCCGAAAAAGGAACTAACTGCGTTAGTTACTTTGTATGAAAAGTATTGCTTTACTTTGCGTTACTTTTTCTCACCTGGGCTGGGCTTGTTTGTTTTTTAATAACAACAAAAAAAAGTTCTATTTTTTTTTTTTTTTTTTTTTTTTTTTTTTTTTGCAAATGGCAAAGGCCTTTTCTCATCAAAAGTGAAATGAATAAGCCCCAGGCTGAAGGAAATGCCTATTTACGCCTGTACAGTAGAGGGCGCAGCTCAAACAAATCCATACTGGATTAAAGAAAAATAGGATAAGGTCAACACTCTTATTTCTAAATCTAATATAAAGTAATTTTTGCTTATTAGTATGGTTGAATTAGATCATTGAAGGTCAGCAGCAAGGATATTGGTTAATAAAGTGAGATTAAATACATAAAGTATATTTGTGTAATTTAATATAGTTAATTACAGGTTTGCGTAAAATTCTAAGATTGCATTTTACTGTTTTGTTAATTTTGAGGAATACTGAAAGTTTTCATGCAAGTGAGAAGAGTAAATGCATGTTCACATTTAGTCTAGAACTACAATAACTATCATGTTCACACAGTGCATAACACCTCTGCACTTTATTCCTCTCAACATGGGGACTGGAGAGCTGTCAGGCAATACATTTGAAAAAGTAACTTTAGATATTTTGTTGTAAATTGAAAAAGTAATGTTACTTTAATAGTTACTTGAAAAAAAATAATCTAATTACGTAACTCAAGTTACTTGTAATGCATTACCCTCAACACTGTCTATGCTAATTTTTTTTAATAAATCCTAATACATGTATTCATTACTTCAATTATCTCATTGTTTGTACCTTAAATTAATACATTGTTTAAATTAATACATTGTTAGCTAACTGTGTAATTTGCATATGTACATTTATGAAATCCATTACTTAGACACAGTCACCTCTGATAACAAATCACTCTAAATTGTAAAATGCATTTTCTGTAAAGCTGCTTTGAAATATGTATCGTAAAAGCGCTATACAAATATGAATTGAATTGAATTGAATGTGAATTGAATTGTCCGTCAGTGTGCACATGCAGGAATGCTCTGTTCTCTGTTTGTGTCAAATTAAAAATAGTTAAACTTGTCAAAACATGCCCCAAAACCCCAACATTTTCATTAAGTGTGAATATTAATTGGGCCATCCAGATGTTTCTTGGAAACTTTGACGTTTTCCCCCGGAAAACTTGATAAAATACATATTCCAATAGCATTTACATACATGTCTGGTCCTCTTTCTCACCTTGACTTGAGCTGGTCTTATTGTTTTTTCCCTTCCTCTTGCTTTTCTCTTTTTTCCAGCCTTTCTTCTTTTTCGCACCCACATCCTTCCCTCCAACTGAATGTGGATGGTTTTCCACACTATTAGTGTGTGATTGTGGTGGTGTACAGTTGTGTAAACTGTCAGAACCATCTACACATTTAACACAAGAAATGAGTGAACCCATTTTCAAATGCTAAATACGCTGCAAGAGATGCTAACTACGCTGCAAGAAATGCCAGTAGAAAACATTCAGCAAACTAATCAAGAATGTGAAAAGTGTGCTTTAATAGACCAGAATGCGATTGTGACGTCACATTCCATAATGCATTCCAATGCTGGCTTCGTGAGTGGTCAGTGTCACTCTCTGGGCGGGGCTTCTGTGAGACGCTCAACTCGTAGCGTCGCGTGTTGCTGCGCTTCACGGAACCAATCAGAGCAAACTACTTAAGGTAAATTAACTGGGATGAACCGACATTTTGGCGAAAATCTTAACAGAAACCGTTACTTGAATAGATGTGATAACTGAAAAATCATTTGTACCCGGATTTAATGTAAACTCTGTATAATGATGTCCAGCCTGAAAAGAGACAGCATTTACATTGAGACACATATATTGTATACTGCACGATTAATCATTAAAGGATTGCCATCTCGTCTCGATTCAAACACTCACGCGATCTACTTTTAAATTACAACTATTAAAGCTGTGTCTATTAAATATCCATTAAAATCTAAGTTTCTAATTCAGAGAGAGCAGCTGTCATGTCTTTTCAGCCACACAGTATCATTATTTCTTTCTTACAATAATTCAGATGATCGCAGAAATACTTGGATAAAAGTTCACAGTTTAGATATAAACACTGATGTCGACGGTAACGATCGAAATAGAGTAAATCACCGTTTGAAAGTAAATAAAGATTGTATCAATTACATCGTTATGCCATTAGGTGGCGACAAGTGACTGTTTTTGTATTTATCATTGAACCATTCATTAAGAGATTCGTTTAAAATCACCCAGTATTGAAACAAGTGAAGTCTTTGTGAGTCATTGAATCATTTATTCAAACCGATTTAAAAAAAAAAAAAAAAAAAAAAAAAATCATTTAAATTAATTAAATATTTAAATAAACTGCAGCAACTAACATCTTGTCAGAAGCTCTAGTAAATATATTACATATTATTTAGTTTAGTTGTCTATTCAGAATCATAGCCGAATTGTGATCTCTGTTTTAAACAAACAAAAAATTGTCATTCTCAATTTCCAGAATCCTGTGTAAAAATAGCATCATAACCTCAAACTTTAAAACAGGTTGTGAGAAGGAGGGGGAGATCAACTCATCAGTACTCTTTAAATATTGAAAGAAGAAGAAGAAGAATGAATCAGATTCAGAAAGAATCAACATCACATTTCAACACTTTTAACCATAATTGAAAAAAATGAAGAAAAGTCAATAATATTATATATATTTTTAAATACATTATTATGCAAATCATTGTGATTTTTAGATTGCACATAAACCCTTTCCCTTAAAACTGATTCACCTTTAAATGTTTAGTCATTTTTGATTTTCAAAGCACTAAACTGAGAGGTCATCAAGCAAAACATTTGACAGTTTTCCTTAACCTGAGGACGTTTTTAAAAGGTTTTTGTGACCTGTTAAATTCTGCATGCACCACATATGCTGATTCTTACACAATGTATCTTTAATTTTGACAAAATTACACATGTAATTATCTCCAAGCAGAGATAACATGTTTGTGTGTTTGATTCATAAATGTTGTTGATTGACCTTTCGTGTGCCCATCTTGATTGTTTGGAGGAAACGTGAAATGTGTTTAATGTTATTATAGAAGATTTTGTATTTAAAATCTGAAAAGTCATTGAAAGTAAAAAAAAGAAAGAAAAGAAAAAGATATATATATATATATATATATATTTCCAACTAGAGTCCCCCCAGTGAATCTCAGCCATTTCCAGCCCTGGTCCTCAATAGAAAAAAGATGCTTTGGCCTGCAAAGGCTAATGTTAGAGTAAATCATCTAGCCGGGATTTGCTTTTTAAACCATTTTAGAGCTCCTTGGCTGAAAGTAACCAACCAAATCCTAAACCCTGCAAACAAAATCTTGTTTTTTAAGGTACCAGGGTTGATGTGAGTACTTCTGACTAGTTTTCTAGATGGCAGAACTGTATTTTGTTTAAAATTATGTCTGTGGAACAAACTCGTTACATTTAGACAGGCACAAATTCTATTTTTTGGTGTTTTCTGTACAAGCATTTGCTTAAACTGCAGCGCCATTGTCTTTCACTCATAAGGGTGCTCCAATTAGGATTTTTGGAGCCGATCATCGATCACAGGAAGCAGTATCTGCCGATGCCAATCTTTTTGAAGCCTTCGTTTTATCGTGTAGAATTATTCATAGAGATGATTTTTACAGGCATTCATTAAGGAAAAGACATTCATTTTTGAAAATGGGGGAAATCCCCCCCTTAGGTGACTCTTGTGGGGGGATTTTTTAATTTTAGGGGGGAAAATTAAATTAAATTTTCTCTTTTTTAGACATTTAAAAAGAATATATAATTATCTAATTTAAATGTTTGATCATGCATTGCATTTTTGTTTTTACAATGAGGGAATTGGTGCACAATAGCTTACACACAGCACAAGCCTAATTTTTCTGAATTGAATTCACAAAAAAAGACAAGCAAACAGTCGGTAATAAAATAAGAACAAATAAACAATTTACAAGCAGTAGTTTTTTTCAGGTAGATTTAACAGTACTATTGAGGTAAGACATACTAAACAAATTTAATAAGGAATCAAATGTAAAATAATACCGGGTGGTCTTCCCTGAATAAATTAAATACAGATTAATCCTTGCAATTAAGGTTAAGCAGTGAGTGTCATTAATGTTAGTGTTAGGATTATTAGGCTGCTGTCACTTTAAGAGCTGCACCGATCCAATACTGTTACACAGCTTTCTCAACTGTTAGACTGTGTTTATGTGCATACTCATCAAGACGGTAATTTTTTAAAAATATCTTCTCATATAACGAAATCCTCAGACATTAAATTTTTGCTTTTTAATTCTAAAAAAGTTTTAAATATGTATTTTTTTTTTTTTTTTTTTTTTTTTTTACAAAAACCCATCGCTTCGCTTCAGAAGGCCTTTATTAACCCCCTGGAGCCATATTGAATACTTTTATGATGGATGGATGCACTTTTTTTTTGGCTTCAAAACCTCACTACAGTTATAAAGCTTGGAAGAGCCAGGATATTTTGAATATAACTCAGATTGTGTTGGTCTGAACGAAGATAGTCATATACACCTAGGATGGCTTGAGGGTGAGTAAATTATGGGATCATTTTCATTTTTGGGTGAACTATCCCTTTAAACTGTATATCGTCGTAAAGGTGAGGAATACAAAGAAAAATGCATGGTGCCTCCAGTGAAACATGGTGGTGGCAGTGTCCTTATGTGGGGCTGCATGAGTGCTGCTGGTGTCGGGGAGCTGCATTTCATTGATGGCATCATGAGTTCACAGATGTACCGCTCTATACTGAAAGAGAAGATGCTACCATCACTCCGTGCCCTTTTCTAACATGACAATGATCCTAAACACACATCGAAGGCCACTGTTGGATTTCTGAAGAAGAACAGGGTGAAAGTGATCCAGTGGCTCCTGATCTGAACCCAATCGAACACCTGTGGGGAATTCTGAAGAGACAAGTTGAGCATCACTCTCCATCCAGCATCCAGTCTCTAAAAGAGGTCATTCTTGAAGAATGGAAAGAGATAGATGTTGCAAACTGTCGCCAACTTGTTCATTCCATGCCTAGAAGACTTGGTGCTGTCATTAAAAATCATGGAGGCCATACAAAGTACTAGATGTAGTAGTTTTTGTTGTGGGGTGTACTCATTTTTGCATCACCCTAATTTGAGTAAAACTGAAAAATGTGTAATCTAAGTTATATTATTAACCTCACTTTCATGTTATAAGTTAAACAGATGTTATATTAAACTTAGTCTTGTCAACATTTTGGAAATTGTTTTTGTGTTCATTGAGATATTGTTTAAAATGTTATTTTTTAAAGGGGGTGTACTCATTAATGCTGAACACTGTAAAGTTAAAGTTAACTTATTTTATTTCAGCTACAGCTGCCGAGGCAACATTTCTAATTTTCGTTTAGTTCATTTAGAAGTACTAAAATAACTAAACCTAAAAATGAACTAAAACTAAATAAAACTAATAAAAATTATGTAAACACAACAAAACTGGGCCTACTAAATGAAAGCAGGAATTATACTAAAAAAATCTCTCTAGATACTCACAAACATCCCATAATTTTGTCTAAAGCCTTCGTAATTGCTGACATATTCTCAAAAGTCATCATATATATATATATATATATATATACACAGTGGGTATGGAAAGTATTAAATTTCACTCTTTGTTATATTGCAGCCATTTGCTAAAATCATTTAAGTTCATTTTTTTCCTCATTAATGTACACACAGCACTCCATATTGACAGAAAAACACAGAATTGTTGACATTTTTGCAGATTTATTAAAAAAGAAAAACTGAAATATCACATGGTCCTAAGTATTCAGACCCTTTGCTCAGTATTTAGTAGAAACACCCTTTTGATCTAATACAGCCATGAGTCTTTTTGGGAAAGATGCAACAAGTTTTTCACACCTGGATTTGGGGATCCTCTGCCATTCCTCCTTGCAGATCCTCTCCAGTTCTGTCAGGTTGGATGGTAAACGCTGGTGGACAGCCATTTTTAGGTCTCTCCAGAGATGCTCAATTGGGTTTAAGTCAGGGCTCTGGCTGGGCCATTCAAGAACAGTCAACCTTCGTTATTTTAGCTGTGTGCTTAGGGTCATTGTCTTGTTGGAAGGTAAACCTTCGGCCCAGTCTGAGGTCCTGAGCACTCTGGAGAAGGTTTTCGTCCAGGATATCCTTGTACTTGGCCGCATTCATCTTTCCCTCGATTGCAACCAGTCGTCCTGTCCCCGCAGCTGAAAAACACCCCCACAGCATGATGCTGCCACCACCATGCTTCACTGTTGGGACTGTATTGGACAGGTGATGAGCAGTGCCTGGTTTTCTCCACACATACCGCTTAGAATTAAGGCCAAAAAGTTCTATCTTGGTCTCATCAGACCAGGGAATCTTATTTATCACCATTTTGGAGTCCTTCAGGTGTTTTTTAGCAAACTCCATGCAGGCTTTCATGTGTCTTGCACTGAGGAGAGGCTTCCGCCGGGCCACTCTGCCATAAAGCCCCGACTGGTGGAGGGCTGCAGTGATGGTTGACTTTCTACAACTTTCTCCCATCTCCCTACTGCATCTCTGGAGCTCAGCCACAGTGATCTTTGGGTTCTTCTTTACCTCTCTCACCAAGGCTCTTCTCCCCCGATAGCTCAGTTTGGCTGGACGGCCAGCTCTAGGAAGGGTTCTGGTCGTCCCAAACGTCTTCCATTTAAGGATTATGGAGGCCACTGTGCTCTTAGGAACCTTAAGTGCAGCAGAAAATTTTTTGTAACCTTGGCCAGATCTGTGCCTTGCCACAATTCTGTCTCTGAGCTCTTCAGGCAGTTCCTTTGACCTCATGATTCTCATTTGCTCTGACATGCACTGTGAGCTGTAAGGTCTTATATAGACAGGTGTGTGGCTTTCCTAATCAAGTCCAATCAGTATAATCAAACACAGCTGGACTCAAATGAAGGTATAGAACCATCTCAAGGATGATCAGAAGAAATGGACAGCACCTGAGTTAAATATATGAGTGTCACAGCAAAGGGTCTGAATACTTAGGACCATGTGATATTTCAGTTTTTCTTTTTTAATAAATCTGCAAAAATGTCAACAATTCTGTGTTTTTCTGTCAATATGGGGTGCTGTGTGTACATTAATGAGGAAAAAAAAAAGAACTTGTCTTGATTTTAGCAATGATTTTAGCAAATGGCTGCAATATAACAAAGAGTGAAAAATTTAAGGGGGTCTGAATACTTTCCGTACCCACTGTATATATATGATATATATCATATACATATATATATATATATAATATAATAATATATAATATATAATAATATATATATAATAATATATAATATATATCATATATATATAATATAATAATATATATATATATATTAAGTACTATTCGTCGTCAAACTAGTAGTTTATTTATAAGTTTTGTAAATATCCTGTTCTTCATATATATATATATATATATATATATATATATATATATGTCTCAAATTGTTTTGAATGGATTAATTTCTTCTAATACGTTAACTTGTTTTAGTATTTAATTGTACAGACTCTATTCAGCGTATGTGTAGCTTTGAATCACATCATTATTTGATGTCTTTACTACTGCACATCTCCCGCCGACCGACCGCATTTGCTCTTTCATCTGCCCGCCTCCCGCTGTCTGTGAATGGGCGGAGCGGAGAGAGTACGTCATTACGCCACTCGTGTCACTACTGAAGTGGGTGCTTGAACGCACCAGGTTAAATCCTCAACCAACGCAGTCGTCAAGCTAAGTAGATTGAAGAGAATTCAGCGCAGTTGATTTTTGATAGCACTTCGCAGCCAGGAGACCTCAGGTGAGCACGCGATGTCTGCGTTAAGAGCTCTGTTCAGTGGGTGTCGTGTATCTCGTGGAGATCGTATTTTCCATCGGAAGTTGCTAAGTCAGAATTTACCATCTAATACAGGTTGCTCGTCGGCCCTCGCTCAGCACTCGGTAACCTTATCCTTTTTATTAGATTTGTCATCAGCTGTTCTCCTTTGTAAACAGAACCTGTGGTTAAAATGCGTTGATTGTAGATGTGCGCTGACTAGCACTGCGTTGTTACTGACTGCGGTTCTCTATTTTGGTTCGCTTAGTCAAGATGTGACATTGCGGAAAGTCGTCATAAGGACTAGGGAACTTTCTCCATGTTCATTGCGTATCGGAACTTGCATGTACTTGAATGGGGAAAGTCATATGACGCCAACATATAGCATTTTGATCTTTGTTACGTCGTGTTGTTTTCTGAGGGTTGCGTTAAACTTTTCTTTTTTCAAAACTAACCCATTAAAGCCGGGCTTTAAGGTGGAAACTTTTAAGTACTATTCGTCGTCAAACTAGTAGTTTATTTATAAGTTCTGTAAATATCCTGTTCTTCATATATTGGGTCGTTGTTTTGGTTAAAATCCTGAACCAGACTTGGTAGCTTGTCAAGCTCTAGCGTAAATCGGCTCAGATTTTGAAGCCCCAGATGTGGCGCCTGAATGATCACATGGCTGCACTAGATTTTATGCCAAAATAAAACAATTGTAGTTTGTGATGGATTTTTTTTTTTTTTTTTCATGTCGGACAAGATTGAATTTTGTTAATGGCTTTTCAGGTTTGTCGTTGTTTTCAGTGTTTAACTTGTTTTGATAAAGAGCTAGATAACGTTAGTGTCATGGAGAGTCAAGCAGATTTGAATTCTGAGTTGTCTGTCATGTTTTATAAAGGTTTAGGTTTTATAGAAGTTTTTTTTTTTTTAATTAGGCCTACTTGGGTTTAAAAAAAAAAAAAAAAATACAGTGCCCATGTCAAAACACTTGTGCTGCTATTGAGGTGGGCTACAGGTTTGGTGGTATGGTTAGGTTTATGGGTTAAGTTGTAATAGAGTCGACAGTGTAATTATAGAAATAATTGCCAACAGGTATTGTTTTAAATGTAAGTATTACGTAAAAACATTTAAAGGTTAGTACATTGTAGTTACAAACCCTTAATGTGAAGTGGATCGTAAGTTTGACACATTTCATCTGTTCGTGTTCATCATTTCAATGCACTATTGTTCAATAACATTTCAATAACACAATAATTTCTCCAAATTGGCCATTGTTTAAAAACAACTGATGATCAGGGCTGATTATTATCAAAAGGGGGCAGAAAAACGTGTCCTTTTTCCACCCCCGAAAAAAAACGTCCCTCGTGATGAATTTAAGGCTGTCAAAGTTTAAAGGATTAGTTCACTTTCAAATGAAAATTAGCCCAAGCTTTACTCACCCTCAAGCCATCCTAGGTGTATATGACTGTCTTCTTTCTGATGAACACAAACGGAAGAAATATTAATAAATATCCTGAAGCATCCGCGCTTTATAATGGCAGTGAGCGAGGATCAACAAGTATGAGCTGAAGAAAGTGTCTACATCCACATCCATCATAAACATATTCCACACAGCTCCAGGGGGTTAATAAAGGCCTTATGAAGCGGTGCGTTTGTATAAAGAAATATAATCCATATTTGAATACGGAAGATGGTCTGGTGGAAGCTAGAGATTTTACTTCATAACTTGTTTTACACAAACGCATCGCTTCAGAAGGCCTTTGTTAACCCTCCGGAGCCGTGTGGAGTATGTTTATGATGGATGGATGTGGATGGAGACCCTTACTTCAGCTCATACTCGTTTGGTATCGCTCACTGCCATTATAAAGCTCGGATGCATCAGGATATGTATTAAAATATCTCAGATTGTGTTCATCAGAAAGAAGAAAGTCATATACAGTGGTATGCGAAAGTTTGGGAACCCCTTACAGAATCTGTGAAAATGTGAATAATTTTAACAAAATAAGAGAGATCATACAAAATGCATGTTATTCTTTATTTAGTACTGTCCTGAGTAAGATATTTTACATAAAATATGTCTACATAAAGTCCACAAGACAAAAAATAGCTGAATTTATTAAAATGACCCTGTTCAAAAGTTTGGGAACCCTTGGTTCTTAATACTGTGTGTGGTTACCTGGATGATCTACGACTGTTAGTTTGTTTTGTGATGGTTGTTCATGAGTCTCTTGTTTATTCTGAGCAGTTAAACTGAGCTCTGTTCTTCAGAAAAATCCTCCAGGTCCTGCAGATTCTTCAGTTTCAAGCATCTTTTGCATATTTGAACCCTTTCCAGGAGTGACTGTATGATTCTGAGATCCATCTTTTCACACTGAGGACAACTGAGGGACTCAAACACAACTATTCAAAAAGGTTCAAACATTCACTGATGCTCCAGAAGGAAACACGACGCTAATAGACAAGGGGTGAAAACATTTTGAATTTGAAGATCAAGGTAAATTGTACATAATTTGTCTTCCAGGAAAAATGTAGGTATCTTCTGTTGCTTCCGGAGGGCAGTACTAAATGAAAAAAATGATATTTCAACAAAAAAAAAAAGAAAAGAAAAATGTTTATCCTGTTCAAAAGTTTTCACCCCCCGGCTCTTAATGCATCGTGTTTCCTTCTGGAGCATCAGTGAATGTTTGAACCTTTTCTAACAGTTGTGTTTGAGTCCCTCAGTTGTCCTCAGTGTGAAAAGATGGATCTCAGAATCATACAGTCACTGCTGGAAAGGGTTCAAATATGCAAAAGATGCTTGAAACTGAAGAATCTGCAGGACCTGGAGGATTTTTCTGAAGAACAGAGCTCAGTTTAACTGCTCAGAATAAACAAGAGACTCATGAACAACCATCACAAAACAAACTAACAGTCGTAGATCATCCAGGTAACCACACACAGTATTAAGAACCAAGGGTTCCCAAACTTTTGAACAGGGTCATTTTAATAAATTCAGCTGTTTTTTTGTCTTGTGGACTTTATGTAAACATCATCTTTTATGTAAAATATCTTACTCAGGACAGTACTAAAAAAGAACAACATGCATTTTGTATGATCTCTCTTATTTTGTTAAAATTATTCACTTTTTCACAGATTCTGCAAGGGGTTCCCAAACTTTCACATACCACTGTACACGTAGGATGGCTTGAGGGTGAGTAAAGCTTGGGGTAATTTTCATTTGAAAGTCAACTAATCTTTTAAGTGACTATAACACAATTAACAGTTAAAAAAAATAGCATGCTCTATTTGACCCTACGAATCACCCATAGTTAAAGCCACGTTTGCCAGGTAGTGCCCTCAACAACCCATTATTTCTCATATCTCCTTGAGTTTGAGTCTCTGCATACAGCTTACAATAAACAGTGTCAAGTCACATTTATTTCTATAGCACTTTATACAATACAGATTGTTTCAAAGCAGCTTCACAGTACAAAACAGGAAAATAACATAATATAAATGTTGTGAAATTAATCAATTTTAGCTCTAAAGCAGCTCTACAAAAGATTATGGTGTCATTATTTAGTTTGTAAAGAAAATACTCAATGTTATCTGTTTAACAAAATGATACGATATTTAAAAAAAAAAAAAAAACTTTTCATGCCAGATACCGATATGATCATTGATACTGTCCTCAAGTGAGGATATTTTTCTAAACTACTCTCTTGTTATTTTGCTGAAATGTACAGTAGTGGTTTAGACCTGTACCACTTTACTGATTAGAGCAATATGTCTTGTTCAGAGCCTTTGATAAATCTGTAAATGTTCTTTTTTCCATTGTCACACGTCCCTTAACCAACATTGTCAGTTAAAGTAGTTAAAGTGGTATAGCATTTGCTTGTTTCAAAACCTTTTTTGTGTTTGATCTGTGCTGTTTTTCTTCCATTCATCCGCCTTGTTTATGACCATCAGCAGGGCAAAGAAATGGTGGTGAATACAAAAACACACAAACAGAGATCATTGGATTTGATCCATGCTAGGTACCAAAAAACATTTTTGCAGATCCACAATCCCTCTTATACCAGCGTGTCTAATAATCATACTGGTGGACTTTTGCCAGTAAATGGATTAGATGGATTAGGATTAAATATATGTATGTCTGTGAATGGTACATTTGGTAGAGTCTGTGCTAACTTGATCCAATTACTTTACAAATATGAGTTACTCTACTCCATTACTTTGCCCCTCTGATGGTAATAAATATGGCGCATGAGTGGAAAAAGAAATGAAGAGCTAAAGTGAAACTATGGCTTTGAAAGCACACAGTGATGCCTGGAATCAATTTGATTATGAAAATACACTTAAGTGCAAGATGTGCAGCCAATCTACATAACATTATAATAAGAACACTATAGAATGTCGTAAATTCTTTGTGTTTTAGTTGCCCGTGTTTCAGCATTGTTAATGGGCGTCCCTAATTTGAATTGCAATATGATAAACATCTAATATGAACATCTAAGACATCCATAATAAATAATAATAGTAATAATGTTTAATACATAATTGTAGTAATTTACTTTGTGAAAAGTAATAAAATTACAATACTGATATTTATGTGTTCTGGTGGAAAACCGTAAGGAGGCCTTTAAGTTTCTGTTTACACCATTTCACCAGACTGAAAATGGTTTATAAAGTCTGGTGAGTTAGTGTAAACTTCTGTCCTCAAAAATATTGGAAAGTCTGTGAATGTAGAATAAAGTAAACCCATATGTTGCTGCTTTCCCAAATGCATGTTATAAGCGGCTCAAACTCAAAATGCACTTCACTCTAAAATTTGACTATCACACTATGTAGAGGTACACAATATATCATGATATATCAGCGGCCGATTAGTTATTGGCGAATAACTGGAAAAAAATAAATCATTATAATTGCATCAAAGCAGCTTCACTGTTCATTAGTTATATTTGTGGTCCACAGAAAAACTTGCAGCTTTTGAGATGATCTGTAGTGCATGTGCAGCATGTGTCCAAGAGTGTGTTTAGCCAAGTTATCATGTCAGTTTCATTATTTCAGCATCTTTGCACTGTTACGTAATTTTTTGGGGGGCTTGTCTAAATCATGATAATCTGCTTTAAGTAAAGATATGGCGTTTTACATACTCCGTTTATGGGTCAGTCCATCTCAAGAGGCTTAGTAGATTTTACTTGACAGTTTTAAACCATTATGAGACTGATGAAAGAAAGAATTTTCATTGACATGAGCTTCCCTCGTTTCTCTATTTTGAATTGGCAAATGACTTTTTGCACAGGTTGTTTGTCCCATTTGGTTTGTATCAACTGACTTCTCATTAATGCTTGTCTAAGGCAACCACCAAAGATAATTATCCAATTGGACAACTGTGTGTTGCAGTTTAAAGTGGAATACAATGAATTCTACAGGTTCGCCAAGCAATTTCAGGAGTGACAAAACAATAATTTAGCAGATCTACTCCCGCATTTAAATGTGTTTGTCACTCCTTTGTTGTCTTTGTAGTTTATACATGGCTGTTGCAGCATGAAAAACAAACTTTTATTTAAATTAGGAATAAAATTCAGAAAGCAAGCAAAGAACATTCCCTTTATAATTGCTAAAGCATCACTAACTTTATTTAGCTCACTGACTGGGTTTTGTTTTCAATGGTTAATTCCTGATAACCATTTTATGTCATGGCCTTCATTTGAATGTAATACTCACTGTAACAGCTCTGTTATACAGCAGAAAACAAAAGCATGTTGTTACATATTGCTTACGTTTGCAGTGTGAAATAGGCTTTACACTTTCAACGTTACCAATGAACCATGTGTTGCATGAACACAAAGTTACTGAAATGGCAAAAAGCAAGACACATCCCTGCACTGTTTAAACGGGCTAATATATTTCTCTTTCCTTTCTTTCTTTCCAGAGACATTGCTGCACCCCTTTCTCCCTTACTTTTTATTTAATTTTTTTTTTTTTTTTTTTTTTTCATTCACTGGTGCTTCAACCCCAGCAGTCAATGTTTGTTGGAGAGGAAAAGTGCAAGTATAGACAGACGGCAATTTCAGAGCAACAATGAGCACATCAAAACCCAGTGGACTCAAAGCGCCCAGCAAAATTGGTAGACCAGCCAATGCTGGGGTCGCGAAGACATCATCTTCTGCTGGTAAAGGTTATCCCTTTTATCATATATAATATTATACAATATAACAATATAAATGATATTATTGTGAACTTTCTAATGTAGCTTAGTAGTAAATGACTATGTTAGGAATGGAATACTGTTGTTCTGCATACTGTGTAATGCTTGCAGTTGGAAAAAGAAAGTGAATCCGTAAAGGTTATGCAATGATAAACATTTCAAATAGTTATTTTGAAAGTAAAAATGAGAAGCATTGTGTCACACATTAATTAATACATGTAAATGTCATCTCCAAAGTGCATTTGCTGTGGTTATTTCCTGAAATATCATAAGAAAATCATCAAGAAAAGGCAATACCACTTGCATTTAGTCCGTCGTCTGGTTTGCTTATAATGTGCATCACCTTAAGGGTCACTTTAGTTCCATATTTGTGTAGTTTAAACATTTTTTCTGCAGTCAAATAAAATTAAGACTCAAGTGTTTAAACCTAGGGCCCTGTAAAATCGGTTAATTTTTTTTTTCCCCTAAACTTCTGGATTCTGTTTTTTTTCCCTCATTTTAATTTTTATGGATTCAATTTTAATGGTTTAATTACATTTTAATAATCAAAAAGAATGTCTAATCAATTTAATTCATGAAAATGTAACAATTTAATTTCTTAATTTTTTTTATGATTTAATACAAATGTATTATCAAAAACAGTGGTAATCAAATGAAGGCATAACATTCACAATTTAATTAGTCTTTTAAAATGTAATCAAATGATAATTTAACAATACATTTTTTATTTTTTTTTGCAAACAAAAGTGCCGCACAACAGAGGTTTACTGTTAAAATTAAACTATGGACTAAAATTTGTGATATTATTTAAATAAAGTTTCAATCTTATATTATATATTATTATTATTATTATTTTGAGTTCATGCAAATGTACTATAGTAATATATTTCTGTCACAATTTCTTCAAGTTAAACCGGACTTTTATTTTGACGGGTTGTCGTGAAGACCTTTGAGTTTTTGTGGCTGTATCTGAAATCGCATACTCTCGAGTAGGTACTTATTTTGAATAAGTAATTACTTTGCGACTGCTAAAAAAGTATGTTCTATATAGCATGAGTTTGTGAAGTATGAATGTAATCCAGATGTACATTCGCCATGCTGTCATTATCATGTGACCTACCAGCGTCAGTTGCGTCACTTCACTGCCATTCACAAATCCTCTCCCGTGGCCTCATGGGATAGTAAATTGTCCATCGTATGTGAACTTTAGAATCTCGCTGGAAGAAGTAGATCATCCGGGTACTTTTTGTCTATTCTTTTATGAGTACTGTGAATTCGGACATACTACTCTTTCACATGTACTGTTTTTAACCTACTATAAAGTAGGGGAGTATGTGATTTGGGATGCAGCCTGTGTGTATGTGATGATAGTCATTTATCAAATGAATACCAATTTGATAAAAATCAATTTGTATACCATGCTGTAGATGTAGTTTGGAATTTTGAACGAAGCCTGTTTATTTTCTTCCTTTGGAACAGGTGCTTCTAAACCAACTCAAAGTGACAAATCCTCAGCCGAAGCCCAAGATTCAGGCGAGCAGTTCAAGATCGGGGATCGTGTCTGGGTTAATGGCAACAAGCCGGGCGTCGTTCAGTTTTTAGGAGAGACCCAGTTTGCTCCGGGCCAATGGGCTGGCATTGTGCTTGATGAGCCAATCGGGAAAAATGATGGTTCGGTGTCTGGTGTGCGCTATTTTCAGTGTGAAGCATTAAAGGGTATTTTCACACGTCCCTCCAAGCTTTCTCGCACTGAAGGTGAGGCGGATGACACAACGACGGCTCCTCCGTCTCGTGCGGCGTCACCTACCCCCTCTAATGCATCAGTATCTGCTTCAACCAAGAAACCAGCCACACCCACTAAAACAGCTCCACCTGCCTCAGATCTGGTGCGGTCGAAAAGTGAATCGGTGTCCAATCTGTCAGAGTCTGGTTCTGTCAAGAAAGGGGATCGGGAGCTGAAGATCAATGATCGAGTGCTGGTGAGAGTGTTATTGTGTGTCAAGTTAGGATAATTCAAGGTTCTCAAGATGGTCAGTCAAAGCGTTATTGGATTCTCCATAATAATGACTGTAAATTGTTCTGTATTACACTTATTTTTTTAATTGTATGTATTAGGAATGAGGAATAGCTACATTAACTAAAGGCCAATTCACACCGCACAGGCAGATGCCAACAAACACCGACAGACAAGTTTGTCGAGATTTGTCTGCGTTTGTTGGCATTGGCCTGGGTTTGTTTTCACCCGCATTTGTCGGGTCTTGAAATGTCTGGAGCAGTGTGATATGACTTTGTGTGATATGAAATGCCAACAAACTCTGACGTACTCTAATGTAAACATCCTTATTAGTATTAAAATACCCCAAACCTCATGAAAATCACATACAAATCATATACTCTTGTAATCGTGTGTTTATTAGCTTCATGTTTCATACGTAGAAACATTTCTCTGGGAAGTGAAAACAAAAACAGAGCGCAGGAATCTGCCAATGGTCATCAGATTGCATAAATCAGTGGATAATGAATAGAAATTATGATTCTGTCTGAAATATTAAACTAGCTTCTGTAAATATATCAATATTTCTCCAAGTATGAGGCTTTTAGTCCAAAAGTGCGCAACGGACGCTGTTCAGTGCAGCTGTGTAAACACAAACCACAGCAGACGTGACCGAATATGAATGCGTTTCAAATTATCATAAGTTACCAGTTGATTATTTTGCACTCCTGACATAAATTAAGAAATTACTGTCACTGCAACTGAATTTTATCATAAAGAGTGAACAAATATCGAAGCTGGAGTATTTAATGTTTGTAATAAAACAGTTTGTCCAGATCAACTGCATAAATTCAGGTTTTTCATCTTTCCCATCGCAGCAACCGTGGCTTCACCTACAACTTCTTTTGTTTTGTGCGGCCTCTTTTCAGGTGAAAAGTGACATGTAAAGACATTCTGACTCGAAGTTTGTTGGTGTCTGTTGGGGCAGTTTTCATAAAATTCAAAAACTTTTGTTGGCATCTGTGCAGTGTGAATTGATCTTGGGAGTAGTTTTCAGAACTCCTGTTCAGTCTCCATTTAATACAAATATTCAGTAAGCACTGTTTAGGAATCCTGTGTATCGGGATGCATGGTAAGTTCTTTTTTCCTTTACATATTTTAGGTTGCTGGCTCGAAAGCTGGTGTAGTGCGTTTCTTGGGCGAAACTGATTTTGCCAAGGGTGAGTGGTGTGGAGTTGAGCTGGATGAGCCCTTGGGAAAGAATGATGGTGCTGTGGCTGGAACCAGGTACTGTGTCCTGTTCTTACATTAGTAAAGGTTAGACTGTCAAGGAAGAACGTCAGGAGTTTTACATGGATGTATTTGTGTATCATCAGGT
This sequence comes from Elopichthys bambusa, assembly GCA_037101425.1. Taxonomy (NCBI): domain Eukaryota; kingdom Metazoa; phylum Chordata; class Actinopteri; order Cypriniformes; family Xenocyprididae; genus Elopichthys; species Elopichthys bambusa. The sequence continues at coordinate 4,081,048 of CM074434.1, forward strand.
ATTTCCATTGTCAGCCCAAGTATGGCCTCTTTGCGCCAGTGCACAAGGTGACCCGTATAGGCTTTCCCTCCACTACCCCAGCAAAGGCAAAGACCACTGTGAGGAAGACATCGACCACACCAGGAGGACTGAAACGCAGCCCTAGTGCCTCCTCCATCAGCTCTATGAGCTCTGTGGCCTCATCTGCTAGTTGCAAGCCGAGCCGTACAGGACTGGTGAGTTACAAATGCCACCTCACATGCATACCATACCTATTTTTGGTAACATATTTTGGCCCTTTTAAGCATGGTAAAGCTGTGTAATTTTTGGGATACTAACAGCACTAAAATGGATTTGCAAAATGGGTTTTGCCATCAGTTGTTATTATTATTATTTATGTTTGTCAAACTTAATTTATTGAGCCAGATTATAATCCAAGTCACTCAAAACAAATAGAGCAAAGTTTTCACTAGAACAAATTATTTGCACAATCTCACTAATTTTAGTGTGCACCATTTCAGGGAAACCAACATGCGAATAGCTTACTTTTAACCCAAATGAGGCTTGTTATAAAATGCACCAGATATAATAAGCAAATTTCCGTTTTTGTTAACTCTGCGTCCATGCATGCTAGCATCAAATTTGTAGTTTTGATTCATTACATTGTTTAGCAGATATGATATATTCATTAGATCCATTATGACTAATATTCCTTTATCTTGTGTGCACAAATCAAAATTAATAACTAAATAAATTACTTTGTAATGAAATAAATGCATACAAGTTCAATCAGTTTTCATTTTGGAAAAAAAACTTTGTCGAACTTCTCTTAGGCCATTCATCCGATCTTCACCAAACTTCTGATCTAGCCTTTTTTTTTTTTTTTTTTTTGATACATTCAGGTGTTGTGAAGTAATTAGCTAATTAAACAGTCTGCCACTGCGCATTTTAGCAAATAGACCTATATCTGCCAAACGCAAAGTCCAGACTTAATGAAACTTGATTCACAGACAGCTAAATGTTCTGAGGACACATGCCAAGTGATGTAAAATTCTGCCCATAGGGAGCACTTCAACAGAAAAATGCTTTTAACTCTCTATCCATATGATCAATCAAGTTGAAAATGGCTGCTAAGATATTCTTCAAATATCACTTGGATAAACAAACAATTTAAGGAGCTTCTAACATCAAATCTGGGGGTGTGCCACAAGTTGGTGCTGTAAAAAATAATATGCAAATATACATTTTTGCTAATAACTCTGGAACAGTAATGGTTAAAATCAAAATTCGTCTTTCCATTAATCTTTCAGTGTCCCTGTATCATATGCCAGTCGCATTTACAAGTGAAACTGGTTCACGTTGCATTCCCAAATCCATTTGTGCTTCACTCTGAAAAACGCAGCATATTAGACTATATAATAAATAAAGATGAATACATTAACGTCAGCACAGATCAATGCCTCTTTGTCTCATTGACCGCCCACTGGCGCATGTTAATGAAGGAATAGTTACTACTACAGGATCACTTAGAATAAAAAAGTTTTCCAAATATTTTGCACTTCTTAGTTGTGGAAGAACATCGCCATTGCATACCTTACTGGCATTCCAACACTTGGGAAGTGGCTGATTATTTTCAACAAAGTGCCTAATTGTGTCAGTATAGGGTGTAATTGCTTGTCACAATTGGATACAAACTTTGCAAACTCGCTTTTAGTGAAAGATGGACTCAACTGTGATAACCTTTTGCAAAGGTAAACTTTCAATAATGTCTGTAAGTTTTGATTAGTTTTTAAGTTCTTAAATGGATTTTTCTCTGAAGTTGACAGAGACGTCCACAAGGTATGCGAGGAAGATCTCTGGCACTACGGCACTTCAGGAGGCCCTGAAGGAGAAACAGCAACACATTGAGCAACTCCTGGCAGAGCGTGACCTGGAGAGAGCTGAGGTTGCCAAGGCAACCAGCCATGTGGGCGAAGTGGAGCAGGAGCTTACATTACTAAGAGAAGGCCAGGAGCAGGTTAGACCCAGCTATTTCTTCTTTTTTTATTTATTACGAAGTAAGGATTAATTGATGACGGGCTGTCGAATTATGGAAAAATAATGCACACCTGAGGTGGTAATGCAGCCACAATGCAGAGAAGGTCGTCAATTACATTTTTATGTGTTTTATTTCAAATTATTTCTCAGGTTTTTGTCCTTAAAACACTCTTCTGTTAGAGCTATGTTATTAAGCTTTCTATCTCAGGCCTTCATTGCTGTTTCCAAAACAATTTTTGAGTTCGTAACACAGGTTTGAGCCATTAAAAAACGCAAATCGTTTGCTGCAAGGTTCTCTGAAATAACTGAAATAATTTGGCAAAATGATAAAGAATCAAAGTAAAAGTAAGAAAATAAAATAACAAGTATTACAAATGATAAAGTAATACCGTCAAGATCTCTTTTAAACTAATTTAGCCGTACAGTTACAGAAAAATAATCAATAAATAAAAACATGAATAAAAAGGAAGTAAACAGTGTAACTTGCATAAACTGCTTAGACTGGTCTTACAAGTTAGTCATCTAATTTATTTCTTTAAGACTGGTCATAACTTTAAAGGGTTAGTTCACCTATAAAATAAATTTCTGTCATTAATTACTCACCCTCATGTTGCTCCACACCCATAAGACCTTTGTTCATCTTCGATTTAAGATATTCTTAAAGAAATCCATGAGCTATCTGGCCTCCAATAGAGTGCAACACAACCACTTTCAAGGACCAGAAAGGTAGTAAAGACATCAATGAGTCAACGTGACTACAGTGATTCAACCTTAATGTTATGAAGCAACGTCTTTGTCTTTAAATGTCTTTACTACCTTTCTGGGCCTTGAAAGTGGTCGTTGTGTTGCAGTCTTTCGGGCAGATAGTCGGAGGTCAGATAGCTCACGGATTTCATCAGAAATATCATAAATTGTGTTCCGAAGATGAACAATTAAAGGTGAGTAATTAATGACAGAATTTTCATTTTTGGGTGAACTAACCCTTTAAGTCAGTTGCATAAAAACATAGATTGATCTAATTTGAATCTGAAAAGTTGGCCTGAATATCCCTTGGTAAACTGCTAGTCAGTCAAACTAGATATTAAAGGGTCACCTAAAAATGAAAATGATCCCATGATTTACTCACCCTCAAGCCATCCTAGGTGTATATGACTCTTCTTTCAGATGAACACAGTTGGAGATAGATTAAACAATATCCTTAGTTCTCCAAAGTTTTTTAATGGTTGTGAATAACTGGGCCGCGTTTTGAAGCCAAAAATAATGCATCCATCCATTAAAAAAGTAATCGATATGACTCCAGGGGGTTAATAAAGGCCTTTTGAAGTGAAGCGATGCGTTTTTATAAGAAAAATATCCATATTAAAAACTTTATAAATTCAATTAACAAGCTTCTGGCGGACGACTGTACGCATACTGCACAACTGGACACCAAATGAGTAACCCTCTGACGCAATGTATGACGCAGGATGTAGGAGTAAGCTTAGACGCCTCTCGTGGTTCAAACAAATAGGACTAGGCAACAAATTTGAGCTCCTCTTCTCTTATATTGAAATTCTCTGACATTTCTCTTTAAAAATGATCATTTTAGACTTCTAATCCATGACCGGAACACGATTTGTTTTGCTCTATCCTCTGCGCCTCTGCGTTCGTCATTACGTTGTGCATCAGGTCAAAGGATACTCTTCCGCCACAAATCGACCTGCGCATTCTGTGTACGGTCGTCCACCGGAAGCTAGTTATTTGAATTTATAAAGTTTTAAATATGGATCTTTTTCATACAAAAACACATCGCTTCGCTTCAGAAGGCCTTATTAACCCACTGGAGTCGTATGGATTACTTTTTTTTTTTTTTTTTTTTATGGATGGATGCATTATTTTTGACTTCAAAACACGGCCCCCCATTCACAACCATTATAAACCTTGGAGGACTAAGGATATTTTTAAATATATCTGATTGTGTTCGTCTGAAAGAAGATAGTCATATACACCTAGGATGACTTTAGGGTGAGTAAATCATGGCATAATTTTCATTTTTGGGTGAACTATCCCTTTAAGGCACATTTTTAATGCAGTGGATGTGTTTGTGCCACTGGGTCCAACAGTGCACTCTGTGCACAACGGGAATCAAAAGACCAAGTAATGCTAATTTTACACACAGACAGTGAGTATGACATAAATATGACATTGAGGCAAACGGGATATAGTCCAGCATACTTCGAAAATCAACCTAGAAACCTAGAAAAGATTGTGGATGTCCAGTGACTGCAGCACTCTTCTCTCTGCATACATTTCACTCGGATCCTTCGCACAGACAGACCATCACGCACAGAGTACATGTTTTTATGCAGGCTTTAATGAGCAATTCAGAAGATCTAACTGGATTTGCCAGATTTTGTGCAGTTTGTGGAATTAAGTGTTTATTAGATATTCAAAGGTGCAATATTGTAAGAATTTTGCAGTAAAATATCCAAAAACCACTAGGCCAGCGTTATATATTTTGTTCGCTTGAGTACTTACAATATCCCAAATTTACTATTTGTAAATCGTAAGAAAATTGCCATTTTAACCAAGGCTCCGGGACGCGTGAGGAGTCATACCCACGTTACCCTCGGTTTCCGGTTTTATTTTGTAGAAACCATGGAAACACCAAAGACGCTTTAATATTTGTTTATTTGTTATGTTTTAATAGACAAGGGAACAACTGTTTTGATATATTTATAGACAGAAAACTAATTATTGTTATATAGTACAACACGTTTAGTCTTATTGTTTAAATTTTTTTGCAAGTACCATGCCTCAGAGAAAAACACTATTTTGTGAAGTAGCTAACATAGCATAATCAGATGCAGCTTTATTTTTAGTAACCGTAACAGAATTTTCTCCATCATACAATACGTTTTAAAATTAATTGCATGCCATTTATCAACACAAGCCATCCAGCATCCAGCAACAAGTGTCTCACAGCAGCAGCATCATTTCAACACACTCAAATGTATCTAATATGTTAAACAGAGCTGCGTTACCTCATACACTTGACCGGAAAAGCGGAAGTAATTTTACATATTGCACCTTTAAGTTATATAAATGTGTATTTGCTGAATGCTGATGGCATATGGAAAAAAGTATTCTAGCCTTTGGCTTTCTGTTATTAGACAAAACTGTTATAAACTAAAGAAAAGGGAAGAATGGGCACTCCTGTGTAGCTCAGGTACTGGGGTTCTAATAAAAGTCTCACTTCCCTTTGTTACTTCCGCTTGACACTTTCTTTTTTTTAAGTTGTAGTGGTTGTAAAATCTATATATAAGGATCATATGTAAGTCTGTCTTTTAATTGACCAAAAGCCCAAATAACGCAAACTTTTTCATGGCCTGTTAAAAGAAAAAAAAGAAAAAAGTCTAATACATACATTTAGTTGCACAATAAAGTTCTATTTATTTAGTCATTCAGTTCATTTGTTTTTCTTACAGCTAGTATTGATGCAAGTTATAAAATTAGATTAATGTAGTTGTTTTGAATTGTTCATGTAGTATGTGTTGGAGGTTGATGCCAAAATGGACCAGCTGCGAGCGCTTGTGGAGGCTGCAGACAGAGAGAAGGTGGAGCTGCTCAACCAGCTGGAGGAGGAGAAGAGGTGTAGTATTATTGAATCACTTATGAAGATCTAATCATATTAAAGACCCCATGATATCATTTTAAATTTTGTGGCTTCATGACTTTTATAAATATGTTTGCATATAGATGGCTTTAGAGCTATTAGACACAATATTCATTGATAAGGAACATTGATATTGATGCCACAGGGGAATATATACATTTTTGTCCAATAAAATGCTTAGAATCAGAATCTGTCTCCTTCTACTCCTTACTTTACCCTGCAATAAAAAAATATAAAAAAATCTTACAACTAACATAAGAGTAAGAACATAAAATGGAAATACAAGCTGAAATTGATTTAAAAAAAAAAAAATTGTCCCAAACAGGAAGGTGGAGGACCTGCAATTTCGGGTGGAGGAAGCTTGCATTACCAAAGGAGATTTGGAGGTATTTTAAGATTTTTGATTTTTGCTCTAAATATCACACGTGATTCTTGGCTGAATTCAGAGAACACGAACTTCAAAGCTGCAGGTTTGAGTGCTGTGGGAAAGCAGATGGTATATTTTTCACATTTTGAAATGTATTCATGTCTGTTATTTATATATTATTCATTTAAAAACAGAAGCCCTAGAGTGTGACACATCTTGTTCAAAGCAATTTTGCATGTTCAAAGTCTAGTAGTACCGCAGCTTACTGTAAATCAGTTAACTGTTAACAAGTTAACTTATACATGCATTTAAACAATTAGAGTCATACACTTATGCCCCACATTCAAATACTATCCAAATTCTACAATTTCTTTGTTTCAGTCATACCAAGTTTACCTGCTAAAATTTAGGTGCAATATTCTTACTAATTGTTTACTAAATTGATGCTTCTTAAATTGTTCTGACTGACCACTGAAATATAACCAAGCATTCACCTTATCTGCAGTTTTGTCATGTGTGGTTTATTTATAAGTGAAAATGTCATGTGGATGATACCCAACATACTAAATGAAGTGAATAAGTAAACTGTTAACAAAATGGCAAAAAAGAAAATATGTCCTTTAGTTTATACTATCTGGTCTTGTTTTCTCTTGTCCTGTTTTGGAATGTTACTTTTGTTTTCAGCCTTCATTATCATACGAGTTGTTTTCATGTCCTGACCTACTTATTCAAAAATAGCTTTTGGACTGTTTTCATCCATTAAAATTTAAGAAACCTTTGGCTAATGATTTTAAAGGATTAGTCCACTTTCAAATAAAATTTTCCTGATAATTTACTCACCCCCATGTCATCCAAGATGTCCATGATGTCTTTCTTCAGTCGAAAAGAAATTAAGGTTTTTGATGAAAACTTTCCAGGATTATTCACCTTTAAGTTATAAAACATGCAAATCAGCAACCTAGACTTTTAGTGCAGATGCTTTGCATACTCCGTACTCTATACTTTACATACACAATTTCTTTACTCTGAATCAGTTCTTGAGTCCCTTAAAATCAGAAGTGTGACATTCTGTAGAATTTGTAGGAGGGAAGAAATTGTATAGGGTTATTTTCTTTCTTTCTTTCTTTCTTTATTTATATCAAATATTTCTGGCCTCTGGTCACCCAAATTTAAATATATTCTTTCTAAACATACGTGAAGTGCATTCAGAAAGTATTCATGTCCCTTCGTTTTTTTTCTTAGGTGCATCCTATTTCTCTGAATCATCTTTGAGATTTACATTACATTTACATTTATGCATTTGGCTGCTTTTATTAATTTATTACGTTTTATCAGTTCTTGTTCTGGGCATCGAACTTATGACCTTGCTGTTGCTAGCATCATGCTCTACTGTCTGAGCTACAGGAAAGCCTGTGTCCGAAATCACGTCCATACCCTTAAATATGGCACTATTTGAGGGGACAGCCATTTGAAGTGGTGTTATTGTAGTGGACGTTATCGAGCACATTCCTTCAATCACATAATGCACTGCAATAACGAGGGTACAACCGATGTACGCTCAACAGCTAGAAAATACCCATAATGCACTGTGAGAGTCGCTCGCCGAATGAATTCCCGCGTCTGACCTGAAGATGGAGCCTGCCGCTGAATCTTCCATCCACCCATTTTCCAAACCGCTGATCCAACATAATATCATACAGGTATAAATTCCTTTTTAATTGATTATTAAATTGTTTAATTAAGGTTTATACATGCTAGTTTCCATGACCGTTCAAGATAAATCGTTTCATCACTATGGGAGCTGCCAGTTTGCTAAGTTTCAAATGATTATTAACAGGGCTTGACATTAACTTTTTTGCTCAGCAGAGGTTTTCCAAAGTTACTAGCCACACAGCTTTTTCACTGGTCACAATTTTGACATAGATGCACTGGGGAAAAACTGCTATATAGATATTTTTAATATTCTCTCATAATTTGCCAGCAGGTATATTAGGCTGCTGTCACTTTAAGACCTGACGCACGGATCCATTATGCTGTTACACATGAGTTTTCTTTCTAAACTGTTTACGTTCACTTAAAACACTGTGTTTACATGAGTATTCGCCAAGACTGCCATTTTGACATTAAATAATCCACAATACCCCTCACTCAACAAGCAAAATGTGTCGAGTTTCTACAAACTACCCCCAAAACTGTAAATGGAAAAGGCTTCTGGTTACCATTGCAAAAAAGACAAATCATCAAGATAAGATGGTTTTACAACTTAAAGGAATTCAGAGAGAGTTTCACTAACTTCACTTTGAAACACAAGTAAAACCTTTCTAATTCTGTATATAAATTCATTTGACGTATAAACATGTATCCAAATTTCCTTTCTCATGATTTTCCTTTTACATTGTTTTGCGTATATGTATGGATTCAAACTCATTTGAGGGAATTATTTAGAATTGGACACTGTAGTTAACCTAGATCACATGTATAGCATGTTGGGTATCTATGAACTGCAATTTTATATTTCCTGTATGTTAATTTACATTACTTTTTTTTTCTAACTCTGCTAAATATTAGTATTATAAGAATCTTAAAAGCTTCTTCTCTTAACACCCAATCCAATTTCATATGCAAAACACCCTGCTAGAAGACAATGGATCGTAAAGTTCCCCTCCGAAAATACGACTCCTTATTGGCTCACTGACCTTTTGAGGGTGTGACATCCTCACATGTGATCACCGATCACAAGGGGGTTCTGGAAAATTCTGATGTGAAGATGATGCTGAGCTAGGAGTCTTCTAAGAACCCCTAAGTTTGTGCCAGGCTGCGGCCTTGTCTTTCCATTCTCCAAAGTTCCTCAAACTGGTTCTCTCTCATCAAGACAACTTCAGCAAAGATCAGCTGAAGCCTCAACAAATTGCATCATATTCAAATAAGCGAGACATGCAAGTATCAAACTTAGTCTCATTATTTGATACATTATGTATCCCCTACCCCTTTGAAAGAAGGGTGTGTTAGAACTAAGAAACTGATGGTTTGCTCAAGGCTGTTGATCTGCTGAATTTGTGATAACTTTTTGCTTTCCTGTATTCTGCTTCAGCTGTCTTTTTCATTGCTAAACTGTATGGATGAAAGTGTATGAATGTTAGATTAGTCTTAAGTGTTTAGACTGGTTAATCAAGTCTTTTTATTGTCACACATAAAGTTGTTTGTAGTTCATGCTCATACACTGGAGTCCCTAATCATGCAGATTTTGGCTACATGCTCTGAGTAGTACTGTATAGTAAGAAAGTTATTTCCCATACCCTGGAAATGAACATTTCTTAGAATTAATAAACAATTAACACCGAGTGTTCGCTAGACGAACAGGTTAGTTGATTGTGGTATTAATTGTACTACATCAAGTTAATTCTAACAACTGATCTAAATATTTATAATTAATTATAACTTATACATAATTAACTATTTATATTTCACTTTTGGGCAAATTTGTTACATGTTAATGGTGGAGAATGCAAACATGATTAAACAAAGGTTATGAGCTTAAACCACTGTCAACCCAAAAGTGCATTTGATAATTCCAGTCAGAATAGGACGCGACATGCAGTACGCATTTAGGTCTCTAGTTACTGGCTTGTTTAAATGCAGATAAAGCGATAGCTTGAATTGAGACCTTTACTGTAATTAAAAGAGTCTTAAAATGGTGTCAGTGTGTAAGGTTAATCTGATTTTAGTGAAGAAACCCTAATGTCAGTATTAAAGCGCAAGTCTGTTCTGACAAAGGAATCTTAGCGGTATGTATAAACTGTACCAGAATGAATTATTCTGTTTTGGATGATGAAATACCAATTGCAGAATTCCTTAACCTGTTGCTGATGAAGAAATCTCAGTACAATGTAATATAGAAGGTAGATTTGAGTGATGTTCCTCTTTCTACATCATAAAGGCCTTATAAATTAAAGTTAGATTGATGCCATTCATCTAAATTTTGATTCTATATCTACAAGCATATCTATCTGGTGATAGTGATTGTTTCACTTGTCAAGCAGAATTAAATTTATAAAACTATGCTTCATTATTTGTGTGTAAGGGCACGTAACTGTGTATGCTTAAGCAAGTGTAAATAACAGTAAAGCCTTGTAACTACTACTCCTTAAAACGAGTACAGAAAACCTGTTGTTTGCATTAGTAAAATTTGAATTTTACCGAATGTAAAAACAAATTCTTACATTTCTGAAAGTGTAAGCAGACTGTGTGGTTTATTTGAAACATGCAGACATTCTTTACGAACTGTTTAAATTGGCACAGGAAGTGCTAACTCCAGATAGCACATACGTCACACACCATATTGTAATCAAACCACCTTAGCTGGCTAGGCTAACACGACCTTGCGTAAATACAGCTTGTGTGTATGCAGTGTGAAATGATTAACCATCTCCTCTTAACCTACTCCCTGGTTTCTGATTTTCATTTTCTCTTTTGTTTAATTATTCTCAGCTCATTTTCACTAACTTTTTTAGGGGCATTCCTTCCTGAATGCTAGTTAATCAGTTAATTATACTTTTAATTAAATTGTGCTGTGTAACAGGGAAGAATTTTCATATTTGTTCTAGTATGGTTTAATTGTCTTATTGAACCTCAAAAGGAACTAGGCATACTTTCCTTCTTGATTTTGTTTATTTTCAGCAGTTGCTCCAATTTTATGAACCTGCTACACAAGTAATCTAGATGATTGCTGAGGTATAACTATAATTTTGAGTACCACTAATAAACACAATCTGATTAGGAAAGGTCTCCACTTCCTTTTGCCTTTTCTTCTTAATTTCTTCAGAGACCGAGCCTGTGTTGAACCATCAGTAAGTTCTGAGTTTTAATTTGACAATAAGAACAGAACCTCTGCTTTCGCCCCTTTCAGCAAATCTACTAAAATCCACACAAATCTTAGCATCCTGTTATCCACAGCTAAGATAATAATAAAATACACACTTAACTTGTTAACCACACCTAATTAAACCTAGCTGTGCATTTATACACCTGGCTGCCCCACTACATCTTTAGCTCCAATGTCTGTTTGGTCTTGCATTAGTCTCTTGCCCTTTACGCTCACCACAAGTGTGCCAGAATGTCACAGGTGCTCAACCTAACTGTCCAGACAGGAGACTTGGAGGCCTGCCAAGGCATTGTGAAGAACACCCTTATATCCAGGGCTACTGACGACCTACAGCACCAGAACCAAAAACAACTGAACAACGAGGGAAGAGGACTAATGACACACGACCCAAGCGAGGGTCATGACCACATAGAGCTGACCAAGGTTATCATCTCCTTAGCCCACAACCTTATGGATCTGAAACAGGAGGTAAACAACCTCATGCAACAGATTACAGAATCCCGCAAGGAGCTGAAAGGTGCTCAAAGCCAAATAGACCAGCTAGAGATCAAGGCTCAGGCCAGACACAAGGACCCTGGCAGAATGGAGTCTTGGGAGGAAATCAAAATTCTTCAAAAGACTCTGACAGTTACTGAACAACGAGAGCAGCTGGAAAAAGCACTTTTTCACAAAGAGTCACTGTTAAAAACAGCAAATTATGAACTCTTGGACAAAGACGCCAGAATCAGGGCCTGTGAAAGTCACCTGAAAACATCCAGAGCTAGAATTGAAGCTCTGATGCAGTAGCTGGACAACACTGAAGACGAATTTTACATGGTCTAAAGAGAACTGAGACACTCTTAACTGCTGCAAAAGGAACCACAGCGAGAGAGACCTATCACTCCCCCACATGTGATCAGCAGAGCAACCTCCTCCAACTAAGTGGGGGGACCCAAAACCCTCTGCCTAACACCTCAGTACCCAGTTTCCTGAAAGCCTCTGAAACCACCAGAAAAAAATTAATTCAGAGGAACCCTAAAACTGCACATGGAGTGGTCAAAGACCTCAACAGATTGGCTAAAAATGTTATCCACTTTGCACCAACTTCTGCAGGAGGCCGTGAGTTCCACGACCACAACATTGATTTCCAACTGCAAATGGACAGCATGACCACCCGAGGCATATTCCATCTGCTTTGTATAACAATAAACTCCTAAGGCTTACTATAACTGACTCAGACAAGCCTACTTTGGTGCTCACAATGAACCTGAGATGGAGGAGGATGCAAGCTTCAAGAGCCTTATACTCTGAAATCTACATCCCATTGTGAGTCACCATTTAGGCATCATGGCTTGCCGCACACAATGCCTATCCAACAACTGTGTGACCTGATGCAGATGGCCTTTAACAAACACAAGGCCTCATCAAAAAGGTATCCCAAGATGTCAAAGGTTCTGAGTAACATCCAAAATTCCCAGCTGACACCAGAAGGCACATAGCATTGCTACAACGCAAAGTCCTTCAATAAAAAGCTACAAGAGCTTCCAGTCAGCAGAGGATGGAACCATCACCATTGTACAGATCGACCGCTGGGAAAAGCAATGAAAGAGACCAAATTCTTCTGGAAAAGCACTCTGAAAACCTTACTAGATATCCAGCAGCAGTCGACAGCAACATCCACCTCAACACTCTTCAAACAGGTACAAATCGGAGGCAGCACGAAGACAGCCATACCCACCTACACCCAAGTTACTGGAGCTGCTGATAGTAGCAAGAGAGCTCCTTGAACAGAACTCTGAAGACTACTGGTAAGAAAGAACTTCTGAATCCTGACAAGACGACAGGTGACACTGTTTCGACAACTGCTGTATCGACACCTGCTGCGCAGCCTGGACACCTGAACCTTGCGACAGCCTACACCATAACCTGAGAACAGCATCCACCACGTCACAACTGCAACTGTGGAAGGCATGAACGACCAGAGAGCCCACCAGATGCGTGTCAAATGTTCATACACCTTTGCCATTTCTCAGTGTTGTAAGGGGGGGAGGCTGTAGTGACTGTAGTGTTTTTTTTTTGTTTTGTTTTTTTACATTCTTTTGCATATGTATCAATTCAAACTCATTTGAAGCAATTATTCAGAACTGGACACTGTAGTTAACCAAGATCACATGTATAGCATGTTCATATGCTATGAACTGCTATTTTAATTTCCTTTATGTTCATTTAGATTGCATACACAAATCTGTTACATATTAGTATTATAAGAATCTTAAAAGTTTTTCCTCTTAACACTCAATCCAATTTCATATGCAAAACACCCTGCTAGAAGATAAAGTTTCCCTCCAAAAATACAACTCCTTATTGGTGCTCAGACCTCTTGAGGGTGTGACATCCTCATATTTTATAAGATCACAGATCACAGGATCATGGGGATTCTGAGAATTTCTGATGATGTGAAGATGATGCTGAGCTAGAAGTCTTCTAAGGACCCCTAAGTTTGTGCCAGGCTGCGGCCTTGTCTTTCCATTCACCAAAGATCCTCAAACTGGTTCTCTCTCATCAAGACAACTTCAGCAAAGATCAGCTGGAGCCTCAACAAATTGTATCAGGACACTTTTATTTAATTTTTATTCAGGCATGCAAGTATCCAACTTATTCTCATTGTATCCCTTACCCCTTTGAAAAAAGGGTGTGTTAGAACTAAGAAACTGAGGTTTGCTCATGGCTGTTATTCTGCTGTTGCTTTCATGTATTCTGCTTCACCTCTCTTTCCATTGCTAAACTGTATGCATGAATGTGTATGAATGTTAGATTAGTCTAAGTGTTTAGTCTAGTTAATAAAGTCTTCTTGTCACACAAAGTTTTTTGTGGTTCATGCTCATATACTGGAGTCCCTAATCATGCAGATTTTGGCTGCATGCTCTGAGTAGTACTGTACAGTAAAAAACTTATTTGTCATATCCCGGAAATGAACATTTCTTAGAATTAATTAACAATTAACACGGACTGTTCGCCGGACAACAGGTTAGTTGAATTGTGGTATTAATTCATACCACAATCAACTAACATGTTCGTCCAGCAAACACTCAGTGTTAATTGTTTATTAACTAGTTTTAATTAATTTATATTTTATTTTGAGCTAATTTGCTACACCCTGAATTGTGTTGCGGCACAGATCTTAGGAAGGCAATTAAAAGAACCTGATGGTTACTCTGGTTGAGCTTTGGAGATCATGCTTGGAAATGGGAGAAGTTGCAACCATCATTGCAACACTCCACTGATCTGGGCGTTATGGTAGAGGCGCCAGATGGAGCCTGTCTTCAGTTTAAGACACAAAAAGCCTGTTGGGAATTTGCAAAAAAAGAGGTAGCACTTTATTTTACAGTCCTGTTCTCCATGTACATACTATGTACTTATTATAGTAATTGCAATAACTGAGTAATAACTAGGTACTAACCCTGAACCTACCCCTAAACCTAACCTGAACCCATGTAGTTACCTAAGAAAGTACTGGGTAATAAAAGGTTAATACACTGTAAGTACACGCAAGTGCATAGACTGTAAGATAAAGTGCAACCAAAAAAAAAAAAAAAAAGATCTGATCTGATTAATCTAGTTCTAAACATCACGCCTGGAGCAAACCAAGCTTTGCTTTGTGATTTAAGGTGAATGGAGTGTAGATTAATGTGAAAAAATTAAAGCATTTTAGTGTAAAGCTGCAACACCACAATGTTAAAAAATGAAGGGGCTTGAATACTTTCTGAATGTGTTGTATTTGTAGCATTACTAACAATATATGCAAATTACCAACTTTTTTGAAGTCCATCATCAGGCCTACACAATGTACATGGTGTTACATTTTTTGTTTTTATATAGTCTTTTGAAGTGTTTTGAATTTTGTAGAGTCTGTAAGATGCCCTAACAAGTAACTAACCTATGTGAAGATCTCATTTGTTTTTGTTTGTTTGTTTTTTTTTGTTTGTTTTTGTTTTTTTGAGATCAGTATAATTGTTTCATTTGATATAGTGCTTAGTTATTACTGCAATAACTAAGTTATCAGATATTTCCCCCCATTGTTTCTTTCCTTTTTGTGGTCAAAGTACCATTTTTGTTACTGTTCCTAACCCTCAATCACTATAATGCTGCATGGCATTCAGTGTCTGGTGTTTTTTATTCATTTGGCCATCATCAGCATGTTCATAAGCTTTGACCAATGCTTTGCTTCAAAGTTTTCTCACACCTTCCCCAGCTGTGGCATTGATCTGACTTTCATTCATCACAACATCGTCCTTCTCTTTTCTGCGTTACATTTCCACAACTTTCCTCCTCACCCCTCGTCTTTCTGCATCAGGCTGGCATGTGATGGTGGCACTGGTTGTGTTTCTTCCTCTCCCCTTTCTGTACTAACAGACGCAGACGCAGCTGGAGCATGCCCTCCTAAAGGAGCTTGAACAGAGTCTTCTATTTGAAAAGACCAAAGCTGACAAACTTCAGAGGGAGTTAGAAGACTCTAGGGTAATGGAGCTTCACCTGGGCCACGGGTCAAGGATCACTGAAGATGTCACAGGAGCTACAGTGCTCACTCAAAAAAATATTTAGGACTAAATTTAAGATGTATGGATTTGAACTGCTTATACAATTTCCATCTATTTGGATTACAGAGTTTTAACATAAATTAATGCACTTAATGTGATGCATATTTGTCAGTCATAAATAAATGAAACCGGTAAGAAACATGTAATAGTACTATTAAACTGAATGTGTTTTAAATACACAATAACCAGATTCATATATTTATCATCAATAAATCAAATTGATTTCAATAGCATACATTTTATATTGCTTATTCCTCAGCTAGCCATATTTTAACCATGTTCAAACATTTTAACTAAATACATTTTCACAATGAACAGATTCATGCTGATTCTAATCAATTTTAATAAATAAATACATTTAATAAAATGAAATCTTACCTGTTTCTTACTTATGTATGACTGACAGATATTCATCACAATAAATTTAATAAACTTAAAACTGTGTAATCAATAAATTTTAAATTTAGGCCTAAATATTGTTTTGAGTGCTCCAGCTAAGAAGTTTTTTTTTCATGTCAGGGTGTCACAGGGATCTTCACTGCATGTTCAGTTATTCCAATTAATAACTAATTTGATGAATGATTACTAACACACTAAATATCTCATTGCTGTAATATCATTGTGCTGTCTTAATATACATACAGGTGTAGAACACAAATTAATTTTTATATCAGGGTTCCCACAGTAATAGAAAAACAAAAAAATCAGGGAATTTTAAAATTGTCCCATGGAAATGAGTACAACCTTAGAAAGTTTGATAGAAAACAAACAGTTTTATCTATTTTTTCCTCTGCTTTAAAATGTTTCATATTGCTAGTAGGGATTGGTTGTGTAGAGCAAAGGATTAAAGGTCTTTCTGGCATACAAATGGAAATCTTCCCAACAATGTCTAAAAAAACCCCCAAAAACTTTGATCCTGCAACCATCAAGAGTCTACAGACAAGGTCCTGAAAATAATTTAAAGTGTGGGAACCCTGTTAGATGACCAATTTTTATAAAGACTTTATTCCAACCCAATCAATTCCAGATTTCTTGTTTCAATGATTTTTACTTAGTACTACAGCTTAAAGGCTGTGACACACCAAGCCTGATGGTAGGCCAAAGTTGTGCCATCATTGAGTGTCTGTCAGCTCAGTTTTTGTGGTGTGTTTCGCACTGTCAGCTCTAGTCAGACCCTGTTGGCAGTTTTTGGGCCAGTTGAGCATGTTGAATCAGCATCTGGCAGTCGGTGAAAGATATCACTCTGATTGGCTCTTCAGTTATCGAACCAGTGGATGAAAAGAAACACAAAAGTGATTCAAACAAGCAAACAATGAAGTCAACAGGGCACACACAGAAGGCTCTTCTAATTTCACATGTTCATCTTATCTGAGCATTCTAATATGGGAATATTGTCAAGTGGCATTTGTATATCTGCAGTCCTAGTTTTGGTTTCCTTTTTTAAATAATGAATACTGACTATGGCCACCTGCTGGTATACGCAGTTTTTTTTTTTTTTCTAACGCAGACGCAGAACGCATGAGCTGTAGTCTTTGCGGTGTGGTCAAGTGCAACCAGACAATGGTGACGTGAGGCATCAACACAGTTTGCTTTTGTCGCAACTAGTTCTTCGATGCAGTTTGGTGTGTCATGGCCTTTAGTTGGCAAATTGAAAAGAACGTAATTTCTATGAAAACCTCTTTAATTATCCAAGTCTTTTAAACTTGAAAAGTTGTTTATATTCATATCAATCAATTATCATCAATTAAGTTCACAATTATCCATACAGCACGTATAGTTTAATAAAAGACCATTTTTTCTTTTAGGTGGCCACAGTCTCTGAGAAGTCTCGTATCTTGGAGTTGGAGCGGGATCTTGCGTTAAGGGATAAGGAGGTAGCTTCTCTTCGCAAGTCATTGGAAGCTGTACCAGGCCAGGATGGGTTTCCTGACTCTATCGTGGCATCACTCCAGGATGAGCTCTGTTCCCTCCGTACACAGCTGGCCACTCAAAGCGACAGTCACCAAGCAGAGCTATCATCCTTGCGTGAGATGCTTGAGTCTCGAGAAAAAGCACACAGCGAGTCCTTGTCAGAGCTCCAGTCAGCCTCAGGTCGCTTGTCAAAGGATAATGAGCAGCTTTTAGGTCAGCTGGCAAAATCTGAGGAGGAGAACTCAAAAGTCATTGAGCAGTGGCATGCTAAACTAGCATCAGTCGAGGCCTCACACCAGCAAGTCTTGAAAGAGCTCAAAGCCTCCCGTGAGGCAGGCGAAATTGAGCTACGTAATTCTCTAGAACAATTAAAATTGACACATAAATTGGAGCTCGAGGAGCTCGCTAACAAGCATGCTTCTCAAGCCATAGGGAGAACGAGTGAATCCAAAGAACACGAGGCACAACTCCTTAGAGTCACTGAAGAGAAGGAACAATTGATAGAAACTCTACGCACCAATCTAGAGAAGGTGGAGGAGCAGCACCTGGTGGAATTGGAGGACGCCTTGGGAAAACTTCACAATGCTGAGATCAGGGTAAAAGAGCTAGAGGACACAGGAGCTAAGTTAAGTCAACAGTTGCATGAAAAGGAGCAAGAAGCTCTGGAGCAAAATTCAGCCCTTCAGACTCTACAGTCACAGTACGGTCAAGGAAACCAAGAGATGCAAAGGTTATTGACCCAAATAGAGGAGGCAAAAAGTAAAGCCAGATCTCAGGAAGAAAAGGTAGGCCTTCATGTCCATTTATCCCACAACTACAGGACCATACTGTACACAGTATGCATATAGAACATATATTATAAGGAATCTAAAAATGGCCAGCGGATCCAGGAACCTCTTAGCAGTCGTGAAAATTAATACTTTTTTGTTTAATTTATTTTTTGATTGGGATTTTTTTTTTTTTTTTTCAGGAATTATAGGTTTCTGGGTAAACTTGGTCACGCCCACAATTTAAATGACCCTGTAATAGACATTCAAATACTAAAGTTCAACCATTTTGAAAAATTATTGGTCTAGGGAGTCTATAGATTTGTACTACACTGATTTTGTTGACATTGTTTGAAAAACCTAGGACTAGTTTGCAAAATTTTTTTATTTTTTTTTATATTAATCTCAAATATTTAACAAATTTGATTGGCAGCAGTGGTTCTTGAGGCAAAGTTGTTCAGAATGAGGAGATAAACTTTGTATTAGTGAAACATCACATAATACACAATCATTTACACATATAAATCGTGATGACGACCCGTTTTTGGCCGTTTTCTTTCAGAATTCTTACAGATGTTTGGGGCTGTGAGTCAGGCACAACAAATGATCGGCCTCTGTTAACCTTGTCTAATAGCTGGAATCCAGTTTTTGGATACGTTTGAGAAGTCATTCTCTTCTCATGTTCCATTCACGGGGTCGGGTGCAAGTGGAATTTACAACCAATCGGTTTGCTAGATATTATTCTGGTTAGCTAGCTACTATCAAGCACATCCTGCTCTCTATTTTCTCATTCATTCATCTTTCATTCATCACGCTAATGTGTGAATAACTTTTCGATTAAAGAATAACCGCGATATAAATAACAGAGTGAATTCTCTATCATTCGACACATTATACAGTGCCTATAGAAAATAATCATACCCTTTTGAAATAGTTACTTTATTTGTCGTACAGCTTGAAATTCCAGCTTTATTTACAAATTTTGCCTTGCAACATACAATGAAAAGCAAACCCAAAACACCCAAACACACCATACCTACTGTGAAGCATGGTGGTGGCAGCATCATGTATGTGGGGGTGTTTCTCTTCAGCGGGGACTAGGAGTTTAGTCAGGATTGAAGGGGAAATGGATGCTGCCAAGTACAAAGTCTTGAGGAAAACCTGCATCCCTCTGCTAGACAGCTGAAGATGGGCAGGTCATTCACCTTCCAATACAATAATGATCCTAAACATACCGCCAAAAGAACAATGCAATGGCTTAAGGATAGGAAGGTGAATGTCTTTGAGTGGCCCTGACTTAAATCCGATGGAAAATCTGTGGATGGAGTTAAAGAGAGCAGTCCGTTTCCGCTTACCACGGAATTTGACTGAACTTGAGCAATTCTGCAAGGAAGAATGGGCAAATATTCCCCAGTCTAGGTGTGCAAAGCTAGTACAGACATATCCAAAATGGCTGTAATTAAAGGAAAAGGTGGCTCTACGAAGTATTAAATCAGGGGGATGATGACTTTTTTTTAACCCTGATATTCTAGTTTTTTAAAATTAATTTTCAGAATTGTTGCTATTTCTTTCATTACTTTGATGTTGCAAGGCAAAAAGTTTTTTTTGGAATGGGTTTAGATTTCAGGCTGTACGACAAATAGAGTAACTATGATCATTTTCTATAGGCACTGTAATCTTCACATGGGAACTAGCGCTGTCAAGCTCATGGATGAAAGAAGACTCGTATGCTATATTTCACGTCTTCTGAAGCCATACAATAGCTTTACAGGAGAAACAGACAGAAATATTTCCATCCGCCATAGTTCTTAAATCTAATTTCAGTTTGCACACATTCAAGGTGCATCGAGTCAGAACTGACATCAGTACGGTCAGATTTTTTTTTTTTTTTTATATATAGTTAGCAATATGCCAGGTTTTGCAGTAGTCCTGCAGTAAAAAGTGCAGTACATTTAATTCATTTTTAGTTTGATCATTTAATTTGTGCATTGTGCGTAATAGGGCTGCATGATTAAACAAAGTAAAACTGAAATCGGGGATTTGGCTTAGTGCGATTAAACCTCATTTTAATGATGAATATATGTGCAGCATTTCAGAGTGATGCACGCGTCACTGTGTTCATTTACACGTGAGTAAACTTTAATCTGAGTAGCTTGGTTTGCAGTAGAAGTTGCTCCACAAAGAAACTCTGTGTGCTCTGAGTTTGGGTTGCTTAAAGCTGCGTTTGGTAATGCAACGTGCCAACCATCTTCCCAAACTTATTATTATTATTATTATATAATTTTTCTTAAATACTCTTTTATTAATTATTATTTTTTATTTTCCAGTGAAATATAACAATAGTATAAAAAAAGTAATTTTTATTTTACAATATTATGAATAATGATAATAATAATTTTTTTTTTTTTTTTTTTTTTAAATAGCCATATTGATATATAATTACACAATTTTGGCCAAATTTGTGCAGATCTACAAACAAGCATAGCAAGCCTGGAACTTTCAAATCACAATCAGCAAAAAAAAAAAAAAAAAAAAAAATTCCCAAAACCATGCAGCCCTAGTGCATAATACATCCATGTTACCAGTGTTCTCAGATTTTATTTTCCATATTTAAATCCTAAATGTTTAAATCCTTCACTTTTGTTTAAGTTCCACTTTGTATGACTGGCACTGGTCTTTGTGAGTTTTTGTGTGTGACATGACTCATGTTTTGTCCCTTGTCATTTCCCTTCATTATGGTGGTACACCTTGCTTTAGGTCACTGGGTTGAACTCAGTACTAGAGGTTAAACAGCAAGAGTTGAATGGCCTGTTGCAGGAAAAGAGCTCTTTGGAGCAAGAAGTTAGTATGCTGGTAAGTAACTCTAGTGACTATTGAACTATTGAAGTACAAGTTAAAGGTATCTTTAAACAAAGTATCTTGTGAGAAAAATACTTCAGCAAAAGCACCAAGGTAACTGGTGGCCCTCTGATAAGTCACACAACAAAATAACAATGCAAATGAAAAGGAATGAATGTTTCAGCCATAGTCCTCAAATTAATTCACATTCTTAATTTTCTAGAAACAGAATCTTGAAAAAACATCTAATGACCAAGCCAAATCTTCTCAGACTAATCAAGGTATGTGTATGCACAGATTACTCAAAGGTTGTTCAAAGTTGAGCCTTAACATATGTGAGACTTGATAAAGCTCAATGAACTTTACATTCACTGTGATGATTGCTGTCTGTCTCAGAGTTATGTGAGGAGCTCAGGAATAAAGACGAACAATGCACATCTCTTTCTGCTGAATTACAGGATATGAAGAGTCAATTTGCCGGTCAGTACAAGGTTTATCAATCAATATATAAATAAAAGAAGGAACTAATAAAATGTCATGTTTTTATTTCTGTTATTTACTGTATGTATTTATGTATCTTGTTTCATCGTAAGGTTTACAAAGAAATTTGAAAGCAAGTGAAGAAAGGTGCCTGCTGCTGACCAAAGACAAAACTAAACTTGAAAATGACATTATGGACATGTCAAAGTCATCGGGAGACAATTCTACTCTAATAACAAAGCTGAATGAGGAAATCAATCGGAAAGAGAGGTGTGCATTAATATATTTGATGAAACTGCTTAGAAAACGAAACCATATAGAAAATAAACAGTTATAAGTGTTAAAGTGACCCTATTATGTTTTTTGGGTATTACCTTTCATGCAGTGTGTAATATAGCGGTGTGAATGTAAAAGATCTGCAAAGTTTCAAAGATCAAAGTGCAGATAAATGGATTGTCTCCTAAAAGAACTGATTCGGAACTGCCTGAAATGAGTCGTCAGTAATTCCAGCATTACTTTCTGCTTGCACCTACATACATTTAACAAATTTGCATAATGCCAGCCTATGGTCTTCATTGGCTGCCTGTGAACAACTTCTACTTTGACCCGCCCTCAAACACTGTAGTTGTAGCTGAGGCCTGGTAGAGTTTGGTTTGCGTTGTCGACATGTTGAGAAGACTCTGTTTTCTACACTATAAATGCAAATCCACTTTGCACGCACTTCCAAAGGATGAAGATGTGAAGAGTCAGTGGTTAAAATTAATTTTTACAGTGATAACACAGCAGTTTAACTCCAACCAACATCTCATCTACAATCTACGTCAAACTAAAAAACTTACCACTTACAAATGTTCTGCTCAAGTCGTGCTTGCGATGGTGGTTCGGGTTGATCAGCTACTTCTTCCAATATTTTAATATCGCTCTGGCTTGAATTGATATGGTAAAACCAACGCCATCGTTACTGTTCGTATCACTGTTTATACAAGTGCTGAAGAAGCCTCCGGAGCTTATAGTAATGGGTTCAGTTAACCTATTTGAGGAAATGGTACCTAATTCGCAAATCCTATCCAATTTCAGGACACTAGAGGAGCTTCAGAACCAGCTTGCAGAGGAGAAGGAGAGGGCAGCTCAGGCTGAAGAGAGTCATTCTCAAGCACAAGTCCAGGCTGAGAAGGAAGCCAAAATTCTCACGCATAAGCACCAAGCAGAGCTTTCCAACCTACAGGAGAAAATCAAGCTTTTGGTGAGAACCTTTGAACTTCTCCAATCTCACCCGTATTGTTACCAATTGAAATAAAGGCATCACCTTTTTTTGGTGTTTAAGGGGCTGTTTACACAACACAGTATTCAACTAAAAATGTAAAACTTTTTATGCATTTTTACTGTTCATTTACATGACAACGGCATTTTGGGGGCCTGAAAATGCAAACTTTTGAAAACTATTCAGAAAACTATATGTTTTTTGAAAATGGTACCATTATTGTCTCCATGTAAACTACCAAAACACGTATTTGTGAAAATGGTGACGTCATGCGTATGCATATTACATGTTCAGTCTATAGGCGCGTAGTGTTTCTTTACAAAGTGACATCGGCAACTACTGGCCTGCTAGCAAAATACAGCGTTTTTAGTCATTTTCGTGGATCTGTGTGAACAGGGATCGTTTTGACAATGGTGTCGTCTGTACGCAAAAAAATGTGAAGGAAAACTTTTCCGTTTTTAGAACATCATTGCCGTGTAAACATACCCTAAGTGTAATGATTTAGCACTTTCAACATAAAAAAAATCATTACTTTTCTACCAACTCCGCTTTTCCACTGTACTTGGACCCTAAATCTCTAATATGACTTAAAAGCTTACTTTTTTTCATGACTTTGTAGGAGAAGAGCACTGAAGACAATCAGACTAAAGCCAAAGACATGCATGCATTGGGAGAGAAAGCGCTTGCAGATGCTGTGGAACATCATTCCAAAGAAATGCAGGAATTACACAGCAAGTTTGAAAAAGTACAACAGGAACTCCGTGTGTCTCAGGATGAAAGCTTGGAACTGAAGAAAGAGTTGACGACCTTCAAAGAAAAAGCTGCGGTAAAACCAGATCTCTTCATTTGTTGCTCTTCTATTGATGTACTGGGTGGCAAGTGTATGTCTTGAACTACATTTCTATATTTATAACTTCTTATAAAATAATTCTTTTTTTATGTTTTGTACATTAAAAATAATCATCTATACTATTCCTATAAGCTCAGTCTCAAGATGCTTTGACACTCAAACATATTGTAGTCTTATGAAGCAGTCATTTACTCCCACTGCTTTCAAAAACATATCTATATAATTGTGCAGTCCTGGGTTAATATTAATTACAACTATTAAAACATTTTTTGTTAATTGAAATAAATTTGTTACTGTAACTCTGCCCCTATTTGCACTTAGGCCTCAGAGAAAGCAGAACAGACTGCACAGGCCTCGTTGGAGCAGTTGACCCAGGAGAACCACCAGCTTCAGAAAGACAAGTCTGAGACTGAGGCTCTGGTGACACAGCTCAAAAACATGATGCAAGAAATGCAGGGCAAGGTGAGTGCATCCCGAGGACAGGAAGATTTATTCCAAATGTTATTACATTCAGCACCTTTGTTATATTAAGTACAAATCCTGTCACCTCTGTGAGCTTTCCAGTCATTAGTAAGAGGATTGTGACACACCGGTCGTGTTTTGCAGTTCTGACACTGTAACACCAAACCCAGACTGTCAGAGTCTAGACACCATGTCAGAACATGCAACACTTCTTGTGATGTGGCACCACAAATAAAGGAATGTGCTGTTACTATCCTTAAAGTACTGTTTACAGCCCACTGGGAAAAAACACAATTTATACAACTCTGCAGTTCAAATAACATGAATAATTCATGTGAACGCCAGTATGAGCTGCATATTTGTTTTTAAAACCTTTGCAATGCCTTGCATCAATATACTTTTTTTTGTTTTTTTTTATATTACCTTTCATGCAGTGTGTAATATAGCTGTTTGTGAATGTAAAAGTCTGCAAAGTTCCAAGGGTCAAAGTGCAAATGAATGGATTATTATCTCCCAAAATAAAAAGAACCGATTCTGAACTACCTGAAACAAATAATACATAATAAAGTTAGAGAAAACAAATCCTTTATCAAACCCTTTTCAGACACTGTGAGAAAATTTAAAGGGGACCTATAATGCCACTTTCACAAGATGTAATATAAGTCTGTGGTATCCCCAGAATGTGTCTGTGAAGTTTCAGTTCAAAATACCCCACAGATAATTTATTATAGGTTGTCAAATATGCCCCTATTTGGGTGTGAGCAAAAACACGCCGTTTTTGTGTATGTCCCTTTAAATGCAAATGAGCTGCTGCTCCTAGCCTACTTTCCAGAAGAGGGCGGAGCTTTAACAGCTCACGCTTCAGTTGCTCAACAACAACAAAACTGGAGAATCTCACGCAGCCAAAATGAGGATTGTCAGTAACGGTGTTCAGCCTTACATTGTTCAAACCGGAGTCGACACTGATGGACAGACTCAGGAAGAAGTTACAACTTTTAGAATGAAACTGTACATTTCTGAACGGTTAGTGGATACATTTATGTAGTTGCTGTGGAGTTGATTCAACTCATCGACTAGCATGTGCCGTCATGTTAACCTTTTGTGCAAATCCAGCGTTGAATTGACCCTTGTTTGTGAAGCAGTCTGGTATAAAATGACGGCATGGCAACAACGCTCTACTACAACAACTCTTCCTCTTCTCTAAAGCAGTCCAACATGGCCTCACCCTCTTTGTTTTTGCTGTCCCAGGGGCAGGGTTTATGTAAATTTTAGGGTTAGTGATGTCACTAACCCAGGAAGAAGCTCGTTTGTAGTCCCTACCAGCCGTTTGTTGTAGTCCTTAAACAGAGAATTCTTTAAAAGAAAATATCTCCCTTTGCATTGAACTTTGAGCGTTAAAACTTTGTAGACGTTGTTAATGCTCTAACATTACACACTAAAGTTAAAAAAGTGAAATCATAATCACCCCTTTTGAAGTGTTTTTTGAACTTGAGTGCATGTAAACCTTTTGAAGGAAACCTCCAGAAGAAAATTAGGAGCCTTAACATAATAGGGGCACTTTTAGTGTGATAAACTTCAATAAAAGTCAGTATTATTTTTTGGTGTTAATTGACATCATGCCACAGATGTGACAACAGATTATAATGCATACATTTATCCTCAGATGTTTGCAGAATTATTGATATGTACTACTGCTTGCTTCAAGTTGCTCATTGTTTTCTCTTTATATTTTGTAGCTGGATGCTCTGACAAAGCAGAACTCAGAGTATCAAGAGAATCTGAGTTCTGACAGTCAGAAGATCAACAGCCTCAGTAAAGAGATGTGAGTGTCTTAACAATTTACCTACATTGCAATTCTTTATCAGTTGAAATTGTGTAGTTTGAGTAATTAATTATTACCCTAATAAGTTTGTGTGGCTCTGTTGAGTAAACGAGTTCTGGTTGTGTTTCAGTGAGGAGTTAAAACAAGCAGCTGCTGAAAAAACCCAGGCAGTCGATGATCTGAAAAATGAGAAGGAAAAGCTAACCATGGAACTTGCCAGCAGCCACAAAGACAGTAACATTCTACTAAGTGTATGTTAACCAAAAGACATGTAATATTTTACTCTTACAAATTTTTACTTACAAATTTTTTCCCCCCAATTTTTCATTTTGCTTGTCAGTCATATTTAAATGACAAAATATGTTGTTCAATTGAATAAAATAATGACCAACAGTTTAAGTAAATTTATTGTAAACTTTGTAGTTTGTTGGCTAAATATGTTTATGCCTAACCTAACAATAATTTGAATATGTACTATATTGTGCCATATGGGCTATTATGTACTATTTTGTGGAAAAAGTAAATGAATTCTCTTTGCTGTCATCTTAATGCAGCTCAAAAAAGAGTGTGACAATCTCAACGATCAGTTGAAGGAGATGAAAATGAGGTAAGGAATTTTTCCTATTTGTCAAAACCAAGTTTACTGTATGTATAAGCGAGAAAAAATGTTTTGGCCCATTTGCGTGACAGTGAGGATAGATTAAAGGGTTAGTTCACCCAAAAATAATTCTGTCATCATTAACTTACCCTCATGTTGTTCCAAACCAGTAAGACTTTTGTTCATCTTCGGAACACAAATTAAGATCTTTTTAATACAATTGGAGAGCTTTCTGTCCCTCCATTGACAGCTACGCAACTACCACTTTGACGCTTCAAAAAGACCATTAAAGAGATCGTAAAACGAATCTATATGAATTGAGCGGTTTAGTCCAAATTTTCTCGAGAGACTCTATCATTTGTATATGATGAACAGATTTAATAGAGGTTTTTATTCGCAGAATTTTTATTTTTGGGTGAACTAACCCTTTAATGTTTCAACTGATCTCTCCTACTATCCTCTCACTTTGACCATTGAAACTTTGCAGATCCCTTACATTTACAAACAGCTATTTTACACACGGCATGAAAGGTAATATCTGAAAAAGCATAATTGAGGCACTTCAAACTACTGTAATACCTATCTTATTCTACTTTATAGTACTATAGCAATTTATTATAGCACTTTATAGACATGACAAAAGTGTTTCTTTTCATCCAAGTCAGTCACTGCCCTACACCCTCAAATGCCTCGTGCCAAACTTGTGTGTTTTTATTTTTTTGTTTTTGTGTACAATACAGAAGGGGATGTTTAGCAGACAAGCTACTCTTTTCCATACAATGAGATAATACAGTGAACAGGAACTTTTAAACTTTTGAGCACCATAATAGTTGTCAATACACTCTTAAAAATAAATGTTCCAAAAAGTTCCAAAATGTGTGAATAACAAATTCAATAATCTAAAGAAACTTTTTCCACTATAAAGAACCTTTTGTGCAATGGAAAGGTTCCGTGGATGTTAAATGTTCTTTATGGAACCATTGATGCCAATAAAGAACCTTTATTTTAAGAGTGTGTGACTTGTGAACTGTACAAGTCTTCTGAAGTCATGCAATAGCAATCCCATTCATCTACGATTTGAAATCTGAAAACTTTGTAGCTTCCCCTGGTCACTGCATGCTTTTTACTGTAAGGAGAGTGGCAGTGTAAACATTCTACTAAACTTATTTTTGTTTTATGGACAAAGGAAACTGAAATGATGACTAAGGTTATTTTTTTTCCTTGAATGCAAAATGCACACATTAAACAACCTCTGTACAGGGAAAGCACTTTGAGAAGTGAATCTGAAAAGGAGAAGGCAGCACTTCAACAGTCTCTCCAAACACAGAGTGCCTTGATCTCAGAAAAAGGCCAAGAATTAGACTCTCTGAGAAACGAGGTAAAAAGTTATACAGTTATGATTGTTTAAATTGTCAATTATACATCTATTGTACCATATTATTGACCTGTTGAAAAAGTTTCATGAGAAATATATGCTTAAAACAAATGCTGTCGATCATCACAGAAAATATATTGTGGCGCATTCAAAATGCATGGATAAATCCCTTACAATTTTATAATCATTTATAATAAGAAATGTCAATTTTGATTTCATGGTGACTTTAAAATACAGACTGTCTTGAAAGTATAGCTACAACACATAACCACTATACATGTTTACATGAGACTAGTGTGATAAAATGGTTGAATGACTGCACATACTGGATATAACTGCACATTTAAGATTAGTAACTATGTAAAGCTAGTAACCCTACAAGTAAGGAAACTAGCAATAGACTGTTTACATGGGTATTAACAGAAGTTCATCCACAAAGGCATGGATGATTTTTTGAGAGATGTTTACAGCTCAAATAGCACAGTGTTATTGAATAATTCATGTAAATGTGTTAACAAAAATATGAACCTTCACATTTCTGCTTTTAAACCTGCAGAATGTCTGTGCTATTTCCATTCTTTTTTGCAAACTGGGGTACGAGTCTATATTTTTTCTGTGTTATCTGACAACATGCCACAGATGAGATGGCAGAATGTTATGTAAACCTCTCCTCAGATGTGTGCAGAATTATTCATAATGTATTAGTGCCTGCTTCAGGTTGTCATTGTCTTATGTTGTGTATTTTTTTTAGATGATCAGAAAATGGCCAAAATATTTCTAAATGGTTTTCTCTGTATGTTTTGTAGTTGGATGCTCTAACAAAGCAGAACTCAGAGTATCAAGAGAATCTGAGTTCTAACACTGAGAGGATTGGCAGCCTCAGTAAAGAGATGTGAGTGTCTTAACCATTTACCCACATTGCAATTCTTTTTGTTTGTAGAATTGTGAAATTTAAAGTAATTTTTCTTTGATATTTACCCTCTAGATTAACTCACAAGTTTTTGTCAATGGATAAAACTCCTTTATGCCCTTTATGCCAGAATCCAATATCTCTGAAGCATATTTTTGATGCATATTTTTGGACTGTGATGGTTTGAACTCCTATAGCACTTTTTACTTTTAGGTTGATTCTTATGTAAAGATTTTTAAGTGAGACCAGAATTTTTATTTATTTTTATCTTTTTATCAAAGATAAACTTTTTAGAAATGTTGTTTCTATTTGTTGTTAATTTATAATTTATTTATGTATTTATTTACTTCTTCTATTTTCACCATAAATATCTAAGGGGCATAATATCTAAATCACCATAAATATAACCATGGTAGCTATATAAACAGAACTAACAATCTTTGATCATTATTTTTTATATTCATGACCAGTTTTCACTCAGTTTAAAATCTTATCTTAATTATTTACTGATTTTTCATTTACTTTTAATTCAACCATGTATAATACTAGAGGAGGAAAAGGGCATCCATGCATTGATTATAGATTTTAATAACCAGTTATTTTCATTATAATAATACTCAATATATTACGTATTCAAAATACAATTCTTCACATATATTTTAATGTAAACTTGATCTCTCTCCAGCACAGATGCTTATAGACCGTGTGTTTTTTTCAGTTGAGACGCTTTGCATGCTATGATATGGAATATCCGCAGAAGTGTTACTAGTATCTCATTTCACATATATTTTGTTTCTGTACTGTTTCTATATTCTATATATATACACACACACACACACACACACACACACTATATTGCCAAAAGTATTGGGACACCCCTCCAAATCATTGAATTCAGGTGTTCCAATCCCTTCCATGGCCACAGGTGTATAAAATCAAGCACCTAGGCATGCAGACTGCTTCTACAAACATTTGTGAAAGAATGGTTCGCTCTCAGGAGCTCAGTGAATTCAAGCCTGGTACTGTGATAGGTTGCCATCTGTGCAATAAGTCCATTCATGAAATTTCCTTACCACTAAATATTCCACGGTCAACTGTTAGTGGTATCATAACAAAGTGGAAGCAACTGGGAACAACAGCAACTCAGCCACGAAGTGGTAGGCCATGTAAAATCACAGAGCGGGGTCAGCGCATGCTGCGGTGCACAGTGCGCAGAAGTCGCCAACTTTCTGCAGAGTCAATGGCTACAGACCTCCAAACTTCGTGTGGCCTTCAGATTAGCTCAAGAACAGTGCGTAGGGAGCTTCATGGAATGGGTTTCCATGGCCGAGCAGCTGCATCCAAGCCTTACATCATCAAGTTCAATGCAAAGCGTCAGATGCAGTGGTGTAAAGCACGCCGGCACTGGACTCTAGAGCAGTGGAGATGTGTTCTCTGGAGTGATGAATCATGCTTCTCTGTCTGGCAATCCGATGGATGAGTCTGGGTTTGGCAGTTGCCAGGAGAACGGTACTTGCCTGACTACATTGTGCCAAGTGTAAAGTTTGGTGGAGGGGGGATTATGGTGTGAGGTTGTTTTTTAGGGGTTGGGCTTGGCCCCTTAGTTCCATTGAAAGGAACTCTTAATGCTTCAGCATACCAAGACATTTTGGACAATTTCATGCTCCCAACTTTGGGGGGGATGGGCTCCTCCTGTTCCAACATGACTGCGCACCAGTGCACAAAGCAAGGTCCATAAAGACATGGATGAGTGAGTTTGATGTGGAGGAACTTGACTGGTCTGCACAGAGTCCTGACCTCAACATGATAGAACACCTTTGGGATGAATTAGAGCGGAGACTGCGAGCCAGACCCAGAAGTAGACGACCATGTCCAACATCAGTGCCTGACCTCACAAATCCGTTTCTAGAAGAATGGTCAAAATTCCCATAAACACACTCCTAAACCTTGTGGAAAGCCTTCCCAGAAGAGTTGAAGCTGTTATAGCTGCAAAGGGAGGGCCAACTCCATATTAAACCCTATGGATTAAAAATGGGATGTCATTAAAGTTCATGTGCACGTAAAGGTAGGCGTCCCAAAACTTTATAGTGTGTGTGTGTGAATATATATATATATGACGCATCGATGTAATCGATTATGTCGATTACGTAAATTAGTCGATTTGTGTGAAATGCGTCGATTTGTCACACTGTTTATGTTCCCCAATGATGCCGCTCCTGGGCATGCTGAAAATCAGCCATTATTACAAAAATATCTGGCCTGATCTAAAGTGTGGGAATATGTTATCAGGTCAAATATTTTCACCATTTTTTTTTATTGATGACAGATAGTGTCAGTGTCAAATAATAGTCTTGCTTTTCTAGGAAAGGTTAGAGAATTGTTGAGAACTGCTTTCATTTATAGTTGTTTTTAGAGCAAGTGGTATAAGAATCCTTCACACTGTTTTGTGTGTCTCTGTGTGTTGTTGAAATAAATGCTGGTTGTGTTTCAGTGAGGAGTTAAAACAAGCAGCTGCTGAAAAAACCCAGGCAGTGGATGATCTGAAAAATGAGAAGGAAAAGCTAACCATGGAACTTGCCAGCAGCCACAAAGACAGTAACATTCTACTAAATGTATGTTAACTGTATGATGTAATTTATTCAATTCATTTAGTTTGTCTAACTGGAGTATTCAGTGTCATTCAATTCTTTGTAGATTTTAATGCTGCTGTTTGACAGTCATTTTTGAATTCTAAAAAAAATGGATGAAATGGATTTGTTATGATTATTTGTTGTGATGATAAATGTGCTAATTTGAGAGCTGAAAGCCCTAAATGTTTTTCACTCTTAATGCAGCTCAAAAAGGAGTGCGACAACCTCAATGATCAGTTGAAGGAGATGAAAATGAGGTAAGGAACAACAGAGAATTTATTTGGTGTCATGTATAGAGGAGCTGACCCTGCACCCGCAAATGAATAAATGAATGAATGCACACATCATCCAATCTGTCTTCTGCACAGGGAAAGCACTTTAACAAGTGAATCAGAAAAGGAGAAAGCAGCACTTCAACAGTCTCTCCAAACACAGAGTGCCTTGATCTCAGAAAAGGACAAAGAATTAGACTCTTTGAGAAATGAGGTATTATGGATGTTTATATAATCTTTTTTTTTTATTTTATTTTTTTTATGATAGTCAAGTAGAATTGTTACACATTACACTGTGGTTATACTGGTTTCAGAACATATTTAAACATTAAAAGTAAATTAATTTGGTGGCTTTAAGTGTTGGAACCCTATTATATTTCTAGGATTTTCTTATTTGGGGTCTGAGCGTGAAGCATGAAACTATATTTTTGCTCAGATTTATTAATGATATTATTAGCAGCCAAGGCTTGTTATTGAAAGTTTCCTCCTTCTCCTGCAATTGAGTCTATAGCAGCCTATAGAACCGCTTGCAGGAAAGTTACGAAATTTGGTACACAGATAGAAGATAATCTGAACAATAATCATAGCAAATTTACAGTCTCTAACTCAAAACCTCTAGCACCACCAAATGCCAGTATATTCATATCTTTCTTCTTATTTTTAGAAAAACCTACTTTTTCAAACCCATCCTGATTTTCACAAAAATCTAACCAGATTGTCCTCAGAGCATGCCGACAAACAATTATGGAATTAAAAAGTCTGGCTACAAAAAAAACAAAAAAAAACATGGACCATTGTTTTCCATAAATTGATTTCTATACTCTAGACTTCTATACTCTAGCCATTTAAATGAGAGTTATGACTTTCTAAATGATATGCTCTTTTAATTTTTTTAAAAGCTGAAAATACTAAAGGATTTTGCTTTTCTATTTTGCATAAATATTAAATTCTGTTCACTCTTAATGCAGCTCGGAAAGGAGCGTGACAGCCTCAACAATCAATTGAAGAAGATAAAAATGAGGTAAGCAACTACAGCAATTTGAACACAATTTTGACTGTACTATATATAGAAGTCCTTGCTTCGTTGTTTTAATATAGACATTTTGACCCTACATTCCCATGTCAATGGATGCAGAATGCACACATACAACCTCTCTTCTGCACAGGGAAAGCACTTTAACAAAAGAGACAGAAAAAGAGAAAGCAGCACTTCAGCAATCTCTCCAAACACAGAGTGCCTTGGTCTCAGAAAAGGACAAAGAATTAGACTCTCTGAGAAATGAGGTAACATCCTTTTGGATTAGTATGTTCAAATTAGTATGTGCAAATTTCAATTTGCTAATTTTTTTTTGTGTTTATGGTTCTTACAAACAGATAGCAGGTCTCCGGTCCAATCTGAAATCACACAAGAGTGAGAATGCTCAGCTGCAGGAGCGACTGAAGGGTCTCGAGAGGGGTCTAGCTGACGTTCAGATCACCAGCAGGGGAGATGACGCCTCAGGTACCACTCGACACATGATTTTATAATTAGTTTAAACCAGCATGTTTCTATTAAATCAGTTAAAAATAAATATCATGGGTTAAATATAAAGTGAAATTGAGTTGCATAGAGGAATTCAGTAAGACTGTAGATTTTGTGACCGGTTTGCATGTGTGTGTTTTACATTCCAACCAGATGATTCTGCCTCAAAAACACTGAGGGAAGCAAAGGAGAATGCCGAGCATCAGGTATGTGAAGTGGAGCTTTTTCCCCTCACACTGTATTTTGTTTTCTCCAGTCATGAAAGGCATTATTATATTGACATACTGTTCTTTTGGCCCACTGACCTACAACATCAGATAGGTGCAGACTGAGCATTGTTCAGGCCCTGTTTCCACCTGGTATTAAGATGCGTTTTGGTGGATCAGATCACAAGTAGACGAGGGAGACACATACCTGTTTACACCTGGTGTTTTATCACGTGCTATCGAAAATTTCATAATTCCCATTTCAGAAGTCGTTATTACGAGCTTGTTGCATTCAAGTGCTTGTTGTCTGAATGAACAGGAATCATGGGGGACGCCAGGTTTATTCTTGCCTATTTATTGGGAACATTTTTATTAAAACCAATATTATATTTAGTGCCCTATGCACTGACAACCATATAAACATTGACTATGCAATCTAGATAAACTGCTTGCTGACGATTCTGTCAAATGCAGGCTATTTTCGCTGTGTATAAAACATACAATATGCTTCAAATGATTATTCATAAATGTAAATATGCACTATATTAATCACAAGACAAAACAATCTAGCTGTTGTGGGGAAAAAAACCTTAATAAATCATACCTGTCACAGCAGTAGTTCTCCCTTCACCATGTTTAAAATTTATGGCAGGCCCATCTTAGGAATTTGGGTATCAAAATTATTTTTTTCTTTTTTTTTTAGTTTGTAGGCATTTGACACTTTTTGTTTTAACTTTGTCTAAACTTACGAAAATTCTTAATAATTCTGAATTATGTAGTTACACAATTAAATTCAGGGTTCCTACGCAGTTTGAAATGAAAAGAATTTGATTTCAGTCATTTCCAGGTCTGGAAAAGCATGGAAAAAAAAACTGAATGGCAAAATAATTGTGTTTCCAGACTATTTCCCCTATTCAGTTTTTTTGAAATATAAAATTAAGAATTTCTAAAAAATGAATTGATCACCTAAGCAGAGTGATGTCATGGCAAAAGTTTAGTGATCATTTAATGATCAATAATCAAAAAAGACAAAATGAATTCAAGGCTCACATTTTCATTACACAAAACTTGTTTAGTCTCTTTTGAACTTCACTAAACAAAAGTTTACTCAAATTAGCAACAGATAAAGGAGCAAACGATCATCTAAATCAGACTGTACTTTGCTGCGACATCAAACCACAATTACAGTATCAAAACGATGTGTCAGAGGTGAATACATGCAGGTTATAAAGCATTTTAGGTTTCTTCACATCATGTCAGCACATGCTGTCACTTTGAGAAAACCAATGATAATATTCACAGATGATTGTACTATATACCAAATATAATGCTGTATGAACCAAATATGGTTGAGGTTTGGGTCAGTAAATGTATGGAATTTTGAAATGGAAAATGTGTAGGAACCTCTAAAATCATTTTACTTTTGTTGTCCATTGTAAACTACTTAAATATTTGTCATTGCTCTAAAGTCATTTTATTTTTTTGACAATGATTTGAAGGTTGAATTCCTGAACACGGTTATTGTGGATCTGCAACGGAAGAACGAAGACCTAAAATCGAAACTAGAGAAAATGGCTGAAGCGGCGCTCAATGGAAACGGTGCAACTGAAATGGACAGTCATAACAGGTGCTTTTTTATTTATTTAAATCCCAGCATACAATCCCAAGACTCAGTTGAATTGACTAATTTATTTTCAATAAATCTTCAAACATAAACTTTTCAGTTAGACTTCCTGGTTTTATATTATTTGACTTTAGTTATATAAAGAATTTATAGTTCTTCAGTCACACTTTAGATTAGGGTCCAATTCTCACTATTAACTACGACTTTTGCCTCAATAAACTCCTAATTACTGCTTATTAATAGTAAGTTAGTTGTTAAGTTTGGGTATTGGGTAATGTAGAATAAGATCATGCAGAATAAGGCATTAATATCTGCTTTATAAGTACTAATAAACAGCTCATTTCCTACTAATATGCATGCTAATAAGCAACTAGTTAATAGTGAGAACTGGACCCTAAACTAAAGTGTTACCAGTTCTTTAAACAAAAAGGTCATTGTGTTTACATACATTTATACAGGTGTATTCCTAAATGTAAAGAGTGTTACTTCAAGGTGTGTTACTTAATTCTCAAATATTGATTTGAATTCAATTATTTCAGCTTGGGTTATCCATGTTTCACCTTGTTCATGCGTTATTTTATATATTTTATTATTTTATATAGTTGTTAATATGTTACACAATGTCTAAGAACCTTGTCTTTTCTACCTAGTCATGCTGAGCCGATTAAAAAGAAACCCCCTCCCCGTCTCTTCTGTGACATATGCGACTGCTTTGACCTACACGACACCGAAGACTGTCCCACCCAGGAACAGATGCTAGATTCCCCTCCGCACACCACCTACCACGGCAGTCCCAACGATGAGCGACCTTACTGTGACATCTGTGAGGTCTTTGGCCACTGGACAGAGTCCTGCAATGACGATCAAACTTTCTAGGGTGTTGGTACCATGATCCCGCAGCATTTATACTTGCAATACTATGCCTTGAATCAAACAGTGCACAAAAGACTATTGTGAGTTTGTGTGGGTTTTCACTTGTGTGTTTACCACCATATAAGCCTAAACCTTTCAGTCACTTTAAAGAAAGCATCAGTAGTTTACTCAGTGGCAATTTTACCTGCCTTTATTGCACTGAATGACTGTTCGGAGGAAAGAGTAAAGTACCTTGAAGTGAATGCTCATTCTATATCTGGTGATAGAGGTGGTTAACCAGGAAATGTTCTCTTTAAAGGCCTTTGGTTTCAGATCTTTGAACTTCAGTGCTGACCTCTAGTGGAAGGGAGGCTTGACTTCTCAACGTCTCAACAGCCTTTCACACGTCACAGAGTTTGGATACTGTAAGAGAAGTAGTAATATAAAGAGTAAATTATTCTAGGATTGTGAAAATTTCATTATTTCATTATAACAAAAAGGAGTAAATATGTCTGTTTCAATGACTTATCTTTCAGGATGACTGTTAGGAAAACATTTGCCCAAAACGAATTGAAAAAAAAAAAAAAGTAACCATCATCTTACTGTTTTTGATACTTTATTACAAGTTGTGGAGATCTGGAATGAATGAAGTGGGGACTGTTTTCAGTAAAATCAGCATATGTTTCCCAGGATGTTTGTGAGACATTTATTTGTATAAAGGTCAAATGGGGAAAATCTTATGGAAAGAAACTTCATAAAATATCTTTTAAGCGCAAAAAAAATCTTTGTTGTGTTATATGTTAATGTTAATGTGCTGCTCTAAAAAAAAAAAAAAAAAAAAAAAAAAGTGTGTATGGCCCTGAAGAGCATCCTGAACTGTCTGTAGAAAATCTAGGGCTATTTGGCTCTTCTCCAAGCCAGACATTGTTTTTCAAAATGAAACTACCTGATAAACGAAGCAGTGAGTCACAATAAACATTGTTTTCAAATAAAATTTTCTGATGTTGTCAATCATAATTGTGAACTATGTGTTTCCCAAACATGTTTTTCTCTTATGTACCCCGCTGGCCACTCAGTAAACACTAAACCAGAAATGTGTTTTTT
This sequence comes from Elopichthys bambusa, assembly GCA_037101425.1. Taxonomy (NCBI): domain Eukaryota; kingdom Metazoa; phylum Chordata; class Actinopteri; order Cypriniformes; family Xenocyprididae; genus Elopichthys; species Elopichthys bambusa. Next base: position 4,118,029 of record CM074434.1, read on the forward strand.
TTTAACTTGCGTTATACTGAATATAATTTAGCAACATCGCTTAAATCACTAATGGTATCTTAAAAAAAAAAAAAGTTTGCTATTCTTTATAAAGAACTAAAAATCATGAGACTAATGTATTACATTTTCTGGTTTTTAGGTTCAAATGAAATTTGACTAATAATTCAAAGTTCTGACTAGTTCAGAATTCATTCAATAAATCTTTGAGCAATTACAGTTTGTTTTTTTTAGTCACATCAGGCATTGACTGTATGGAAGCTTGTTTCTGCTAAGTAATAAAAAAAATCTTTCTTGCAATTCTGACTTATTTTCTCAGAATTGTGAGATATCAAGTCCAATTCTGAAGAAAAAAATTAGTATCTCAGATTTATATCTCACAATTCTGACTTTATTACTTGCAATTGCGACTATATATCATGCAATTCTCAGAAAGAAAAAAAAAACAAATGAAAAAAATCCCACTTATTGATGCATATGAATTATCTTACTGTTAGGAAAAAAATACTTAAATTATCAGCAATAGCAAACAACAATGATCCAATTAATTCCTGATAGACAAAAAAATCAAAGTCTCCATGAAACAGGATGTGGTAGTCTTTTCTTCCCGTTTGTGATGTATATATTTGAATTAAACTTGAACTTCTTTAAGGGGGGGATCACACACAGTTTCTGCCAATCTCATGTTAATCTTGTGTACATATAGTGTAATATTACATCCTTCATATCTCTAAATTGTCTTTAGTTTTTATCGTATTTATAAAAGATAGATACACTGTACCGAGTCTTTCCGAAAAAAGCCGAGCTCCTGGAGGCGTGCCCGCCGTCAGTGCCGTGGGCAGAGCTAAAGAGTCACGAGCGTGCGCAGCTTTTGCGTAGAGATCGTCTGCAAGCTGTGACATCATTATAAATGAAAAGGGAACAAAAACGTTAGTGTCGTTTACATTTTATGCACTTGTGCGCCGATTGCCAACAAAACACAGACATCTGATGCAGCTGTACTCACCACCCGCGATCTGCAAATCCAGCGCCGAACTGGGACTTGTTTACAAAGTATTCATCACCAAAATCCCGGGAACAAACAAACATACATGCACAACTCCATTGCTGCCCCGGAAAAACAGTAGCCCCTCACTGCAGAACACTCAAGATCCAGGGGGTGGAGTCGGGTAGGTTAAGGGATATGTAAAGTGGGAGGAGTTGATCCAGATCCAGGGGGTGGAGATGGGTAGGTTAAGTGGTATGTAAAGTGGGAGGAGTTGATCCAGATCTAGGGGGTGGAGATGGGTAGGTTTGGGGATATGTAAAGTGGGAGGAGTTGATCCAGATCCAGGGGGTGGAGATGGGTAGGTTAAGGCATATGTAAAGTGGGAGGAGTTGGATCCAGATCCAGGGGGTGGAGATGGGTAGGTTAAGGGATATGTAAAGTGGGAGGAGTGGATCCAGATCCAGGGGGTGGAGATGGGTAGGTTAAGGCATATGTAAAGTGGGAGGAGTTGGATCCAGATCCAGGGGGTGGAGATAGGTAGGTTAAGGGATCCAGATCCACCCCTTGGATCTTGTGTTCTGCAGTGAGGACCATCTCCGGAAAAACAAACTTCATCCACTGTTCCCTTAACGCTGGGTACTTTGGGAAGCTGAAATAGGTAATCTTTCCCTCACAACCAAATACACATTCTTTTAGTGACAGGAGCTGCATCTCATTTCGGAGGCCTCCAGAGGTTGCATTTGAAGGCTGCATACGTCATCAAGGATGTCATATTTAAGAAAAGTAACCGCAATAAAATTGACTGATATTCATTGTGAGGGGTAAAATGCTGTAATTTCTTACTTACTTTGCAATCTATTTTCTTAAATGAGACTGCCTTGATGATGTATGCAGCCTTCAAAGGGTGCAGCCCCTGAATTGAGACAGCCACTGTTGAAAAATCTCTCGGCTTCCGTATCCCGAACGAAGTGCGTTGATATGCTGTGCGTTGATATCAGGGAGAAGTGCCTATACAAGGACCTCCGCCCTTTTATGACGTCATACAGACCATACTCTGAAAAAATTCGGTGAAACATGTCCACAACCAGAAGTTGTCTATTTGGCACAGAAATATTCTGTCACACGTCCAACTTGTGTTTTTAAACTTTGGCCATGTTTAGCATGAGAATGCAACTCTTTAACTATGAAATAGCATTACACCCCCCCCGTAGAAAAATGTAGGGTGGGACTTGATTTTGCCCATTTGGAATTTATTGGATCGTCGGATCGTCGCTACTGCTGTGATCTCATCTGAGCAGGGTTTGCCAGGTTTTTCACAACAAAATCCGCCCAATTGCTACTCAAAACTAGCCCAATCGCGGTTCAGGGGGGTCCCACAGTAAGAATTGCATTCCAGGGGGTAAAATCTGCGTTTTTTGACGGGGTTCCCCTGGTAAAATTCGCATTCCAGGGGCTAATCCACCATCAAACCACCATCATGTTATTTGGGGTCGCTTCAAACCGCAGCAACAGTGTAAAAGTAGCCCAATTCTGCAGAAAAATCACGGACTTGGCAACACTGCATGTGAGTGACAGGTTGTCCCGCCCTCGCGCCAGTAAACGTCATCAGAGAAGAAAAAATATCTCACAACTGTAAGTTTACATCTCACAATTCTGACTTTTTTTCTCAGAATTGTGTGATATAAAGTTGCAATTGCGAGAAGAAAAGTCAGAATTGTGAGATAAAAAGTCGGAATTAGCTTTTTTATTTTTTATTCAGTGGCAGAAACAAGCTTCCATAGAGATGTGCTGCAAGAGGGATAAAAATCAGTTGTAGAAAAAAACGATGATGATGATAAGCACTGATAAATAATTAATAATAAATATGGCAATATTCCATTAAAAAAAACAAAAACAAAAAAAAACGTCGATTTTGATTTCATGTGGACTTTAACATGTCCTACCTTACACCTCACCACCAGACTTCGCTCTGCTTTGTATAGATGCCTGACTACCACCAATTTATCTCCAGAATAAGATGTATGGAAACATGGCAAATGGATATAACCAAGAAATAAATGTTAATTTCAAAACGATCTATTATAGTATTCTGTGCTCAATTCAACAGAGTTCACGTTCTGCCTGTTACTTTTCTCCACGCCTGGCGTGTTTTGTTGAATCATTTTGCAGCGGTTACTTTGAACCAACACTTCGATTCATTACATTTAAAATATACTTTATAGTCTACCTGACCAGTAGGCTAACCACTAAAAGCATCCTGATATTTGAATGCGGTTGGTTCAATGGTGCCGAGCGCCCCCTAGAGGAAGACACGTTTTAACCCACAGGAAGTAGTTGGTTAGCTCCACCCCTTGCATCCGCCATGTCCTGGTACTACATGGGAAGGCGGGCGAATTTGAAAGAAGAGCAGATTCGTTTACATCCACAGAGACGGAATTTTTTATTACTTGTTTTATATTATCCCGCATAACACAGTCAGATATTGACTAGTGTAAGTAAAACAAAGGTACAGCTCTGTTAGCATACATGCAGCATTGCTGTTGTTGTGATTGTCGCATTGTAAGTTTCTCGTGTGTTCATAGTGTTAGCTTACCGCTTTAGTAGCTGGATTGTCTCGCAAGATGAGCAACAAAACTACGCGATTAACGTCGAGGAAAAGCAGCGATCAAATCAGAAGTGAGTGTTGACTTATTACGGTGTAACTACTAAGCTCTACCAACATGACATTTAATATTTATACAGGGCTGTTAATGTCTGTTATGCTACCGAAGGTCGTATTGGAGAAATGATGCATGGGAATGAAAGCTAAAGTGGCTTTATGATACCAAAAAATGTCCTATTTTGTGGTACTTGTGTATTTCAAAAACACAAATATTGTTGTTTTTACCCAGAGTCAAATGGAAGTAGTCCACCGCGAAGGAGGTCCTGCAGGTTGTCTGCAAATGATGAAAATCTGGCCTCTAAAGTTGTGGTGAGTTCACTAGAAAGTACTAAGACAAAACGTCTATAGGTAACTGCAGAAATGTGTACTATTTTCATTTCATTTCATAATATTAGCTTATCTCACCAGAAGTGTTATGGTTATATAATGATTAGCAAATAAGAAAACAATCTCATTGATCACATGAATTCAGATTTCATAGATTAAGGATTTGTAAACATTTGTATGACTGTAATGTTCATACTTAAACGATTTACGTTTTATAAAACATTTATGAATGAACTTGGCATTCACTTCTAGAGATTAATAAAATAGAAGCTGATTGTGAGTTGACAAACTAAGGTTGTTTTGCCACATCACGTGTTTTCTGTTTCTTTATATTGATATGTGAGACAGAATATATAGTATATAGACATAATTCTCTAAAATATATAATGTTATCTTAAATTTACTGGTTTTTTTACCATCCATATGATGTATTGAGTTATGTTATGATGATAAGTGATATTAGAGATGTGATGTCAATATTTTTATCAAAAGAAATGGTACCTAATTTTAAAGTTCAAATTCTGCTGTTTTCACACAGATTTGTGGGTTTTGCCTCATGTCTAAACAATCATGTGTAACACTTTAAGTATACAGTAACAAAGCATTTATTTGTTTATAGTTATTACTTTAAAAATATACATTGTTAATACATAGGTTATGTCAGCATGTAAAATGTTGCCATTACATATTTTACAGCATTCGATATTACATAATTAAATATTTAGAAATTCTTCATGGCATAAAATATGGTTATTTTAAATGTATATAGTAAATAAACTTACATTTTTATACCATTTTATAAATGATGTAAATGCCTCAAACCTAAACATAACCACTTTTTTTTAATTATTTTTTTATTTTTTACGAATTTAAAAAAAGTAACAATCAGAAAAATGTAGTTACAATAATTTTAATGACAATATACCATTGTATAGATATTTTTGAGCCGCTAATCCCCCTTCTGTCTCTAAACCAAAGCTTCTCTCACCAGAAGTCACACACAACAGAAATGATATGATTAAGTAAATGAGTAATCATGTTAATCATGTAACCGTAAACTTGGCTCTTTATAATAGATGTGTAATATAACCTCTCTCACTTTTAAGGCTCCACCTGTGGCTGTGAAACGGTCGATCACTGTTAGGAAAATTGCACCCAGGAAAACACAGGTAATTCTGACAAACCCAATACCATGCTTATGATTTTTTTTTTTTTTTTTTGGGACTGTACCACCAATACATAATGTTATCATTTGGAAATGTTCTTCAAGGCCCCGTCTGACAGTAACAAGGAGAATGTGGAACATTCATCTGAAGTGCCGACAAAGCTGTCCAAAGTTTTGACATCATCCCCAGCTGCAGCAACAGCGCCCAAGACCACTGTCCTCTCGCCCATCCTTCCTCCTTCATCTCCATCTTCTCAGCCCAAAGAATTGGAGCAGGACCCCATTTGGTCCCAAAAAGTGCGCCGCTCCTACAGTCGCCTGAGTATTGGGGACAGGTCCTTTGAAAGCCCCAAATCCCAGCCTGCACCTTCCTCTTCACCCAACAACCGAGAGACCCTGTTTGGTTTTGAGAGGCTGCAGACACCAGAGGTGATGCGTAAAACTGAGAGATCTAGAATAGCTCCTCTGGGCTCTGTGTCCTTGTCCATGGGTTCTTTCAACATCTCTGCTGCTGATGACAGTGCGTCCAATCCTCCAGAAGTTGATCCAAACATCCCTGGTGTTTGTCTGGGGAAGAAGACGACCAGGAGGAAGCGCGTACAACAAATAAAGGTGAGTGTGATAAAGGGAAGGACGTGGCAATATTATGGAAGCTAATTTCTAAATAAAAATATAAAGAAGGTTGTTGTGACTTTTTATCCTCTTTAAACTGCAAATTACAAGATATAAACTCAGAATTGTATGACTTTTGAACAGGATTGCGCGGGATACTAGGGGTGTAAGAAAATAGCGATACACGTAAATATCGCGATATTATGTTTGGCGATACTGTATCGATTCTCAAAAACACTGTATCGATATTTATTTAATTATTTATTTACATCCAGTGTTTGTCGGTTTGTGTTCGGTTTAAACCACACACTGTATAAAACCCAACCGCTAGATGTCAGCGTTATCTCAGAACGTAAACTGACGGGTAGCCGGAGGTGCATAGCTAGCGTTAGCATTAGCAAGCCCAGCTCACAACAAGATAGAATTATTCCGCTCCCGCGGAATACAGAGCTAAAGTGTGGACTCATTTTAGCTTCAACTATAAAGAAACCACTAAGGAGATCGACAAGAGTCAGTTGTTTGCAAAATAGGCCATGTTATAATGCAAAACGTGGGAAACGCATTGAATCTGAGAGCTCACTTAATATCCCGACGCCATCCGCGCTCCCGTTTGATCGAATATGTAATATGTACTGCACGTTTTCCTCTCAGTAACAAAATAAACGCACAACAAAAATGACAGCAGAAAGAAAGCATCTGATCATAGCGATGTGGCTCTGTTCAGCACTTCAGTGAAGGCACGTTTATTTAAATAACACTTTATACATTAGACTGCTTTAAAGCAAGCATCTACAGTATTAAATATAAAACAAACAGACATTCATGAAATGGACTATGCACTAGTTGTTAAATAGTTTAGAAATTAAAAACTGCTATACTGTGAACCTTTAAAACATACACCTAAAGAATCCTGCAGTCACTTTACTATTTTCCCTTAGATTGCACAAAATGGTGATTAGTGATATAAATGCAAATGATACTGTATTGATTAAATAAAATAAAGTTGTTTTCAGGTTTTATGCATATGTCGGTGTGTTCTTTATGACCGTTTTTTCTAAAATTAGATCTTATTTCTAAAAAAAACAAGAAATATCGCAGTATATCGCCTTTCTTACAGTATCGCAATATATCACAATACATCGTAGCCCCTGTATCGTGATACGTATCGTATCGCGAGGTTCTTGGCAGTACACAGCCCTACGGGATACGAAAAAAAGTCAAAATGTCGCAATTACTGTGCTGCAAACAAACAACAACAAAAACAGAATTGCAAACTTAGACTTCTGAGGAAAAGTCAAAATTGCGAGATGTAGTCTCAGAACTCAGAAGGATAAAAAGTCAGAACTATGAGATATAAACTCGCAATTGTGATTTAAAAAGTTGCAATTGTGAGATGATGTTGGAAACAAGCTTCCATACAATATAAAACATCTCATGCAATTTAAAGGTAAAGTGTGTAATTTCTGCTTCAGCAAATGGAATTGCATAAATGACTTTTCCCTGCTTAATAAACACTTCTTATTTATTAACTTTGATCTTTTTTTTTTTTTCTCTTCCTGCTCTTTCAGATGTCAGAGTTGGATGTTCTTGCCGCAAAGATGAATGCAGAGTTTGAGGAAGCTGAAAGTTTTGAACTGTTTGTTGAATGAAATTTAAAAAAGAGCCTCAGGACATTTTCAGGACATGTCATATTTCACAACTTCTAGGTTAAATATTTTTCATTCCGCTTACTGCCCTGTTTGTTCCTGCTTGCAAAACCTTCGTTGATTAACTAAAGCGTGTTTTCAAACAAAAGATCAAACAAATGTAGTTTTGTTGTTCTTATATCATTTCATTGTTTCACAATGATACAGTCACCATTCAGAGATTTCACTGTTAAAAAAAAAACACATTGTTAAAGATGGTCTTTCTTTGTGTATTTTAATGTTTCTCGTATTAGATGGATCAGTGTGGTTGAAATCATTTAGCCCTTTGTAGGTCGTTTTGTCTCATTTCTTAAATGTGCGGTAATGTATTTCATCACTACACGACTGTAGTGGCCTAATGTTTTAATAAATAGCATTTTGGAGAAGAGCTTGTCAAATTCGAAAGTGTCCATTCTGTTGTAAAGAGTTTTTCCTCTGATTCTTTTGGCAGCAGAAGGAATGATTATTGGTACATTAAGTCATACTCTTCTTATATTACATTTATATTCATAAATGATGCCTGGCTAAATTCCATAAAACCTCATTTACTTTGAAACCTAAACAGACTTTCCAATTATAGATTATTTGAGCTATAGATATTTTAAATGTTTTTAGATGTACATTATATAAAGGAAACTAATACCTGTGAAAAACGGTATGCTGAGTGTTCTGTAAGCAATCATTGCTTCATGTCTTGTTTTACTATGCCTCACCACTAGAGTGAGCATTTCATCATCAATGATTTCATATGTTCATCTATTGTTTATATGTTCCAACATGGTTTCAGAGCATTTGTTTTGCGGTATGTCAGAGGTTATGTACATTGATCAGCATGTCAACACACAATCTATCCATCAATAACAGAACCTGACTGCTCTGTAAAGTGCAGCTGGGGTGAATCAGTGCAGTTGAGGGGCTTGTGTGAAGAGAGAGCTGTTGACATGCTGAAATCAAACTGATTGAGCTCTGCTGCCATCCATATATATTTTTTTTAAATAAAAATTTTGTCTTATTTAACAGTCTTGTTTTTTGATCTTTTATGTAATGAGAGGAAAATAATTTTGACTTTAATAGTTGTGAGACCATCACAGTTTGGTTTATTTCAGAAACTTTGCAACTTCATGTCAACTAACTTTCATTAATTTGCAATTACATCTCAACTAACAGTATTAGTAGACTGTTAGGATTAGAAGAATAAGTCCTGTTGGGGAGCATCAAAATAAAGTGTTAGCAGATATTAAACAGACAGGCTACTAATACTCTAATGACTGCTAGTTGACTGTTACGACCCTATGGTTGTGTTTTGTTCTATTTCTGCTTTTCAGTGAGTGTCTCTGTGTGTGTGTGTGTGTCTGTGTCTGTCTAGGAACATCATCCTGATTGGTTCCTGCAGGCTGATTGATGCTTTGTCCTGATTGGTGCACAGTACTTTAAAAAGCATGTCATCACTTCTTCTGCAGAGAGATCTTTTGTTTTGAGCTGAGTGTTGGTTGTATAGTGCAGAATCTGTGTGTGTTAAGGATCTTGTACTTGAGGATCTTTGTTATATTTGACCCATTTGCCTGTTTTGATGCTGAGTTTGGATTGCCCTTTCAAATTTTAGTTGGCTTATTGTATATATTGTAAATACTGATTATTTGGGAAAGTAGGCAGTCTGACACTTTTTTTTTCTTTTTTTATTGTAAGCTGTTTGATCTTTGTTTTTTGGTTAGGGAGTTAGGTTTGTATATTGTATTTTTCTTTTCTTAGCGTTTAGGAAAAGTTTTAAAACAAGGAACTTTTGTTTGTTATTTTGGCCCAGATGGCTCCTGAATCACAAGTCCCAAATTTAAAGTCAATAAATTTATCATTGTTCAATTTCGTTACATTTCTCAGAGTTTTTCATGTTGCACCCTTTCCCCTAGATGGGGTGTAACATGTAGTTGCAAAGTTACTTCTAGTTCGTAGAATGGGCTACGCTTTATTTTGAGTCTACTTTAGACAAAGTTTTATTGTCAATTACGAAAGTGAACATGCGTGACTCACTTTGAACACATGTACAGGTGCTGGTCGTATAATTAGAATATCATCAAAAAGTTGATTTATTTCACTAATTCCATTCAAAAAGTATTCATTACACACAGACTGATATATTTCAAATGTTTATTTCTTTTAATTTTGATGATTATAACTGACAACTAAGGAAAATCATATTCAGTATCTCAGAAAATTAGAATATTGTGAAAAGGTTCAATATTGAAGACACCTGGTGCCACACTCTAATCAGCTAATTAACTCAAAACACCTGCAAAGGCCTTTAAATGATCTCTCAGTCTAGTTCTGTAGGCTACACAATCATGGGGAAGACTGCTGACTTGACAGTTGTCCAAAAGATGACCATTGACACCTTGCACAAGGAGAGCAAGACACAAAAGGTCATTGCAAAAGAGGCTGGCTGTTCACAGAGCTCTGTGTCCAAGCACATTAATAGAGAGGCGAAGGGAAGGAAAAGATGTGGTAGAAAAAAGTGTACAAGCAATAGGGATAACCGCACCCTGGAGAGGATTGTGAAACAAAACCTATTAAAAAATGTGGGGGAGATTCACAAAGAGTGGACTGTAGCTGGAGTCAGTGCTTCAAGAACCACTACGCACAGACGTATGCAAGACATGGGTTTCAGCTGTCGCATTCCTTGTGTCAAGCCACTCTGACAGCGTCAGAAGCATCTCGCCTGGGCTAAAGACAAAAAGGACTGGACTGCTGCTGAGTGGTCCAAAGTTATGTTCTTTGATGAGAGTAAATTTTGCATTTTCATTTGGAAATCAGGGTCCCAGAGTCTGGAGGAAGAGAGGAGAGGCACACAATCCACATTGCTTGAGGTCCAGTGTAAAGTTTCCACAGTCAGTGATGGTTTGGGGTGCCATGTCATCTGCTGGTGTTGGTCCACTGTGTTTTCTGAGGTCCAAGGTCAACGCAGCCGTATACCAGGAAGTTTTAGAGCACTTCATGCTTCCTGCTGCTGACCAACTTTATGGAGATGCAGATTTCATTTTCCAACAGGACTTAGCACCTGCACACAGTGCCAAAGCTACCACTACCTGGTTTAAGGACCATGGTATCCCTGTTCTTAATTGGCCAGCAAACTCGCCTGACCTTAACCCCATAGAAAATCTATGGGGTATTGTGAAGAGGAAGATGCGATATGCCAGACCCAACAATGCAGAAGAGTTGAAGGCCACTATCAGAGCAACCTGGGCTCTTATAACACCTGAGCAGTGCCACAGACTGATCGACTCCATGCCACGCCGCATTGCTGCAGTAATTCAGGCAAAAGGAGCCCCAACTAAGTATTGAGTGCTGTACATGCTCATACTTTTCATGTTTATACTTTTCAGTCCAAGATTTCTAAAAATCCTTTCTTTGTATTGGTCTTAAGTAATATTCTAATTTTCTGAGATACTGAATTTGGGATGTCAGTTATAATCATCAAAATTAAAAGAAATAAACATTTGAAATATATCAGTCTGTGTGTAATGAATGAATACTTTTTGAATGGAATTAGTGAAATAAATCAACTTTTTGATGATATTCTAATTATATGACCAGCACCTGTATATCTTGTTTAGTGTGAACTCTCTTAAAGGGATAGTTCACCCAAAAATGAAAGTTCTGTCATCGTTTACTCACCCTCATGTTGTTCCACACCCATAAGACTTTAGTTCATCTTCAGAACACAAATGATGATATTTTTAATGAAATCTGAGTGATTTATGCCCCTGACAGCACTTTGACGCTTAAAGTTTATTAAAAGATCATAAAAAAAAATCATGAACCGAGCGGTTTAGTCCAACGGTTTATTCTCATGTTGCGCAGCACGTTTGAGCTTCAGCAAGAACCAGTGAGGTTCATTCTCATGTTACGCAGCACGTTTGAGCTTCAACAAGAACCAATGAGGTTCATTCTCGTGTTACGCAGCACATTTAAGCTTCTGCAAGAACCAATGAGGTTCATTCTAGTGTTACGCAGCACGTTTGAGCTTCTGCAAGAACTAATGAGGTTCATTGTAGTGTTACACAGCACGTTTGAGCTTCTGCAAGAACTAATGAGGTTCATTGTAGTGTTACGCAGCACGTTTGAGCTTCAACAAGATCCAATGAGGTTCATTCTAGTGTTACACAGCACGTTTGAGCTTCAACAAGAACCAATGAGATTCATTCTGGTGTTACGCAGCACGTTTGAGCTTCAACAACAGGTTTGTTCTTGCGCGTCAAGCAGGTTCAGTTGAGCTTCTGTTTATGTTCACTGATCAATGTTTATATGTGCCTAAATTAAATCTGTTCATCATATAAACTGATTGACTCTCTTTAGAAAATTTGGACTTAACCGGTCAATTCATATGGATTAGTTTTACGATCTCTTTATGAACTTTTTGAAGTGTCAGTTGCACAGCTGTCAATGGAGGGACAGAAACCTCTCAGATTTCATTAAAAAGATCTTAATTTGTGTTCTGAAGATGAACGAAAGTCTTACGGGTGTGGAACGACATGAAGGTGAGTAATTAATGACAGTTTTTTAAATTTTGGGTGAACTAACCCTTTAACTGCAAATTTCATGCCTGGGCTGTTAAGCAATGATGCGGTACTTTTTACAATGATGCGGTATTTATCAACAAAGTATTTATATGTATATGTATATATATATATATATATATATATATATAATGTATATATGTATTTTAATAGAATAATGTAGCAATACTTTGTTTTAACTTAACATTACAGAATTATGTTGGAACAGATTAATCCAATCTGGCTGTACAGCACAGCAGTGCAACAATAATCAATGAGGGGTGAATAGTTCCTGAAGACATGCTGGCAATGAAGTCATTGTCCTTGTGTGCATTCTGGTATTATATAATAAGAGGAAGTTGCTAGGAAATGATCATCCCTGTCTGGCTTTTTATTCAGGGCATAGATGTGTTTGCGTCTGTGTCCATTTTTTTTTTTTCTGAAGGTTAAATCTCATTGCAGTTTGACATTGATTATGATTGGGTGCCTGACCAGGGTTACACAATTTATCATTGATTGTCTCTAGCATGGAATGGAATGAACGAATAGAAAGCATATCATACCTGCAAACCCTGGAGATCTGCCCGCTTATAATAGGAGTTTCCCTATGATGCTTATATATACGTGTGTGTGTGTGTGTGTGTGTGTATATATATATATTGTAAAATGTATTCTAGTAATGTTTTATTTACAACTTTTGAAAAATATATATATATTTTTTATAGTGTATATTTGCATTAAAATGCAGCCTTATGTGCCTTATTTAAGCAAAAAGGTACAAGAGGTTGCACTATTTTAGGAATACAGTCTTAAAATAAATGACATTGTTAGACAATGTGCAGCAGATTGTTTACAGTGTGGAAAAGCTTGTTCTCTGAGGGTGATTTGTGTGTTCTTTACCTGAGAAGCAACAAAACTCATGCAAACTGTATCTCATACCTAAAGCAAAGGGGAAGTCACTTACTGTAAGTCTCGAAGATATTTACATGTATCTTTTTGTGAGCAAATTTTTAGGTACTATATCAGTCTATATAATGTAAAGGTCAATTATTTTTATTTATATGACATTGCGGTCAGTTAAATGAAATGGTGTTAAATTTATTCTCAATACCATCTGTGATTGAAGGTGTTATACACACTAAACTCTTGTGAAGTTATATATTCAGCTTTTTTTCTAAATTTTATTTAGCTTCATCAATGTTTTTGACATTTATGACATCAGTGCAGTGATTATGATGTTTCACAGGGTTAAATGGTGGTATGGATGGTGAGGGCAAACATGTGCCTGTGAACATGTGTTAGGATTAATGTTTTAAATTTAAATTGATTCTCAATGATTCCATCCTCAGAATGAACCATCAGCTCTGTTGCATAAACATATGCATCAATAGTGATGACAGATACAAGCCCAGGCCTGAAGCAAAGCAAACTATGAACCATAGTGCAATATATGTCAGGCTACTAATTATTAATGTTTTATTTAAATGACCTAACAACAATGTACAAGGTCAAATGAAAAGATGACCCCCCCCCCCCCCTAAAAAAATATATATATAAACATATAAAAACTATAAATTATTAATTGAATACTATCATGAATGCAGCTTATTTCATCTGATGCCCCAATAATTAAACAAAAGTAGCCACTAGTATAATGGAAAATCTTCCCTTCAAGAGTTATTTTAGCTTTGAATTGATGTTGTTGCCATTGCTGCACAAATTTGCCACAGGCATTTCAGACAATGAGATAGGAATTATTGACATCTGGTGCTCACACTGTGCTGATGACTGCTGGAAAATCAGCCATGTCAAATAAAGGGGCCGGACGGACATGGATAGAAAAGTTGTGAAAATAGCAGAGCTCTCATCATCTCTCTCGAACCCTTCAAGCACTCAACATTTGTTTGGTGTGGCTTATAATTGGCATTTTTGTATTGCAGCTGTGGTTTTAAATTGGTATTCCACAATATTTATTTTTCTTTGATCCCTTGAGGAAGTCTGGCTTCTTTTCTCCGTAACCATATTACGGTAAGATATTGCAATAAGTTTAAAAAAAAAAGAAAAAAAAGTAAATTAATAAAATGAACAGGAGATATCATAGTACCGTTTTATTTTACTCTTTTAAGTACTTTAAAAATTCCTGTCTATTCGTCTTATAGATCAAGTATATTAACACTTGTTTAGATGATTTAAATGTCAGTGCTTAAAACGTCAGTAATTTATTCAGATATTCTAATAGTTTAATAGTCAGCCATACTGTACCATGTGCACAACAATTGTCTTTTTGTAACTGACAATATATGATTTAACATTTTAAATTACACTACCACTATTATAACTACCATATCTCTTATATATTCCAACAGAACGTTCCATTACGCTGAGAGGCAGAGGACGCTTTGTTGCTCTGGAATTGCAACAGAACTGTTCAATTTAATTCCATTATCTTTCTGAGAAGAAGCAAGAACATAGGCAATGGCTCATCATCAGATACATCACCATAGTCAACAGCATCAGCATCCTCACCATCAGCGTCGGCACTCATCCCATCGTCACCATCATTACGATCATGGTGCACACCTTCCAGAGGAACATGACGATAAGAGGTGATAAATATATATTTACATGTATTTGTAATAAAAGACAATCTTTTTTTCATTTATATATAAATATACATGTGCATAATGTATATACACATAGGGGTTGCATTTATCTTAAAGCGCAACATTTTATTACTGTAAAATGCAGATAAATGCAACATTAGAAACAATACAACATTTTTTTCTTCCATGTTTACACCTGGTATTAAGATGTATTTTGGTCGATTGGATAACAAGTGGACGACGCTAAATACAGGTGTAGACGGGGTCTGAAGCGTTTTGAGCTTGTCCACTTTCGACCACTTCCAGAGGTAGTCGAAAAACGCATTTGGCCAGATTGCTTTCGTAGTGTAGAGGATCATGTGGTTGAATGCATTCGAACAGCCACAAAAGACCTAAAGCATGAACATTAAGGGAAGCGTGCTAGCCAGATGGGATTTAAACTCTGTTGGCTAGAGATCCAAGTTTGGTTTGAAGACAAAAAAATGTACCAAGCACAATGTTCTCTCACCATTCCTGATTTCTAACATGCACTCACTTTGTTTGCCATGGTCTTGGGGCTATCAGAGCAGAAACAAAAGCTAATGCTCTATGTTTTTCCATCGTCTCTGGGCGTGTTCATATGTAAATTGCCCAAAAACCCATACATTTACCCTCCCGTAGACCCTCCCCTCAAAGAAATCAGAACAGAAGTGGTTGAAAGTAGACAAAAGAGATGGATTAAAACACCAGGTGTAAACGGGAATGTGTCTTCCGCATCTACTTGTGATCCGATCGACCAAAACGCATCTTAATACCAGGTCTAAACAAGGCCAAAATACAAGTATTCTCTCCTAAGTGGTTAATGGGCATTGCTAAGCAGTTGCCAACTAGCCCAAGCCAAAAGAACCCACCTTCAAGTCTTTGTTATTCACGAAACATGGTTTTGGGGTCTCATTCATGTCTAAAGCACAAATGGTGTGGGATGAGTTTATACATAGATAAGTCATGAGTTTTGAATAAGCAGTAGGAAAAGTGATTCCTGCCTTAGTAAGAACCACTAATTATTTTTCTTCACTTTCATCTATAGTGCCTCAGATGGCAGCAGTGGTCATCTAATTCCTGAGCATTATAACCATCATCACTCCAAAGCTAAAAGCCATCATCGTCATCATTATCCACAACATCAAGATAAACATCAAATACCAAAAAAGAAAACTCACTCTAAAGCTTCAGTGACTTCCTCAGACTCTTCTGGGTCTTCCTCTAGTTCCCTGTCAAAGGTTTCATCAAGCTCATCCAGTTCTGATTCCTCTTCTTCTGATTCCTCTTCCTCCTCCAATTCCTCTTCATCCTCTTCCTCCAAATCATATTTGTCCAATTCTAGCTTTTCTTCCTCCTCTTCCTCTGGTTCATGTTCTTCTTGGTCATCTGAATCCAGTCTGGAAAATGCCCCTTTGCCTTCTGAGTCCAAGCGAGCAATTAAACGTCCACAGCACTCACAATCATGTATGGATATCAGCAGAGGACGGAGAGCCTTTGAGGATGATGAGGATGATGCAATGCCTTTATTGGAAGCTGATGGCCAAATGAAGAAGTCTACAAGCATGGAAAAGAACTTGACAGTCAAAGAAAAAAGTGGAGGGATTGCCAAGAAGGCAACGTATTCTCGAGAGCAGAATGAAAAGGGAAATAAGGAACAACAACAGAATTGTGCTAAAGCAGCTGCAAACATACGAAAGACCAAGTCTATGGAGGTTCTGTCCAGGCAAACAGATCATTCTGGTGGCTTGGATGAGAAAGAGATGGAGAAAAGCAAACAAGAGGCCCATAAGAACTTTGTGAAGGAGAAGATAAAGTTTTCTGCCTTTTTAAATGAAATCACAAGGCAGGTGCTAAGCCCATCAAGACTTACATACCTTGGGGTTACAGATGTTCATAGGCCCTCAAGCCCTGGGCAGATTTCAACATCTCCAAAGGCATTGTCCCCAAAGCCTGAACATAAAAGAGAAAAGAAGTCAAAAATTACCAGAAGCCGGCCGGGAAGCAATGCCAGCTCCATAACATCAACTGCTCACTCCCATGTCAGCAAACACTCGCACTCCAGTAAGCATTCTCACTCAAGTAAGCACTCCCATTCCAAACGGCACTCACATTCAAGCAAGACCTCCCGCTCCAACAAGCATCCTTATTCTGAAAGGGACCTCATCAATCAACAACAGCATCAGGCTGTTCCCAGGCGTCGCCACGACAGTGCAAGAAGTGATACAAGCAATACTAGCTCTTCCTCAAAAGGTCTTTCATCTGGGACTGAACATGGCCACAAAGGTCAGAAGAAGCACCAAATTGCCCCCAAAGAGCAACATTTCCAATCATCAAACCATCGAAATTCACACCACAAATCTTCTTCATCACAGCACCATCACAATGAAGATAATCATAGCCCACCTTCATGTCCTTGTTCTCCAGAATCAGAAAACCGCCATCATCATTCCCATCAAGAATCTCATCATCATCATTCCCATCCAGAATCTCATCACCATCATGCCCATCCAGAATCCCATCACCATCATGCCCATCCGGAATCCCATCACCATCATGCCCATCCAGAATCCCATCACCATCATGCCCATCCGGAATCCCATCACCATCATGCCCATCCAGAATCCCATCACCATAATTCCCATCCAGAATCTCATCACCATCATTCCCATTCAGAATCTCATCACCATCATTCCCATCCAGAATCTCATCACCATCATGCCCATCCAGAATCTCATCACCATCATGCCCATCCAGAATCTCATCACCATCATGACCATCCAGAATCTCATCACCATCATGCCCATCCAGAATCTCATCACCATCATGACCATCCAGAATCTCATCACCATCATTCACCATCGTCATCTCATCACCACCATGGAACTAATCGTAACCCATCACCACACCACCATTCTCCTCCATCAGATTCCCATCATCATTCACCCTCTCCATCACATCACCATCATGGAGCTCACCGCAGCTCAACACGCTCTTCTAAGTCAGGGACTCACCATCATCTTTCCCATCCAGAAGCTCACCACTATCCTTCTCACAAAGAATCGCACCACCATCAACATTCACCGTCACCACCACATCACCACCATGGAATTCACAGCACCTCAGAACCTTCCCACCATCATTCCCATTCAAAATCTCACCACTGTTATTCTCCTCCTCCTCTCCACCACCATGGAGAGCATGGTAGTACATCTCATCTTTCTACTGACTCAGAAACTCACCACCAGTGTGATGTGAAACCGCAACACCATCATTCTGACTATGATTCCTCTCATCCCAAATCTCACCATCACCATCACCATCATCATTCTCATCCTAATCATTCATCCAACACCATCCAACACCATCACACTTCAGTTTCAGAACCGGAGCACCATCATTTCCTCGATGATTCTCACACTGAAACTCACCAACACTCTCATGATGCATCCCCTGCATTGGAACAGCATTATCATTCTTCTCATACTGACTCTCACCATAGTCCTCAACATTATCACCATCACTTATCTGACAGTTATCCAAAAGACCCTGCTCACTCTAATTCAGCCCATCATTATGAAAATCATCCTAACGCACATTCAGAATCCCAAGATCACAGCGCATCACATTCTAAAGAACATCTTTCCCATTTAGAATTCCACCCCCACAGTGATCATGATCCTAAGGAATCTCACCCACACCATTTCCACTCAGGAAATCTTGATAAACCCCCTGTTGAATCTGAGCATTACCATCACCACAAACCTCAAGAATCCCACCATTATCCCCATCAACATTCTGATCCAGAGTCTAACAATCCTCAACATCATGAGCATTCAGAATCTCATCATCATTCCCAACCAGAATCCCACCATCATCCCCAACCAGAATCCCACCATCATCATTCCCAAGATCACCATCATTACCACGACAGCCCAGAATTGCAGAATCAGCATTCCCATACAGCACGTCACCACTTTCATTCTGATTCGAATCACTATCATTCCCAATTCAAGGAGGATCATCACAATGATGATCACCCAAGCCATCTTCGCCACTCTCCAGTTGGCCAGCGGTCCACTTCTCCTCATTCTAACAAGTCAGATTCATCCGCTAGCTCCACTATGCAGGATGACCAATCTACAGTGAGCTACCAAGAGTCATCCTCATTCCCAAAAGTGAGTATTTTTTCTTAAGTGTTAAAGTAGAATGAAAATAAACATATTTTATATCATTTGTTGTTGGGTTTTCCATATTTGCAACTGCTTTCATCTTTGCGTAGGAAAAGGAAGCTGAATTGGAGAGATTAATGTGAGTCCTTTGTTTACTTTTGCATTCTTTTTTGCGTGCTGCCTGCTTAACTACCAACTGCCTTAACTTTGGGTCTGGAAATGGCTTTTCAGCTTTTTCAAGATGGTAGTGAAACAATTTCCTTTAAGACACACTCAGATATAAATGGCATGCCATCGCTCATAGAAGCTCTGTTTGTCTTACAGTCTATATGTGATTGTTTTCATGGAGGCGTGTGTGCTTGATGCGTGTGTGTGTGTGTGTGCTGTCTGTTGATTCAATCTAGGATATTACAGGAGCAGAATGAGGTTCTCCACCACAGCTTGCTGCAGACCACTGTGCGAATGGAATGTATGGGAGCTGAGTTCAAAACTGGGCACCAGCTCCTTGAATCTGAGTTACAAAGAACTCGCATAGAGCTAAACAGCTTATTGGAGCGGTTCACAAGGTGAGACACAAGACTAAATGGTACTGTGCTTTATAGCACATTCTATTCTATTCTATTGGATTAAAGTATAATACATGCAAATAAAATGGACCAGAATTCCAAAAATGGAATTTTTAGTGTGAATTAAGCTAAAACTTTCAGCCTTAGTTTAAAAAGTCAGGGTTTGTGGTTTGGCGGTCTCTAAAATAATAGGGAAATGATAGGAGAATAACACTGATGTAGAAGCACCTAACCCTGGTTGTAAGCCTAAAAGATCTAAATTGTAAACTTGTCCATCAAATCTGATTAGATGACTGGAATGTTGTTCCAGGATCAACAAAGATGTTAATCCAGGAACATGTTGTACTTGGTGAAATCATGTTCACCCCAGTCCCACGCTGAATTTTATGACAAAGAAGATTTTTTTATGGCATTTGAAGGGATAGTTCACCCAAAATTGTAAATTCTGTCATCATTACTAACCCTCAAGTTGTTCCAAACCTGTGTGAATTTCTTTCTTCTGCTGAACACAAAATAACATATTTTGAAGAGTATGGGTAACCAAACATTTGATGGGCCCCATTGACTTCCATAGTATGGAAAAAAAGATGTACTTAAGTCTCACTTACAGTTCTTTTAAAGTATATTCTTTTGAAAGTATATTAGGGTAAGGGAATCTCTATCTCTTTCATCAGACTTCAGGACAACTACTCTTGCACACAACAAACCAACCACCTTCTGGAGAAAAAACTGCATTGTGTGGTAAAGCCCAATTTAATTCTTCAATCTTAGTTAGTAGTTCCGCCTAAAGAATTAAGCACATTGGTTTGAATGGATTCAAAATCTCATTATATGAATAAACTAATTCAAAACAAATTGTATTTGTTTCAAATTTGCCTTTATTGTTACGTCTTGTTACTTCAATTTAGGCACAGAATATGGATGGAGAGCGTGAGCGACTGAACCAGCGAATCTCCGAGCTCACAGACCAACTGCATGCAGCAAAAACGACCATTCAGAGTCTAGAAACCATTAATGTGAGTTTGATTTTGTTATTTTTATAATAAGTAATGTTTATATTTACATGCTATATGTCCAGCACCAGTGTGATGTTCGAGTCATATAGGGCTGTTTGATTCCTAAATTTTTGGAAAAAATCTTCGATTGCAATATCTGGTTCTGGAATCGACTCTGGAATTGATTCCTCAATGTTTATTATTATCAGCATCTATTTTCTCTTCATGTAGGCCAGAGCGGAGCTCAAAACCTTCAATCGTGGACAACAGAACAAGCCAGTTTTACCCTTTTTATGTACTAGACACCTAGAACAAATACGCGTTTGAACATCAATGTGTGTATTGTATGTTTCAGGTGCAAAACTTTAATGTAGGAAACTTGTCAAAGATTTAGGCTTCTCAGTATTTGTCAGTTGTATGCTCTTGAATGACTCTTTTGAACTGAATAAATGAAAAAGGATTTGATTCCCTTTGATGGAATCAGTTCCAGACTTTGGAACTGATTCTCGATTCCCAACGCCTTAATTTTTTTCCCAGCCCTACCATCATATTACATAAATTCTTATGTACAATAATTAGTTCATGCTTATTCCATATAATCAGAATGAGTTTGCTTAATTTAATGATGTTCCTATACACTTCCTTTATACTATAGGTGACATCAATGCTACAGGATGCCCTGGTGAAACATTTGAAGTCTGACGATCCCATAACTCCACTTCCAGTCGCACCACCTCCAGCTCAGTTCATGGATAGTGACCGTTATGACAAAGTCTCAATGCATGCCGATGAACAGTCGCTGGGAACACTCCCAGAGGAGGAGGAATCTGATTGGTCAGAAATGGGAGAGGAGGCACACAACTGCATCCTGAGGGGTTCACAGGGAAATCATGGAAACGCATCGTATTACCAATGGCAGCAGAGGCAAGGCTGTTGGGAGGGGATGAACCAATATTCAAAGGGAATTATGGATACGGAGAGCGAATCTGGGGGTGAGGAAAGCAAATATCATCAACCTCCTCACGGCCTACAGATACCACATCTCAAGTTCACAGTTCACCCCGAAACCTTACCGATTCCTGTCGCGGATGTCAGCTTGGCCCGCTTCAAGCAGAGTCCTGATGATCCAGATTGCGATGGCTA
This sequence comes from Elopichthys bambusa, assembly GCA_037101425.1. NCBI lineage: Eukaryota > Metazoa > Chordata > Actinopteri > Cypriniformes > Xenocyprididae > Elopichthys > Elopichthys bambusa. The sequence goes on from CM074434.1 coordinate 4,139,509, forward strand.
CCAGATCACAGAGGTACGTAATCTGGGCTCTCCCATTCGTGTACTCTCTGCTAGTCTGGAAGAGATCCACTCCATAGGGCTCCTAAAGCAGCAAGACCAGCAGCAGGAACTTCATGGCCAGCTGAGGAGCAATAAATCCATGATGGACCTCCACCAATCACAAGTTGGCACCAGGCAAGTGTTGTATGAGGATGAGATGGTCTGTAATTGGAGAGAAGCGAACAGCCATGGTGCTGGAGAGGATATAAATGGGATGATTGGTCTGGAGTCTGCTCAAAAAATGCTCAACCACTTTATTCATGATGGAGAGAGTACACACTTGTGATTAAAGGGACATTTTAGAATGATGAATAGTTATTATGCATTTATTATTATAGTACTTATATTTGTGACAAAGTACAGGTTAGTCACTTTGGCAACATATTTTATCTCTAATAAAAAAAAAAAAAAAGTTAAATTAAATGGTAAAAAGTTGGAATTTAGGTTAAGATTTAGTGAAGTCTTAAAGGGGCTATATGTAGAATTCAGAAACCCTTCTTATTAGCGACACCGGTGGCCATTAAGTGAACTGCACCAAGCAACTTATTGCTCGCACTCGTGCACACGTAATGTACAAAAGACTGATACGTGATTTACTCACGACTAAGTTCTTTTTCAGTCTTCGCTTCAAAGGTAAAGAACTTGGAAATACTTTTGCCGTTATATACTATTAACAAACATCCAGACGCCGTCCACACAGCTGAGAGTGACGTTTAGATGAAGATGTAAATATGTGCTTTCCTCTCAATAACCAAATAAACACACAACAAAAATGACAGCTGTTAGAAAACAGCAGTTAAGAAAGCATCTGAACATAGTGATGTGTATATGTATGCAGCAGCTCTTCAATTCACTGACATTGAATTGCACTGTTATGATTGATTATAAAATATATATGAGACTATAGACTATATAGATCTGGCTATGTGAGACTATAGTTTGAATGAATCCCTTTTCTTTACATAACACATTGACATTACAGTACACAATGGCTCTGTCGGCATTACCCTGAACATTGTATAAGCATTCGTTTCATATGTCAAAGAATAGAAGATAGGCTCTCTTAAATGTCGTAGCACGCTTAAACGTCAAATTCTTTTGATTTTTCCAGGCAAAAATGTCCCGAGTCCTTCACATAAAAATCAGTCTAGGCTTTCAAAGGCAACCTAGGAAGTTGGGGAAGGTCTCGTTTTTTAAGTTCTGTTACAAGCTGTTCATTTGGCAATATAAAAAGTCATTGATACGTCATTGTTTTGGGTTACTGTATATAAAATCTTGCTAATAGTTATTGTAGCAATTTAATACTTGTTGATGTTTATTGCTAATTAATGTAATAAAAATTACAGCAGTAAGAGTAAAGAAAAATAGATTGGTAAACTTGACTTTCAGCCTCACTTCCTATGCAGCAGATGGTGGCTTAAATAAATATGAGAATCATCTGCGCTCTCACATTCAGGTCTGCTTGCATTCTTTTCAAGTCTCTGCCTTTTCCCCCTCTGAATATCCAGTTTCAATGGCAATAATATCTCATTAGAGAAGTAAAAATGGGTTGCGAATGCTATTTCATCATGACTTTAAATGTTGTTTGTTTAGTTTAAGATCATAGTGAAAGATATTTCACCACTGAAAGATCCACATTGATCTGATTTTTCATCTATTTATTTTCTCTGTTGTTGACGTATTCGCCTGCAGAAAGCCCTTGATGCCCTAAAGATCTTGAGGTTTGGTACAAAATCCTTTAAGGTGAAATAATTTAAACCTGCTCAGTAGATATTTAAACATATTTATTCAATATTTATTTGCATTTTTAATGATTTGTTTGAGTGCTTATGCATTTGTAATTCTTCTAGAACGCTTACTTCTAAAGCTTTATTTGTGTATGATAACCATGGCAGCAACTTGAAGAGGTATGAATAGGTAGAAAACATTGATTGATTGATTGATTGATTAAAGAAGGAGAGAATAAGTAGTGAAACAGGGAGTCGTGTCTTTAAGACTACTTCACACACAGTTTTTTTTTTGTTTTTACTTCACACACAGTAAAAACAATTTCCATGCAATATTTTTCATTCCTTATGTATTTCCATTAGAAAAATGAAACATATATTCAAAATGTAATACATGTCTGTATCGTTTACGTGTATGACAATATAATAGAACATTAAAGAATAAGAACATTGTATTAGTTTTGAAATACTCCTGGTGTTGCAGGATGTTGCAATAGAATGTCATTTTAATGTCATTTCTTAGTGTTGAAATAGGGGTATGAAACGGTACACCAGCTTCTGTATAATGCATCTTCCTACAGTACATTGCTTTTCTGTTGCACTTTAATGTCTATAATTATTTGCTTGATGATATAAATAAATGAAAGTAGAATAAATATTAGTGTTGGAAGCCTCTTATATTAATTTCAGTGTGCACTGAATGCATTTTTATTAAATAATTTACATACAATTGCACCTGAATAACTAAAAACAATTACAGTGAAGAATAAATCCATAATTAATAAAAAGGAAAGTTGAAATATATATCATAAAGTATTATTTATATTATATTATATGAGTAGTTTTGGTTGGTTCTAGTTAGTTTAACTAATTATTTTAAGAATTAAGCTGGAATTAGATAAGAATTAAAGAAGTGAAATGAAATCAAAAGCCAATGAAATCTCAGCAAAGTTCAAGAACAGTTATTTTACATCCATGTAAACACCTCTGTAACACTTTACAATTAGGTCTCATTTGCTTAATGCATTAACTAACATAAAATAACAATGAGTATATTTTGACAGCATTTATTAACCTTTGTTAATGTTAATAAAGTTCACAGTGCATTAACTAATGTTTACAGATACAACTTTAAAAAATGAATTAGTACATTTTGAAATTAACATTAGCTAAGATTAATAAATGCTTTAGAAGTATTGTTCACTGTTAGTTCATGGCTTGGTGGGTAGCACTGTCACCTCACAGTAAGAAGGTCCCCGTTTCGAGTCCTGGCTGAGCTCACAGTTTGCATGTTCTTGCCGTGTCAGTGTGCGTTTCCTCCCCACAGACCAAACACATGCAGGATAGGTGAATTGGAGAGACTAAAATTGCCTGTAGGTGTGAATGTGTGTGTTTGGTGTGTGAGCCCTGCGATGGACTGGCCCTCTGTCCAGGGTGTTTCCACACTTGCAAACTATATATCTAGTTCAGTCATGAAACTCTAGAGGGCACAGGCTTACATGCAATCTGCAAGCAATCATATTGTTACCACATGACACAAGCTGATTGGCCTCTGATGATCCTTCAGCCTGTGAGATTGCTTGCCCAACATTTAAATAGTCTGGTTCATTGTTTGCTGTAAGCATCAGGGTTTCTCTGAAACCTTCCACCTCCCCCAGCTCCACCTGTCTAGATCTGCTATGGAATTTTTGTGTCTATTTATCCAGCAGCAGAATATCTTATGTGCTCACAGCAGTATGTCTGTGTATTTGTTATCAGTAGCAAGTCCATACTTGTTCTGCAGCAACAATAATCAACAGCAGAATAGCAGATCTATTCTGCCAAGACCTAATACATTAACATTGCCATAGGCGATTCAATAACAAGCTAAAACGGTTCTCATAAAAGTTTTTAAATCCTTTATTTTTCATCTTTTAAAGGGAAGTGAAGTTCATTCATGCATAACATCCTGCCATCCTTCCCACACATGGCAAAGCAGAAAATCAATGTTTTACACAATCTCTCTACACGATCCCAACCAAGGAATCAGGGTCTTATCTAGCGAAACGATCGGTCATTTTCTAAAAAAAATGTTTTTTTTTATTATATACTTTTTAACCACAAATGCTCATCTTACACTTCTCTGCGATGCGCCACGCATTACGTAATCACGTTGGAAAGGTCAAAGGCGAAAAAAATCTCATTTTCTCCTCTAACTTCAAAATCGTCTGACATTGTTGTTTTACCTTTTCTTGTAAAGGGCGTTTGACTTAGTCTTTGCATGTTCACTTTGTAAACACTTGCTCTGTACTTCCACCTTTCCAACATGATTACGTTATGTGTAATGTGTGCAGAGCAGTGCAAGATGAGCAGTTTTGGTTAAAAAGCATATACATTTTTACTTTTTTTAGAAAATGACTGATCGTTTCAATAGATAAGAACCTTATTCCTCATCTGGGATCATGTAGAGCTCTTTGAAGCTGCACTGAAACTGCAATTTGGACCTTCAACCCATTGAACCCCAGTGAAGTCCATTATATGGAGAAAAATCCTTGAATATCTTCCTCAAAAGCCTTCATTTCTTTTCTTCACGAAGAAAAGAAGACATAAACATCTTGGATGACATGGGGGTGAGTAAATTATAAGGAAATTTTAATTCTGAAGTGAACTAATCCTTTGCGCACAAGAACAGGATCTGCCCTTTCATTTACATGAGCAAAATTTTAAAATCTATGAGTTGTTTGAGAAGGGTCAAATTGGATTTCGGCTGCTCTCACGGCTACACTCGACATTCTAGAAATAGTCTGAACTTTGGTCCTAATAATTTCTAAAGTCTACAAAATGCAGCACTGCATGCAGTCTTAAACTAACAACTATCAACTTTAAAGACAGCTTTAAACACAATGGCTGCCATCTTTCTTCCCGGCTGGCAATCATAGCCCTTCCAATCTCTTCCTTGTCGCTGTTCATCATCTTTATCCTCTACACATGTGATGCAATGCAGCGATGCACGGCTTGCTTTGCTGAGCAGACAGTGGCCTTGTTTCCCATTGGAGAGGGCCATTGTAATAGGATAGTTTATGGATTACAGGTAAGACGCCCAAGACCTCTAACTTTGGCCAAATCCAGTGTGTCTCACCCAAGCATGGGCATGGAGGTGCAAGGGCACCACTCTCACCACTGAGTGGGCATCTGGCTCATTTTAGCATCGCAACGGGGGGATCACCACACAAAAATCTGGACTGACACTTGCTAACGGATTAAGAGACACCGACATACAGAATAGCGGCTGCATTGTTTGGATGAAATCGAATTGATCTTATATTCTAACAAACGAAGAGTAACGGATTGCACAAAGCTTTTTTCTTTCTTTTCTTTTTTTTTCACGTAACCTCCAGCAGTTCCAACCTGATTCTCAGGACTTCTTTCAAAGAGTTCACATTTTGACCACACTTCTTTTCACAATCTTCTAGTCTTCCCTTTTTTTTTTTTTTTTTTTTTTTTACATCATAATACTCTTTCACAATGGTTGTGGGTAAGATGAAGTTCACTTTTCAGAAAAGGGTGAAGTTGGCCCAGGGTTTGTGGCTGCTCTCATGGATGGCAACTCTGGGTGGAGCGGTTACCTTCACTTTAGGATGCTTCCTAAAGACTGAGCTTCGAAGGAGGGGAGAGGTATCCATATAACCCTCATATTTTCATTTGCTTGATGTTTTTTTGCTACCAATTTAATGCATTATGCAATGATTCATTTTGAATTTCAAAATACCCATTGATGCATTCAGTGTGCAAAGGCGTTTTTTAGTAATGGCCTTGATTTAGTTTATGGAAGTTATTATTAACTAAATCAAAGACATTACTAAAATATATTGACAAATGTCTTAAAGAATAAATAAATAAATAAATAAATAACTATGTTAAGGGCTCAAACATTTCAGAAATATCTGCCATGGATTAACCTAAGTGAATATAAATATTATCTAAGCCGGTCATAATAGGCTTAAGGTGCTGTCCTTTACAAATGAGCTCTTCACCTGTCTAGATGGGTCATAATCAACCTGCTGATAAAGAGTGACATCTGTCTTAAAGGGATAGGTCACCCAAAAGTGATTTTCCATGGTATTTTTTTTCCTACTATGGAAGTCAATGGCTACCGTCAACTGTCTGGCTACTAAAAATAATTTTTGCATGTTCTTCTTTATATATTAAATAAATAACTACTCCAAAAATGAGAGTGATAATATTATGTGTAAAAGAAATTAAATTCTGATTTTTTTTTTTTTTTAATTGGGGAAGAAAAAGCCTTTGGTAAAGCTTAGGGAGTTACTAATTGGTTTACACCAGTCCCAATAGTAAAGTCCCAAATTTGCTTTTAATGCAAAACAAAACTTATTGAAAATACTTATTAGGGGTTATTCTACTCTGTTACATATTATCTACCCCAGTGGTCTCAAACTCAGCTGGAGGGCCACAATCCTGCAGAGTTTAGCTCCAACCAGCTCCAGCTCACCTATTTGGAGGTTTCTAGTGATCCTGAAAGCCTTGATTAGCTAGGGTTGGATGTAAACTTTGCAGGACTGTGGCCCCCCCAGGAACTGAGTTTGAGACCACTGATCTACTCTTAAAAAATTGTTAACTCTCCATAGATTAAAGTAAACCCAGTAAATACAATGAGCGCAATGCAATCTGAGCTCAAAATGGACTGACATCAACATCCCCCTGTCCTTTAGGTAATGGACAACACAGACATCCACTGTGTGCCCAACACCTTGATGATTGTGGGTCTGGCTTCAATGGGCATCAATTACTTTGCCAGTCGAATCTGCCAGGACGCCCTAGATGCTGGGCGTTTCCCACGATGGAAGACCTTCCTGAAGCCCTATTTTGGATGCTCGATATTCTTCACCACCCTCATGCTGATTTCAGTCATCTTGAGTTACGCCATGAAGGGCAGCCTGGAGTCCTCACTGAAAGTCGGCTTGAAGAACGGTATCCGCTTCTACAAGGACACCGATACCCCTGGCCGCTGCTTCCAGAAGCAGACCATTGATCGCCTTCAGATGGAGTTCCAGTGCTGTGGTAACAGTGACTACAAGGATTGGTTTGAGGTGCAGTGGATCAGCAACCGTTACCTGGATTTCAGCTCTAAGGAAGTTAAGGAGTGAGTTCAAAGGAAATGTCAATTAAAGGGATACAGTAGTTTACCCAAAAATGAAAGTTCTGTCATCATTTACACATCTTCATGTCGTTCTAAATCTCTATGACTTTCTTTCTTCTGCAGAACACAAAAGATAAAAAATGTATAAACTGTTTTGTGCATATAATGAAAGTCAGTGGGGTCCAAAACAAAACTGCACCTCAGTTCTTTGTATTATCTAAGAATCTTCCTTTGTGTTTCATAGAATAAAGAGTTGCATACAGGTTTAGAACGAATTGGAGGTAAGAAAATGATGACAGAATTTTCATTTTTGGGTAATCTATCCCTGTAACACTCGTATTTACTCTGCTTAGGACACCTATGTGAACTTGAGGGAAACTTCAGACTCCATACTGTACTTCCACTAAAAATCACTTTGAGACCAAAATGGTTCAGAAATGTAAAATTAGTTCTGAAAAATTCTATAGCATCATTTGTTTGCAGATGCCACTGGCTTGATATTTTGTTTCTAATGCAGTGGCATTCAGAATTGTTGTCCAAAGTGTCCAAAAGCATCCAAACTTTATGTAGTCACAAAATCAGGACCATCTACTTGATGAAATCACTATCAATGCATTTCAGATGTATGTTAATACCTGGTGTAAACAGCAATCTGTCTCGGCTGATCACTTGATATCAAGACTACGGTGCAAACATGCACTCTGACATGCATATGTCTGTTAGTAAATGTACTTTCACATTAGCGAAATTTGTTGGCAAAAAAGGTCCATTGTATATCGTCAATAGTGTAGCGATGTAACTCACACAGAAGTCATTTTCAAACCAAGCAGCTTTCTATTGGTCAGTGTGGTGAGTCCATGTGACCAACTTGAACTGCGAAATCTGTGTAGGAGATTCCTAATTGCGTGTATTACTAGTGAAATGATTGAATTTTGCCTGTGAAAACGCTAAATGTGACCACACTGTATAAATACAACAATATTTTGTGCAAGTACAATTAAATTAAAAGCATAAAGTACAACTGAGGAAAATCTTTCCCAGACAGTAACATAGTGTCACCCCACATTTGGTACGTGGATCTGGGCTGACATTATGTTGCTGTCTGGGTTAAGTTAAAATATTTTTTGAGAACTACTGGTAACTTTATGAGCAGAAATTTAGAGCTATCTCAGTTTGAAATAATCTTTTCTTCCATTTTCTTCTTTAATCCTCCAGCCGCATTAGGAGCAATGTGGATGGCCGTTATTTGGTTGACGGCGTGCCCTTCAGTTGCTGTAACCCTAGTTCTCCCAGACCCTGTATCCAATACAAAATCACCAACAACACTGCCCATTACAACTACGAACATGAGACCGAAGAACTCAACATCTTCATTCGTGGTTGCAGAGAAGCCCTGGTTAACTATTACATGGGTCTGATGAACACTATTGGAGCTGTAGTTCTGTCTGTCTTTCTGATTCAGGTAAATTGTCACAGGTTTGAATGTACTCAATGGACCTTAGTCAGGGTAGACACCATATTTATTTAAACATGAATTAAAATGAGTCTTGCGTAGCCAGACCTTCAGACTGACGGCAGAAGGTCTGGACTCCAAAGCAGTTTTCATTGGCCAAGGCCCGTCCAAGAGGCCATCTGACTGACATGTAAAACAACCAGTCACAATTTGGTTTGTTCAGCATCATGTTTAGGGGCATGAAAATGTAAAGTCGATGTCCCTACAATAACAGACTTGACACTCTGTAAAACTCGATTAGACATATATGCCGAGTCTACGCTGTGAACTTCACACTTTTGAAAATCCAGTGTTTAGTTGATCATGGAAAGCTCTGATTGTACAGTTGTAAACACGGCAGCTTTCTTCTTCCATGAGGGGGTTTGAACAATTACAAATTCATTATTAAAAACGTATATGTTAATATTATTTAATGGAACTGAGATCACCTAACAATGAACAGCAGTAGTTTTATTAACCAATGGGACCTTATTGTAAAGTGTTACCATAAATTCATACATCACCTCAGTTGATATGAAAAAGTTCTGTCTTACTTCATTGCAGTGCATTCATTACAGTAACTGAAATGCATTTATGATGGCAAGTTATGGCAAAAAAGAAAAAGAGAAAAAAAATTTTGTCTTATAAGGAAGGTTAAAGGGTTCACACAAAAGTGAAAATTCTGTCATTAATTACTCGCCCTCATGTCATTCCAAACCCATAAGACTTTCGTTCATCTTCAGAACACAAATGAAGATATTTTTAACGAAATCTGAGAGCTTTCTGTCTCTCCACTGACAGTCTACGCAACTACCACTTTCAAGCCCCAGAAAGGTAGTAAAGACATCATTAAAGTACTCCATGTGACTCCAGTGGTTTAACCTCAGTTTTTTGAAGAGACATGAGTGCTTTGTTTGCGAAAAAAAAAAAAATATAATTACCAAATATTAATCTCCAACTGCACTCGTGCAGTGTCTGCTCTCACGTCAAAACAACATGCATGAGTTGTGGTGCTCTCATGAACAAGCGTTGGAGATTCATATTTTGTAAATTATGTTTTTTTGCACAAACAAAACACTCGCTTCACTTCATAAAATTGAGGTTAAACCACTGGAGTCACATGGAGTAGTTTAATGATGTCTTTACTACCTTTCTGGGGCTTGAAAGTGGTAGTTGCGTGGACTGTCAATGGAGGGAAAGCTCTCAGATTTCTCAGAAGATCTTCATTTGCGTCCTGAAGATGAGTCTTAGAGGTTTGGAATGACATGAGGGTGAGTAATTAATGGCAGAATTTTCATTTTTGGGTAACTAACCCTTTAATATATATAATTTTAGATTAAACATACAATATGACAAATAAACACCCAGAAATTCTTGTTAATAAATGTGTTTTTTTCAGTTCATATTTTGCATAGATTTCCACAGAATTTAAGCATAAATTACTTGATATTTTATTTTATATTATAGGCATATTTACTTGTATTTTGGCTTAGGCCTGTGTATTTACTTCTACTATACCTGTACTAATAAGCCATTTCTACCTATTTTTCCATATCAATCACATCTTGTCTACAGAGCTCAGTGTTGGCCAGTGTGCGCCTCCTGCAGACATCTATGGAGGCCGTTGCTGGACAGGAGAATGTGGAGATCGATACTGAGGGCTACTTGCTTGAGAAAGGAGTGAAGGAGACCATCATGGAGTATGTAGGTCCTGTGCTGAATCTCCTGTGGCTGAACGAGGTAGCCCCTCCTGCAGCTGAAGCAGGGGCCGCTGGAACGACCACCACCAGCTAAAGAGTCAGATTCATTTGACCACTGAAATCTTTCCAGTTGGAGGCTGAGAGTGCTGACAACTAATCAATCAAATAATGTTTTGGTATTTTTATATATATATATACGTTTCAATGACCTAATCGCACATCTCAAAGCGTTGTATACTTCATTAATACTCTAAAATGGTTGCTTTAAAAATAAATGAACAGTATTAAAATTTCACCCAATTTGGTGAGAAGTCTTTCGAATGATGAGTGATTCCACTGTCAATTCTGCAGCACTCTACCCCTATGTTTTATGACAAATATATCATATTGCTAGCCTTGGGGTGAGTAAATGTCTGTTCGTTCCTGTCCGGAGAAACCTGGTGCAGCTATGCCTGGGAAATGACTAGCAATGTGCTTAAATTTCCACCATGAATTGTTGAATATTTAAGAGTGACCAAGCAGTCGTTACATTTACTTTCCGTGTACAAAGTCATACACCTAAAAGAGGCTGATTCACTAACATTTAATACTATTTTGTAATACTACTGCTACCACATTTGTAAATGATTGTAAACTGGAATAACAGAAACATGCAAACTGCCCTTGTGAAAAAAAGAAATGTGCTTAATTGCAGTAAATGTGCACTTCTAAATTTTATCACATTTTTAAAAAAAACTGTACTTGCAGGTAATATAATATGAATTAAATAAAAGGTCAGTACACTTATATTTGTCAAATTAAAAAGTTTTTTTGTGCTTTAAAGAAGTATACTTATTTTGATTTATTGTTGACTAACATACTAGAGCACATGTAAAGTACTTTTTTTTATAATTTTAACTGTAGTGTTATTCGATATTACATTTAAATTTCATATTTTTAAATGTACTAAATTGCAACTTCATCATTACAAATGTGTAATTACAAATATATCTAAATACATGACATACACATTTCAAAAGAAATATTTTAATTTACTTTCAACAGCACAACAGAAGTCATTTTTAAATTACATATAAATATGTACTTAAGTCCTCTTTAAGTGGGTAAAAAAAGCACTAAGTTCAACTAATCACATTTAATATAAATTTAAACTAAAATACATTTTCATTTCATTGTAAATAACATGAAATTAAATATATAAAAACATTAAATTCAACTTGCACTTTAGTAAATTCTTATATTATTTCATTGATAAGTAAAAATATGCTAAAAGTACTTCTTTTTCACAAGGGTAAATTCCTTCTAGTAATCTTACACTGTATACTACCCACAACATGATAAAGTTTTCTCTTCCAAAACAAAGAGTTTGTTCTAATCAGCCACAACCTTGATAAATGATAGAACACATTGTTACTTGGTTTCTATTTCTTTGGCTTCACACTCGGTAGCCCCTCCCACAGGGAAATCTCATTGGCCTAAAATCTTGAGAGGCTGCTCATTGCAGAGCCAATGGGTGAAGCTAGATGGTCCAACCACACCCATAATCATATTGATAAACATAACTCCACCCATTAGGCCCACTGAGGTGGAGCCAGACAAGCTCCACCCATTACGTTCAGGAGGAGTTGGACGTCATTCGGCTCTGCAGTGAGCACCACTTGAAAATCTCCACATTGCTGATTAATCAATATGTTCTGGTTTTGATTGCGTGGTATTTTCGCTTGCAATGTGGATAAGCAAATTATTTGATGCTGGAAATGATTAATTAAATAATCACATGTGAAATAAGTTATTAAAAATCTGAAGCCACAATTTTATATTTTCTTTTCATTCAGTGTTAATTGCATGTTGTAAACATACATACTTAATTGTCATTAAGTATTTTTTTTTTTTTTTGGTTTTGCATTCAGCATGGAATTAAATGCATTGTAAGTGTTGAAGATGGTGTAGATGATGCTCAATGCTCTGCTATGAAACACTGTACTGCACTCGCAGAACTAATAAAATCTGACATTTTGAACTGTTTTGCTGTTTAGTGTTATTTTGGTGAAATAGATGCGTACCACATGATTCTGTCTTTTTATTGATTCTTTCTATCAAACTTTCACATGTACACATTAACATACAGGCGCACATTTACGCACATGGAAGATCTGCACGATCACATGAGCCATGTAGATTTGCACCCACTTTCTCATGTACATAAGTATGTCAGAGGCAGGACAGGATAATGAAGGATGATGGTTGATGGCAGCATATACAGTGAAAGCCCAGTGTGTCTGCGTCTGCGTCCTTTATCCTTTAACCTGCCCTAATCTGTTAATACACAAACTGCTGCACCAGCACTCATACGCATTGCATCCGATTATAACTAACAGCAGATCCAAATTCATGTCAAATGCTCTACTACAACTTGTATACTACTATATATATATGTATTTCTACAAGTTTGGAATAATTAAGATTTTTTTTTATTCATGTCATTCATTCATTCATACTCAACTACAACTTGTAGTATACTATATATATATGACCAGTGACAGGTGAAGTGAATAACACTGATTATCTCTTCATCACGGCACCTGTTAGTGGGTGGGATATATTAGGCAGCAAGTGAACATTTTGTCCTCAAAGTTGATGTGTTAGAAGCAGGAAAAATGAGCAAGGGTAAGGATTTGAGCGAGTTTGACAAGAGCCAAATTGTGATGGCTAGATGACTGGATCAGAGCATCTCCAAAACTGCAGCTCTTGTGGGGTGTTCCCGGTCTGCAGTGGTCAGTATCTATTAAAAGTGAACCGGTGACAGGGTCATGGGTGGCCAAGGCTCATTGATGCACGTAAGGGAGAGAAGGCTGGCCCGTGTGGTCTGATCCAACAGACGAGCTACTGTAGCTCAAATTGCTCAAGAAGGTAATGCTGGTTCTGATAGAAAGGTGTCAGAGCACACAGTGCATCAGTTTGTTGCGTATGGGGCTGCATAGCCACAAACCAGTCAGGGTGCCCATGCTGACCCCTGTCCACCGCAGAAAGAGACAACAGTGGGCATGTGAGCATCAGAACTGGACCACGGAGCAATGGAAGAAGGTGGCCTGGTCTGATGAATCACGTTTTCTTTTACATCATGTGGATGGCTGGGTGCGTGTGCGCCGCTTACCTGGGGAACACATGGCACCAGGATGCACTATGGGAAGAAGGCAAGCCGGCGGAGGCAGTGTGATGCTTTGGGCAATGTTCTGCTGGGAAACCTTGAGTCCTGCCATCCATGTGGATGTTACTTTGACACGTACCACCTACCTAAACACTGAGTTTGAGGTGTTGACTTGGCCTCCAAATTCCCCAGCTCTCAATCCATTCGAGCATCTGAGGGATGTGCTGAACAAACAAGTCCGATCCAAGGAGGCTCCACCTCACAACTTACAGGACTTAAAGGATCTGCTGCTAACATCTTGTGTCAGATACCACAGCACACCTTCAGGGGTCTAGTGCCTCGACGGGTCCATGCCTCGAAGGGTCAGGGCTGTTTTAGCAGCAAAAGGGGGACCGACACAATATTAGAAAGGTGGTCATAATGTTATGCCTGATCGTTGTATAACTACAAGTTTGGAATAATTAAGATTTTTTATTCATGTAATTAATTAATTAATTCATTCATTCATGTGAAATGCTCACGACTGTAGTATACTACATAAAAGTGTGTGTATACTACTATATATATATATATATATATATATATATATATATATAATCATATAATTATACTTGTAGTCTAGAACTTGTATACGGCTACAAGTTTGGAATAATTAATAATTTAATAATTTTTTAATAATTAATAATTTAATAATTTTTTAAAATGTTTTTTGAAAGAGTCTTTTATGCTCACCAAGGCCATATTTTCCTCACAAAAACCCTTCGTTTCGCTCCAAAAGGCCTTTATTAACCCAGTGGAGTCGTATGGATTACTTTTATGATGGATGGATGCATTTTTTGGGCTTCAAAATCTTGAGCCCCATTCACTACTTCACTATTAGAAAGCGTGGAAGAGCCAGGATATTTTTAAATATATCTCAGATTGTGTTTGTCTGAAAAAATAAATAAATAAATAAATAAAAATAGTCATATACGCCTAGGATGGCTTGAGGGTGAGTAAATCATGGGACAATTTTCATTTTTGGGTGAACTATCCCTTTAATTACTCTGATGTAATTGCATTAAGTAGGCTCTAGAACAATTCTATATAAAACAATAGTGGACTTAACATCACATTTTAATGTTACAATGTATGTTTTTAACGTAACCTTCTCCTTTTACACACTTTGGTTATTATTTTGGTTACAATTATATATTGTTTATTTGAAAGAATCAAAAGTGCAGTTTCTTGTCAGTCCTTGTATTGTCCAACTGGTCGAGGTTGATATGGGATTTAGAAAGTAATTTGTAATGTGAGTAATTAGTACAGTTATCTAATTACACTGTTGAAGATGTAAATAGTAGCTAGTAATTAATTACTTTTTTAGAGTAACTTACCCAACACTGTGATAATGTTTTTCAAATAGCCTATAATACATTTAAAGAATTGTTTAGATAGTTTTGAAGTAGTCAAGTTTCCTTTGTGTCAACTTACCTCATACAGTGTGTCAATATACCTTGCTAGGCTAGTGTTATAAGTATTAAGCATTTTTGTAAACCTCTCTCGTCTGTCAGCAATAACAAGCTTAATCAAAACTAAATGTAATCTAAATGATAACAACTCAAAATCGACCTTACACACGACATGGCTAGAATTAAACATTTGAGATCCAAAAAAGGGCGTGCAAGATAAAAGCCCTGTTGTCGTTAGTGGGAGAGGCTGTCCTCTAGCACGGGAGTTGGCAAGTTGGATTGCACCAGCTTTTCTCTCTCGCCACCTACACAGAGAACCAACCCACCCAACCACATCTCTGAAACCGATTCCAATAGCGGCACTAGCCGTCGAAAAGTCAGAATCATTTCAGAGAATCGGTTCGTTCGAACGGTGAAATGAACCAGTTCAGAAAGCGAATAATCAATTCGTTCGAGTCATAGCTCAGAAGTGTTCCCTTTGCGTTTACGTCGTGTTTTGTAACGAAATAAATCTCTTTTGATGTTTCCACCCTCATCTCACACATTTTTAAACAAAATGAACACGGTCAATTTCACAATTCGAGTGATTTGAGGTGAATCGGTTCGACCAAATCAATAAAAAGAATCGGATCAATACAACAATTGGTTCGCGAATCGGACAGCACTACTTCGGCTTCCGTAGCTGAAATGATCCTTACTACACTTTCTTCCATGCATTTATCGTTCAACTAATTTTATCTTTCCACAACAAAAGCTTATTTTAACGCGAGTCAGGCATAACTACACCCGGAAGGAAGGTGCAAAGGACTTAAATACGCCCGTTCAGCCATACCGAATCCGCTGTTAAGGACATTTTAACGTGATCTGTCATGGTAGTCTGATAGTTAGCACGTACGCTATCAGTGTATAACTCGTTAGCGGAGCAAATATCGCTTGTTTGTTGTGTGTTTAAGGTAAAACAGCGATAACGAGATCGGCTGAAACGTGAACACTCGCGCTTGATGGACTGCGATCTTTACTGCGGTTGCAGACGACCTCACGACAGTTGTGTCGAAGTTGGAAATACGGAAATAACAGCCATTTATGGCCCACAAAATAATCAATTAGCTGCAGCTCAAGTGTTGTAAATACCGTGTATCGTCGCCTTGTTTTGAAAAGTATATGGCTGTGAGAGCGCCTATCAAAAGTGGAGATTAATATTTAGGTCGTGCATGAAGATTAGTGTTCACGGCAGGATGTCAAAGGGATTTGTGAGCTGAGATAATAACAAAAACAAAAGCATGTCATTCACCCTGTCATAAAGTTTCGCTTTATAACAGAAATCCGTCGTCTTTTGCTGTAAATAATATAGATGTTTGTGCATTGGAAGAGCGGGCTGTCAAAGTCACTTTACTGATCAAATACTGTAGAAGTCAGAGCCATCATGTCAGGGGATAGTAGTGGCAGTGGCGAGGACTCCGACCGAGAAACCCGTAAAGTTTGCACTGTTAAACTCGAGATCACTAATGGTAGGTGACTGCATCCTCACTCACGAGTCTTAACAGATTTAACCTGTTGTGTTTTGATTCCTTTACAAAAAGTGGTGGTAGCATGGTGATGCTGATACCACGATACTTTGATTTGTACCATGGTATTTAATGAAAACCTTATTCATATGCCATGATATTTACATGAATCTCCATTTAATATAATAAGCATTTCCAAACACTATTGTAAAGTTTTGTGTGTGTGAGCCTATTATTTCTCTGTATTTATTACCCTAAAATAGTGTGCTGTGTGTGTGTTTTTTTTTTTTTTAAATATTTATATAAGAATTGTGGTGGGGAAATGGTAAAATCTTGGCATTGAATCAATACCATATTGAAGTACCATGGAATTAACATGGTACTTCAGAAGCATTGTAATTTTGGATACAGTTGAATCAGTGTAAAACCGTAATGGGTGTAAAAACTAATGTTGTGCTAAAGGGTTAGTTCACCCAAAAATGCATTAATTACTCACCCTCATGTCGTTCCACACCTGTCAGACCTTTGTTCATCTTCAGAACACAAACGAAGATCTTTTTTAATGAAGTCTGAGAGCTTTCTGTTCCTCCATTGACGCAGCTACCACTGTCAAGCCCCAGAACGGTAGTAAGAACATCATTAAAGTAATCCATGTGACTCCAGTGGTTTAACCTCAATTTTATGAAGCGACACAATAATTTACCACTTTACTTACAAAACATTAACCTCCAACACACGTTCACGAGAGCACCACGACGCATGCGTCTTGTGTTGACGCGAGAGCAGACGTTACGTGAATGCGTGTTGGGAGATTCATATTTTGTAAATGAAGTGGTAAATTTTTTTTTTTTTTGTGTGTGCAAACAAAGCACTCGCGTCACTTCATAAAACTGAGGTTAAACCACTAGAGTCACATGGATTACTTTAATGATGTCTTTATTACCTTTCTGGGGTTTGAATGTGGTAGTTGCATTGTCTGTCAATGGAGGGACAGAAAGCACTCAGATTTCATTAAAAAGATATTAATTTGTGTTCTGAAGATGAACAAAAGTCTTACGGGTTTGGAACGACATGAGGGTGAATAATTAATGACAGAATTTTCATTTTTGGGTGAACTAACCCTTTAAGGTGGCATTAAAATTGTTTTGCATAGGTCAGTACTGTTTTTAATTATCAGTGTCAGATTATTTTTTCCAGTTCTAACTGCTCTTATTTTCTGTGCCAGTTTTTAAAAGTAAAATATTAAAGTGTTGCCCATCTTTTCTAATGTCACTAATGTTGGATTTTGGACATTTTATTGCCTGATTTTCCTTATTTCCTTGCAATAGAGTGCAACAGTGTCCCCGCCCACTTTTTCAGAGCGTTGGTTCCGAAAGTATTTTTTCCATTCATTCCTCCCATAGCGATTTCAAAATAGTCTTTGTTAAAACGTTATAAGCCATGAACCAAACCAACCAGTTACGATGTGAATCATAACAAATTCTAACTTTGATTGGAAGCAAAAAAGTATTTGAAAATCGGACAAAACTACAATCCCATGAAGCATTGCGAAAAGCATAATCAGATTAAAAACGATGGAGAAATATGAAACTACGCATTTAAAAATGTTGATATTTTAGTATCATTTTTAGTGTTGCATGGAAGTGGGTGGGGCTAAAGAGCTATTTTGACATGTTTTTTTCTTGTTTCAACTCTGATTGGTGGAATTTTCTGTACAGCATCATGGGTAATGTAGGTTTTCACCATGAATTCCACTATGAAATTGTCAAACATGATTATTTTAAAACTAAGTTGAAATAATGCAGGTTGACGGAAGCAAATACTATCAATTAACAGCCTCGTAGCTCGCAGTAAAGCTGTCTTTAAAGGTTTATAAGTTATTGTTAATGAGTTTCCCTATGGAGAAAATGAATGGGAGTTTTTACTTCTAGAAACCAGACTGTTGCACTCTATTCGAGCTCTGTTTTTTTTTTAAAAAGCAGTATTATTTTTTCAGTCATGGTTATCGGCCATAAGTAAATATCACTTTTAGAATCAGTCACTGTACATGCATTGTATAACTTGTGTTTTTATATGCGTGTCGGGGGATTTAAAGGGTTGAGCAAGATTTGTTGTGTAAATTAGCTGTTTGTCTCTTCCCAGCAAACCTCACAGGATACACTGAGAAAGTTGGCATGGAGAACTTTGAACTTCTCAAAGTGCTTGGCACCGGAGGTGAGAGAGCTGCACTATACTGTCCCATCCCGTAACTGATTTATCCATCCCATAAAAGTCATTGGGAATGTTTATACTCAGACAAAACTGTTTTAAGTGATTATGAAAGAAAGTTATCACATGAATGATGGCCATGAGATTATAATTATGGAGCAGATCTAACACATTTTATACACAAAATATTTGTTAAAATTCAGTCTTTTATCTCCCACTTTTTTTTTTTTTTTTTACTGCAAATGAGCCAGATACTTCTTTCCAGTCATTCAGGGTAATAATCAACTAGAGACTCCAGACCCGTAATCAGACCTAGCATACGCCCAAACACCTTGTGCATCTGCTGGCTTATTAACAACATGTGAATTACAGGAAGCATTTAAGTAGTATTTGTATAATTCGTAATATATTTTTCTATCGCAGTCTAATTGGCAGATGCAACTGTAATTAAACCAGATTGGCATGAAGTGTAAACACTGTGGCTCTTTGGGGCATTTCAAACATTTGTTTGAATGGTCTGAGTGCAGAAATTACTCAAAAGCATAGGTTTTATTTAATACACAGTGGTTAAGATATCCCTTTAAATAAATCTCTGCTTTTCCTTCTCTTTATCAGCTTACGGGAAAGTGTTCCTGGTCAGAAAAATCAGTGGCCATGATAAAGACAAACTCTACGCCATGAAGGTTTGTGCTCTCTGTTATCACACATGACTTTTTCCTTGTCCTTCAGTTAGTAAAAACAAACAAAAATATGCATTCAGAGTATAATGTATAATGTGCTCAATAGGTTTAGGAATTATATTTTTTATTAAGGGGCATTCTTTTAAAAAAATAATTCAAACATATAGAAATAAATACTCTGCTAGAACATAATTGGCCATTATGTTAGATTATACAGCTCTCACCTGTCGACCGTCACATCAGATTTTGATGAAATCAGTTTTTCTTCATAGGGTTATTATCATTAACTAAAACTAAAACCATACAAAAATATTTTTATTACTTGAAATAAACATGAACTGATACGAAATAAATTATAAAAAAAACTTATTATTACTTCACTACTTGAATTTATTACTTAAGTTGTTAATAACTGCATAGGTAACATTTCTCATTTTTGTTTAAATTTAGTAAGTTTACTAAAATAACTAAATTAACTAAATTTACTAAAACTAACAGCTAAACTTAAAAAAAAAATAAAAACGAATAAAATGACAAAACCAACAAAATTACTGAACCAACAACTAAAAATAAAATCTAATTCAAAATATTAACAAAAAATATAATACTATATCAATTATATTAAGGGTACGTTTACACAACCACAGTGTACTAAAAACAGAACTTTGAACTTTTTGTGCACAGATGACAACGTTGTCAAAATGATCCCCGATCACACGGATCAGAGAAAACTATTATTACTGCTGTATTCTGCTGCCAGGCCAGTAGATGGCGATGTCACTTTGTAAAAAAAACTCTACGCTCCTATAGACTGAACACGTAATATGCATGTGCATGACATAAGTTTTTAACAAATTCGCGTTTTTGTAGTTTACATTGACACAATAATGGTATCATTTTAAAAAACGTGCACTTTGAAACTCGTTTTCAAAAATTTAAGTTGTACGTTTTTAGTTGAAAACTGTGTTGTGTAAACGGCCCCTCAATAATAACACTGGTTCAAATGTTATTCGTCTCATTCTTATTATGAAATTATTTTCTGATCTTTCCCCCTGTAGGTTCTGAAGAAAGCAGCCATTGTTCAGAAGGCAAAGACTGCTGAGCACACTAGAACAGAGCGACAGGTGCTGGAACACATTCGCCAGTCACCCTTTCTGGTCACCCTCCATTACGCCTTTCAGACGCAAACCAAACTGCATCTCATACTAGGTAAGCCAGGAGTGTGCTATCGAAATAACGTGTTAGCCCGCATTAATATGCAGTTTGACTGAAAAAAAAAAAGTGCTGAACAGTAATCAAAAAGAAACTGCAAGTAGCATTGAATTGAACATGATGAAATTTTAAAGTAGAAAGACTGAATTAAATTTTTTTTTATAAAACGTACCCCAGTAATATGTTTGTTCATATTACGATTAATCGATTTAATAGCGCTACTTTAAATGTAACTCATCCAGTTCTTATAAAATTTGAAGGTGTGTTTCCACTGATGCTAGATTTGTTGTTCACATTTTATGAATCATCTTAGGGCGTTTTCACACTGGCAGTTTAGTTAAGAACGGGGCACGGTTCGCAAGAAAAATTGGTAATGGGAAAGCGGTCATGCAGATCCGGGTATGCACCAGGGTACAGAACCCGAGACTACCTGAAGGAAGTGGTCTTAGTTTGGTTGCACTCAGGGTGTTTTCACACTCGGTCCTTTTCAGGGGTCTGAGCGCCGAGTTTTGACCCGTATGGGAACACTCCGATCTCAGACTCCTTTTAAAGCGAACCGAACCAGGACCATCTCAGGAGGTGGTCTGGGTAATGTCCATTGTGAACACAAATCAGTCCAGGCTCACTTGATTTTTCCATTCGCAAATTCCAGTATAGTTTGCTCATCAGATGCCTCCGTACAAATCAGCTGTTCATCATAGCTGCTGGCTGATCTTATTCATTCACAATGGTATACTTGTTTATTGTAATTTCAACCACTTTCAAACTCAGAGACGCGGCTGCGCGCCTTGACAGTTTAAAATGCTTTTAGGAGTGCACACACCTAAAGCGCATGCACAGAAAGCCAGCTGTTACAGCGTGTGTACTAAACTAATTTATCTTTAGCGTGTTATTGCGGTTAAAGTGTTCAAAACACACAAGGTTCACATAAACAGTTGATTTTGTCTTTAGTGAATGAAAAAAAAATTGTGTATCAGTATATTGGATCCATGCATTACTGTAGTTCTTAAAGTGACAGCAGCCTAATATAAGAATCAGTAGAAGCAGTATGTGTTTTATTCATACAGTGAAGAATATGCAGTTTTTACATTTGATTATTCCATTTCTTACTTGAAAGCTGCTTTTAGGTATACCTACTGTACCTGGAAAATTTAAAGCAGTTTATTTCATTTGCATCTTTCTTTTATAATATTTGTCCTATTTTTTTTTGTATGCTGATGTTATCATTGCCTTCTGCAATAAAATACATGATTCAAGGAAAACAATTCGAAATAAATGTTATTTACAAACGTGGATGTGTAATGCAGTGCAAGAATATGGATGTAGTATTGCAACAATTTATATTTTTGTGCAAAAGATAAACTTAGGGTTAAGCTCATTCAACAGCATTTGTAGCAATGTTGTTTTACAACATATTAGAAATAATAATTATTAATAATAATAATATTTTGGTTATATCTTGGTTAGGCACAGACATTGTAAGTGAATGGGATCAAAATTTGAAGGCCATAGGTTCAGACATCAAACACTGAACTGGATTAGATCCAAAAAGCAACAGTATAAACACAAAGAGGTCTGAGACCACATTCCTACTTGGCGGACCAAAAAAGGACCGGGGTCCTCTTTTAGGCACAGGGACAGTGTGAACGTAAAGAGAACTGGGTCCTTTTTCACATGGTTCACCTCTTGGTCCACTTAAAGGAGTCTTCGGTTCTTTTAAAGAGGACTCAAGTGTGAAAACACCCTCGAACTGTGCCGCGATTCACGTGAGCATAAAAGCAACATGAACTCGGGTGCGTGCTTGTTCAGGAAGTAAAGTAACCTGCACATGTGTTTTAGCCGATTACGATGTATTTAGTTCAATAAAAACACATGTAAGGGATGATAGTGTTGATGATTTACCTTAGATACAAGTGAGAGTGAGCCTGCAGTGTAATCGTGCATAGAGAGTGCAATCAGGGCAGCAAATGAATGGCAATCCGCTTGTCTCCTCTAAAGATTGTATTTGCAAGCAGCAGAAAGCCCCCTTCATGCGACGCACATACAGCAAACCCAAGTGTCATTTACTCTGTTGCACATAATAGCACCAAATTAATAAAAAACACAATATATTGACCCGCGTTCTGTTTTCTGTCATGTGTTGTGCATGTTTGTGATTATGTAAGATGAACGCAAATGCACCACCAGGGTTCGATAGAATGGTGTGAAACCAGACCAACGCTGCGGGGGGCACCAGGAACAATTGCGCTCGGAATCGGACCACAGAAATGTGCCCAGTGTGTAAACACCAAGAATAAATAACTGACATTTGATTAGTTTATTTACATTATTATTCAAAAATAGGCATTACTACATAATTGGGTATAATATAAAATGAGTTTTCAGCAATAATAACTGTGTTGTTATATATACTGTTACTGTGATGTAAAATTACTCATCCCCAGTGATGTAAGACACTGGTCATACCACCCACCTCTAGTTTCTAGCTATTTGTCCTTTAGTGAATTGATGTTTTTTGGAAAATTTTGTGAGTGTGTGTTTGTTTCGGAAGACTATGTGAGTGGAGGAGAGATGTTCACGCACCTGTATCAGAGAGATCATTTCTCCGAGGATGAGGTGAGGATCTACGTGGGGGAAATTATTTTGGCCCTGGAGCACCTGCACAAGGTACTACTAGCTACTGTAGTATGGTCTGCTAACTTTTCATTGATAAATAGTAGATAAACACTTACAGATATGCAAGTTAGTGAAATTAAATTCACTAATGCAGCTAATTAAATATGATTAATACTGTTCAATTTTATTTTGTATTTGTAAATCCAGATAAGAAAGTAACTTGTAATCATTGTTTGGGAGAAACAAATTAGTTGTAATTAGCAACAATATTTTATCAATTTTTAGAGATTATGATGAGATTTGTGGTTTTTATGAAGACTGTCAACAGATCTAAAAACCTTATTTGGTTTTTGTGTTTCCAGCTTGGCATTGTGTACCGGGACATTAAGCTGGAAAACATCTTATTGGACAGTGATGGTCATGTGGTTCTGACAGACTTTGGGCTGAGTAAGGAGTTTCTAGAAGAGGAGGTGGGAAAATAAAAACTAATAAATAATAATTGTAGTTTATATTTTTCTCTTGTTGTCTTGTAATCCAGTGCACCGTTGTCATGCTGATATGCTTTGTTCATGTAGAAAGAGAGGACGTACTCATTCTGTGGCACTATAGAGTACATGGCACCAGAGATTATCAGAGGGAAAGCTGGCCATGGCAAGGTGAGAGGAGAGAAGTAATCTCACAAAAGCATTTCCTATTTCGAATCGAAAGGAAAAAAGAGAAATAATTGCACAAAGAGAATTTTTGCGGTTTGTTTGGTGAAATAAATTTTCTTGATAATTAAGCACTTTTCTAAATAAAATATTAGTAATGTAACTAGTTTGTTTTTGGCTTTTTGAGTAGTATTTTTATTTTCATTCACTAGGTTTCCATCCAAAGTTGCGAAATGAACCTGTCCGCATAAAATATTTGCGACTAAAGAACTGTTTCCATTCCATGTGTTCAAGAGAAGAAAAAGGTCACTTTCTGGGTTATCGGCGCAAAGTATCTGTTAAAATAATAAAACAGAAATAGAAGTTGCTGCAATTAACCAAAAATGCACATAGGTGTATGGAAACTATTATATGCTATTATTTACAAATATGATTCTCATTATTGAAAACTACCTACAAATGTCTTAATTATATTTTGCCTCCACACAATAAGCTGTGATAGAAGAATGTATTTTTATTGTTAAATTATAAAAATATACACATTAACTTTTAAATAATTTATCTCTCTTTTTATATTACAACCATGAAATCAAGTTTTTTTTTTTTCCTCATCATAAATAATATATGTCTTAAAGGGTTAGTTCACGCAAAAATTTCTGTCATTAATTATTCACCCTCATGTCCTTCCACACCCATAAGACCTTTGTTCATCTTCAGAACACAAATTAAGATATTTTAGATGAAATCCGAGAGGTATATGACTCGTACATAAATTTGCATTTGTCATTTTAAAAATGTGGAAATTAGCAGATATAAGTTAATGCAGTCTCTTATTTCAACAAGGTAAACATTTGCCCAACTTTTTTTGCTTTTTTTTTTTTTTTTTTTTTTTTTTTTTAAATGATGCTATTTTTAGTAAAATGATTAGTTGTGCAATCCCTAAATTATATAAATGTATATAATAACTATTTTAAAAAATGTTTGGTTACACATTACTTTGATGGTCCCCTTAAGATATTATTTTGATTACAAGTATTGTTGCACCTACATGGCAACTAACTCTCAGTACAGTATTAGTTGAGTATTACTGCACTCTATTTGATGTACTTGCAAAGTTACTTATAGTCAGTAGAATGTCTGTTGGTGGAGACCGTTATTAAGCAGACAGTCTACTAATACTCTAATGAGAGTTAGTTTAAATGAAGGTTCAGTGTTACTTATAGTCAACAGAATGTCTAAAAGAGACCATCAAAATAAAGTGTTAGCATAATATCGGATACTATAATAATGGTCCGTTTTTGAAGTTTGTGATGAGGTTTTTGTTCTGTTTTCTTTCTAACAGCTCCCACTCACTGTAGTGGGTCAGTGACGTCATATTCTTGTAAACCGTTTCCAGCATTACAGTAACAAGTGTCCATATTTAAAATACGTGCACATTACCGCAAAACACAGCAGTTACCGTAGAGTGCTTTATGGATTGATCCCTTCTTGTAAACTCAGAGATGTGGATTCAGATGGCAAAATTATCACACAAGCTTTGTTTGTCAAAAACATTAAGTAAATTGGCTGGGGATTTTTTCGTTGATGGTGTGAGAAAAACACAAATTCTGGATTCAGACGGCAATTAAATCACCGACTAGCCCCTGTAAATGTTGTATTGACCTTACGTACCCATTAGAAACATTTACTGTCTTATTTACAGGCTTTCGAGAGATTCTCCAAATTATGATTGATGACATGTATAATAGTGGTAATAATTCTGTCCTTTCCTGTCTGTAGGCAGTGGATTGGTGGAGTTTGGGGATTCTGATGTTTGAGCTGTTGACTGGAGCATCTCCGTTCACTCTGGAAGGAGAGAGGAATTCCCAGAGTGAGGTGTCCAAGTGAGTTTCGCTACACACATGCAAACCTCCAATGATTTTCTCCACATGTCCAGATATTCACAGAGTACTCCCACAGTGTTTAAATTTCCAACAACTGTTATGAATACATCTCATATTTCTTAGAATTAAAGTTGCTTTCTGTCCCTGGCAGACGCATCCTGCGCTGTGAGCCTCCATTCCCCTCCATCATTGGGCCCTTGGCTCAGGACCTCCTGCGAAAGTTACTTGTGAAAGACCCTCATAAGAGATTGGGCTCTGGTCCCCGAGGAGCTGAGGAGATCAAATGTCATCCTTTCTTCAAGGTTCTTTCAGCCATCCCTTCATTAATTTTTTTTGCTTTTCAACTGTTTTTACTTCCTCACATTTTATCTCTGTTTAATGCAGTTGTAATCTCTTAATTAGTGATCGTTTTTAACTGACTTCATTTTGATGAACCAAAATCTTTTGGGAATGGGATGTGAACCGATCATCTCTTCCTCTTTACTACTAGTTATAGCGCGAAATAAATATAAATGAACATCAGAAGGTATGTTGAAAAAATAAAACCGTAAAACTTACTAAAATCATATCTAATGTAATTGCTCAGTGTTTCAACCACGGAAAGAGGTCAATAAACCGATAAGTAAAGTTTTTTTCAAGTAATGTTATACAAAAACCATTTAATGTCCATATTCATTAGTCGGCTAAAAAAATAATACATATTTACCACAATATATTACATATTCATTAATATTTTTGCTTTACCCGTTGTCTTCATTATTTAATGTACGTTTGAATGAATTTGAATAAATTTGTCATGAAAACAAGTTATTACAGCCCCTGTTTAAATGTTTGTTTTAACAATGAATTGGAGTGGAAACTCAATTATGTAATTAAACAGTTAATTTAAAACTGTATTTTGTAGAATTGAAAAGTTTATATAAAACTCAGCATTGATTATTAAGTAAACTTGATTAATTGATTATTAATTAAACTTTAATTTGGGTATTCAGCTAAATTAAAACTTTAATTTCGGTTTCTGTATTTTTAATTACTTTGGTGCATCACTACTCTCAATCATTTCTCCATCCTTGTCTCATCTTTTGTCTCTAGTAGTTGTATTTGCAACCCATTTTACTTCTTTGATGTGATCTTTTTTAAGTGGGGAAAAATGTTGGACTGGCTTGATTTTATTAATTGGGAATTGATTAGATTGTGAATAGTAGTTATAGGACAAATGGTTGTGGAGAGGGGTTGAAAAACAACAGGGCTTGGTGATGTTTGAAAAGAAAAGTCATTCCAGAGACAGGGCAAGTTATTGTATTTTGATTAATGATTAAAAAGGTAAACATTAAAAGATTAAAAAAATATATTATCATTATAGGTATCATTATTTCTGTTACAAATATTTAAATTATTGCAGCACTGAGTAAAGTTTTAAGTACTGAGATAAAAGTTTATAAGTTTAAGTTCGGATTGTTCGCTGACGTCTATGGAAGTGATCAAAATAGAGCAAATCACCTTTTGAAAGTAACTTGGTGCTTCAAATAACGATTATATCAATTACATCTTTACACCAGTAGGTGGTGACAAGTGACTGTTAAAAAATGTATTAGTCATTGAATCATTCAGTCAAGAGATTCGTTCAAAAACGCTGATTCATCCAGTAATGAAACAAGTCAAGTATATGAGTAATTGAATCATTTATTCAAACTGATTTTTTTAAATAATCCACTGAAATTAATTCAATTAGACTGCAGCAATTAACATTATGTCAGAACCTCCAGTAAAGTACATGTTATTTTGTCTGTTCAGAATCGTGGGAGAATTGTGATTTATATTTGAAACAAAATAATGGTGATTCTTTATCCAGAATCATGCAGCTCTATTGTATTCATATCTGCCTCATTCTGGTATGCTACTCTTACTTTTTTACAATCCAGTCACCAATTGAAGGATCAAATTAAGTCCTGTCTTATATATTTTTTTCCTCATTCAGTTCGCTGTTTCTATCAAATGTCACAATATGGAAGTAAAGTCAGTTGCAACTTCCACTTCTTGTCAACTTGCAGACTTGAGCAACAGAGACCTTGGTTATTTGTGTTAATTAACAAAAAGTAAAATCACAGATTTGTGTAACAATTTATTTTAAGCTTATTTTCAGTAAATGCCTTTTTTTTGGACTGAGAAAGTTAGTGTGTTTTTAATGTACATCAAACTCTTATTTTCAGGTCTAGAAAAAATTTATTTTCTCTTTTATGACCAATTTAAGCCCAAAGTGATTTTAGTTTCACAAATCAGAAAGTGTCCAAATATTTAGTATTCGTTTTGAACAGCATATCTATTGTTTTATACTTTTTATATGAAATATTTAACCAGAAAATCTTTTTTTTTAGAATCTTTTTTTCTTTAAACAAACAAACAAACAAACAAACGACACTTGATACTACGTTATCTAATACAGTGACCTTTATATATATTTAAATGGCTTAAGTGTCCACATACTTTTTGGTGTCACTGTAGATTGTCACACAGCTCAACTGGTTTGTCTCTCTAGGGGTTAAACTGGTCGGACTTGGCAGAGAAAAAGGTTCAGAGCCCATTCCGACCAGAACTACGTAATGAGTTGGATGTGGGTAACTTTGCCGAGGAGTTCACAGGAATGGATCCGGTCTATTCCCCTGCCAGCACACCACCTAGTACGGACCGTCTGTTTCAGGTACTCACACACACAAACACACCTGTCCCTGTGTCCCTTTCATTGAGACAAATACATGCATACAATACATTAAATCTTACTTCCTGCCACAGCCCTCCATTATTAATAGCAACAGATAGAGTAACTGTACACATACATTCACAATTACAGTACAGTAACTTAATACCTAGTCTCCTTGATCAAGTCACAAGACACACTTTAACACCTCCTCTGTCATGTATACCCTGTTCCATGATGTTCTGTTATTCAGCTTTAATTCACCCCTGCTGAAACAAACAGCTTAAACCAACCTCAGCTGGCCAAACCAGACCAGTCTAACCAGCAAAACACCAGCTTTATAAGGCTGGAGACCAGCTAGACCAGTTTATAGAAATAAATCACCCAAAAGTGAAAATTCTGTTCTTGCTCAACTTCTTCATTCTAAATCTTCTTTTGTGGAACTTTTTTAAAGAATAGAATATTCCATCAGAATAGCTAAAACCAGCAAGCCACTTAGGCTGGTTCAAGCTGTTTTTTTATGGAAGCTCGTTTCTGTCATGAAATAAAAAATAAACTCCCAATTCTGAGAAAAAATGTGAGAGTATGACAAACTCACAATTGCGAGTTATGAAGTCAGAATTGTGCGAGTTATAAAATCAGAATTGCATGACATAAAGTTAGAATTGTGAGTTATGAAGTCAGAATTTTAAGATCTAAACTCGCAATTGCGTGCCATAATGTGCTTGCAATTCTGAGAAAAAGTCAGAATTGCAAAATATAAACTCAAAAAATCAGAATTGCGTGATTAAAAACATGCAGTTGCGAGGGAAAAGGTCAGAATTGTGACTTTATAATTTGCAATTCTGAGAGAAAAAAAAGTTATTACAGTGCTCAGCGTAAATGAGTACACCCCCTTTGAAAAGTAACATTTTAAACAATATCTCAATGAACACAAAAACAATTTCCAAAATGTTGACAAGACTAAGTTTAATATAACATCTGTTTAACTCATGAAAGTAAGGTTAATAATATAACTTGGAGAACAAAATTTTCAGTTTTACTCAAATTAGGGTGATGCAAAAATGAGTACACCCCACTGAAAGTCTCTGGAGCAATGCTAAATTTTAGACTACAAATGTCTAATTTAACAAGAATTCAACCACAGGTGAGTCTAATTATTCATTACACAGGTGTCCAGCAGACAGCTGACTATAAAAGGGTGTTAAAACCCCTTCCCATTTCATGCTGTCAGCAATGGCACCATATGGAAGAGAAATGTCACAAGAAAGAAAATTAGAGAGAAAGAGAAAGAAAATAATTTCTTTACACCAGAAAGGTGAAGGCTACAAGAAGATCAGCTTTACTTATCAGTCAGAATAATGTAGCAAAAGTGGTACAAAAATTTAAAAAAGATGAAACTGCAACCATCTCACAGAGACGTCCAGGTCATCCACGGAAGTTAACACCTCGACAGGAGCGTCTTCTGATGAGAAGAGTTGAACAAAATCGGCATGCAAGTTCACTGCAGTTATCTAAAGAAGTAGAAAGCCAAACTGGGGTGACTATTTCCTGTGACACAATACGGCGTATACTGCACGTGGTGCCGTCCACGAAAGAAGCCTCTCCTAAAGCCCAGGCACAAAAAAGTCTGCCTGGAGTTTGCCAGGGTCCATGCTGACAAAGATGAAGACTACTGGGACTCTATACTCTGGAGTGATGAGACCAAGATAAATGTTTTTGGAACCGATGGCTTCAAAACTGTATGTCGTCGCAAAGGTGAGGAATACAAAGAAAAATGCATGGTGCCTCCAGTGAAACATGGTGGTGGCAGTGTCCTTATGTGGGGCTGCATGAGTGCTGCTGGTGTCGGGGAGCTGCATTTCATTGATGGCATCATGAATTCACAGATGTACCGCTCTATACTGAAAGAGAAGATGCTATCATCGCTCCTTGGTCGTCGTGCACTTTTCCAACATGACAATGGTCCTAAACACACATCTAAGGCCACTGTTGGATTTCTGAAGAAGAACAGGGTGAAAGTGATCCAGTGGCTCCTGGTCTGAACCCAATCGAACACCTGTGGGGAATTCTGAAGAGACAAGTTGAGCATCACTCTCCATCCAGCATCCAGTCTCTAAAAGAGGTCATTCTTGAAGAATGGAAAGAGATAGATGTTGCAAACTGTCGCCAACTTGTTCATTCCATGCCTAGAAGACTTGGTGCTGTCATTAAAAATCATGGAGGCCATACAAAGTACTAGATGTAGTAGTTTTTGTTGTGGGGTGTACTCATTTTTGCA
Organism: Elopichthys bambusa; assembly: GCA_037101425.1. Classification (NCBI taxonomy): domain Eukaryota; kingdom Metazoa; phylum Chordata; class Actinopteri; order Cypriniformes; family Xenocyprididae; genus Elopichthys; species Elopichthys bambusa. The sequence goes on from CM074434.1 coordinate 4,169,933, forward strand.
TCACCCTAATTTGAGTAAAACTGAAAAATGTGTAATCTAAGTTATATTATTAACCTCACTTTCATGTTATAAGTTAAACAGATGTTATATTAAACTTAGTCTTGTCATCATTTTGGAAATTGTTTTTGTGTTCATTGAGATATTGTTTAAAATGTTATTTTTTTTAAAGGGGTGTACTCATTTACGCTGAACACTGTAATTGCATACCTTTTTTTATTTAGTGGCGGAAACAATCTTCCATAGTTTTTGATTTTACTGTTGCCAAATTAATCTCTGTAGTGATTCAGTTTCCTCTTTCTCTCAGGGCTACTCTTTTGTGGCTCCTTCTATCTTGTTCAACAAGAATGTGGTTATGGCGGATGTTCTGGATGCTCATGTGAATGTTGACCGGCCTGGTTCTGCTACAGTCCAGCGCAGTTCTATGCTAAAGGTACACAGCTGCACCTTTAAAAAAACTTTGAAAGAGTTTTTTTTTTTTTTTTTTTGGTTGGGGAAAAAAAGTAAAACATCATTGTTTTTTTTGTTTTTTGTTTTTTTTCAGGACTCTCAGTTCTTTCAGCACTATGAGCTGTGCCTGCAGGGGACGCCACTAGGTGAGGGTAGTTTTTCTGTCTGCAGGAAGTGCAGACACAGGCAGAGTGGCCAGGAATATGCTGTAAAAATCATCAGCCGAAGGTAGTGACATTAAACCAGATTTATTTATTGCCAAACCACATTAAAAATCACATACTGTATGACATACTGTTTTAAAGTCATTGTTTGAGGTTTCTTATGAAGGTAAGCATTAGGAAAAAAACCCTGTAATGTTCTTAAAATATATGTACCCCTTTATAGTAATATAGTCATTCAAGACTACTGAAAAACAAAAATGTAATCCCTTTTCTAAACAAATTTAGCACAAGGGGTGTTTGATATTATAAGAAATTATATGCATATTTTATAAAAATGATATCTCTATTTTCTGGGATTTTGTAAATAACGATAATCGAATAATATTTGTGTGAGTTTCTGTGCTGTTACTTTGGCTGATTTAGGCCTGCTGTGGAAAATTGTTTTTACATTTTATGATGTTTCGATTATATTTTGTCGGATTTTTACATTTAATCAATAAATCCAATTACAATAATAATACAACATTATAGCGCTGCATCTGAAGTGGCATTTTGGGCCTGTTTACACCTGGAAACTTCATGCGTTTTTACTGATCTGATCGCTATCTGATTTATCAGAATGATTCCATTTACACTCGGCCACATAAATGTGTCTCTGCACAATGGATATAAATCCGATCTTCAATTCCAGCGCTATATGCAGATTTCATGGAGTTCACGTCACCGAAAGCAACAAATATGAGCTGCATTTTATTGACCATCAGCTAATTTCAAAATCAAAGACCGCAATAGGAGAGAGTGCGGCAACAGCACTGGTAAGATCATTTAGTGTCATTACTTTTAATGAAGATGATTGTGTTTTGAGCGTCTGCGACCTACTTTCAGTTTGATTTGTGGCAGTTTGCTGTCGAGATACTCATCTGCGGTGATGTGTGATGCAGTAGTGCTGTCATATCTGGCTATAACATGTTATTTAGCCTACAACATACATAGCATTTTTGGGAGGAGTTAAATTTACATATGTTGTTTCAACAACCAGATGCATTTAGACTTGTTCAGTTTTGACTGGAATGCGTCCCAGACCAAGTGGTTTGAGCGATCGGATTTATATCAGTCTCGAATGCGTTTAGGAAGGCATTTACACATGGTCTTTTTCACGATCGGACAGCTATTCGATCAGAGAAAACGCATGAAGTGACCAGGTGTAAACAGGAGTTTAATATGGCTCATAGGTGGCATAAACGTATTTTTGCTGCAATTACATTATTAGTATTATTGCGTAAATAATACTATGAGTTTTAAATTTTGAAAATAAATTTTTGAATATTGAAAATATTTTAAAGTATTAAGCTAAAACCACCAGTAGATGGCGGAAAGTCCCTATCTTTATGAATGGGTTATTGAATCATTCAGCTGAATAATTAATAAAAAAAGCAGATTAATTCAGTAATGAAATACTGCTGTTTGTTGCTCTGAGATGCGCAAAAGAATTTCAGTTGGCATTTTAACTGCATTCTAAATTGCTGCATCATACAGCGAAAGTTTGCGCTCTTAAGGCATGTTTTTGTAAAGTGAGTGATATCCTTGATAATGTCAGCTTGCATGTCATTAAATCAACAATTAAGATATTATCGTTGACTATTCCCTACTCACAGTCTTTCTTCCTTTGTAGGATGGAGGCCATGACTCAGAGAGAGGTCGCAGCACTACGGCAATGTGAATCTCACCCGAACATCGTCACACTCCATGAGGTCTATACCGATCAGGTATGCCTTTGCACCACAACATACACCTAGCTATCAAAATTCTGCTGTTTTTAAGATAATTAAAATGACTTCAGACTAAAAAACATTTGAGTTTTTTTTAATAAAAAAAAATATGGATCTTTTATACCTGATCACTTATATAATGTACACTTAGTTCTCTTGTATTGCTTTTTTTTTTAAATGCCCTTTATGCTACTACTTTTATTTTTCATTCCCATTTTCTGCATTCCGTCTCTCCCAGTATCATACATATCTGGTCATGGAGCTGTTGCGTGGTGGAGAGCTGTTGGAGCGAATAAGGAAAAAGAAGGTGTTTGCAGAATGGGAGGCCAGTCAGCTGATGAAGAGCCTAGTGTCAGCGGTCAGCTACATGCATGAGGCTGGAGTCGTACATCGAGACCTCAAACCAGAGGTAGAGAGATACCGAGAGAAAGAATTACAGATTTACCAGATTTTTTTATTAGGGCAAAGGTAATTAGCCCTAACTAGCAACACCCTAGTAACCTCTCAAAAACAACTCGTATCATTATCAGTGACGTTTGCACAGGCCACTCATATTTTCTTCAGTAAATGTGCTGATCTGTTCCATTTATCCATCATAATCTACCTAGATTTTACAAAGAGGAAAGGACTGCTTTTTTTACTGGAACACCAAAATCGTAATTAGTTTTGATTTAGCTGAAAGCCAAAAATAACGTTTGTTTAATAATAAATTAGGTAATCAAATTTAGTTGTATATCAAATTGAGCTATATATAAACATACGGCAGTTTTTATATCAATGACATTATTCAGGGCAGATTTATTCAAACATACATTAAATAATGAAGACAACAGGTTAAGTGTAATATAATTAATATGTAACGTAGCGCATGTTGCTCTTAAATGAATTAAATGGTTTTTCTGAGGTAAATGTAATTATCACGTGACATTTGTTTACAAGCTTTTTTATTCATGTCTTTCTCTGGTTGAAACACTGATTGAATGATTACGAGACATGACACATTTTAGTTAGTTGTACTGTTTCTTTCAACATACCTTCTGATGTTCATTCATGTTTATTTCGTGCTATAACTAGTAGTAAAGAGGAAGAGATGATTGGTTCACATGCCGCTTGAACCGAGGAGCAACAGCGATCTGTCACGACTAATTAAAGGGCATCAAAATGAAGTATTATTTAAATTTTATTATTAAAAATGTATGGACTTTAAAAGCTGAGGCTCGTATCAAAAGTAACCAATTAAACATCAGTCAATGCTTTTGGCCGTCTAAAACTATTTTCATTTTTGCTGAATATTTTTACTTGCTAAAATTTCAGTGCATCACAAATACTGTTGTCATGATACTCAAATTTATAACTTCGTTACAATACCTTCCCATTACAAATCTAGTGAAATGCTGTAATCATTTGTCCACAAAAATGTTGGAGATTTATGAAAATGTGAAAAAAATAAATGAAAAAAATAATAAATCGTTACTGGTGCATGTCTACAAAATGCATATTAAACTCACAGCATATGCAGAAAATGGGATTAGCTACATTTACTGTGAACCGAGCCGCAAACACCAGATCATGAGCTGCACACACTTATTTAATTAAAACACACACTGTGGTGTGTCTCAACTCGCTGTGAGAGAGAAGAGCTCATAAAAGCTCAGCTGGTATCAGTGTATTGATAAATGAGTAAAAAATTAATATTGAAACTGTTTTGATTATTGAGAATCGATATGTATCTACAAATGTGTAGGTTTGTTGAGGTTTGAACAGTAGAACAGATAAATGAACACAAGGATGGACATCCTGATATTTGAATACTTCAATAGATCAACTAACATAGAATGAAGAAATGAGCAGCCATAGTGCCTTTTTAATCAATTCCCTCTCTAAATGTATAAAAGGATGCTGTCATGCATTGAGAAAAGCATTATGCTCCCATCTGTTGCGGTACTAACTGGCCGTGATCTACTCAGTTTCTCGTTCTCTCATTCAGATCTCCCGTCAGCTGTGTGATCATCACTCATAGTTTGCTTGATTTCACTTCTGTGATATTATGTATTCAGCATTCACTCTGTGTTCAGCTATCCATGTGCTGATTTCGTCTACGTGCTGTGGAATTTTAATGTGCTGTCCACATCTGACGACTGTCGACATTAATCTTCATCAGTGGGATTTTTTCCTAAATGAGATCTTTTAGCCATCATTTTAGAATACAATATGCATTGCATGTTTCAATACATCGTGATGCATCATAAGTGGATCAACAGTGCCAAAATGTGCACATGAAGTCAAATGACTGTAACACAGAACCTTTTGTGGTTTATTGTGTCAATGCATAGCAGTATGTCACGTATTGTCTCTCTTTTTTTCACCTCCACTGGCAGAACGTGCTGTTTGCTGATGAGTCGGATGACTCCGTGTTGAAGGTGATTGATTTTGGTTTTGCGAGGTTGTTTCCAGCGGGGAGCGGCAGTGCACCCCTGCAGACCCCTTGCTTTACCCTGCAGTACGCCGCGCCTGAGCTCTTCCACAGCTCGGGATATGACCAGGCGTGCGACCTCTGGAGCCTTGGGGTGATCTTGGTAGGTGTGAGTGTTTATATGTTTATGAATGAAGTACTATGCTAGACTCTTCTGCCATATGTATGGTTTTAGTCAGAGGAGACTTCAGCTTAATTTTAAAGTTTGTTAAAAAATGTAAAGTAATATGCTGATTCTTTTTGTCAGTACACCATGCTATCTGGCCAAGTTCCATTCCAGAGTGAGAAAAAAGGCATGACATCATCGCATGCAGCTGACATCATGCACAAGATCAAAGAGGGAGATTTCTCATTGGATGGAGAAGCCTGGAAGGGTGTGTCTGACGAGGCCAAAGATCTAGTGAGAGGTACTAAAAGTGAAAGAATCAAAACTTGTGTGGTAAAAAAAATTTAGTTAAAGGATGACTTTATTATTATTATTATTGATATAATTAAAATTGCACACTTGGGTTCATTTGAGTTTGGTTTGTTTGGATGATGTGAGTCCTATTTTCCAAACCCGGGGACACGTTCACAAACCGTAAGCAAGTCTACATAAAAAGGTGGTCTGGGGTACGGTCCATGTGATCTCCGTTACGGTTCACCTATGATATGAATGCAATTAGAAATGAATCGCTTTATATGATGTATGGTTTAGTCAAACTGTGTGTGTGGTTGTGCTAAACCCTACATTGAGAGGTCCAAGAACTGATCCCTGAGGAACCCCGGTGACCAGTTGATGTGCTTTAGATATCTATTGTCTATATTTATATTTTGTCTATGGAAACTCCCCATAAAACATGAAAACCCAACGTGTGTGTGTGTGTGTGTGTGTGTGTGTGTGTGTGTGCGCGCTCACTCACTTTCCTGACAAGCTGGACTGACACACTGCAAGCGGAGATAAATCTTTGTAGTACATTTGCAGAAGATAGATGCAAGTGCCATTCTGTGTTGACACTTTGGAAACAAAACTTGGCACACGACATGATCCATTTTGCCGCCTTCTCGTGCATTGTTGTTACTTAGCAACAGAAGTAAACAGATTCCATTTTGATGACACAAATGTAGCACAGTTCTGACCCCAAAAGTACAGGTATACTTATTTAATTAATATGAATAAATTCATATTTAATTTAACAATAGGAAAATATCCTATTTATCATTTGAATACATTTAAATATCCTATTTAAAAACAGGAAAATTGACAAGCTGTAGTTTAAATGGTTTTCTGTCTTATCTCAAAAAGATGTCATTTTAAAAATGTGGAAATGAGCAGAAATAAGTTAACACAACCTCTTATTTACATAAGGTAAACATTTGACCCAACTGCTTGTTCAACTAGGAAAATGATTAGTTGTGCAAGACTAAATTTATATAAATGCATGTATTAAATTTTTTTTTTAAATTATTGCATGCCATAATAATAGCCTATTTTTTAAGGTTCTTGTAAACAGTTTCCAGAATTACAGTAATAAATGCGTGCACATTACCACGAAAAGCAGCAGTTACTGTACGGTGCTTCGCAGTGGTCAAAAGGATTAACAAAATGACTTTTGGATTGATCCCTGCTTGTAAACTCTGAGATTTGTATTCAGACAGCAATTAAATTACCACATGACCTTGGTGTTTAAAAAACAAAACAAAACAAAAAAAACAGTCAATTGGGAAGTTTTGCGCGGGTGGTGGGAGAAAAACGCTGACATTCTAGATTCGGACGGCAATATAATCACTGACAAGCCCCTGTAAATTTGGAAATTACCTCACGTTCCCATGAGATACAATTACCGTCTGATTATGCCTATAGTTTCCTTTTCATTTTTTTCAGGTCTGTAGCCTGTTTTGTCCCAGTGCTCCAAAATCAGTAGGCAGTTTCTGAGATGGCATATTATCCTTCCATATACAGAAAATCCATTTGGATAACCCAAATGTGTGTCATTTAAATCAGTTTTAAGATTAGGGTCCAATTGAGGATTCACTCAAAAAAAGTCCTTGCTACAGGATCTACTAGTTTATGAAGTCTTCTGTGAAATTGCTGGTAATCATCCATAGTTACTGAATTGCAATCTTTATGGGTTTAAAGCACTGAGACATGTGAAATTTACTTGCGTTCACCCAATACTTGGAATCTCTATTGATTACGACCTGAAATAGCTGCGAAATACGCTTTAATACCACTCCAAAGCTTTTGATGAGTGATTCCTGACCCAGCCATCAGGGACCCGCAGGCACTCGAATGCATTTCAGTCCAATTTCAGCACAAGTGCTTGTTATTATAGCTGTCATCTGATCATCTAGATTGAGATGGATGAGTTCCAGTGCCCTGGTGGAAGCAAAGAGTGTGGTGGTCCCTGAGGATGGTGGTTTAGTGGCTGAAGGATCCTTATATTGGCAGCCCCTAAATTAGCTTCCATCTCAAGTTTTATCTCCCTCTTCATCTTCACAGGTTTGTTAACGGTAGATCCTGAGCGACGGCTGAAGCTCTCGGCTCTGAAAGAGAACGCCTGGCTTCAGGGAGGTGGCGTCATGTCCTCCACCCCTCTCTGCACCCCTGATGTTCTGGAGTCCACCGGTCCGACCGTCCGTACCTATGTCAATGCCACCTACAAGGTCAAGTATCTGCATTTTTTATTTATTTTTTGCTCTGATTAGTCATATGGCCCAATCCTTTGTGATTGGTCTGCTGTGCGCACCACATCCCGGAAACGAAATGCCCATTTCCATAACTGAATGACGGCTATCAATTCGCAAGATGTATACAATGTATAGACAGAAAAAATGGCATTGATTTTACCGTATCAACCCAAGCCCGACGATGAAATGTCTGAATTAGTCGATCAACCAGAAACTGATTCGCAATCACGACTGGTGTAGGACATTTCTCTATGGTAAATGTCACCTTAATTTGTGTTAATTATAAGATGTGATAGCAGCATCACTGTTACACTTTATGTCAGTGCTGTATCAGAATGCCAAGCCATTTAGGCCAGATGTGTCCACAGACTTTTTCGCCATAACTATTAACAAAGATAAATGGCTATATCATTGCTTGACATTACAATGGGTGTTTACTGTTTACAGAGAGAATACTTCAACTGGTTAGCACGGACTAGCATCTTAAAATCCTATTACAATACAGATAGAGCTCCACTCTACTGTAATAACAAAAACGCAGAGGAAAAAACAGTTTGTTTTACAGGTATGTAAGCGTACCGGGCCCACAGCTATCATGTAAACTCCCACGTTAGCCGAGCTAAAGGGGGATAGCTGATAATGCATTCGACTTTTTGTAAACAAATTCGTGCTCCATCCTTGATCATTACTCCAAGTAATAAGACAGACAAGCTGCATTAATCGACACATTTTTAGACTATATTGGACCTATATCTGAATAGCAGAACTATAGAAATGTGAGTTAGCCGGTTAGCAGGAGACATACAGACGAGGGTGTACGTTACACAACATAACATACAAAACTACGAATCTTGAACGATCGCTAGAAAATATAAACATCAATCATACTTACAGATTCAGAGTAGCAAGCTGGTCCAAATAAACTGGGCATTGATCCATATTTTAGGACCAAGCGTTTTGTGAATCCTGCGTTAAACTCCCCGAGGTTTGAGAAACTGTCATCAGTAAAATGACCGGAACACAACAAAAGAAATTAATTTTCCCTGGTGTCTGTGCGTGCAATAAGTGGGCGGGCAATATGCTAATGTTTCGTTTTGATGTCACAACGAAACAGTTTGGGATTCGTTTTTACAAACGGCTCGTTTAATTGACTCAGAGTCAACTCTTACTTTTGAGAGACAATAACTTTATATACGGTGCACTTTCAGTTTCACAAAAACTTTGCAGGATGTTTTCATTCACTTAGAACTATGTTACACACTACATGAAAGGTAATTGTCAAAAATCCATAATAGGGGCACTATAAATGCATCCAAGGTCAAAAAACATAACATACATTGCAGCATCACCTCTTCTGACAGTGTCTGAAACTGCTTGATCCAGTCTCTCTAAAACCCTTCTTTCTGAGAGCCTACTCTGCTCTGATTGGCCAGATGGCTCAGTCTGTTGTGATTGGATGACCAATTACAGCACGTGTCAGAAACTAAATGCCCATTACCTGAATTTCAGCTCCGGAGTCTTCCTCAGCCCTTGATACACAGTAATACGAACAGTAATGATGCCGTTGGTTTTACCGTATCAATTTCAGTGCGAGTCCTCGTCCTTTTGAAGTGCATGCAAAGTGAATTTGTGAAAGTGAAAACAGCGTCTTCTCGACATGTCAGCAACACAAACCAAACTCAAGGCCTCAGCTACCATTACAGTGTTTGAGGGTCCAATGAAGACCGTAGGCTGGCATTATGCAAATGTGTTACAAACCTACATAGGTTTGAAATAGGAAGTGATGTACAAGGATTAGTTCACTTCAGAATTAAAATTTCCTGATAATTTACTCACCCCCATGTCATCCAAGATGTTTTTTTTTTTCTTCAGTCGAAAAGAAATTAAGGGTTTTGAGGGAAACTTCCAGGATTTTTCTCCATATAGTGGACTTCACCGGGGTACAATGGGTTGAAGGTCTAAATTGAGTTTCAATGCAGCTTCAAAGGACTCTACATGATCCCAGCTGAGGAATAAGGGTCTTACTTAAAACGTATCTTAAACTTGACTGGAAAGGTACCGTGGTATTGGAATTTTCTTGACATTCCTGTTTAGCCACTCACTAAAAAACTGACAATCATTGACCAAATAGTCTCCTTTGATAGATCCTTTGTTATATAATCTGGGTTCCAGCACAAAACTCATATCAATGCTTAGCATCATGATATCTCTTTGTTCCCACAGGCATTTAACAGGGGGAAGCGTGAGGGTTTTTTCCTTAAAAGTGTCGACAACGCGCCGCTAGCAAAACGTCGGAAGATGAAAATGACCAGTACTGGTGTGGAGACAAGGCGCAGCTCATCCTCCTCCTCAACTTCCTCCTCTTCCTCATCCGCTTCCCATTCCAAGACGCAGAATTGCCAATCTCTGAATCCCCACGAGGACCCTAAACTGTGACATCTCCCGTTGCTTTGATGTGGTGAGAGAATGTATTGCAAAGGCCTTTGCAGGATGAAAAAGACCTATAGAAAAGACTAAGCGAAATAATATAACCTTGATATTTCAACAAATTCAACATTTATCAAAGTCTCTCCAGGAGTAAAACTGGCTGGCAAGATCAACTTTTTCAAGTCATTTGGAGGAAAAGAAGATTTTTAAACATGGTGGCTCTTTGAAAACATGATGCCAAGGAAATGATCTACATTTATAAAAGACTCAGATGGCATTTCCTTTGCAATTTTTTTCATCATTTGAGACTGTAGACATTTTAATGAATGTAAAAATGTCATGTGGTGGGTATCCACTTGCATTTAGAGAGATCTTTTAACCATAAAGACGATTGAAACACGTGAAACTAAGATCAGGGAAAGCTGAAATGTTAGAGAATAGTGGACAAGAGAGCAAAGCCATATGTGAGAATTAGTGGACGTGTATTTTAATGTATTTTAATGATCCACGAGCAAAGCTTTATGTGAATCTTGTACAGGCCTTTTACATATCACTACTTTAAGAAGTTTTCTCGATGTTTGCATGGTATAGTATTTTAAACGTTTTACATTTTTAGAAACCTATGAAGTCAGACCACACAAAGTCACTGAATCACCAGTTACAATAGGTCTTGTCAAGGAAATTGATGGGGATACTTCCTCCTATACACACTTTTGGGTGAACCTCACAAAGAAATGTCAGTTGTATTTCTTATCGTTCAAAAGAAAAAAACATATTATCATTAAATGTTAACAATTACTAATGATAGTTAACCTAGTCATCCCTCCCAAATTGTGAAAAAAAAAAAAAAAAAAAAAATTCTCTTCAATACAGTATTGAAAACGATTGTCCAGGGTTTTTTTTTTTTTTTTTTTTAGGTTTTTTTTTATTAAAATCAACACAATTAAATTGTCTACAAATGTGACCATGTGTAGTTAAAATGTACTAATGTAAAAAAATTTATAAAACGTAGATTTCTTATATATTAATTTTGCCATTGGTGAAAAGTACTATAAATTGTTTTCTGTTTCTTAATGCAAAATAATTTCTCTTTTGGGGCTTTTGATGTAAAATATACCCTGACATTTCTTGACAGTTTCTGTGAGATTCACCTTTTTCTGCCTTGTGTGTTTTTTATTGCTAATTATCATGTGAAGTTTATAGAGATCACTTTATATACCATCACTAACTTATGCCTGGTTCAGACTACACAATATTTTTTGTCTGTTACGATAGTTAATGTCAGATGATGCGTTTTTTTTTTTTTTTTTTTGACTCCTAAATTCTTGTCGTGTCGTGGAAAAGAAATTTTAGACATCTTCAGGAAACAAGAGCGTAAACAAACATTGGCTACCAAAGTGGCGTTTTAGCTTAATGCTAATTCCAGTACTCACCGGGTTGCTGAAGCGTCTTTCGCCAGCATTTATATTTTTAAACTCCGTCATGGCAGTCCCTCAAGAAAACATCATAAAGGCAGGAGTATTGTTTTCATATCTCCATGAACCTTTCTCCATTGCATAATTCCATCTAGCAGCACAAATACCATTGTGTCTCTTTTGTTTTGCCATGTCTGAAAGCTGTGTACGGAAGAGCTTCTGTGATCCTTTTGGTCAATGTCACAGATGTGACGGAACAAATGAATTAAACATGCTAGTCTTTCTGTCGTGACATTGTGAAACATTGCAGACGCAGCATCGTTGGTTGTTAAATAAACAACAAGCAGTTAAAAACAACAAAGAACCAGACAGAACTATATACTAAAATCCGATGAAAAATTATGAGTTTTAAGACAGGATTTGAACTCCGATAAAGTGGAAGCCGTTCTAATGTGATTTGGTAGGTTATTCCAAAGAGTGGGGCCAGCCACTTCAAAGGCTCTATTTCCCCTTGTCTTCAGGCGGGTTCTGGGGATCTGAAGGAGGAATTTGCCCTCTGATCTTAGTCTTCTCGCAGGAGTGTAGGGCTGGAGTAGGTTTATCAAATAAGAAGGTGCTAGATTATTTAATGATTTGTAGACAAGTAGTCAGATTTTAAACTTGATTCTATAACGAATCGGCAGCCAGCGTAAGGATCTCACATAATCAACATTTTTACATTCCTTCAGAAATCTACCTGCTTCATTTTTAACTACTTGTAGGTGGAAGATTTGGGTCTTAGATATGCCATAATAGAGGGAGTTGCAATAATCCAGCCGAGACGTGATAAAAGCATGGATAGCAACCTCTAGAGAGAAACTGAAGATAGAAGAAACTACGACAGTACTGATTTGTTTGTCGAATTTCAGACAGTTGTCAAATTCCACACCCAAATTCTGCCCTTTGAGAAAGATTAATGAATTGAAAGACTCAAGGTCAAGTTGATTTCATACCCTGGAGTCAGAGGGGCCAAAGACAATGACTTCCATTTTATCTGCGTACAGAAAGAGAGAATATTTGCAAAAATATGATTTGACGTCATCAAGATACGCTGTTGAGTATTAAGAGCACACTTATTTTTCCTAGTTACAGGCAACTAAATTTGCATATCAGTAACAGTAAAGGATACGCCATGTTCCCTAAAAATGGAACCTAGGGGAAGTAGATAAACAGAGAAAAGAACCGGTCCTAGAACACAACCTTGAGGTACACCACAAGTTAGATTGCCTAAAGAATAGGTGAAGCTTCCTATTTTATCAGAAAATCTTCTCGTTTACACCCTACATCAAACGGATAGTACCAAAATCGGGCTGATATTGTGTAGTCTGAACCCCGACTGATTTTAAAAAGGTTTTATATGTGAACTGGTGGCTTTCAAAATCAGATTGCCGTCATCTTTATCAGTGTACTTGAAATGTTGTGCTTCTTTAAGAGTGCGCATACTCTTGTCTCTTCTACTGAGCTGAGGGATCCGAACATCCACTGCCTGTTCAACTCTATCTATCGACTGAAAGGGCTGAGGTTCACCAGACAGCAATCAATCCCTCACATTCTTAAGGGCTTTCACAATCACACGAGTGACCCTCTCGCACTGACAAGCGTGAGAGATGATGGCAGTGGCATCCCTTCCTATTTCTCTTTGTTATTAACCATCTTCACAGCCATTAGTCTTGCAATATTTTTAACTTGTAGTTTGATGTACAAGCATTCAGACATTTTAGTGTTGAGTCTTTCTGCTGTATGCACTGTATAAATCGACCAAACATTTAGGATTCAGACTGCGTGTTGAGCTGACTGTTTTATTAAGATGCAAACAGGTGTCGAGTCCCAGTAAAACACCTCCAACATTGTTATATAAACTACGCTTTTGTTTTTAAGAGGTGTGAAGCTGGCAGGTATGAACAATTTAACAGTCAAATTGATTGTTTGGCACTGTTTTTATTGAAATATCATATTCGTCTTTTGTTTGTGCCAAAATAATCAGTTAATGGAGGATAATATTGTCTGTAATACAGTTTTGCACACGAGACGCACTAGTCAGGGGGTTTAATGCCTTTGTTTTTCTTCAAAAGCGATGCTTCTATCAGCTTGTCATTGATGGAAACTGTGCAAAAAGTGGAACAAATTCAGTACATTCTGATCTGTATCTCCAAGGGGTTCAAATGCATGACTTTGCTCAGCATCTGTAATCAAAGCATCTTTCAGATGTAATCAGCAGAGTTATGTCACAACGTATTATGAATATGAATTTATCTTTTAAGGGATTATGAACACACTGATTTTACACTATTGTTTTAGGTAAATTTGAATTTTGATTTCTCCTGTCGCACAAATTTGTCATGTCATTGTGTTTTGGGCTTTAAAACAGTAATTTTTATTTATTTCTTTTTACTTGCTCTCTATATCTTTATTCACAGTGTTAATGGCTTTCTGCTTAATGTAGTTTAGATTTTTGTTGTTTAATTTGTCAGTAAGAACGAGTCATCTGCTCTTATAAGATCATGTGCACTGTTAGTTATACAAATGTACATTTTTGATAGCAAAATTTTAATAGATATTTGATGTATAAAGGGTGAGCTTGCTGTTTTTGTCTTTTATGGCTTGAGTTTGGTCTGTGTATGTTATGTTACAGTTCTGATTTGCATGTTTTTTCTTTTTTTAAAAATGTTTCTTGATAACTTAAATGTTCTGTTTCTGCCAAAAAAAAAAGAAAAAAAAAAGTTTTGTAATAAAAATGAATTGTAGAGCGGAAATGAAATACACTGTTATAAGAATAAATGAGATGCATTGTGCATTAAGAACAATCCAAAGCATAAAATATAAAATATACTCCTCTCTTTAAAAAAAACAAAATCTGTCTTTTTTTTTTTCTTTCTTTTTTTTTTACATATTTCTTTGCTATGATGCCATCTGATTCTTCAGATCTATTGCAATATATATGAGTGTTGTCTTAAAGAAGTTATGATACAGTAAAGAGCAAAAAGTGTAAGAGCAGTACTAATTTCGTGCATTGGCCCGAGATAGACAAACAACTCTTGAAAGTGTGCCAGTGACTGTTGGCAGAGTGTGAAATAAATGTGGAAACGAGAAATGTTATTCGTTCCAGGCATCTCCACAGTGCTAATCCTTTATTCTGAACACCTTATTGCAGTTTTGAGAGTGCATGTGACCAGAGCAGTCTTCCAAAGAGCGTGTCGCCACAGAGCCTTACGGGTCTGTAATCCATCTTTGGGCCAAACGTGGTGAGGGCAAGACTGAGGCTAGCTCTAAATGTTACAATGTACATCATATACATCACAGGATAATTCTGTCATTTTTCAGCATGTACCAGCAAATGCCATTTCCACCACATCTTGAATTTGAGCTGTGGTGGAAAAAACTTTTTTAATATTTTTGGAATAAAATTGGCTGACTTAAGTCTTTGTAAGGCTAATTTCATAGCTAGCAACTGTTCAAAATACAGTTAATTATTTTATCTACATCATTTGACGATTATGGCTTGATATAGTAAATAACAATATTCACAAAAATATGCACAAGTGATATTTATCCTGATTTTTTTTTTTTTTATCATGTGTTTAATCTCAGGTATATACTCTTACTGACAATGTTGCCTACTTGTTACACAAAAGACACTTTATTAGGGGCAAAATTGTTGAGTGTGTTAGAAATTATGCTGCCCTGCAACAGTTTGTGAAAAACTGAGATGGTTTTATGATTGTTTCCCTCTTTTTTTTATATAATCGTCATAAATATTAGGTTATTTATTACGTTTGAAACTATGGTTATAGACTGGCAGGTTTTATTGTTGTTCTCGACCTATACTTTCGATCATGAAAGTCCATCAATCGATTCATTCTACAAACTGCTTGTCCAGGGTCAAAGGAACGTGACATTTTAAAAGACACACACACACACACACAAAATGCTAAAACCAGAGATGGTTGGCTGGACTTAGCCAAAGACTACTGTATTTCGGCCTTGTCTTAACGGGTTTAGCAGGCTTGTTTTATGGGGATTTTGGCCATTTCTTTACATGGTCTGGTAGACCAGCTGAACACAGCTTGACCATCTTAAACCAGTTTTTTCACCAGTCGTCAAAAATGATTAGAAATCGTGTGTTTTCTGTCGTATTATTTTCTACCTATTCTACCTGTAAAACCAACGACTCGCGAATGAACCAATTGATCTAATCGGTCAAACGGAACTGAAACGGTTCGCGATTCAGTTTGATTCATTTGAACAGTTCAATTTCGAATCGTTTGCAACGGCTTTTTCTTACACCATAACGAGGTATTTTATAAGACAGAAAACAAAAATAGCGCTAGATGAAATGATATTAACCTGCGGTCCTTTGTACTATATTATGAAACAAAACTTGCAAATGTCAAGCGTTGATGCATCTTTTTATTGCGCGCGTGCAGCTTGTGAACGAGCAACACAGCCTATACAGCAAGTAAATATAATTTATATCCTGAACAGTATCAAAAAAAGAGTATATAGGGTCACTTTTTTTTTTTGATGGGGGCCTGTACTAATGAAAGGCTAGAAACTCTCCTGCTGTGATGTGAGACTGCTAAACATGAACAAAGATGAGGAGAAGTGGATCGAAGTTACAGTCTGGTAGGCTATAAAACAATCTTAACGATGTGCCATGACGTAATGCTCCAGAGCAACACCTTATTTCTCTCCTGCAGTGTCTTGTAAAGCACACCAGATGTCAGTGCGACTCCTACTGCCACTCACCAGAATACTGTACATGGAAAGCATCGCGTAAAAACGGCCCTAATGCGACTGTCAACGCGTCATTAATCAAAGTGATGTGTAAGCGGATCATTTGCATAGGAAATTGTGATATATGGAGCATGACACAAATGGATATGAATGGAACAGTAAATCAAAGAGATTCCATCAATTATAATTGGCCCCTTCTGGCTGTGACCCAAGGTCTAGTGGTAACTGCTAACACGCTTATTATTTCAGAAGCTTCTTACAATGAGGCAGACATACAAGCACATGTGCGCGCACACAAATGTCTTCACATCAGTGCCAAAAATGAATGAAAGCCTGCTACATGTCAATCTGACCTGTAGTAAGTTAAAAGTGTCTCACACTTTTAGGTTTACTATAGTATATCTTCTCTCGCTGCTGAATTATTGAGCTCGTGGAGAGTGAGTGTGACCCCACCAGTGTCAGTAAGAGCGTTGAGCTTGATTTCATGGCATATCTTCAGATTTCTGCATTAATTTTTCATATTGCCTTTCCAAAAAAGTGTTTCATTATTAAAAAGCCAAATATGAGTACAGCACTATGGGCCACGCAGCACGCAGAGTGAAAGTGCTTGATTGTTGCTTACATTGACACCTCACCACTTTAACAACATCTCCTCTTCAAGCCAGAGCCCTGGGGAAGGTATAGGACTGTCTAATGCTTCCAGGTAGACGTTAAAGTATTATAAAAATGCAAAAGTATGTAAAAGTTCCCTTACTCTATAAGAGTAATTTTGTATTGTCTCCAAACACACCTGATTTAGGACATCAGCTCATTAGAGACCCCAATACTGCATCCAAAAACACAAAACAAAAAAAACAGTATGTGAATTCATAGTATGACCTGCTGCTTCCGTCGAGAGTCTGAAGTGTGCATTCGATGGACACTTTTACTATCCCACACGAGGCCACGGGAGACGATTTGTGAATGGAGGTGAAGCAACACAACTGACGCAGTAGGTCACTTGACAATAGCCCTGTTTCCACCGAAATTACCCAGAACAATTTGTCCCAGGAGCTTTTCCCCCCAGACCTGTTGCTGTCTGCGTTTCCATCGCGGTCTAAAGTACCGTGAAAAAGAGTCCGGTGACGTAGGACTGCGCGCGATTTCGTCCTCCGCATTTCATTGTCCATTGGTCCTATTTTTTTAACTTTGAAAAAGTACTACTTCGTGAGCAGGGACTTTCTGATACCCCTTTTTCCACCAGCACGAACTGGTTGCTAGTTCAGAGTCTTCTAAGAACCGGTTTGCCTTTCCACGGGCTAGATAGCCAGCACAGAGCCAGGTCTTACGTCACTGTATATGTCTCATCTTTCACAGTACCGCTAGCGCGGCAGCACCAAACACACCAAGCTAGTTGGAAATGACATTAAAGCACTGTGAGAGCGATCCAAAAGCGTTTTGTTACGTTTCGGTACTATTGATGCTCATGGCTTTGCGAACCTTACGTCGGCATGCAAACACGGCTTGCCGTAATTTGTATATAGACAGAGATTACAATCGAGCTGCTATTAGCTTGATTAGCTGCTATTTAAAAAATGGCAGTCACAAGTTTCTTGTTGGTCACGGTAACCCCGCCCCCAGCCCCTGATGCAAGTGGTTCTTACTTCTAGACCAGCAATGTTTTGGTGCTACTTACGAACCACTTTTCCTGGTTCAGAGCTGGTGCTTTGGGTGTTGAAAGACAAAGAACTGATTTGAAACTAGGCTCTGGCTCCGAACTAGCACTCAAACTGCCTTGGTGGAAAGGGGGGAATTTTTACCTGGAACTTTATTTAGACCCTTGTTGCTGTGGTCGAAACACACGAGTACCACCCCAAAGTCCCTAGTTCCTGGAGAAAGTTCCTGCGGTGGAAACGGGGCTAAAGACACCATGTGGCGGATGTAGTACTTTCGAATTTCAACAACATACTAGCATACTGCTCTTACTATTTTTAACATATCTTTCTATAGCAGGAATAATAAGAGTAGCATGCTAGTATGCAGTTCCAAATTCACATATGCTCAAATTCTCATATGCTAAGGATACATATGACATGTATACATTTATATGTATATTTAATCATTTAGCAGATGCTTTAAGCATCATTAAGCAAAGGATGAACGCAGTATTGAAATGCAGATCTTAAAGAGTAAGCCAGTACAGAAGTAGAAAATGTAGAAAAGTAAAGAAAATATAGAACAGGCAGTATTTATAGTAGATTTTTTGTTTATGATGATAAATTTAATGGGATAATTAACCCCAAAACTGAAAACAATCATTTATGTCGTTCCAAACCTGTATGCATCTATTTTTTCCGTGGAGCACAAAAGAAGATATTCTGAAAACTCTCAACAGTCATTGGGGTCCAAAGTTGTTTGGTCCTCAAGGTTCTTCAAAATATCTTCTTTTGTGCTCCACGAAACAGGTTTGGAATGATAGGGTCATTTGTGACCCTGGACCACAAAACTAGTCATAAGTCGCACGGGTATATTTGTAGCAATAGCCAACAATACATTGTATGGGTCAAAATTATTAATTTTTCTTTTATGCCAAAAATCATTAGGATATTAAGTAAAGATCATGTTCCATGAAGATATTTTGTAAATTTCCTACTGTAAATATATCAAAAATGTATTTTGTGAGTGGATATGCATTGCTAAGGACTTCATTTAGACAACTTTAAAGGTGATTTTCTCAATATTTTCATTTTTTTTTTTTTTTTTTTGCACCCTCAGATTCCAGATTTTCAAATAGTTATATCTCGGCCAAATATTGTCCTATCCTAACAAACCATACATCAGTGGAAGGCTTATTTATTCAGCTTTGATGATCAATTTAAAAAAAGTGACCGGTTTTGTGGTCCAAGGTCACATATGGTAAATTTTGACAGAATTTTCTATTTTCGAACAATCTTATAGATTTACATTGGACACTCCTAAAAATAAGGTTTTTATTGGCATCTATGGATACATTAAGAACCTATAACATCCATGGAACCTTTTCATTGCACAAAAGGTTCTTCAGCTTATTATTAGATTTTTGCACTAATAAAAAAATTGTTCTCTTTAGAACAGATCACTGAAAGGTTCTTTGGGGGACCAAAAATGGTTCTTTATGGCATCACTGAGGAGAAAAAAAACCCCTTTTTGAACCCTCTTTATTTTTAAGAGCGTCAAAAAAAAAAGGTTCTTTTAAGAACTGTCCACTGAAAGGTTTCTTTAGGGAGCCCAAAATGGTTCTTCTATGGCTTGCTGCAAAAACCCTCTCTATTTTTAAGAGTGGACTTCACTGCAATCTATGACTCTTTTGGGCCAGTAAGCAACCACAAAGAACACCCTTGAAATCACCCACATCAGGGAATGTAAAATTTTAGCTGCAAACTTACTTCTTCTACTATTTCTACTAAATAGGCAGTGCATAGCATACTGTGCAGTATGCAGTCAGCAGTACATTAGTATTCTATTCCTAACATAGTTAATCTGTCTCACCTGGCTCCATCTTCCTCTCGCTCACGCACCCTCTTCTCTCTTCTCATGCTTACTTACTGCACTCAGTGACATTTACACAAGATACTTTAATATTGCAATAGTCAACATCTGGGAGTGCATCTGAGACATCAAACTCGCTACAATGTACACACACGCACACACACAAACACACACGCGCACACACACACAGTGCTGCTGTCACTGCAGTTCTGTACTGTACAGCTTATCTGACATATGGTCATAAAAATCATTTAAGTTTGAACAAAAGAAGCCTTCATTTATTTATTCGCCAGTTGAGGATTGTAAAACATTGAGCGTCTGCCACAAAACTGCCACACTGGGAGGTTTCGGGTTAGATTTTCACATCTTCTGCTGAAATTTTCTGACCTTTCAGATTCCCTTTGTGAAGTCTTTATGTGTAAAAGATTTCCTGGTCAATTTCATCTTTAAAGTGAATGGATTCTCTGAGGATTGCCTTCAGTTTTTAAGTCTATCGTCTAATTTTCAATATAATAAGTAATTATTTTCTTTGTTTTTTAGTTCATTAGCTATTTTGAAGGATCATTGTAATACAAAGCATCCTTTGTATGGCATCCTCCAGCCTTGCTGGTTATAATACACTGCCCGGCCAAAAAAAAGTTGCTGTTTGGATTGAAATAGGCAAATGCTTAAGAGTCTATGACTGGATCATTATTGCAGTGATTATTATGTTTCTAGCATGTTATATGTTTGGCAATAGTTCTTATAACTCTAATGAATGGAGTGTGTAGCTTTTCATTTCTTAAACAACCGTGTAGGAAGACACATCATGGCAATATTCAGGATGACAATGTCAAGATTCGTCAGGCTCAAATTGTAAAAGAATGGTTGGGAGAGAGCATGAAGAATCATTTTCACACATTAATTGGCACCTCTGAATCCAGACATTAAATTCATTAATACCTTAGATACTGGGTAGGGACTGGGACCTTTAATTTTCAAATTAAAGTCTTTGGGATGTGCTGGAGTAGACTTTACAGAGTACTCACCTCTTGCATTGTAAATACAAGATTTTGACCAAAAAATGATGCACCTCCTGATGGAAATAAATGTTGTGATGTTACATAATAATCACTGCAATTATGATTCAGTCGTGGACTCTTAAGCATTTGCCTGTTTTTTTTTTTTTTTTTGGCTGGGCAGTGTATAAACTCTGTGGAAAGTGGACTAAAGATATTATGTGCTATGTACAATGTGTAATGTGTAAATATTATGCCATGACTTTCAATTAACTCCTCAGTTAAACTGCTTTGGGGTGGGTCAGCGATATGATCGAAATTTTAACCCTGTCATTCATATACCTAAACAATATTTTAGGTGGAATATAACTATTTTAAAAAAACAAAAACATGTATGTTATGACAGATACACTGGGAAGTCTGTTTAGGTTGCCAGTGAGTATGAAACTAGAATCTATTCTTGCTTCTTTTGGTAAGAAATCAATATTAGGTATGGTATAATGTTTTCCCTTCACACACATATAGTAAAAAGAATATGCAGGTGTTTACTATTTTTTTTATATCAGTAATAAGAAAAAGTACAGTTTTTTACTGTATAATGATCTAGAAATGATTAACAGTTGAAAACATTCATTAGAAATTTAGAAAAGTAATCAAATGTAATCTGGCAGTTACATACTTTAATAAAGTAAATGAAATAGTTACATTACTCATTACATTTTAAATATGGTAACTTGTAATCTGTAACCTATAATATATTTCCAAAGTAACCTTCCCAACACTGATAATTAGGCTTGTCACTACATTAAATTGTTATAAATAGTACAAATGTTTCATAATTCTCATATCACCGCATAACACATTAATAACCCAAATTAATGAATGAATTAATAATTAATAACAAATGATACAACTACTATAAGTATAGCCAACCTTACTCGGATAAAAACACTATTCTCACGTCAGTATGTACTATATAGCAAATCTCAACAACTTGAATGTTATATTATTGAAAAAATGTCAACTATATTATCGCCCAGTGATATATTAAAAGTTGGATATATAGTATATCTTAACCCGCATGCATACACATCTTGGCTGCGTGATTGTTTATATCGTTGCAAAATATAAACTGTATTATTGGACATATCTATATATAAAGTTGGATTTATAAGTATGTCCAACTTAATTTGCATATATACTCATGTAAGCCGATATATACTGTATATCAACTGCTCGATTGCTTATATTGTTGCAAAATGTAAAATATGTTATCGCCCAGCTCTAATCCGCTTCGTGCGACTATAAGGCATAAAGATATTAAGATATTATAAATATTAACATCATGATTTTCTGTAAAGCTGCTTTGAAACAATAGTATTGTGAAAAGCGGTATACAAATATAAATTATATAAAAATAGTGAGTTTTTAGATTTTAGCATGTTGCTGTGTAGTTGCTAGGATGGTTTTTTTTTTTTGGGTGGTTGTCAATGCTGGGTTGTTCTGGATACTCTTCAATTCAATTCAAAGCAGCTTTACAGAGAATGCATGTCATCATTACAATTTAGAGAATGCTGTTAGCTAATAATGTAATAATTTAGGCAATTTATTTACAATCACTGTTAGCAATTTAATTGACGGTAGAAGCAATGAGCTCCTGGAAAAAGTACATATTAACAATAATTAGGATATATATAGAAATTTGGGAATGTGCATGTTGATCCAGATGTTGCGTCTTCTGAAGTCCTCGAAAGGAGTTGGCGCCGTCTCTTCAAAGGTGTTGGTCATCTGAGGTCTTCTTAAGAGGGTACTAGCAAAAGTGTCCAAGTTTCAGTGATATTCAAGGTATCTATAGATATATGGCTTGGGTCTGTCTTTCAGTGTATGGCCATTTTATCATCACCATTCTGAGTTTATAAAAGTAACTGCACTCCTCACCTCAACAAGCTGCACGATATGAGGTATCATTCATGTCCATAGTATAATGATGTGTGATGAGTTAGTGGCCAACGTTTCATATTTAGGTCCAAGCATTTGTTCAAATCAATATAATTGATTGCAGTAAAAGTAACAGAGATGCTTGCAAGCACCACTATCCATTCATTCATTTTCCAAACCATTTGTCCTATAGGGTCCCTAGCCTATCTCAGCATCTCGGGCCGTAGGCTGGGAACACACTGGATGGATGGCCAGTCCATCACAGACGCAACACTAATAAGATTGAAATGGAAACGTTTGGACTCAAAATTCCTCCACAGACAAATTTATATGGATGTTTATTCTGGTATCATTAAAACTAATTAAAAGAAAATGAATACAAACTTGTGCTGGGAAAACATTAGTGACTAGTGAACCAAATTACACAAGTGTCAACCCAATCAACAGCGAAAGACCAATGAATGCCAGAACCAACGAGCAATCATTAACCCTGTCCATTCAGCCCACATCCATATAGCAACAACACATTTAGAGCTCTAATTTACAACACCAGCCCTCACGAGCAATATTTATAAGTAATAGAAAAAGTATCTTAAACAAGACTTCTCACTCCTTACTCTGCTTAGTCTTTTTGAATTGGAAAGAAAGTTGGGGGGGAAAAAATGATTCCTCATCTTTAACATTATCCGCAAATGTTTAAAGTATATTATTATTATATATTTATAGTATATTAACCCTGTATCATATCTGATACACAAATTTGGCTTCTAAATTATCAACATGGTCATAATTTTGCTGACAAACATTTTGTACGCAATCTACTACGTGCCTTCTGTCATCTGATTGATAGTTTACACTGTTTTAGCAAGTAAAAGGCCTTTTAATAAAAATGTCCATCTTCAGGTAGTGGTACACATTTTTTAACGATTTAAAGTAAATTAAAGAATACTTTTTGTATTTTTAGTAATATTTTAGGATGAACACTGAAGTAACTTAGGTTTACTTGATTATCCATACATAATTTTTAATAAAAAAAATCATGCTTAAAGGATTAGTTCACTTTAAAATGAAAATTACCCCATGATTTACTCATCCTCAAGCCATCCTAGGTGTATATGACTTTCAGAATACAAATTTTCCCCCTGACTATTACTTCATATATAGGGGTAAATTACCGTGTTAACTGCTGGCAAGACAGTAGCCTAAAAAAATGCTTAAATACTGTTATTTGGTAATTGGGTAATACAGCAGATTAAATTTTTTTTCACTATTTTCTTATAGGTGACTTCTTTGAACTTTCTGTTTGATGAAAGATAATTTAAAAAAATACAATGAGGTAACACTTCATGTCCTCGTTACACCTGTTACAGGTAGTTACTGTAGTAATAACTATAAATTATGCATAATCACATGCAACTAACCCTAAACCAAACCCTAATCCTAATCCTAACAATATAGTAAGTACAAGTAGCTCATTATTATTATTATTACTCAGTACTTACAGTATATGTATACTGTAACACAGACACCTTAAAATAAAGTTTACCAAAAATAATATTTATTTTTTGATGAATCATGCATAATGGACTAGGAATATGTATTAAAGGGATAGTTGAAAATGAAAATTGTGTCATACTTTACTGTGACTTTCTTACTTCTGTGAAATACAAATGCATATAAAATATTATGACGAATGTTAGTAACCAAACAGTTTTGGTTACCATTGACTTCCATTGTATGTTCCATTTTTTTTTATAATAATGAAGGGGATTTAATTTAGGTCTAAATTACATACAGATGAGTAAATGACACAATTTTCATTTTTGGGAGCATTATCCCTTTAAGAATGTAAATACGGAAAGGTCAATTTTGATCTCATGTTGACTTTAAGGTGAAGTTGAGCGAGTGTTCAGACGTGCAGGAAGCCGGCATGCTGGGAGGACAGATGCTATGGCAATGCTTCAGATATCATGTGTCTTGAGAGAGAGAGAGAGAGAGAGAGAGAGAGAGAGAGGGGAAAACCAGGGAACTTAGCCTACTTTTAGTGATGTCCCGAGCCTCTCAACTTCTCAAATCCCACCTCGACCTGCACACATCCACACACACTGTGCAGTGATAGGCTTTCAGTTTAGGCACTGGATGCATTGATTCAGTGATGGCTTTAAAAAAAAAAAAGCCATTTTCAGTTAGTGTGGCGTTTTAAACCCCCACCCCCCACACTATTCTTCAATTCCATTAACCTCTCTCTGGCTCGATCCCTCGTACCCCTCCTCTCCTCTCACATCACTGTCGCTCGCCCCAGCCCCCTATCCCACTCATCTCTTCATTTCTGGTTCATTTCGGAGATCTGACCCTGTCAAGCCATCTCTACCTTCCCACATTCTAATTATCACTCCTTCCATTCTTCATCTGTTTCTCCTGTTGTTTTCAATTCTTATTCCCCACCATTTTCTTGCTGTTTTACGGCATGATTAGCCTTTCAAATTCTGTGTCAAATTTGCAAATATTCTTTAAAGGGATAGTTCACTCAAAATGAAAAAATCTGTCCTTATTTAATGAAACTGTTAAAAAAAAAAAATTATTTTCAGGTTGTTATCTGAAGCCCACATGCTGCTATCTTTTTTTGTAAAACACAAAAATAAAGAATTGGAATTTTACAATATAGTTTCATTTGGTAAAGCTGCTTTCCGTAACTTTTGTTTGGTTAAAAATGATCCAAAATAAATTTTTAAGCAAGTACATAACCAACCAGTGTTCAAAACTATCACCTTACCTTAGCCCGATTCACAACGGTAAGCTTGTAATAATGTTTTATAATAAAATCGGTACTGGTGGGTTTCTGCAGGAAATTTGAGCATGTTCGTCTTTGCGTCATTACGTCACGTCTGTAAACAGAAAGAACGAGCCCCAGCTAGTAGGCTATATGTGGGGATGCTGCTTGTATCGGATCATTTATAGCCTTTTCTCACAGCAGCTGGAATAATTAAATGTATCGTTTTGATGGCAGATTGTAATCCAGAAAGGTCCAAATGATAATCACAACTGGAGATTCACCCGTAGTCAAAAGACTTCGGACTGCGGAGTGGCTACAGATATTGAAATCTACAGGTAACGCTAATACACAATAAATACACGTAGTCACGCAATGCTGATGTTGTAAACATTAACAATTTGAGAACAATAATAATAATTTGCACGGTTTGGCGTAATACGAGCTAAGCAATCGTTAGATTTAATCACCATTGGCAGCGCAATTTATTGTAATGTTTTTTTTTTCCCCTCAGTTGATCAGAACAAAAGTGGCAGACATGTTACTTACTTGTTCAGATGACATTTTCCGGTGAAATTTTTTTTATTTTGGTCATACTTCCAAGATGTAGAATCTGTGATTCTGAAGTACAGTATCCACACCAGTGCAGTGACTGACAGCAAACAGATTAATCCGCGCTGAGGAGTCATGCCGATCCACAACCCATGTAAAGATGATAATTCCGCAAATAACTGCAGTTGCAGGTTTCAAACAGAGATGGCGACAAAGAGCCAAAACTTACGGACTGCAGCTTTAACCTAACTAAATTAGTTAACATGAACTAACAGAAAATACGTAAAAAAAGCTTCTAAAGCATTTATTTATCTTACTTTATGTTAATTTCAGCATTTAATACACTATTAAAATCAAAAGTTATATCTGTTAATATTTTTAGATGAACTTGAGTTAACATGAACTAATGAACAGTTGCATTTTTATTAACTAATGTTAACAAAGAAAAAGAAGTGCACTTAATTGTATTGAATAGACACTCGTAGTGTACTTCAGATCTTCAAAGTATATATAAAAACTGTACTTGCAGATAATCTAACTTGCAGATTAATTAAACAAAAGGACACTTAATAGACCTTAAAGTACACCTTCTTGACTATGTTTTTTAACACACTTAAGTACACGTTTTAAAAGTGCACTGTGTAATAATACATTTGTTGGGCTTTAAAGAAGTACACTTATTTTGATGTGTTGACTAACATATTAAAGCATATGTAAAGCATTTGATTATAATTTTATATATATATATATATATATATATTTTTTTTTTTTTTTTTTTAAATTACGAATATACTTACACGTAACTCAACCAGTGTAAGGGTTATGTTTAGTTCTGTTAGTTCATTTGTGTTATAGTTTGGCTTAGTTTTGTTCTGTTCCTGTTTGCCTGAGTTCCCAGTGATTGTTTGTTTCTATGGTTACCAATAAGTTTATTGATTAGTCTCACCTGTCTCTTGTTCAGTTCTCCGATATCCCTGACTATTTCTAGCCCTCAGTTGATTCAGTTCTTAGTTTTGTATTGTACCTCTGTTACGTATTCTCCAGAGTTCTACTGTGTGGATTATCTTTATTGTTTTGTGTTTATTAAAAGAAGTATCTCCTCTTCATTTGTTTACCCATCTGTGACAATCAGGCCTCGCCCCATTTATTTTGCATATGCCTTGGGTGGGAATTATTTAAATGATGAGTATTGTGACATGTTTGTTTCTTGGAAATAAAATCAAGAATACATTAGAGGCGTTTCAGGGAGTTCAGAAACAGTGCACACTGATATAGAGAATAACTTTGTGCTTTGGAACTTTGCAGACCTTCTTCTTATATTTCTTATATTTTAGTTTACCATAAATGCTTTTTAGTACATTCAGGAGTACATTTTAACCAAAAATAACAGAAGTAATTATGAAATTATAGCCGATATGGAGACATACTTCAGACCTACTTACTGTAGGTGGTTAAAAACACTCTAAAGTTCAGCTAACTGCATTTAATTTAAATTTAAACTAGAATACATTTAATTGCAATTAACATGTAATTAGTCTGGAAAAAATAAAAAAGCAATACAAAATCTTGATACTTGCCATCATGTTCTTTCAATGTGTTTACAGCCATCATCTTTGGCCCACTTTTGCACATACAGGACAATTTGAGAGTCACGCCTGTTTGTAAATACAGTTATCAAACTATGTGAACAGCCTTGTTCTCTATGAGTGCAAGTGTAGGTGTGTAAATGTAACCTAACAAATCCTCTTTCATCTCTCTCATTCTATCGCCCACCAAAGGATGAATAGAGACATGGTAAAACAGCACATCGAATCTGGCACACTGACCCAAATGGAGGTTGTTGTGATGTCAGGCATGGTAAATGGCATATTTAACCAGGCACCAACTAACAAATAAGCACTTGAAAGCCACTGTCTACTCCATTACCAGTTACCATTTTAAAACCACGTTAGAAAAGAATGAGATTTTTTTCCCCAGAAACTTGCCAGTGACCAAAGAGTATGGCTCAGTAGCCTTACTATAAATGAGTTTTAACAGACAAATAACAAAAATGTATGTACAAAATTATCAAGCATATCTGAAAGGTCGAGTTATATAAGGGGTTTTAAGACCTCTTACGTGAGTCAGTTTGAACCGTTTAATTGTTTAACTTTAAGTGCATAAGTCCAACGTAAGTGGGTCAAACAACACTCTAAAGTCTATCTAATTGCATTTAATATAAATTTTATTGCAACTGACATGAAATTAAATGCCAGAAGACATTACATTCTGTTTACACTTAAAGGATTATTTTACTTTATAATGAAAATTATTATAAAGATTTACTCACCCTCAAGCCATCCTAGGTGTATATGACTTTCTTCTTTCTGATGAACACAATTGGAGTTATATTAATAAATATCCTGACGTGTCCAAGCTTTATAATGGCAGTGAACAGGAAACAATGAGTATGAAGCTGAAGCTGAAGTATGAAGCATCCATCCATCATAAATGTACTTCACACGGCTCCGAGGGTTAATAAACCCTTCTGAAGTGCGTTTGGGTAAGAAAAATATCCATATTTAACAAGTTATGAAGTAAAATATCCAGCTTCCGCCAGAATGCCTTCCGTATTCAACTTACGAAGAAAGTGTAACACCTCTCGCAGTTCAAAACGCTTACGCTACGTCCTACGCCTTCCCTATTCAACTTATGAAAAACTGATGCGACCTCAGTTGCGCTTTTTTCGGAAGTCGAATACGGAAGGCGGTCTGGCGGAAGCTAGATATTTTATTTTATAACTTGTTAAATATGGATATTTTTATAACACAAACGCATCGCTTCACTTCAGAAGGCCTTTATTAACCCCCCCGGAGCCGTGTGGAGTATGTTTATGATGGATGGATGTCGTTGTTTCCCGTTCACTGCCATTATAAAGCTCGGATGCATCAGGATATTTATTAATATATCTCAGATTGTGTTCATCAGAAAGAAGAAGTCATATACACCTAGGATGGCTTGAGGATGAGTAAAGCTTGGGGTAATTTTCATTTGAAAGTGAACTAATCCTTTAAGAATATTCATTTATAGTATATTAGACCATAACAGGTAGGCTACTCTTGCTAAAGTGTACTTATTTTTCAAAAAGGTTACAAAGAAAATGTATATTTTGCATTAAACAGATTCAAGTCTATCAAATAATACAACAAACTACAGGGCATTTGTATGGCATGACTCTTTTCTGAGAATGATCCAGTCATATATGATTACCCAACTCTCACTCTCTCATCGAAACTATGGCTTTGCCATAAACGCCAGCACATCATGTTGTAGAATGAAGTGTGGATTTTTGAGTCAACTCATCCTTTCTAAGGAGAACCGTCTGAAGAAAAAGACCGCTGATCCCAGCAGACTGAATGAAAAAGACCACACTGTGTGTGAGATGTAGAGGGGAAAGGGTGACAGTTCTGTGAGAGGAGAGTAAGAGAAACAGAAGATGATGAAATACTCCATGTCAGATTCAAGAAATAATGAGTTATCTCTCATTCACAGCTCCTGTTTTTTTTTCTTTCTTTCTCTCCTTTTCACTCCATCATTAAGAGCACCTCCTCTTTATTTGATCCACAGGGCAGTGTGCGGTTTATTAAAAAATGAAGGTAATTTTAAATGAGCTGATAATACAGCAGCAGCCCCCCACACCAGTGAAAGGGAAATAGATGGAGGAGGGCACACTTCTGACAAGGTTAAAGAGAGGACAATGGACAGGGGAGGAATGGGGGAAAGTAAAAGAAGGGCAGGATGAAAGACTTATTGAAGGGGGTGAAATGTCTTACAGCATTTAGCATGCCAGTGCCTCACAGCTTTCTATTAGAGAAACGATAACATGGTCACCTTGAACCTCTTTTTGCTAGACAGCATAAATTCAGACTTTTTGCTAGACAGCATAAAGTCCTGTTTAGGGTTGGTCTTAATATGACAGTATTAAAATGGAGGCATCACTATTGTTCATATTTAGGGATTTATTGAAACCCCGGACCTCTGAACAGAAGAAACAGTCTCCTCTCAGAGTTTCAGTTTTGTTTTCAATACAATATAAAGTCAAATTCCACTCAATCTTCATACTTTTACACACACACACACACACACACACACACACACACACACACACACAGAGGTTTGTTTTGCTATCAAAGTGAGGACATACCTCACTTTAATGATAATGCATGTCAGTACATTTGGCAGTACACTTTGACCATATTTCAACAAAAGAATTAATTATGTAATTACATGTAAAATGTCGGAATTTGGGCTGCACGTGGAGGGGGTGTGCGGACTTCCGCGAGCCCTCCGGATGACGAAAATTACGTCATGCGGACGGCCGAAGTACACTTGGGCTTAACTGTTCAGATCTGAATTTGCACTTTCTTCAGCCTGACGTTTATTTTATTTTGAACTATTTTAACGATGTCTTACTACTTCTCTGGACCTTGAACGTGGTAATTTTGTTGCTTTCTATGGGAAATATATAAAAAAATATATTCGGATTTCATCAACAATATCTTAATTTGTGTTCCGAAGATGAACGAAGGTCTTACGGGTGTGGAACGACATGAGAAATTAATGACAGAATTTTCATTTTTTGGAGAACTAACCCTTTAAAAGTGTACATATATACATAGTTGTCGCTGCGTATACACATTTGTGTTTAATGACCCTACAAGTTCAATGAAAAATATATATTTTAAATAGGAGGAAAGAACAAAAGACCAAACTTGGTATTTATCTGACAAAATTATTTGGCAAAAAGGGCAAACTAAAGCTACAGGTTTTATTTTACTCTGCAAAAAAAAAAAAAAAAAAGCATAGAAAAACAAAAAGCTCACAGGAAAAAGCATACACTGACTACAACATAATCAGTTATTAATATTTCATTGGTTTTCTCTTGTTTTTGCATGTGTTCATCATTTCTTTGCATGACTATGTCTGCACAATTTGACATGTTTCACTGCGTTATTGTCACAAGATGAAGAAGACTGAAGAAGGCAGTTGAAAATATATACAATGTTTAATTCAAAAGCAGGCGATAAAGCGTAACAGCGTGTCTAACAGTAACAGATACAACAACCGACAACCAAAGACTGAAAACAGAGAAACTAAACACACAGAGATAATGAAATGATAACGAACAGGTGTGATGATTAGATTAGTGTCCATGACAACTGATGACTGGCGGGAAACTGAGATGAAGAAACACATGTGACTGATGAAAACAAACTGAAAACAGAACAGAGAGTGCGTGTGACAGTTATTACAAATCAAACAACTAACTTCAAGCACAAATACGCAATATGCTTTCAAAATATTTAACACATTTTTAATAATATTTGAATAAAGGATGAAATCTTTCCTAGGCCAGACATCAATTTTTGGCCACTACGGTATGTATTTATTTAATTATTTTAGAGTCAGCAGTAATTAACTGGAAAGTGCTTTTGTGCTGGTTGTCAGTTTTACCAAACAAACACCCGTTTCCTATTAACATTTCCTATGAGCATCATCTCAAGCATTGCCTCAGATTTAGTGGCTATCAGCAACAGAATCTGTAAAACACCCAACATGCTGCGCAGTGATGTCCTGTTAAATCGGCAGCTGTTCCGGATCACGTCGCATTGCTCGTTTGCGAGAGCGCTTATTAGAATTTAATTTACTCCTGCCACAACAGCAAAGACAATGGCTTCTATTTCAAGTTGCCCTTCTGAGTATCATGACTGTGTTACGAAACACATTGTGAGTGCATTTACATGCACACAGTTTTATATCGAATGATATAAGAAAACTTTTACATAAGTACACTTTATTATACTTTTAAAAAGAGTGGTTGTGGAAATACTATACTTAATAATATACTTAAGTGCAAACTGAATGCAATGTTTCCGGACACTTAACTGCATGTAATTCAAACCTAAATGAAAATGTGTTGTAGTTTAAGTTTATATTAAATGCAGTTAGTTGAACTTTGCAGTTAGCTTCTTTGACCCCTGAAATGATCCCTGAGAATAGGAAGTTACATGTAATTTCATAATTAATTCTTTTGTTGAAATATGGTCAAAGTGTACTGCCAAATGTACTGACATGCATTATCATTAAAATATACTTGAATGTTATTTCTATTAAAACTTGTATGTCCTGCTTTTAAATATATTTACATACACATTTGTAATGATAAAGTTGGAATTTAGTCAATTTAAATTATATTAAAGGGGTTGTTGATTATGATTTCGCTTTTTTAACTTTAGTTAGTGTGTAATGTTGCTGTTAGAGCACAAACAACATCTGTAAAGTGAAAATGCAAAGGGAGATATTTTCTTTTAAAGAAGGACTACAACAAACGGCTGGTAGGGACTACAACAAGCTTCTTCCCGGGTTAGTGACATCACTAACCCTAAGATTTACATAAACCCCGCCCCCGAGAACACACAACAAAGGGGTGAGGCCATGTTATTGCAATGACAGCATAAGTTATAACCATAATTAAATTAAACTATACCTGTTCTATCTTCATGCAGCATATATTCTCTGGCTCTATAGGATCTTACAACAGTTCCCACATGAGCGATTTATAGATTATCATGACAGAATATGCTAATCAATGATTTTAAGATAGTTAACACCACATCAGCTACATAAATTCATCAAAAGTCCTGTTGAACTCTATATGTTATGTTGTCGCTTCTTCTTGAGTCTCTCCATTATTATCCGACTTATGATTCTGCGTGAGCTAATCGGAGCTGCGTACATGAGCTCTTGAAACTCCGCCCTCTTCTTGGGAGCAGCAGCTCATTTGCATTTAAAGGGACACACACAAAAACAGAGCAACAATTTTAACATGCTATTAAAAATGATCTGTGGGGTATTTTGAGCTAAAATTTCACATACACACTCTGGGGACCTCAGAGACCTATTTTACATCTTGTAAAAGTGGCATTATATGACCCCTTTAACTTTAAATGTATTGTTGAATATTAGACAGATAAAATTATGATCAAGTAATTTACATATGCTAGAGTGTCAGCTCATCCAAATAAGTGCACTTCTTAAAGTACAAAAAATATTTTAAAAAAGTAATTACAATGTAGTTTTAAACATACATACATACATAAAAAATGTATTTACTGTTAGGATCATAAAAGTGTACTCTCTTTAAGTACACTTAAGTGGCCTTAATTATTATTACATATCCAAGTACAGTTTTTCAAAGTACACTACAGGGGCACATTCAGTACAATTAAGTGCACTTCTTTTTCACAACGGACCCTTTTCACAGACTGTGATGACGTGTTTCCACAGTTATTAACATCATAAATCATGTACAAAAGTCATGTACATTTATAACACTATACTTTGTGTTTTATTACCTTTAAATTTCATAAAACAAGTTTAATGCTGCTTTATGGGTGTTTCTAATACAATGGCTGGATGAGGGAGTGACATCAAATTTGACGTCTCGTTCTCTTCTCTCCACCATAATCAGTGGTATTTTTGAATATCATAGTAATGCTATCATTTTTCTTTTGCTATTGGAGCAAATGGGAATCCAAACATGATATTTGTTGTAGTCTTATTGCCTCAGATTGCTTGGTTGTGTGTGCAATAATGTGACTTTAAATACAGTAAGGCATGTTTTGACATTCTCTACCACACATTTTGTTGTTGGAAAAGCTACATAGCACTACTCCCCAATATAGTTTATCTTATATGAAGAGTGTGATATCTAACATTTGTGTGTGACCCTGACCCTACGTGGATGTATAGAAGCATAACATAGGGCATAATAATGCTGTTAGATTGACTGTTATACAGAAGAAGTTTGTTTCAGTGTTTTGGTCAGCTGGTCATGTTGACATCTAGAAGGAGATATATCATTAGATCTCATTATCTCCTTTTTCACAATTAATATTATTATCATTCTGATTATTAGTTTCATTTATTGATCAATAAATAAACAGAAAATGTGATTTCCAGTCAGCTGCAGCCATTATCAGCGGACAGCAGAGCTAGACTAAGAATATTATAGTCAGAGAAAGAGACACTTTGCTAGCAGTGGTTAGGAATAAACAGGAATTCAACTATAAAGAGTGTTCAAATAACAACTGTCTGTCAAAGAGCAGTACACCTGTGTGCTTCCCTATCATGGAGTTAGAAAGCAATAGACAGAGGGTAAGAGTGTGTAATAGAGTGTGAGAAAGTGTCAGAGTGAGTGTGTAAATGGAGGCCTATCATTTAGCATGGGTCAATCTAGTGAAAGCTTGCAGCAGCTCTCTAAGTGTCTGGCATTGCAGCAAATTGAGCTGAATGCCTTTCAACATGCATAAACAGAGCAGAATACAGATTAGCCTAACTGAAACTCTCATTAAATACTTTTTAATAACACAGACTAAGAGAGAGACAGAAAGAGAGAGAGAGAGAAAAAAATGTATTCATTGAGTAAGGATCAGGCCTGTTGACTGTAAACTAAATTTTTTTGTAATGTATCATGAGACGTGGAGACTGGTGTTGGTACGCAGTTTCTAGCCCCGTATGGGTTGCTCAGGCCTTCATTATAAGAACACATCCTCATCTGTGATGTTCTGGTGCCGACGTATGACCCAGATAACTTGTAAATATGGCTCTTCAATATACTGTAAGTCTGTGAAATCATTTGCCCATTCACCAGGCAAACAATAGGTCTGATTACTTAGAAAAATATTGTCTTTAAAAACAACAAATTAATAAACTTACTAACTTATAATAGTTGTTGAAGTGGTTTTTATAAAATCTTTATAAAAAATAATATCTCATAATTTCGAAGCTCTTTATAAAGTGTCAGCCTCACAACTGAGGTTGTTATACAGGTCAATGACATAAGAGTGATAAAGAAATAGAAAAAAAATGTAGTTTAAAACATGTCAAGTTCTTAGAAAATAAATAATTGCGTTCATGTTGGTTTCAAATGGTTTGAAAAACTTTGATGTAATTTAGAAAAAGTTTCAATTTAAAAACCATCAATTAAAAAGTAATAACATTTTCTTTGAAAATACCAGTCAATCACTGTAACCTGTTTATTTCCATCCTGACTCGACTCAAAAGCTTGATGAAATTAAAAATTTGCAGCGTGAATTTCCCTGGCCCACCACCTTCCCTAGCACCACCTGCCTAGATCTACTATGGGTTCTCCCTGCTTCCCTTGCAGCAGCTCGTATCCTATTTATTGTATTTGTTACATGTTCCTTGGTTTTTGCTATTTGGTCTTTTATTTTGAAACATGTTTTCTGTTTCTGTTGTTTCCAGTGTTCACGTCCCATTTTACTTTGTGTCTATAGTTACCCTTGTTTGCTGCCATAGTGATTGATTACCCTCACCTGTTCCTTGTTAGCAAAGAATATACACTGTCAAGAAGCAAAACTCAATAAAAAGTTCCATTGCAGCAGCAGCTCTGTGTTTCCGCCATTTTGGGGTGAAAGCGACTTGGCCGTCCACTACTTTCTATGGCAATATCAGCTGCTTTGTTAAAAAAGAAAGTACATTAAAGCTAAAATCCAACCTGAATAATGACAACACAGAATAAAATACTATCGCTAGTGATCATCAAATCCTTTTAACAGTTTATTTTACAGACTTTGTGTTTAAGTCTTTCCCTTTTTTCACAAAACCTTGGCTCTCTAGAAACCCAGTCAGTTTGGGTTAAAATTCTTTGAAGTTCAAGTATTAGCATTATAAACACTGAATTAATACCAACATATGAAATTAAATTAAGGACATGCATCAGAAAAATTGGGAATGTAGGACAATAGATATATAATAGAATATAACAGCTTGACAGAAACTGTTTTTGCAGTGTTGTCTTATATTAATGTCCATTAAAGCAAGACTATGTAAACAAAAACAACACAGCCACTGTGTCCAAAAGTGGCAATTATGGGATAACAGACACAGCAATGCATCATGTTCTATAAGGTCATTATGTTTGTAGCGTGATCCAGGGGATTAAAACTTATTTCAGACCTAGTGGAGAAATGTACTATTACTATATTACTCCACTAGGTCTGCCTATATACGTTTTAATCCCCTGGATCATGATGATCTTAACTTTATTAATTATTAATTTATTAATTCACTATTAATAGTAAATATGTAGAGTTGCATAAAATAGAAAATAGTAGGCTAACTACGTTACCTCAGATGTGTAATGGTTGGATTCCACAACTGATAATATAAAACATATTAGATGTTAAGACAATACAACATTTACTGTAGGTGTCATAAAATTTACTGAATTTGAGAAATTTTCTGATTTGGCTGTGAGATTTGCCGATTTTGAGTGCGTAAGATGTGATGGATTCTATTGTCCAGTTGGCATTTTCACCCCAAAATGGCTGCCGCTCTACCGAAGCACCTCCTCGTGGCTGTTACCCAAAAAGCATCAGAGTCTCGGGTTCTATACTCTTTGTTGTTAGCCTCTCTTATCCTGTGTATTTATACCCCAGCGTTTCTCTTGTTCAGTGTCTGGTGTTGTTCTTTCTTTGTAATGTCATGTTTTTATTAATCTTGTGTGCTTTTTCTGGGTCAAGTCAGAATGAATTGTGGCGCTAATAGAGTCTCATGAACTCGCAGTCATGCAAAGAAGATCAATGGCCAAGGTCAGAATTTTCGTTAAATGATATATTAAATTTTACTTTGTTTTTTAACCAAACCTTATTGTACACCCCGAGAACACTTGAAACATATGACAAAGCTTGATGCTGGTCGCTGCCATCTTATGGACGAGCACAAGCAGGACATTTTTTATTTTTTTTATTTCTCCTTTTGTGGTCCGAAAAAGAAAGAAAGGCATATGGTATTAGAACAATTTTCATTTTTGGGTGAACTATCCCTTTAAGTCACTAAGTCAAATCTGCATGGGGAAATCTTTTGTCCAATCATTGATATGATTGGATTTCGCCCATGTAAATTTACCGAACCACAGTACAAACACAGAGTTATCATGTGGCCTTTTATTGCAGCTGAATAGCCACTGGATGGATATACCTACATTATATTGTGTAAAATATGTAGGTATGTTAGTGATATGTAATGAATCATTTGTTTTCAATATATCAAGCTGCTTTCAACCAATTACTGAAGTAATATGCAAGGTCCTAGTGTAGTCAACACAGTCTTAGTAGGGAAACATTAGTCACTCTGCTTTCTCACATTGTCTCACACACACACATGGAGAGAAGCAAATGTATTCTAGCCAACAGATCCTCTGCACCTGCAACCATATGTATCTATGGCAACTCCTTCATTGCGCTCCACCTCTGCTCTGTGATCAGCAGTAAGAGAGGAGGACAGCGGCACGAGCCAGCGGAGTGGAAAATGAGCCCTCTGATTGGGATTCTTAAAGAAGGTTTGTGTGATTGGTAATTTCACAGGCCTCTGGAAGCCTGAAGGAGAAGATGAAATTCACACCAGCTTCAGGAGCTTCGGTTTCTGATTAAGGCTCAGCTTTAGTCAGCCTATACAAGGAATCAAAATCATTCCTCGATCCTTGTTTCTCTTGGCTGACATCCATCCCCAACGGAAAATGTGAGGATCCTTTGAAAAGACCTGGATATATTGTGTTTTGCCGGCTGGGATGCTGGTGTCCCCACTAGGCTTAAGATTAAGATTAACCAGCAGGTCAACAAGCATCAATGCTGGGTAACTAACATCAAAAGCTACGTTCTCTGACCAGACCTGTGTGGAAACAGTTGAGATATTAAGATAATTGATTGTTTTTCTTCCCGTGATTCTGTCCTTTTGTGTGTGCTTCTAAACCTGAGCCTTATGGGACGTGTGCGGTGACTCATCATTGTCCCCTCCTGTCCCAATGCGACGCCTGTTTCTCCACCCCCAGCAACAAAGACAGTTGTCATAAGGGACATAAGAGACCTGTTGAGAAAGAGAGAATGGAAGACAGCATCATGACCGTAAAAAGCTCCTGAAAAAAATACCTATTTGTACAATTCACAGCGGTTTCCAGCCTAAAGGGTTAGTTCATCCAAAAATGAAATTTTTGTCATTAAAAACTCACCCTAATGTTGTTCCAAACCCGTAAGACCTTCATTCATCTCCAGAACACAAATTAAGATATTTTTGATGAAACCCGAGGTTTTTTTTTATTTTTTATCCCCCATAGACAGCAATTTAACCACCACTTTCAAGGTTCAGAAAGGTACTAAAGACATTGTTAAAACAGTCGACGTAACTGCAGTGGTTCAACCTTAATGTTATAAAGCGACAAGAATACTTGTGCGCAAAACCAAGGCAAAAATAATGACTTTACTCAACAGTTTCTTCTCTTCCATAACATTCTCCTACGCTGTTCACGTTGTAAACACAGTGCAGTACTTCCGGGTTCTACTTCAGAATGCCGGTGAATGCTAGTGTCAGTAAAACATGAACAACTTTTATTCCTTTTCACACAATCGCACAGTTGCTTGCACAATACTTTGTATGATCTTAAAACACTTTTACCATTGTGCATGAATTGTAAACATTTTGATGTTTGTGTCACATAACCAGCTCTATATGTTTGGCTTTTCTAACATAGTAAACTTGCTTGGAAGCTTACCTGGTACAGCACTGCATTTGCTATACGAAGCGCTCAGGTACCATAAAAAAAACAAAAAAACAAAGACTAAAATGTTGTGGTTGCTTCAGTTTTTATCTCATGTTTGCTTTTGTTAACACTATCTGTTAGGTTTAGGGTAGGGTTTAGAGTAGGTCAGGGGTTCCCAATCCTGTTCCTGGAGATCGACCTTCCTGCAAAGTTCAGCTCCAACTCTGATTGTGCAGGATTGATACTGGTAAAGCTATAGTCTCATATAGCTTATATAATCTCAACAATATTACTAGTTTCAGTATCTAGTTTCATAAAGACTGGTCCACTTTGCGGCTTAGTCCGGTCATGAAAAAGCCCACGTAAGACGGGAAGAGATCGTTTGAGTATGACAAACCCTAACAAACCTAGTTTGTTTAAATGGCAACAGTAGTTTATACTGCTAATTATTTTTGTTTTGTTTTTCAGTAAAAAATATTGAAAAACCCATATAAGATAATTTGCATTAAAAATCAAGACGTTTTAAAGCTGCAGTACATAAGTTTTGCCTCTTTGTCGCCATCTCTGTTTGAAACCTGCAATTGCAGTTAGTTGCGGAATTATCATTTTACGTGGGTTGTGGATCGGCATTGCTCCTCAGCACGAAGGTGTATGTGTAGGCTGTCAGTTACTGCACTGGTGTGGATACTGTACTTCAGAATTACAGATACTATGTATTGGAACTACGACCAAAATAATAAGTTTCACTGGAAAATGTCATCTGAACAAGTAACATGTCTGCCACATGCCACAAAGTTAGCTCATCATTGTTATACTTTGTTCTCAAATTGTTAATGTTAACAACATCAACATTGCGTGACTATGTGTATTTATTGTGTATTAGCATTATCTAATTAGCATTATCTACCCAATAAACCATTAAAATGTCTTACCTGTCCAACAGAAAAAAACAATCTCTGCGTCCATTTTAAACCAGTTCAAAACACAGAGTTCATGACGATTTTTAAAACCCCTGCCGATATTTTTTATTCTTGTTTTCACACACGCCTTGTCACATTCCCCTTTTTTTGCTGTTAGCCACTCCGCAGTCCAAAGTCTTTTTTACTACTGGTGATTCACCAGTTGTCAGTGATGATGGACGCCCTTACCGTCTCTACCGTTCGTGACGTGACGTAATGATGCAAAGGCAACATTAATACAAGCTTACCATTGTGAATCGAGCTAAGGTAAGGAGATACTTTTGAACACTGGCTGGTTATGTACTTGATCAGTAATTGATTTTGGATAGTTCTTAACCAAAAAAAGTTACAGACTGCAGCTTTAAGGCATATATCTTTAAGATATATGATTAAGGCATACATCTTTAAGATTCATTACAAGAAAGCAAGAACCCATAGTTGCCTCTGCTTGATTCATTTCAACACAAGTTTTCGGTAACTGAACCCATTTTTTGTTTTAATTATTTTATTAAAAACATTTTATCTTTATGTTAGATCATCTAATACCCTAGCTACTTAAAAGGAAGACCTAACAATATTCTTTAATATCAAGTCTTAATATCTTACACCAGGGGGTCCAATCTGTTCTTGGATCCTACCCATGGAGCACTGCATATTTTGCATACTATAAGACACTGTATACATGCAACATTTAGAGATACTAGCTGTTTAAGTATGCACTGCTGCCTGGTTAAGATAGTTAAGGAAGTTGATGAGGAAACCAACACATTTCCATGATGAGGACCAGCTTTTAAAACTTAACATATGCTGGTGATGCAGCCATGCAGGTTTTTTTTTTTTCCAACATTGAACTCAGCATTATTTTATAGAGTAATATAATTTGATAATCTAACATCTTGATCTGTATCATTTCACATATGGACAGGCTATTTCAAGTCTTTTTGACCACACGCCTTTGTAATGTGCTTTGGTTCATTGCAATAGAGCCACACCACACCACACCAAGTCAGGCCATTTTATGGGCTACACTGACAGGTAAATGGGATATTATGCTGGGAAATGGAGCAATGAACTCCTCCTCTCCCTCCCTTCCTCTGTCCTTCATCTCTCTTTCCAATGCTGCCGACATCCGTGCTTATTTACTGCCTTTTTACAGCATTGATTGGGCCTGTGTTTGTTTTACCTGTCGCCTGACCCATACATCAACACTTTGGGAGGGAAGCGAGATGGTGAGAGGAAGACATGGTAAAAAATGAAGGAAGGAAGAATCAAGCAGAGTAATAGTTGAGCTATGGCCTTGTGGTTAGTGAGTAATGGCATTTCCCTACCACATTCTCACTATTCTTCCTGTCCTTTCTCTATTGTACTATGAATAAATAAATAAAAATGAACAAAAGGACATAATTAAAAAAATCTAGAGAAACTATTAGGCTCTTTGAGGATATTTGAGTAAAATGAAGGAATGCTATGTAATCAGCTGGTTGACTAATGAAATTCTTTGTACAGAAATCCAGTGAGGTCCTCAGGGCATTTACCTGCACTCATTTTAATCAAAGTATCATAGCAATTAGGCACTTTATAATGCACTACACCACGTAATAATACGTTTGTGAAAAATTACATTTTCAATTATGCATGTATGTGTGCTGTTTTACTTTACAGCTTAATTGTGTGTAATTATTTCGATGTCAAAACAATTTGTCCTTCTATCCCAGCGTAACTTCAACAACAGAGCAGCTCAACATGTCAACTTCCAACTGGATTACATTTGACTGAACAACGGCAGATGGGAATCAGGCTAGGGGAGGTAAGTAAGAGTGCTTAGGAAACTTGTATGGAAATATACGCAATTAAAGCATTTAATGTTAATATTGTGACGTATATCCGTGAAACGGCTTGCAGATAAAGTACATCGCAGGACTTAATTTTGTCCAGTCAGGATAGATTGGATGATTGTGGTTTTCTATTGGTGGATCTCATTTAAGTGACAGGTTGTCCCACCCTCGTGCCAGTAAACATCATCAGAGAAGAGAAATGTTTGAAGATGCTGTATATAATGTTTTTAAATGTACTAATGCATAAATTTACATATGTTTGCAGAGATTTAGGAAACATGCTACGGCCATTATTCTACTTTGAAATGTGCGTTCCCTGTTGGAATGTCTGTTTTTGTTTTGATCTGTGTGATCCCGCCCACTTCCAATTTACCCAATAGTATTTCGACACCAGTTTCCAGTTGGTCAAAAAAACGTATTGCAACCATTGAAGCAGGGTTGCCAGGTTTTCATGACCAACCCCCCCCCCCCCCCCCAAATTGCTACTCAAAACTAGCCCAATCACATTTCAGGGGGGAGGGAGGAAGGGTAAAA
This sequence comes from Elopichthys bambusa, assembly GCA_037101425.1. Taxonomy (NCBI): domain Eukaryota; kingdom Metazoa; phylum Chordata; class Actinopteri; order Cypriniformes; family Xenocyprididae; genus Elopichthys; species Elopichthys bambusa. The sequence continues at coordinate 4,211,762 of CM074434.1, forward strand.
TCTGTGTTTTTGATAGGGTTACCCTGGTAAAATTCGCATTCCAGGGCTAAATATCATGTTATTTGGGGTCACTTCAACCCACAAACATGAAAAACAACCCACGGCAACAGTGTTAAAGTAGCCCACTTTTGCAGGAAAACTGTGGACTTGGCAACACTGCATGGAAGCCAGCAAACGAACTGGGTCAGAGATTGCAGATTCTACATGACCTACAAAAAGCCTCGGCATTCATCTAAAAAGCTCTGTGACCAGACCAAATGTATATGTTAGCTGATCAGCTTACAGTGTAAAGGGCCGTTCACACAGAAAGCTTTTTTTTTTTTTATTCCAATGCGCTACTTTCCCATTGTTTTTCTATGTAAACACGCGCTTGACGGACGTGCATGACCGTTACACTCGCGTCTTGTGTCTTTTGCAGCGCCTCGCACATGAGCACCGTGTTTTTAAGACGCTGTGTCAAGTTAAAAGAATTTCAACTTTTACACACAGCGCCACTTATCAATGTCAGTTCCAAAACAGTGGACCAATCAGAAGAACTCGGAGGCTGGGCAAGCGTTGCGAGCTTCTGTTTACAGTAGCAAGTTGGCATGGCAACTGTTTTATTTGACGGCGACATGGTAGAGTAGGCGCTCATTATTGTCAAAATTCGTATCTATCAATTCTGCTGTTTACCTATTTCTATTATTTCCGTTATTGTCGTTATTGCATCCTGTCTCAAAAGCGCGTCTCGAGACCTTTGCGTTCTACGCTTCTTAAAAACCATTCCTGAGCGCTGCGACTCATGTTTTTAGACGCAAAGATGCATTCTGTGTCCATTGTCAATTGAGTTTGTTCCTGTTGCATCTCCTCAATCTGGCAACCCACATGAAGGGGGCGGGGAAAACTGACATTTCATCTGCTAGCTGTCAGTATTACATACTGCACATTTAAAAGTCACAAATTAGGCAAATTTAGGCAAATCCAGTGATTCGTTTTTTCCTTACAAGTGCTCAAAATATCAACCTGGGACCTTTTAAACTCGATTTTGTTTAGGGCAGACTGATAAAAAAAAAAGAAAATAAAAAAGTGTGAAAGTTATGTTTCTGTCAAGGAATCTGATTATTACTTGCAATATTCAGTTTTGTGTGTAATATTCATTAGACGGTGAGTTAACAGACTATATGGTCCGTGCAGAAGACTATGCTGACAGAGGCACAGAAATTACACATGGCAGCTTTTGATCTACTTTATATTTAAATGTATCGTGTTTTGAATAATGTGTTTGTATATGTCTAGTCGCATTTGTGTGTACCACACAACCACACACACCAGACAATGATATATCTCTGTCTGCTAGAGATATTTACGAATCATGACCCTTTTACTATACCAGAACAGTGTGAATTTACTTTTGTCAGCATAAGCTGAATTCTACCCCTGCTTTAGCAGCCTCACTCCCATTCCTGCTTACTGAGGCAAACATGCTCTCCACATCCCCCCACCCCTAGGGAAAAGGGCCTCTAGCTCATCTCTGTTTTCCTCTCTCCTCATCCTTTTCCACTCCCAGTATTCACTATCTATCTATCAGAAGAAAATGTGAGTGGTGCTTGCCCGTGGTTGCCATAGGGCATTGCTGTTCTCTCTAGTTTCTAGCACGTTGCTATGAATGTTCAGGGTAGTTGCTAGAGCATTGCTAGATGGTTTCTAGGATGCAGTGGCGTGCACAGACCTCCGGGAGGGCAGGGGAGAAAGCGCGTTCCGGGCTTAGGGGGGGTTGATGTGGGTCTCCCTCGGTAGAAATCGCGTTCTGGGGGAGGAGAAATGGGAACGCGGGGGCACCGCAATGCGACCGCAAAGTACACTTTCACGATCAAAGGGGCAGGGGCTCTTTTTTTTATTATTATTATCAAAAAAGTTGCCAGCCAGCTCCAGCATTTTTGATCATTTTCACAATCTTTCATCGCCCCCAGAATATTTTGTTGTATGATTTTGTTGTATGACATTTATTCTAGCTTCATGCATTATTTTTATTTTTTTAATCAACACTCGAATATGGGTTCAAGCAACATTTTGAACAAAAAGCTGAGGAAATTGGACTTGTCCGGATAGGATTTAGAATAATAATCAAAACATGGAGTAGATTGTTTCCATCAACACCCCCAAAGCTTGCTCAGTCTTATACCTGGTCCACATTTCATTCAGTATTGTTAGGCGGTTTTGATTTATATGCTGTTTAATGTTTGATGATCAGGTTATTTTACATGTGCTTTAAGCAATGCTTCTATCGTTTGTTTCTGCTTATTCTTCACTTGTTTTTGGATCCAGAGATTCTGTACTCTTTCAGAAGATGCGTAATAGCACCCCATACAACGGTGAAAACATGCGCTGCGTCTGAAATCGAATATTTCCCTACTATGTAGTATGCGAAAAACAGTATGCCAACAGAGTATTATGTCTGAATACGTAGTAATAGAAAAACAGTAGGCGAAAAGTACCTGGATGACCTACTACTTCTGCCAATATTCTGAAGTGTGCATTCGATGATCACTTTACTATCCCACGAGGCCATGGGAGAGGATTTAAGAATGACAGTGAAGCAACTCAACTAACACTGGTAGGTCACGTGACCGTAACAACATGGCAGATGTTGAATTTCATCTGAATTTACATCTGAATTTCATTCATACTACCCATATTCATGCTATATAGAAAGTACTTTTTAACGGTTTTAAAGTTCAAATTCAAATGTTGTACTCAGTATGAGATTTTGGACGTACTGGTGGTATCTGCAAAACATTTTTTGCTTTGAAACAATTTCAGAAATTGCTAATAAATTTCACAAATAATTATAAAGAAATGGAAAGTATCTTATTGAATTAAACGTGAAATTTAGTGTGAAACGGTATTTTCTTGTAATTTTATTTAATTTTTTAAATAATTTGTTTACAGACAAAAAAACCTACTCCACCGGATGCCACCAGAAGTGGCGCTGCGACAAGGATTTGTGTTTGCTTTCTAGTGCTAAATTGATCCCCTAGCATAGTGCCATCTGCTGTTTTGGAAGAGGAAGTTGCACAACTGCATTTGTGAGAAAATCGAGCCGAGAGATCTCATAAAAAGGCAAGTGTCTCACAGTCGTAACAGCCAGGTATGCATTTATATGCTATAGGTTTGGTATTTGTTCACAGGTTATATGCAATTTGTAGGATGGTTTGTATTTATTTGTGAAATATTTATTTATATTTGTAAAACACAATACATTTGTTACTCCTCTGCATTCTCGCTCAAACTGGCCTTTGTATTTGCACATCAGTTTCTGTTTGTTTGCGGGTCGAGTTTCCCTTTGCAAAGCAGATTGAGTTTGTTTGCAAAATGCTGATTTGTTTAATTATGGCACAAAATTCACTCCATAATTTTCATACCAGCTTCTGTCTTTATAAGTCCCAATTTGTTCCTCACTTGTGATGTAGGATAAAAACCATGGTATTTAATATCAAATCTGATCATGTGTGTTTTCTGGTCTCTAAATATAGCTTGTGTAACTGCTTCAATGCAAATCTATGGGATTTTTTTCACTTGTTTTATCATCCAACAGATGAAAATTGTCTTGATTACTTAAATAAGGAACAACACTCCTCAACACTATTTGGCATCATTTATCTTCGTGGGCACAAACTGTGCAGGATGAGTCATATGGCTAAGTTTAATATTTAAGGTTGGGGCGTTTGTTCAAATCTCTAATTCTATGAGCAATAACAATAGTAATACTTGCCTTTGCAAGCACCATTAATAAAATAAAGTATCTTTGGGTCTTTTCCTTGGATGTCTAAAAACCCAAATGCTCGACCGTCTTTTATTTTCTTTCTCTGACTGAATGAATAGATAGCCAGACTCTTTTGTGTGAGAGTGCACTTGCATTTGGGTCTTATAGCTCAGAGGCATCAAGGCCAACAAAGACTGCATTACAATGTACAAAACTCAATATCCCAATGCATCTTGTGGAAAAGAGGTAATATTTCTGCTTCAAAACATGCTAAGAGCAAGATAAAAAAGTATCTATTGTTGCCTGCCTTTATTGTCATATATTCAATAAGCAAAGACTTGGCAGGCAGAGGGCAACCTCAAAGATGACACTGGTCTAAAGACTGCAAAAGACAAATAACCAAAACTGAAACCCCCCACCACCAGGGGGATGGCATTAATAGACTCAGTTGTCCATTTCTTTAGCAACACAAGCACATTAAAGGGTTAGTTCACCCAGAAATGAAAATAATGTGATTTATTACTCACCCTCATGCCGTTCCACACCCGTAAGACCTTCGTTCATCTTTGGAACGTAAATTAAGATATTTTTGTTGAAATCCGATGGCTCAGTGAGGCCTGCATAGACAGCAATGACTTTTTTCTCTCTCAAGATCCATTAATGTACTAAAAACATATTTAAATCAGTTCATGTGAGTACAGTGGTTCAATATTAATATTATAAAGCAACGAGAATATTTTGGTGCGCCAAAAAAACAAAATAACGACTTATATAGTGATGGTTGATTTCAAAACAGTGCTTCATGAAGCTCAGACCATTATGAATCTTTTGTGTCGAATCATGATTCAGATCACGTGTCAAACTGCCAAACTGCTGAAATCACGTGTCTTTGGCGCTCCGAACCGCTGATTCGACACAAAAGATTCATAACGCTCCGAAGCTTCATGAAGCAGTGTTTTGAAATTGGCCATCACTATATAAGTCATTATTTTATTTTTTTGCAGCACCAAAAATATTCTCGTCGCTTTATGATATTAATATTGAACTGATTTAAATATGTTTTTAGTACATTAATGGATCTTGAGAGAGAAAAAGTCATTGCTGTCTATGCAGGCCTCACTGAGCCATCGGATTTCAACAAAGATATCTTCATTTGCGTTCCCGAAGATGAACGAAGGTCTTACGGGACGGCATGAGGGTGAGTAATAAATGACATTATTTTCATTTTTGGGTGAACTAACCCTTTAAGTTCAGGATGTCAGTATGTTATAATGTTCAGAACAGCTTATATGTCTCTCAGTCAATATGGCTGTATTGTTGTCTGGTCATGCAGAGCCAGACTTCTGACCATCGGCATAATGTCTGGTCCACTTTGCTGCTACTTATAGCCCAAAATCAATGTCACCATCTCAACAACATATAACAACATGACCTAACCAGATGCGACGTGATGCTGCGACACATGATAAATAGTATCTTTTCAATTGTTAATCAGAGTTTTTGTCCTATAACCAGCCAACAACATACAAAGTATGACAATGGTAACCTTAGGTACTGATTATGTGATTTATTTATTGTTAAAAGAATTTAATGTGGGTTTGAATATCATTTTGCGTGACCTTTATAGCCATTCTGAAAGCGACAATGGATAATTCACCTCAGATTCTGAAAATAAATCCAAGGAACCAAGAACGTTCAAACTGTGAACAAACAAATGTGTTCTGACAAAAGATCAGCCACTCAGTATGTATTTGTAATAATGTTAAAATGGTGTATTATGAATTTAATTATGTACTATGTGAGTGCAGTGCGCTTGCAGAGAGACTCCGCCCACCTGCTCGTCTGATTGGCTGTAATTTTTTATTGATTTTTTTGCACCTCGTAGTCGTGTCACATCTGCTGTGAACAGACAAAGTGCTTTTTGCTGGAATCTTATCACATCCTGTCTGGTTAGGACATGGTGTAAAGCCAAATTTGCTTTTTAATGCGATGCTTAGGGCCAGGTAAAACTCAAATCTATTATGTCACAACAATACCCTGACAAGCAACAAAAAGGTAGCTTATTCAAATAGTAGCCTAACACATCTTGTGGAAAAAACTGCAGTGGTCTTCTTTCTTGCATTTATATGTATATTGATTTTAAATTGGTCTTTATTTCTTTATCTATTTAACCAATTATATGCATTTACCATGGGCATAGCTTGACATTTGGGTTAGAAGAGCAAGACCATGATACTGGGTATTCTAGGTTTCATTCACGCGACCACTTTAAATAACAAGTTGCTCTTGCACATCGGTTGCACTTGTCCAGTTTGTCCTGAACAGACTTTTTGAGTAAGATTAAAACATATATATATATATATATGTCAGCCCTGACCCATCAAGGCATGGACCTCTGAAAGTGTGCTGTGGTATCTGACACCAAGATGTTAGCAGCAGATCCTTTAAGTCCTGTAAGTTGTGAGGTGGAGCCTCCAGGAATCGGACTTGTTTGTTCAGCACATCCCACAGATGCTCGATTGGACTGAGATCTGGGGAATTTGGAGGCCAAGTCAACACCTCAAACTCTTTGTTGTGCTCCTCAAACCATTCCTGAACCATTTTTGCTTTGTGGCAGGACGCATTATCCTGCTGAAAGAGACCACAGTCACCAGGGAATACCGTTTCCATGAAAGGGTGTACATGGTCTGCATCAATGCTTAGGTAGGTGGTATGTGTCAAAGTAACATCCACATGGATGGCAGGACTCAAGGTTTCCCAGCAGAACATTGCCCAAAGCATCACACTGCCTCCGCCGGCTTGCTTTTTTCCCCCATAGTGCATCCTGGTGCCATGTGTTCCCCAGGTAAGCGACGCACACGCACACGGCCATCCACGTGATGTAAAAGAAAACGTGATTCATCAGACCAGGCCACCTTCTTCCATTGCTCCGTGGTCCAGTTCTGATGCTCACGTGCCCACGCTTTCGGCGGTGGACAGGGGTAAGCATACGCAACAAACTATGATGCTCTGTGTTTTCTGACACCTTTCTATCAGAAACAGCATTAACTTCTTGAGCAATTTGAGCTACAGTAGCTCGTCTGTTGGATCGGACCACACGGGCCAGCCTTCAATCCTCATGTGCATCAATGAGCCTCGGCCGCCCATGACCCTGTCGCCGGAAGGTCACCACTGTTCCAGCCTTAGTCCACTTTTGATAGCTACTGACCACTGCAGACCGGGAACACCCCACAAGAGCTGCAGTTTTGAAGATGCTCTGACCCAGTCGTCTAGCCATCACAATTTGTCTCTTGTCAAACTTACTCAAATCCTTACGCTTGTCCGTTTTTCCTGCTTCTAACACATCAACTTTGAGGACAAAATGTTCACTTGCTGCCTAATATATCCCACCCACTAACAGGTGCCGTGATGAAGATATAATCAGTGTTATTCACTTCACCTGTCAGTGCTCATAATATTATGCCTGATTGGTATATATATATATATAGTAGTCTAGCTTCGAAGTATCAAGCTACTTTTGTCATGTAGATTGCAGTAGGCTAAAACTAGCTATTTTCACTAAGATGGCTTTCACCTTAACTTAGCAAGTTTTTTTTTTTCTTTTTTTTTCTCTCTAGAGTAGCTGGCAGCTTATCTTGCTACATTTGTTGACTGGTCAAACACTGCTTGACACCTTGTAAACAAGCCATTGTTTCCCAACAGACCAACACACTCACATAAGGAAACGTCACTCGCTACTTTTATCCTGCAACATCAAAACATCACCCTGGTGCCACATTAAACTCAATTTCTTCACTTTACTCAGGCTAAACTTTTAGGATTGAAATTAAAATTCTGTCATAATTAACTCACCCACATGTAATTTGATCTTCTGCCATCCATCAAACACAAAAGCGATTTAAAAAAAAATCTGGTATCTGGTTTCACTTTTTTCCATACAGTGAAACCAGATACTTATTTGTATAGCCGACTTCCAAAAATGACAAAAGCACACTAAAAGTAGAAGTCTTTTTTGCCTGAAGATCTTTCCTTAAAATACTGTGGAAACTTGGCAAAGAGATGTGAGATAGAAGTGTATATAGCTCTGCTAACTGCAGCCTGTTTGGTGTCCTGCAGCATTTTCAGTGTTATTGGTTTGCAATTTTACAGCTGACATGTTTATACAACAATACCAATAATAGTGTGTGATATAAGAGAGAGGAATAAATAGTGTAAGTGTGAGACAAAGAGAATACTAAAACTGATAGAGACACATACTGTAGGAGAAATCACTGTAGGGGTCTGCTGTTGTGTCGGGTTGGTTGCGCAAACTACACTTATCTTAATTAGGCTCTCAGGGCAGTGTGTATGTGAGATAGCGCCCGACAGAGGGGGGCTCAGCTAATCTCTCCTACTGTTCCTGTTTACTGACTGTCTCTCTGTTTGCCTGGCAAGCCTCTCTGTCTATAGAGGTTAAGCTGTTCTGCATTTCCTCTGCAGTGAATTAGAAGAAACGTCTTTGAGTCGTTGGGAATTGTGCTGGTATATAGTTTGGCCAAGGGACTGTACCAGTGTCCCACATCTCCTCCAGCATTTCCTGGCCTTGTCACAACTGTATTAGGAGCAGTTTTGTGGTGTAGCTATATTTGGTTCTCAGATCTGCCTGTAAACTTTCTATTTATGCATGAATAATGCTGTGAATGGCTGTCAGGGCATTGTTCTGAGTGATTTTGAGCACATTTCTATTCAGTTTAGAGCATATTCCAGTTTAAGAGGCCACCCCTAAGTCCCTCTGATGTTCTCCCTAGATATGACTTGGTTCCTTCAAAGTATGGGATCTATGGGATTTTTCTCTTTTTTCTTTTTTGACAATTTTATAATCTGCATGGCTCTCCTTTCCTCCATTGATGTATCATTCATTTATATTGCATACAATTATGAGCACATATTTATTTTGCTATGCTATCAAAGCGTAGATAAACAAAGCGACTCATTCCACCTTCTGGTGTTTCTGTAGTCTTTCCATGAAGGTTGTTCTCTGACTTGTCCCATGTCCTCATAAATTCACATCACCCAGATGCATTCATACCACTTGCAGCAGTGCTCACAGGTCTATGAACCCACCAAGGTTATTATTACTTAGCATTTTCAGTTTCACTTATTTAAATTACATTCTCTCTTAAAAAAAAAAATAAAAAAAATAAATAAATAAATAAATATATATATATATATATATATATATAATATATATATGTCACATGACCCTTTTTTCAGGATTCTTTGATGAATAGAAAGTTCAAAAGAAAAGCATTTATTTGAAATATAATCTTTTGTAACATTACAAATGTCTTTACTGTCACTTTTGATCGATTTAATTGCTGAATAAAAGTATTAATTTCTTTAAAAAAAAAATAAAAATAAAAATCCTTACTTACCCCAAACTTTTGAACGGTAGTGTATAATGTTACAAAAGATTTGTATTTCAGATAAATGCTGTTCTTTTGAACTTTTATTCATCAAGGAATCCTGAAAAAAAAAAAAAAAAATACTCAACTGTTTTCAACGTTGATAATAAATCAGAAATGTTTCTTGAGCAGCAAATCAGCATATTAGAATGATTTCTGAAGGATCATGTGACACTGAAGACTGGAGTAATGATGCTGAAAATTCAGCTTTGCAATCACAGGAATAAATTACTTTATATAATATATTTAAATAGAAAACAGTTATTTTATATTGTAATAATATTTCACAATATTACAGTTTTCACTGTATTTTTAATTAAATAAATGCAGCCTTGGTGAGCAGAGGAAACTTCTTTTAAAAACCTTAAAAATCTTACTGTTTCCAAACTTTTGACTGGTAGTGTATATATATATATATATAAAGTTTGGAAACTGTAAGATTTTTAATGTTTTATGTATATAACGTATAAATGTTAGGGCTGTCAAACGATTAATCGCGATTAATCACATATTTAATTGTGTATTTATTTATTACACACAGAACTCACACATATATTATGCAAACTCAAACTTTTATTTTGTATGCGATTAATTGTTTGATAGCCCTAATATATATATATATATATATATATATATATATATATATATAATTTAATGCACAAGACTACCCTTGTGAAAAAAAAGTGTACTTAATTGTATTAAATGTGCATTTGTAGTGTACCTCAAATCTTAAAATATATATTTTTAAAACTGTTCTTGCAGATAAATTTGTTGAAAAATGGTCCGAAAGGGTTGTCCCTATTCTCTTGATGAGTAATGGGTGTGTTTTGGGCGTAACGTGTGATAAACCAATCAGAGTCTTTCCCAACCATTCCCTTTAAAAGCCATTTGCACTCAAGCCATGGTGGATTTGCTATTTACATGGCAAAAAAAGTGAACGCTTCTCTAGCAAGGAAACAGATCTTAAGGTTAAAGCACAAGCCAGATTCCACCAAAGCATTTTTATCTTTATGCACACAATCTTTTACATTGTAATCCTTTTATTTTTAATATTTGGCATGTTTGTGTGCTGCTGCTCGTCCCTGTGTTTAATAAGCAGAGTGTACCAGGTTGTGCACCTGCATATAGGTGCATATTACTAATGCGCTCTTTAAATAACAAAAAAAATATTGCGCCATTGACGCAGTCTAGTTCAGTTGCGCCCATGGGCGTGCTGGTCTGAAAACGAGGTGTGTTTAGGTGCATTGTTGGCGCGTTACTATTTTGAGGCAACTGAAATAGACTGTGCCATTGACCAACAAAAACCTGGTTTAAAGTCAGTGGCATAGTATTTTTTCCGTCATTTTCGTAAAAGCCGTGTTAGTAATATGTGCCTATAGGCGGGTGCATAACACGCGTGGGCCATTCCACCGAATGGGTGACATTTGCTTGTTGTAACTCTTCAAAATTAAACCTTATTTTTTTTAAATCTTTTTTCAACTCTGAATCTAATACTACACACATTTAACTATTCAAAATGTGTATTGGTCAATCTCAGGCAACTTTATTTAATTTTTTACAAGGTTTTAAACGCAGAAGATGGATGCATGTTTTCTCAGTCCTGTTACCAAAACTCATGTGCCGTTTAAAAAGCATGTTTAAAAGCATGTCAGTTAATTTCTTTGTATTTACCTCAAGAAAGTGTTTATTTTGAAGAAATGGTTGGTTATGTGTTCAAATAACTGATATTTGTGACAAAAAAATCACTTTATATTAAGGCAAGGTGTATTTTAATAAAAAACGCAAAACAATTTTCTCATTTAAAAGAAGACAAAAGCCTCAAGTTTATATATAATTTAATTTATTTAACAATTGTGTAAATGATGGATCAAACAAAACTGATAAAAACAGTGGTTTAACTTAAATAAATTTAGTAACAGGAATGAACACTGGGTAACAGGACTGAGTGTCCATATGTTTGTGTATGTGTGTGAGAAAGAGAGTGTGTACATGGCCGTGTGTGCATGTGTGTGAGTGAGATTTCTTTGTTGAAGGGATGTTCTATGTGCTAGTAGTACATCACAGCGAAAGAGGTGGAAAGAGAAAGAAGGAGAGTGAGGAAAAGAGAGAGGGGGGAGAGGGAGGGAAGGAAAGACAAAAAAGGTGGAAAAAGATAGGGTTGTGGGTGTGTTTCACTCCTTCCCTTGCAGCATGCCATGGGTGTGTGTTTCTTGCACCTGGGAAGTATAGGTTCTCTCCATCTTCTACAAAAGATAAAAAAGGGAAAGACAAAAAGATGAAGTCATGTCGTGGTGGACTGGCTCCCTGCAATGTATGGCATTCATACTGTAAAACTAATCCTAAAAATCTACAATTTAAGTAATTTCAACTGTAAAACTCATGATACAGGTAAATAGTATTATATCAACTAATATTCACACAATTAAATCAACAAAACAGAGGACTCTACTCATTCCTGTTACTCTTAACTCACTCCTGTTATTTTTCATATAAGTAACAGGACTGAAAGTAACAGGATTGAGTTTTTAAGCAAAAATGATCAAATACACAATATATGGCCACATGGAGTACATGCTAATAGCATGAGGACACTGAGCAAATACTAGTGACTTACCTAAAGTTAATATTTTTAAAATAAACAAATAACATCAAAGAAATAATTTAGGTAACAGGACAGTACGTTGAGATTGACCTTCTCAGTCATAGTTACAATTTCATCAAATATACAGAAATTAAAATGAGAGAACTTACTTTTGGTCTTCTCATGGCCTGCATAAGATCCAGATGATGCAACTTCCTGTTGAAAATGTGTCTTGTGGAATATTCCAAGTTTTTAGAGGGGGAAATGTGTGAGGGTAACAGGACTGAGTGAAAACTTGGGGACACGACTAAAATGTGTATTTTATATAACATATTATGGTTTTTTAATGAAATTTCTTTTTGTTTAGCATAGATGGTATATGGAGTAACACAACAATGCAAAAATAATACGATTTCTGGAAGATTTTAATGATTATATTTCATGATAAAGTTTTAGGTTTAGTTAGCGGGGACATGTAACAAATGCTACTTTTTAGTATTCTCAGTAGTTTTTAATAATGTTTTAAATTATATATTTTAAATTTGCAGTTAGATTAATGTTTAGGACACTTTGCTTAATAATAAAATATATTTTAGAGTTCATTTTCATGCATATTTATACATAAAATGGCCTGGGGACAGAAATGGCACGGATTCGGTGGAATGGCCCGCGTACACTCTGCTTATTACTCACACAGGGATGCGCAGAAGCACACTAACATGCCAAATTTTAAAAATAAAAGGATTACTGTGTACATAAAGATAAAAATGCTTACATGTCATAATGGATAGTCATTGCATGTATCAGAATGACCTATTTGCAGAAATGATGAATGAAATTATGGCTAATTATTTGACCAGTCGTGGCAATGCACACATGTTTAAACTCGTCAGATTGAAGGTGTCTGTATTCCACCATGTAAATAGTGAATCCACCATGGTGCAAGCGCATCTGGCTTTTAAAGGGAATGGGAGATGAGACTATGATTGGTTTATTGCATGTTATGCCCAAAACACACCCATAACTCATTAAGAGACTAAGTACAACCCTTTTGGACCTACAGTTTTTTCCATCATTAAACTAGCAAAGGCGGATTCGGAAATGTCCTAAGTGCACCTGTCCTAAATGTCCTAAGTGTCCTAAGTGCACTTCAGACCATGTGCTTAGATCATTAAAATAGGGCTCTATGTTTTTTAACAAGTGCATAAGGTATATATATATATATATATATATATATATATATATATATATATATATATATATATATATATAAGGTAAGGTATATTACATTAAAGTACATTTTAAGTCATTATGTTCTAATAATTGCTACGGAATATCAGACTCAGATGGTTAGTGGAAATATGGATAGACAGCAGATGAGCAGATGGTAAAAACAGGTAAGAAATTCAGAATTATAGCAGTTTGAGAAGATAACTGGATTGTAATTGAGTTTACAGATTTGCAGGTGATGGTGGAGATCGTGGAAGAGGAGAGAGTTGACCAATGAAGTACAGACCTCGTCTTGATGGCAGTAAGTAAACTGGCAATAATTTCATTAAATATAAACTATAATACATTTTAATTTAATAGTAAATCAGTTTGCATTTTAAAATAATTATTCATAAACGTCTTATGTTATTGTTTGCACAGTTACACATTTCATATATGAAAATATGTGTGACAATATGTAATCAAAAAAAGTGTTCACTGAAAACAAACATTACAATTTTACGTTCTTTGGACAATTGGATGTCTTGTTAAACTCATAGCAACACGATGAGTGCATGAGATTTTACAAATGTAAATATAAATGTAATATATATATATATACCTTTTTCTGAGCCTTTTTAAATTGCCGTTTATAGTAGTGTTTTCTTGACCACAGTGTTGAGTTGTCATCATTGACTGTGAACAAACCTGACATAACTGTGTCACAAGAAAACATTATGATGGCGCTGTGATGGCCACCAGTACATGTATAGGCGGGTGTCCAGGACATAACCCTGGGGGATACCCCTGTTTGACAATACAATTTATAAGAACGACTGACACACAAAAGGGAAACATTTAGGTGTAGGTTTCTAATTTAGTGACAAGGTTCACCCTTCTGAAGGATCTCCTCACACAGTGCACAATGCGACACGCTGTTTCTTTTCAGTAATAAACTCTTCAGAATCTCTTTGAATCTCTTTCCTTTGCAGTCAGTACTAGTCGTTGGCACTTATCATGTGTGTCTGACTGACACTGGCAGACATAGTGCATGTTCTTAAATTATTTGTGAGCATTTCTACTTCCAAATCCCATGCAAACTATTTCAGCATTTAAAAAAGGTAGTCAAAAACCTGGCTCTGAGAATCAAATTTCAAACTAAAAAAAATGCAAACTGCCAGTTCAAAATTACTCTGCTTGAAGGCTGGTAGAATGTTAAAGCTGAGGATTGGCACAGTGCTGGTTTTATGTAAGATGTTAATAAATTATATTAATAAGTCAATGAAAGGCAGTCAGATGAAGTACAGAGTAAGACTGAATTCATTTGGAGAGAGCAGTAAGGCTGCATCTGAATTCATTTATTTGTTTTATGGAAATATGCAAAAGTATGCATGTAAGTACGTAAAATACAGATATAACCTCATATTTGAGCTGACCTTAACAAAAAAGTACCAGGTAGAAACTTAATAGGCAAACAGGTTGACATGACACCCAATTATAATTTGAAAAGATACTATATATATATATACTATATATATATATAGATACTATAAAATCAAAAGCACATTGTTATTGCAAGTTGTCAACCAATTAGTTGCAGATTCATGAAATATTACATTATTTATCCTACCTGCACTTAATTGTATTCACTGTACACTTGTAAGGTACTTGAAATCATAAAAGTATATTTAAAAAATTGTACTTGATAATTTTACTTGATAAAAAACTGAATTTGATAAATATAATATTAATGAAATAAAAGGCCACTTACGTATACTTAAAAAGAGTACACTTTCATGACTATTTTTATTAATACATTTGCCCCCGGTTTCACAGACAAGGCTTAAGCTAGTCCTAGACTAAAATACATGTTTGAGCTGTTTTAACTGAAAGCAACTTGCACTGACATATGTCTTTGTTTTGTCTCAAGATGCACACCAGTAATGTGTTTTTCTAGTGAAAGGTACTTAAATGCCTTAATTGAACTTAGGCTAAGCCCTGTCTGTGAAACCGGGCCTTAATGTTTAAAAAGTTCAAATTAAATGTTTTACTTTAAAGTAGATTTTAAATCATTATGTTTAATGATAATCTGTTGTCATGCTTTAAATAAATATGCATATGTTGATCCAGCAAAAAATTTAAAAGCAAAAAGCACATTGTTATAGCAAGTGGTCAGCAAATTAGAATATAATATGAAATACTACATACAGGGACGTCCCTAGCATTGTCCAGTTAAATTTCAAGTCTTTGGTTAGGCACAAACAAACAAACACACACACACACTTTTTTGAATAATATTTGAATAAAATGAAAAAAGACTTTCAAATCACATGAGCCAATATTTTATTCACAGTAGAACATAGATAACTTAATAGAACATAGATAACTTAACAAATGTTTAAACTGAGAAATATTACAATTTTATGCACTGAATGAGCTCGTTTCAAATTTGATACCTGCTACAGGTCTCCAAAAAGTTGGTACGGGGGCAACAAATGGCTAAAAAAACAAGAAATTTTTGAAAAGATTCAGCTGGAGAACATCTAGCAACTAATTAAGTTAATTGATATCAGGTCTGTAACATGATTAGCTATAAAAGGGATGTCTTAGAGAGGCAGAGTCTCTTAGAAGTAAAGATGGGCAGAGGCTCTCCAATCTGTGAAAGAGTACGTAAAAAGATTGTGGAATACTTTAAAAACAATGTTCCTCAACCTCAAGTTGCAAAGGCTTTGCAAATCTCATCATCTACAGTGCATAACATAATCTAAAGATTCAGAGAAACTGGAGAAATCTCTGTGCGTAAGGGACAAGGCCGAAGACCTTTCACTCATCAACATGATTGTGTCAGTGACATTACTAAATGGGCCCAGGAATACTTCCAGAAACCACTGTCGATAAACACAATCTGCCGTGCCATCTGCAGATGCCAACTAAAGCTCTATCATGCAAAAAGGAAGCTATATGTGAACATGGTCCAGAAGCGCCCTCGTGTCCTGTGGGCCAAGGCTCATTTAAAATTGACTGTTTCAAAGTGGAAAAGTGTTATATGGTCAGACGAGTCCAAATTTGACATTCTTGTTGGAAATCCTCCAGGCTAAAGAGGAGGGAGACCTTCCAGCGTGCTATCAGCGTTCAGTTCAAAAGCCAGCATCTCTGATGGTATGGGGGTGCATAAGTGCATACAGTATGGGCAGCTTGCATGTTTTAGAAGGCACTATGCATGCTGAAAGGTATATAAAGGTTTTAGAGCAACATATGCTTCCCTCCAGATTCAGGCCTTGTGTATTTCAGCAGGACAATGCAAAACCACATACTGCAGCTATTACAACAGCATGGCTTCAGTGTAGAAGAGTCCAGGTGCTGAATTGGCCTGAATCTTTTACCTATAGAGAACATTTGGTGCATCATTAAACGAAAAATACGTCAAAGACGACCACAAACTCTTCAGCAGCTGGAAACCTATATCAGGCAAGAATGGGACCAAATTTCAACACCGAAACTCCAGAAACTCATAACCTCGATGCACCGACGTCTTTAAACTGTTTTGAAAAGAAGAGGAGATGCTACACCATAGTAAACATGCCCCCGTAGCAGGCATCAAATTTGAAATGGGCTCATTTTGTGCATAAAATTGTAAAATTTCTCCATTT